>LR738712.1:70291121-70496824 GCA_902687465.1 Secale cereale
TCTCCGTGCTCCCTCCGCTCCCTTACCGCAACGTAGAAGGGGCTCCGCGCCAGAGATGTCGGGGGAAACTGTCCTCCCACGAGCACCTATGGGACCGGAGCCCCTTCTACGTTGAGGTAAGGGAGCGGAGGGAGCACGGAGAGCAGATCGAGGGGCACACGCGGGCAGTTTTACCCAGGTTCGGGCCGCGCGGACGCGTAAAACCCTACTCCTGCTTAGGTTGTATTGAGTTCTTGAGCTCGGGAGCTTGAAGATCTACAGTACTAGCTACACCGAGTGAGAGAGTTCGAGCTCCACCGGCAAGTGCAAGAAATGAATGGCAGCTCCACCGGCAACCAAGAAGGTGTCCGCCAAGGAGGACGGCACTGGTGGTACCTTCACCATCAGTGCTACACTCGACCACAAATAGGAAAGCGCGCTCGTTGCCTTCCTGCGGGCGAATGTCGACGTGTTTGCATGGCAACCGTCTGACATCCCCGGTGTTCCCAGGAAGGTAATGGAGCACAAGCTTGCTGTTTGTCCTCACGCGCGGCCCGTCAAGCAGAAGGTCAGAAAGCAAGCCGTGGAGCGCCAAGAGTTCATAGCTGAAGAGATAAAGAAGTTAGAAGCAGCAGGCCTGGTTAGAGGCGTAATACATCCCACGTGGTTGGCCAATCTAGTTGTCGTGCGAAAGGCTAATGGAAAGTGGAGACTTTGTATAGACTTCACCGACGTGAACAAAGCTTGTCCCAAGGATCCCTTTCCCTTGCCGCGCATCGACCAAATTGTTGACTCCACAGCTGGATGTGAGTTGCTCTCATTCCTTGATGCATACTCAGGTTACCACCAGATATTCATGGCCAAGGAAGATGAAGAGAAGACTGCATTCATTACTCCATGCGGCACATATTGCTTCATACGCATGCCCTTTGGATTGAAGAATGCAGGCTCAACATTTGCGAGGGTGGTGCACACTGCTTTTGAGCCACAGATCCACAGGAATATAGAAGCCTACATGGATGATATAGTGGTCAAGAGCAAGAGCAAAGATACCCTGATACAGGACTTAGAGGAAACCTTTGAGAATCTGCGCAAGATCCAACTCAAGCTGAACCCCGAGAAGTGCGTCTTCGGAGTTCCCTTCGGCAAGCTTCTCGGGTTCTTTGTGTCCCAGAGGGGGATTGAAGCCAATCCCGACAAGATAAAAGCCATCGAGCAAATTGAAGCCCCGAAGCGCGTCAAGGACGTAAGAAGACTTGCTGGTTGTGTGGCTGCCCTCAGTAGGTTCATTTCAAAGTCTGCAGAACGCGCCCAGCCTTTCTTCAAAATTTTGAAGAAGGCAGGCCCTATGAAATGGACTCCGGAAGCGGAGGCAGCGCTGCAAGACTTGAAAGGATACCTGTCCTCCACTCCGGTACTTGTCGCACCTAGGCCACAAGAGAAGTTGCTGCTGTACTTAGCGGCAACCAATCAAGTGGTTAGTGCTGCGTTAGTAGCGGAGAGAGAGGCAGATGAGGAACCTACATCCCCGGCAAGCGAATCCAGCGACAAGCGGGGGGCTTCCCCGACAAGCTCTGGCCCCGACAAGGACAAGTCTGCGCAGGAACAAGGTGAAGTGCGAAAGAAGATGGTGCAGCGCCCAGTGTATTTCGTAAGTTCCCTCTTGCAGGGGGCTAGATCAAGATACTCTAGGGTGCAGAAGTTGCTTTTCGGCCTCCTCATGGCCTCAAGGAAGCTGCGCCATTACTTCCAAGCACACGAGATAACGGTGGTCACTCGCTTTCCGTTGAAGAGGATATTGCAGAATCCCGAAGCAACAGGCAGGATCGTCGAGTGGGCACTGGAGCTGTCAAGCTTTGGTCTCAAGTTTGAGAGTACTTCAACCATACAGAGCAGAGCTTTGGCAGAATTCATGGCGGAATGGACCCCAACGCCAGATGAAGAAGTCCCAGAGACAAGCGTCCCCGTCCAAGAAGCGAGCAGCGAATGGATAATGTACTTTGATGGTGCTTTCTCGCTGCAAGGCGCCGGTGCCGGCGTGGTACTCATAGCGCCCACCGGAGAGCACCTCAAGTATGTTGTCCAGATGCACTTTCCCAAGGAGCAAGCAACAAACAATACTGCAGAGTATGAAGGTTTGCTTGCCGGCCTCAGAATTGCGGCCGAGCTTGGGATCAAGAAGTTGATTGTGCGGGGAGATTCACAGTTGGTGGTCCGACAAGTGAATAAGAGTTACCAGAGCCCTTTGATGGAAGCTTATGTTGATGAAGTGAGGAAGCTTGGAGAACACTTTGAAGGTCTGCAAATGGAGCACGTCCCGAGAGCTCAGAATGATATTGCAGATGGCCTCTCAAAGTGTGCTGCAATGAAGTTACCTGTGGAACCAGGGACCTTCGTGCTCAAGTTAACTCAGCCATCCGTTACACCATCAGTTGGGCAAAACAAGAAGAGAAAGTTGGTCTCCGGCGACTACTTGCCAACGGATCTTCCCGAAGCCGCCGCCAAAGTCCCCAAGATCAACAGCCAAGATGCTGAGGAACAGTTCTCTCCTGCAGATCCAAGGGTCTGTACAGTTGAAGCAGGCGTTCCCGACAAGCCTTGCCCCGGCAGAGCCGCAGGTTCTTGCCGTAGAAGCTGAGGTTCCTGCAGCAACACTCATGCCTTTAGTCCTTGTTGTTGAGCCTCAGGCTCCAGCATGGGCACAGCAAATCGTCCGTTTTCTGCAAACTGGAGAACTTCCCGACGAGCCAGAAGAGATAGAGAAAATAACCAGACAGTCGAGTATGTACCAGTTCGTTGGCAATGAACTGTACAGAAGAAGACTCAACGGTGTCAGGTTGAAGTGCATTTCCAGGGAAGATGGACAGAAGCTGTTGGCAGAGATACATGGAGGCATATGTGGCCACCACATTGGCGCAAGGGCACTTGCCGGGAAGGCGTTTCGGCAAGGGTTCTTCTGGCCAGAAGCCCTCCAAGATGCAACTGCACAAGTAACCAAGTGTGAAGCGTGCCAGTTCCATGCCAAGCAAATTCACCAGCCAGCTCAAGCTCTCCAGACGATCCCTTTCTCCTGGCCCTTCTCGGTCTGGGGGCTCGATATTCTCGGCCCCTTTCCCCGCGCAGTCGGGGGCTTTGAGTACTTGTACGTAGCAATCGACAAGTTCACAAAGTGGCCAGAAGTGGAACCAGTGAGAAAGGTGACAGCACAGTCAGCAGTCAGGTTCTTCAGATCGATTGTTTGCCGTTTCGGAATCCCTAACAGGATCATCACCGACAACGGCACACAGTTTACAAGTCGCACCTTCATGCAGTACGTCCAAGACCTTGGCGCCAAGGTCTGCTTCGCTTCTGTTGCTCACCCGAGGAGCAATGGTCAAGCGGAGAGGGCCAATGCTGAAGTGCTGCGCGGACTCAAGACAAGGACCTTCGACAGGCTGCACAAGTGCGGAAGAAACTGGATAGAGGAGTTGCCGGCGGCTCTTTGGTCAATCAGGACGACACCAAATCGAGCCACCGGACATACACCCTTTGCTCTTGTCTATGGAGCAGAGGCAGTTCTCCCCACGGAACTCGTATACGAATCTCCTCGAGTGCTCGCTTACGATGAGCTCGAGCAAGAGCAACTGCGACAAGATGACGCATTGCTCCTTGAGGAGGAACGTCTCCAGGCTGCTGTACGAGCTGCTCGATACCAGCAAGCCTTGCGTCGCTATCATAGCCGCAAGGTCAGGGCCAGGAGTCTCGAGGAAGGCGACCTTGTTCTTCGGCGTGTTCAGTCCGCCAAGAATTCCAACAAGTTGACGCCGAAGTGGGAAGGCCCTTATCGGGTGAGACAAGTCACAAGGCCCGGCGCTGTCCGCCTTGAGACAGAAGAAGGCTTACCGGTGAGCAATTCCTGGAACTTAAAGCATCTTCGCAAGTTTCACCCGTAAGGCGCGGTTGCCATGATCCGCTCCGGCAACCACCTTTTGTACAAGTCTTGCCACTGTTGCATGTAAACCTTTGTACAAAGCCGGGCGCAGATCCCGTGCATCAGTAAAGCTTATGTGCTTCGCACTATTTGTCATTTCCATGCTTTTCTTTGTTATTTGCATGCATCATCTGACACCTTGTGCAACGCACATCCCCGGTAAGCACTAGCAAGCTATACTTGTTTTTCCTCCTCTTTTTCCTTCCCTCTTAAGCAGAAGGAGTATTCCTCGCACACAAGTTTGCCGGGGGGGGGGGGGAGATGGAGGCATGAACCAAGTACTGTTCAAGAAAGAGAAGCCTTGTTGGGGAGCAAACAATCTATGAAAGCTAAGTTACCAAAGTTTGAGTAATCCAAATTTTTCAAATTTTTTAGTTGTCTTCCTTGAACAACCACACTTTGTATGGAAAACCCATGCGCGGAGGAACCTACCCGTGGCTAGCCGCACCCTTACTTTGTTTCGAGCACGCTCAACGACTTAAGTGAGCTGCGACAAGTGTCGCGCCCTTACTTCGTTTTCGAGTTTGCTCAGCAATCTAAGTGTGCCGCGACTAGCTGCGGCAAGGTTTCTTGCCGGCAAAGGTATTGCCAGCAGGCTGCTAAGAGTCCAACACTCAGCGCTCGCGGCAAGGGCCCTTTGCCGGCGAGTTCCCTAAAAGCGTAGGGTGGAATGCATACAAAGTGAAGGGACCAAAGCAAGGGAGATAACACTGCATTGGTTGCTCAAAATAAGATTGTATATTACAAAGATAACTTGCCGCAATACTAACAGATTCTTGTCCGTAACACGCTTTGCAGCGGCAAAGGAAGCAGAAAGAAAGGAATCTAATCTACGCGGTCGCCTTCACGCCTCGTGATCTTGCCCACCTTGGCGACGATGTGGGCAACCTGCGCCTTCAACGCCTCCTGATCAGCTTCGGGCGGCAGGGTGCGGAGGACGTTGACGAGGTTGATGCCAGGGTTGCGGTAGACGATCTTCGATAAGACCCGCTCCATGGTGCCCATGCAGAGCCGACGCGCCTCGTCGGCCAGCTGCATGGGGATCTTCTCCCGCAGCCGCGCAAGCGCCGGCGCAATTCCCCTGAAGAACAGACTCAACTTGGCGCTGTGGGGGAGACTCTCGTCCGGGGAGTACACGAGATGCTCCGCCCTCAGCACCATCATCTCCATGTCAATATTGGCAGCGGAGGTGACCAGCTCATCAGTCCACTGCTCCACTGCCCGGTTGAAGTTGTTCGCCGAGACGGCGGCGCTCTCCACCAAGGCCCTTTCCTTGCGGAGTTCGTCCTTCAGCTTCGTCTCGCGGTCCCGGGCGGCGTCGAGCGAGTCAGTCAAGGTGGAAACCTTCAGCTCTAAGTCAGCGATGGAGTTCCTGGCGTCAGAGAGCTCTGTGCCCTTCTCGGAGAGACGTACCTGCAGCTGAGAGTTGGTGTGGGCATCTTTCTCCCGCTCCACGTTGAGCGCAGTGACCCTCTCCTCGCTCGCCTTCAGGTACAGCTCCGTCTGCGCCACCTTGGCCTCCAGGTCCTTCTTGGCGGTCTCTGCGGCGGCTGCGGCGTTCCTCGCCTCCTTCAGAGCCCCGCCAATGGCCTGCTCCCGGGCGGTGAGGTCGTCCTCGTGGGCATCGAGGTCGACCTTCCGCTGGTTGAGTGCTCCTTCCCGCCGAGACAGCTCCTCGGCGGCCAATCGTTGCTGCTCCTCGGCCTCAGCTTTTTCAAGGAGGAAGGCTTGCTGCGCCCCGACAAGCTCTTCACGCTCCTCCGCCAAGTTGCGGAGGGCCGCCTGGTTGGTGGCGCAGAGCTCCGCGGCGCGCTTCTCCAGATCAGCTCCAGCCTTGGCAGCCAGAGCCTCCCGAGACTCCAACTTCGCCTGCCTGGCCCGATACAAGGCCAGGAGCCGACGAAGGAGTCTCTCCTCTTCGGGCTCGTCGCTGCTGCCGGGCGCTTCAACAACCTTCAATCCGGCGGAGGCGAGGACCTCTCCGTCAAAGGTCTCTCCCTCCGCGGGTGCCCGAGACGAGGATGCCCACGGGACTTGAATAAAGACCCCGTTGGCGGCCTCCAAGTAGACGCCCGACCGGTCCGCGGAGGCGGAAGGGTCGGCGGCCGGTGCAGCGTCCGGCGCTCCCGCAGCCTCCGGGCCAGCGGTATGGTCGCCGGTCCCTTCCCCTGCAGCGGCATCGGCGGTTGGGGCGGTCTCCTCGACGGCCGGCTCGTCAACTCCAGCCACCTCCTCGGCGGTAGTGGCGTTGCCGCCGTCGCCATGCACGCCCTCCTCGCCGGGGGTCTCCGTTTCCATCCGCTCCGGTGCAGGAGGATCTAGCAGAAGAAAAAGAAAAGAAAGAATCAAGCAAATATCCAAAAAGACAAATCCAAGAAGAAGAAGTTGCAAGGTTTACCTTCGCGGACTTCTTCGACGACGGGGTCCCTCGCCGGGGAATTCTCCCTTGGCGGCGGAGTAGTGGCCCCTGCTGGCGGAGGGCCGCCTGCGCCCTCCCTTGGCGGGCTGCTCACCCTTGTCGGGCTGCTCACCCTTGGCGGGGTACTCGCCCTTGGCGGAGTGCCCGTCCTTGGCGGAGCGTTCTCCCTTGCCGGGGAGTTCATCCTTGGCGGGGAGGGTGGAGCAAGTGGCTCGTCGGGGGCGACCTCCTGGTGCTCCTGCGGCTGCGGCTCCACTTCTGCACAAGACAACATGACATCAACCAAGATGATAACCCCGAGCGCACCCGTCAAGCAGAAAGATAAATACCAGACTTACGCTGGGGGCTGCGCTGGGGGCTGCTCCTCGGAGCAGCAGGCTGATCCGGCAAGCTTGTCGCCGGCGCGTCGCTTGTCGCCGCGACGGGCTCGTCGTCCTCAATGTTGACCACAGGGATCTTGGGCCTCTTCACCATCCGCTGGGTCAAGGTCCTGCGAAGCAAAACAAAAGCAAGATCAGAACCAAGCAAGGAAAATCAAGACAAAATCAAAGAAACTAAAAGAATTGCAAGTACTTACTCCTCTTCTTCTTCGTCGGAGCTGAGGGCGGAGAAGTCAAACTCCGCCTAGTGCGCTTCCGCGCGAGGAGCAGGAGGAGAAGGCTCCCTCGGGCGCTTGGCGGTCTCCGGGGCTGTGGGCTGTGAAGACCCGGCTCCCGTTGTCGCCGAGGACCGAGGGGCAGAAGGAGCACCCGTTCCGCTCCGGGAAGATCCCCCTCCGCTTGGCGCTCGAGCACGGGGCGCCTCCTTAACGACTTCGCTCGTCTTGGTGGCGCGCGTCGCACAGCGCACCGGCTGCTGTCGAGGCGCCTGTGGCCTCGCCGTTTCAGTTGCCTTGCGGAGGCGCTTCTTCGGTTGCTGCGGAGGGCTTGGCGGAGGCGGAGAGTTCTCCGAGGATGAGGAGGCATCGTCGTCAAGATTCAGAGATCCACCAGAGTCTTCATCGGAATCTCCAGCCTCGGCGTCCTCCACCTCCTCGGCAGGCCCGCTGGACTCAGTGCCATGCCCGGCGGCCTCGCTCCCCCCGGCAACCTCGCTCGTCCCGGCAACCGTCACGGAAGGCTCCCCGGCAAACTCCTCGGGCGCAATCTTCAGTAGCTTGAGGATTTCCGCCTCCTCTGCTTGACTCACTGCGTTCGCGGCCTCTGCCTCTTCCACAGTGTATCCAAATTCGCCCGCAGCCGCAGCTGCGGCGGCCTCCTCCATCCTGGAGGCAATGTAAGCTACATCCCGGTCAGTAGTATTCCGGGTCAGGCCCTTCTTCTCCTCGGCGTTGCGGGGCTTCTCGACCAAGTTGTCGAAGAAGGTCAGCACGGTCTCCGGTGGAGGCTCCAGCCAAGTGGGGACGACGCCATGGGAGTCGCACTCGGGCATCATCGCGCGTATGGAATCGCGGGGAGTGCTGTTGCACAGCGGCACCACTCCCCGGGAAGGTTTGAACCACTCCGGGTGGGCGGGGTCATGCTTGAAGAGCTCCCGAACCATCCCCTTCAACTCCAAGACAGTGAAGTTGTAGTTCAATCCAAGGCGCAGCCTCATGATGTCTGCCGCATTGCCGAATTCCCAGGCGGGCCTCTTCCTTTCTTGTAAAGGGGCGATGCGGCGGCGGAGGAAATCTGCTCCAACTTCTCCAACAGTCAGATTGGCGACCCGGAGACGAATGATCCTAATGAGGGCGATCTGAAGCTTGCTGTCCTCCGGGGCCAATTCACTCCAATCCCTGCCGCGCACTATGGCAGTCTTGCGCGGCGAGGTAAAGGGCTCAGGATTAGCTTCCAGCACCCAGCACCAATCGGCTCTCCACTCCTCCCACTTTCCGCGGAGCTCTCCCTTCAAGTACGCGTCCTTCTTGTTCAGCCTGAAGATCCAGGAGATGCCGCTAGAGAGGGGAGCACCGGACTCTACTCTAGGCATGAAGAAGTGGCGGAAAAGAGCTACATTTGGATGAACCCCAACATAGTTTTCGCACAGATGTGCGAAAACGGCCATCGTAAGGATGGCGTTGGGGGTGAAATCTAGGAGCTGGAGGCCATACGTATTCATTACATCACAAAAGAACTCCGAGTACGGAGGGCACAGACCACAATGGAAGAATGCGACAAAGAAAAAGTACCCGCCGGGGAACATGTCAGCGGCGACGGCGGGGAGGACTCTGGTGCGGGGATGAGCTTTGGTCTCCCTCGCCCAGAACAAATAGTATTTGTCCCGCAGCTCCCTCGCGCCAAGCCTCGGCGCGAAGACCACGCACTTCTTCCGCAGGGCTGCCAGCTTCGCGGCCTGCTCGGACTTCTCCTTCTTGGCCTTGTCACTCTTCGCCTTGTCGCTCTTCGGAGCCATGGCGGGGGTGGCGAGGAAAGAGGCGAGGAGGTCGACGGTGCCGCGGATGCGGGAGAGGGCGGAGGAAGGGAGGGGCTTGGCTCTCTGTCGACCTTTGGGAGGCGGAGGGCGACGGGGGTTTCTGGAGAATCAAGGCGCAATGAAAACAATGGAGGGGAACTGCCCCTGCTTCCTCTTCTTTTAAGGGGAAGTGGGGGACGTTCCGCATTTCCCATTAAACAACATGCCACGATCTCTCCCACGACGCCGCAATCGACGCGTGCCGTTAGGGAGGGATGCGGCGGATACGGAAGGGGATACGGCTTGCCGTGGGCCGCGTGTGCCCGTGCACTGTCTTGGGCCTGGCCCAACAGCGCTCGGCACCGTGTGTGGCCCAGGCCCGGGGGCTCCTGTCGGTGTACTAAGATAGGGGTACCTTAGTACCCCAACTTGTGCACGGGCAGTAGCAGCTTCCCGTGGCAGGGCTTACCACGTGCTCGCCGGGAACCGTTCTGGTCCCTATGAAGCCATTCAAGAACAAAGTATACAAGTCAGAAGATCAGGGCCCCGGCAAGAGGAGCTTGCCGGGAAGGCCACCCCAGGCTCAAGGTTATCACTTTAGCACAAGACCCTGGCAAGAGGAGCTTGCCAGGAAGGCCAAGGAATACATATCTCAAGAGATGCCTCGGCGCATCATGCGCCCCGGCAGGACCCGGAGAGCGACAAGCTTCCGGGCCCAGCAAGGTCACAACCCCGGCAAGGTGCTTGCCGGGGAAACCTACGCTATGTGCCCGCGCTCCAGCTCATCTGCCCACGCGTCGCCCTGGGGCCCTTCCAGGGACGCGTGGCAGATGGCTGTGCAGCCTGGGGCACACGGTGGCAAGCCGCGGTGACGAGGCTACCGCCGTGGCGAACGGAGAAGCATGGACGGACGCTTTTTGGGGTGACGGCGACGGGCATTTAATGCCCTTGTCCCCCACTGTCAAAGTTAGGTGAAGACCACTGTTCAAATACTGTTCATGCACTGTTGCAACTACCACCAAAATTACACTTTTACCCTCCTCTACGTTGACACCTGTCGGTGACCCCTTTGAGCTATAAAAGGAGGCCCATGCACAACGTAGAGGAGGTTCGAAACCTAGACAACTCTCTCACTCGGTGTAGCTAGTACTGTAGATCTTCAAGCTCCCGAGCTCAAGAACTCAATACAACCTAAGCAGGAGTAGGGTTTTACGCGTCCGCGCGGCCCGAACCTGGGTAAAACTGCCCGCGTGTGCCCCTCGATCTGCTCTCCGTGCTCCCTCCGCTCCCTTACCGCAACGTAGAAGGGGCTCCGGTCCCATAGGTGCTCGTGGGAGGACAGTTTCCCCCGACAAATACGTAGTGACTCCAAGAGGGAACGTTATGCTCGATTGTGGGTTCATGCCCCTCGATGACTAGCTTGAGTGACAGAAACATGAGTCTAGGGGATGTGCTGTTGCCACAAGGGGGAAAACAACGGTGCTTGTGCCGGCGGGTGCAAGGATTGTTTACTTTACCCAAAGTTCTTTTAATGCAGTTGTCTGTTGCATTGAGTTTACACTATGGGTGGGACTCGCAACTTAATACCAGCGAGATGTTCTGGATAGATATCTCAAGGTGGATGATTAGTAGTAGATATTGATGGATTTCGGTCTACTTACTTTGGTGTACCGCCCATGCTTTGAACCTCAACCTTTCTTGCAATGTAGTCAGCATTGGTTTGCGTTCGTGGTCCTGTCAATTGCCCAGATGTAATTCGTTTACCTCACATAGCTGTTTTATCGTCTTTTGGGAGAGAGACATCACTAGTGAACATCATGAGACTCCGGTCCATATTACCATCATTGATCACATCCGCTATTTACTTTTCGCTATTATTTACTATTGCAAACATTATCTATCACTACTATCATTTGCGTTTAATCCTTTGTGAACTACAAGGCCGGAGGGATTGACAACCTCTCTGTACTCGTTGGGAGCAAAGTTATTTGTATCTGTGTGCAGGTCCACGTTGATTGCTAATCCGCGCCGTTAGCAGTTGACACCTACTTGTTGAACCTAGGAGTCTCTGGGGATTCGATCCTTGGCATCTTTGCTAAGGGAAAAACTTCCATAACACTGCATCTTACACCTTCCACTTGGGGTAACCAACGAGGGGTTAGAGGCCCATCAGTGGCCGCGGCCCCCACTCCTAGTCCAACTAGGATTCCCTAGAGGGGGCGCCGGCCAGCCCTATGGGTTGCCTCTCTTTTCCCTCAAGGCCCACTATGGCCCAATACTCCCCCGGGGGGGGGGGGGGTTCCGGTAACCCCTCCTACACTCCGGTTTTCTCCGAAATCACCCGGAATACTTCTGGTGTCCGAATATAGCCGTACAATATATTAATCTTTATGTATCGGACATTCCGAGACTCCTCGTCATGTCCTTAATCACATCCGGGAGTCCGAACTACCTTCAGTACATCAAAATTCATAAACTCATAATACCGATCGTCATCGAACATTAAGCGTGCGAACCCTATGGGTTTGAGAACTATGTAGACATGACCGAGACTCATCTCCGGTCAATAACCAATAGCGGAACCTGGATGCTTATATTGGTTCCTACATATTCTATACATCAAAACTCATAAACTCATAATAATGATCGTCATCGAACGTTAAGCGTGCGGACACTACGGGTTCGAGAACTATGTGGACATGACCGAGACTCATCTCCGATCAATAACCAATAGCGGAATCTGGATGCTCATATTGACTCCAACATATTCTACGAAGATCTTTATCTGTCAAACCGCATAACAACATATGTTGTTCCCTTTGTCATCGGTATGTTACTTGACCGAGATTCGATTGTCGGTATCATCATACCTAGTTCAATCTCGTTACCGGCAAGTCTCTTTACTCGTTCCATAATACATCATCTCGTGACTAACTCATTAGTCGTTTGCTTGCAAGGCTTATTATGATGTGTATTACCGAGAGGGCCCAGAGATACCTCTCTGACACTCATAGTGACAAATCCTATTCTCGATCTATGCCAACACCACAAACACCCTCGGAGACACCTATAGAGCATCTTTATAATCACCCAGTTACGTTGTGACTTTTGATAGCACACAAGGTGTTCCTCCGGTATTCGGGAGTTGCATAACCTCATAGTCATAGGAACATGTATAAGTCATGAAGAAAGCAATAACAGTAAAACTAAACGATCAAAGTGCTAAGCTAACGGATGGGTCTTGTCCATCACATCATTCTCCTAATGATGCGATCCCGTTGGTCAAATGACAACTCATGTCTATGGTTAGGAAACATAACCATTTTTGATTAACGAGCTAGTCTAGTAGATGCATACTAGGGACACTCTGTTTTGGTCTATGTATTCACACATGTACTAAGTTTCCGGTTAATACAATTCTAGCATGAATAATAAACATTTACCATGATATAAGGAAATATAAATAACAACTTTATTATTGTCTCTAGGGCATATTTCCGTCAGCCCGAACTCCGCCAAAGCTCCCCAGTTTGTCTCTGGTTTGTCGTAAAAAAGTACGTCAAGACCGCTTGACGGTTTGATGCAGGACTGCAATGGATGACTAAGAGCATCTCTAGTAGACCCCTTATATCGCCGGGCCCTTATAGTGCGTTTACAGTTCGCGAAACACATGTTTTCCCCTGAATTTGAAACATATGTCACATATTACACATAATTATGAATTCAATTTAGGTAAAATGTGAATAATAAAATAGGACAACCATAAAAATTACTATAATTATTCAAATCACCAAATTCCCTAATAATTCAATACAAGAATTGTCTCAAATGCAACAATAATACAATGATACAAATCACACCTGAATTAAATGAAATGAATATAAAAATGGCCGATTTTACCGCCCATTCTTTTGCCAATGGCGCTCAATGAGATCCTCCTGAAGCTAATAGTGGGTGATTGCGTCTTCAATCTGCCGGTATGTCTGAAGGAATGCTTGTATACGATCAGCGTCTCTAGCCGGCTTCAGACGGCTACCGAGATTGTTGTAGAACTCCAAGTTGATGTCCCTCTCACCTTCGATGATCATGTTGTGAAGAATCAGACAACATGTCATGATGTTGTACATGGTTTGCTTGTCCCAAAAACAAGCAGGACCGCGAACAATGGCAAACCTAGATCGCAAAACCCCAAAGGCTCTTTCAAGATCTTTACGGGCATCCTCTTGTACTTTTGCAAATTCAATATGCTTCCTAGTTGCAGGCTTTTCTATGTTGTTGAAAAATACACACCAAGAAGCGTAAATACCATATGCAAGATAGTACCACTTTGTGTACTCACGTCCATTCACCGTGTATTTGCAAGCAGGAGCATCGCCATTAGTGTCTAGCATACAAGTGAGAACATTGCACTAGATTGATATCAATGAGAGTACCTGGCATACCAAAAAAAGCAATGCCAAATTCATAAATCCGCAAATGCTATGGCCCCTAGCATAATTGTTGCATAACGAGACTTGCCACAATACTGCCCGTGCCATACCTTCGGGCAGTTTTTCCAAGTCCAATGCATGCAATCAATGCTTTCTAGCATGTCGGGCCAACCTCGCCTCTCATTTGTTGCCATCGACTTTTTGTGCCTTCCTCGTTGGGTGCACGAAGATAGACATGACCAAAGACGCGGATGATCACTTTGGCGAACCTACGCAGTGACTCAAGTGTAGTATCTTCGCCAATGTGAAGATATTAGTCAGCATAGTCAGCCGAAAAGCCATATGCAATCACCTGCATAGCTGCCGAGATTATTTTCATATGCGCTAAAACCCAACACGCCCGCGGCATTTCTCCTTTGAGGAAAAAACTGAGAATTGGCCTCCTAAGCTTGCACTGTTTTTATGAAGAGGGATCGGTGCATTCGATACCTTCTACAGAAGAGGTGCGACGGATACGTAGGATTGTCCGCGAAGTAGCCTTGCATCAACATCATATTCCTGAGATTGCGATTGCGAGAGATGCAAAGACGGCCGACGGTTGATCCTCGCCGTCTCTTGCGGTTCCGATCCTCGAGATCCTTCACGGTTAGGACCGCCCCCACAATCTACCGCCGATGGCGCTTAAGGATCGACTCTATGTCCGAGTCGTCGGATGAGGATGAATCCTCGAGCAAAAATTCCTCGCAAGGGCTCAAATCCATCTACAAAATCGCACCCGAACTCGCATGAACGGAAATTCATCTAAAAATCCGGGGCGAACTAGAAAGGGCAGAAAAAGGGGCTCGCCGACGGCGGCGACCCGGTGGCGGCTCGGCAAAACCGAGGCGGGCGGCGACTCAGCGGTGGTTGACCCGTGGCGGCTCAGCTCGACGGATCCGGGGCGCCAACGAAGCGGCGCGGTGGACCCGGGTCTAGTGCGGCCCAGCAACGTGATTCCATCAGCGGAAGTGGCCGGAATCGCTGGCGGCGGGCGGGCGGCGACAATGCCGGCTGTGGGATGGGGATGGGAACGCACGTGCTGAGATGTCCCTCCCGCCAACCGCTTTTGCCAGATACAGGACACTTACGGGGCGGGGCAGAGGAATGGAGGGGACTGAGTTTACGTGGGTCAAAGGGGCAGTTTACCGTGCCCCTAAAAAAGTTGTAAGGATCTCACGACACGTCTGCATGCGGGGCGCTCTGCCGCATGCGGGATAGAGCCATCCTGCAATCAATTAGCATCGTGTTTATCCCTCCCAGCTCCTTGCATTACGCTGATGCCGCCTTCCATTGACCAACCGTTAGCCAGTCCGCGCGCGGATTCCTCTGCTAATGTTGGCGACGTTCCAGCTACCTGCAGTGGCTCCCGCCCTACGCCGTTGCCAGCTCCTAGCTCCACCCCCTACAGAGATGGGCTGCTCTCCTCGTCGGCTACTCCTGCTGCTGCTAATCTCTCGGGAGTCGTGCCGTATCCACGGCTGTGGTTTGGAAAGCCTAAAGACCTGCACCGTCGATGCTTCCATTGTCTTTCCTATAGCCACCGGCGACGGGATTGCAGGGATTCGGTAGTCTGCTGGCTATGTCGTTTGGTTGGCCACACTCGTGTTCATTGTAGCTATAGGTTCCTTTGCCCTACGCTGCACCATGCTCCTGCTCCTTTAAATACGGTTACTGGGGAGACGTCCTCCCTCACACAAACTTCTCTCTCTACTCTCTCCACCCATCCATCCCCTCTGAGCTTAGCTCTCCAGCCTCTCCCTGCCATGGAGCCGGTGGTGCACGGCCGCCCCTCCTCCCTAGATGTCCACTACCCTCTCGTGTCAGACCAGAACTCCCTCGTGTGCCTCGTCACCATCTCACCACCAAAGGCTTCCTTCCTCCCTGGCTTCGCAGGGCCTTTCGTCACCTTATTGGCATCACTGCGATATGGTTCGCCAGCTCCGCTGTTGGCATGGCATTCGTCGTGTTCCAGCGTGGGTCAGAGCAGGTCACCGCCTTGCGCGCTAGCCCGTTGGAGGTGGGCGATCGCATCATCTGGATTCTGCCGCATAACGCGGGGGACAACGCTTTCCGCTTCGCCTATCACCATGTTGTCAACCTCTCGCTCGAAAAGATACCCCTGGAGTTGTGGGACCAGAGGGGGGTGGCGGCGAGCGTCGCCGGCTTCGCCAGCCTCTTTCGTCTGGAACACGCATGCCTCCACGGCAGCGAGTTCTCAAGCATCTTCGTCCTCGTCAAGGTGGAGGCCCTGCACCACATCCCCCACCATATCACCTTCCACCGTGCCGACGGCAATGGCATATATGTCGACGTCATTATCAATGAAATCTAGGATGTTGCCTGCTCCTTCGGTGCCCCCACGGTCATGCCGCGTCTGCCCGGATGGCTCGGCGGGGACGGCGCTGACCCCCACCCTCCTGCCCCGCTTCCTCCTCGGCGGGGGCATGCCCATCCTGGGTCATCTTCAGCTCGCGGGCATGTGGACGGTGGGGAGGGCATGGCGGACCGCGCATTCCGTGCCTCCCTGCACCCGGAGACGGCTTCTCTGGGCGACTTCCTGGCCATGCTCAAGCTGGCAGCCAAGCCCAAGCTCATCAGAGGAACCGCCTTTTCCCTGCCTTCTGAGGCTCAAATCCTACACGAGGATGAGCTCCGGATCTGCCTCAACTCGTCGTTGTGGGTAACGGATGTGCGCACACCGCGGGTCTCGGTCATCTTTGACACGAATGGCTTGTGCTTCAGCTTCAATCTTGAGCTCAATAACAGCAGGGTTGCTACGGGTGTCATCCCGGTCCGCCTGCTTTCGATGGATGATGGCTTCTTCCCATGTTTTGATTACACCAAGGGAGAGTTTGCGCGGGAAAGCTCTCATTCCCTCTTCTTCAAATTTTGGCCCAAAATGCTGTGTGGTGGGCCTTGCTCCCGCACGCTTACTCTGCTCCCTTCTATCGAATGCAGGCATCCACCTAAGGCGAATGTGCCCGTTGGGCTACTTCCTGCAGTTGGGCCTACACTGGCTTTTTCCGGAGGTGTCTTCCCAGTAGAAGCTCAGTTCCCGGCCCAACAGCACTACTGGGCCCACCAGATCCTGGTGGCCAGGCCCATCTATTCCAGACCCTTCCATCGCATCACACGACCCAAGCCTGGGATCCTGTTGGGCGGTCAACCATCCCAGTCATCTCCATTGATCTGCAGGACAGGGCATGCGCTGCGCTTCCTCCACAGGTTGCCACCATCTTTTGCATCTGCCGTGAGCCGCCCTGCGAGCCCCCCCGCCGGTCAGGTCCTGGCCAAGGCCGTGCTACAGCTCTTCCCCCTCATCCTTTGGGCAAGGGCATGGTGGCAGCAGCCGCCCCTGCGGCTTTCGATCTCAATGTGGCGGAGGAGATCCAGCCTATGGAGTTGACCGAACAGGGGGGCCATGAGGAGGCCATGGTGCCTGGCCTTGACTTGCAGGCGGAGGAAGAGGCGTCGCCCCAGGTGCTCACTGCTTCGCCTCGGCGCAGCCCACGCATCAGGCACGCCTATGATGGCGTGCACTTGGGATCTGTTGAGCGCGCGGCTAAGAGGAAGGCGGTGGCCGCTGGATCTGACTCCAGCTCGGGGCCGCCGCGCCGATCTGGCTCCCTCTCTCGCCGCCGCAAGAAGACCAAGGCTGTGGCCGTGTCCGGTCTTCTTGAGCTGCCACTGCTGAACACGCCATCACCGCTGACTCCGGGTAAACTGAAGAAGATTGCTCAGTGTTGTGACCTCAACGCCAATGCCATCCTGGAACAAGCCAAGATCCACGCCGTCCCTATTTCGTCGGATGACGCCTCCACCTCTGCCAGCTCCACCGATGGCTCCCCTGCATGTGTCTTCAACTCCTTCAATGGTTAGGCCCGGTGCCTCTCTTCTGGGCCTTCGGGCAGTGCTGTTCACAACTATATTGGTCAAGAGTCTGTTCTACTTAGTGATCTGCTTTTTTTCTTTGAGTTTGCTTTATCTCTTGCTGTTAGCTAGTCTAATATAGTCCTTCGCCAAGGTCGGTAGCTTGTTATGGTCAGTCAGTCAGGAGTTTGTATGCTGCTACTCCAAAACACCTATCTTAATGCATTGCACCGTTTGCTTCATCATCATCATGATCATGCTACTTATGTTCTTTAGCCTTCTTGTTCTGGGCTGTGTGTTTGCTACTGCACTATGAAGATTCTGAATTGGAATGTCCGTGGACGAGTCGAGGATGATAAGTGCTCGTCGGTCCATGATACTATAACCTCTTGCTGCCCTAGTGTTGTTTGCTTGTAGGAAACCAAGCTCCCGTCTCTTTCTCCCTTCAAGTTGCGGATTTTTCTGCCAACGAACCTCAAGGAGCATGTTGTCACCCTCTCTGATGGCGCGATCGGGGGCATTTTGGTTGCCTGGGATCCTGGTGTGGTGCTGGGCTAAGTGGTAGCGCTGCACAAGTTCCATGTGATAACCCTCAACCGTAAGGGATCGAGATAGTCTTCGCGGGTAAGAATACCCCAATTTATTGATTCGACACACGGGGAGCCAAAGAGTATTTATAAGCTTTGACAGTTGAGTTGTCAATTCAACCGCACCTGAAATATACTTAATTGCAACAAAAGATAAGTGGTAACAGTGATATGATAGTGATGATAGTAATAGTAAAAGTAAACAGCAAAAGTAAATAGCAGTAGTAAATGGCAAAAGTGGCAACTAGTGACAAGCGGGATTTAAAACACTGTAGGCTAGGGAGATGGATGGTTGGGCGCTGCATGGATGAGATAGTTTTCACTTGGGGCACGGCACACGGAAAAGTAATGATCATCTAGGCAAATATCAAACATTAGGCATGTATCCCGTAGGTAGTTGTACGTGCTTGCAATAAGAACTTGCACAACATCTTTTGTCCTACCATCCCGCTACGAACGGGGCCAAAAGGAACTTATGGATATTAAGGTGCTCCTGTCAAAGAGCACCGGAACAAAGCAATGAACTCAATGGATACATGTAATCCTCAAACTACGGACCATCCCCTTTGGTGTCCCAAGCTGTCACTTTTGGGATCGCCGGTTCCGGACCGTAACAGGTGCAAACAACTCATAGATAGGATCATGACCACAAATATATTCATGCAAACACATATGGTTCAGATCTGAAATCATGGCACTCGGGCCCTAAGTGTCAAGCATTAAGAATAACAAGTTGAAGCAAAGATGATAAACACCATAGTAGATGATAGGCAACATGCCCCCAACGATCTGATAAACTATTACATGATCTAACTCATCCAATCCCTACCATCCCCTTCGCCTACAGCGGGGGAATTACTCACACATGGAGGGAGAAGTCATGGAGGGATGATGGAGTGGTGATGATGATGACGATGGCGACGATCTCCCCTCTCCGGAGGCCAATTCAGCCTCCAGATTAGCCCTCCCGAGGAAGAACAGAGGGTGGCGGCGGCTCCGCGACGGAAAACTGCGAAAGAACTTCTGATATGGGGTTTCTGCATCGGGAGTAAAAATACGGGGTAAAGTAGGGCACCAGGGGGCGTGGGACCTGCCCAGGCGCCCCCCCGGCGCGACCCAGGGGGGGGGGGCGCGCCCACAGGGCGCCTGGGCACCCCCTGGCCCCCCTCTGGTCCCACTTCTGGTTCCTGGTTCCTTCGGGTGCGTGGATTTTCTGTGATTTTTCGTGGATTTTTCTGAGGTACCTAAAAATCTGTTTTCCTGCACACAAATAAACCATACAGGCAGCTCTGCTGAAAACAGCGTCAGTCCGGGTTAGTTTAGTCCAAATCATGCAAGAATGAGGCCAAAACAATATCAAAAGTGTTTGGAAAAGTAGATACGTTTGAGACGTATCAACTGCCCCAAGCTTAGCATATTGCTTGTCCTCAAGCAATTCAGTTCAACGAACTGGACGCGACAAAGAAAACTTAGACAAACTCTTTTGCTTCAGTAGATGTATATAAGCATGTACTACGAAAAGAGTTTAGCAAGTATTGAAACAGTACTATGAGGACAATGCAAAGAGCAATCCTTCTTTCAAGTGACCAGTCACGAATACTTAAGGTAAATAATATATTACTGAAAATCAAGACAAGAATACATTGCACATAGCTTGAGCATATTAGGGTGGTATCTCGCTAGCCTCCATGAGTGAAGCAAAACATAAATGCAGGGACTCCTCCAGAGTTTTAAAGGAGACTAGAACTAAGAATTTCAGAATAAATCATATCACAAGTATGCAGAAGACAATGTAATACTTTGGGACAATGCACATTACACTCAGAATGACAATTATGCTCTCATAGTTGGTGATTTGAAGAAAGAAAATGAGACTCTCGAACCGTGGCTTTTATTGGCAAGGTTGAAAACCCGTAGTCGGAAACAAAAACTAAACATGTACCAGAGCTCTTGGTTTTTTAAAAACAGAAGTAAACGTGTTTTGAGAAGTGCATATTTCGTCAACGAATGCTAGCAGATAACTCAATCACTTTTTAAGTGGACAAGCCTCGAGGAACGGCTCCCGCATGAGGACGATCACATCCTCTTAATCTCCTTTGTTTATCAGTGCCAAAGTTTTCTGATTTCTCATGAACAAAGCATGAAGGAGGGTTTGTTTGTTATATTATCTTTTTGAGCCGGGCGCACTCAATGCCAGTTCCTTTTCATATTAGGGGTTTGCACATTATACATGCAATCCAGGGGTGAAACTTGTCCAACTTAAAAAAATCATGAATTAACTACTACTTCCTCATGAGCTAAAACATAGGCACAAAAAGGAAATGCTTTTGATTAGTTTCGAGATGGTACATGAAAGTCTTTGTTAGGAATGGCAGGTAAATACCATGTGTAGGAAGGTATAATGGACTCATATGGCATAACTGGTTTAAAGGGTTTGGATGCACAAGCAGTCATTCCGCTTAGTACAGGAGGAGGTTTAGCAAAAGACTGGGAAGCGACCACTAGAGAGCAATAACGGTCATAATCATGCAGAGCGACAAAGCAACATTGAATCGGGCATGAAAGTGATATAACTATTCTAAAACTCAAAGATCATCAAGGCAAAGTAGACTTTTTAGTCTTAAACATGTGTAAGCATGTGCCAAGTCAATCCAAAAATTCTCTAAAGGGAAATACCACCTTAGTATACCAGACTATGAACAGTGCAATGCATGTAGATCATTTCAATAACACATTATATACTCTAGTTATTCGAGACTAACCACAAGGAAAGCATGAACCACTGGAAGAGCATTATAAACATAGCACTATGTCGCTACAAGCTGGTCTCTAGATCATAAGTACAGGCATATGTACAAAAGTAGAAACAATAGAGTTCATACCGGTCTTCCCTGTTGCTTCCCTTCAGTCGATCTTCGTCATTACTGCTTGTTACTCGCATGATCGAATGTAGGAAATATAATTAAATGCCATCATGGACTCGAGCTGATCTCTGAAAACAAAGCAAACTAAAGAGAGAAAGAAAATCTTTTTGGGTTTTTCAAAGGTTAAATAAAAGCAAAAAAAGGAAATCTTTTTGTTTTTTTTTGCAAAGAGAGAAATAAAGAAGAATGGGCAAAAACTTTGAAAAGATCAAAGTGAATAAAACGGATAATACAATGGAAAAGTGAGAAGGGCACGTACTCCCCCAAGCTTAGGCTTTTGGCCTAAGTTGGTAGCAACTACTGCCCCCAGGAGCCTCCTGCTCCAGTAGTATGGTGGTGAGTCCACGGGTCGTAGAAGGATGTTGGCGCATACACCGAACTCCTCGGAGTCTCCCACGAGGAAGGCTCCGAACGCCAAACAGAGGAAGACCCTTCACCAAACTCGGTGGCGGTCTCTTCCTGAAAATGTGGTATCTCACCGTGCCTCTCCTCGTCGGGCACAACCCCCTCCATGGGGTTATGAAACTGATGCTGGACAATGAACTCATCGAACTGAACAACATCGAAGGACCATCCGTTCCTGCGAGAAAAATCAAACAAAAGAGGTGCAGGTAGACGGATCTCGCGTTCCGCGGCAGTTCCGAAACGCAAGATATAGATAAGATTATTAAGTTCAGAACCCATGGTAACAAACTTATGCGTTTTCATAGCAGCAAGATCAAAGCTTAAATAAGTAAAAGGAGTATCATCAGGGTGTGGGGTGCCTCCAAGATGCTCTAAGATAAGTGTGGCGTAAACGCCACCATATAAGTCCCCCTTGTTACCGTTCATAGCAAGGCGTCGAGCAATTAAGGTACCCAGATTATAATCAGACCTCCCTGAGAGGGCTGCTGCCAGGATAGCAATATCCGGAGCAGAAATGCTGCTCGTGTTGTCACGAGCTAACACCCCTCTAGCAATATAATATGCAAAATACCTCAGGTGAGGAAATAAGATGCTGGAGATCTTCGACCGATGAATATCCCTCGTACCCATGCTGCAGAGAGAGTTGATGACGGTTTTCAGCTCGGAGGGCTGAGTGGCCATCCTAGCCGTCCTCCCAACGTTCGGCACACCTATTATTTCAAAAAAAATTCCCAAAGTCATGGTGATAAGATCATTATAAATTTTAAACTCAATAGCACCTGAATCAGGATTATATCTAAAACTGTTAATGAAATTGGAGGTGAGTTTCTGATACTGAGTAACACGGCTCATGACGAGTCGTGTCAAACCTGCATTAGCACAAAGATTATAAAACTCATCCTTGATTCCCGCAGCTTCCATGAATTCATCACATGGAAACGTCATCGCACGTGCTGGACTTGTATCTTCCAACAACTCCAGGGGCACATGATCTTCATTATAGCTCACCCTAGCAGTCGACGGTGAAGCTGTGGCTCTAGTAACTCGATCGGAGTGCGCGGGCCTCCTCTTCTCAAGCCACCCTTTTGCCCTTCCTAATAAACTCATTTCTGAAATTTTTTACAATTTACAAAAACGAGGATTAAAACAAAGTGAGCTAAGGCAAACTACTCAACTCACTTGCCTAAGGCATAAACTTGCATCAAAACTTGGAAAATAAATTTCTACACATGCATGCAAGCTCATCTCTACAGCACCAAGAACTACTAAATACTCACAAATGAGGCCACCAATCAAAAATCTAATTGGAGGGGTGGAGGAGTCACATACCAGGGAGTATTTGCTCAAAGTTTCAGCTCAAATGATCGGCTGTAGAGAGAGATCGAAGAATCGCCTCCAAGAACAGCAAGAACACAAGAACAAAAGCAGAACTCGTGTTTTTGGAGAAAGAGAGAGAGGGAGGAAGAAGAAGTACCTGGAGGGGGGTCCCGTGGGCCCCAGGCGCCCTGTGGGCGCGGCCAGGGGCTGGGCCGCGCCAGCTGGCCGCCTGGGCCACTGGTGGCCCCCCCTGGCTGGCCCCAGGACTTTCTGGGTCTCTCCCGTCGTGGAAATTTTTATTATAATTTTTTGGAATTTTTTTGAAAACTTCACTGTTGAAATTTTTTCGAAGTTCAAAAAGCTGCGAAACTCTCTGAAAACTTGAAGCAGTTAGTAGTATTGTGAAGCTTCAAAAACATAAATACTTGGTACAACAAGTAGGACAAAACTAAAAACAAGTGAAAACATAACAGGCTCAACTTTTTATCCATATAAAACATATTTGTTAATAAGGTTGATCAAGTCTTACCAACAAACAGGCGATATATAGAGCAAAAAGTCTCACCTCTCACGAAGTAATCACTGAACCTTTACCTTGATGGACATTGTCCCTACCATGATAGTTTTGTATTTGTGAGGCACATGTAGTGGACAATCCCATTCTCCAATCTTCACGGTCTCGATATTCTCTATAGAGTTGAGGGCATGCCTCCTGTCGGTCTTCTTCGGAAAATATACCGTGTGTTATTTATCATTCACATGGAAGGTAACCTTCCCTTTATTGCAATCAATAATAGCACCTGCGGTGTTAAGGAAAGGTCTACCAAGAATAATGGACATGCTCCCATCCTCGGGCATGTCAAGCACAACAAAATCAGTAAGAATTAAACAATTAGCAACTTCAACTGGAACATCCTCACAAATACCTATCGGAACAGCGGTTGACTTGTCAGCCATCTGAAGGGAGATATCTGCAGGAATTAGTTTCTCTAAACAAAGCCTCTCGTAAAGAGAGAGAGGCATAACACTCACTCCTGCTCCAAGATCACATAAAGCAGTTTTGACATAATTATTCTTTATGGAGCAAGGAATGGTGGGTATACCTGGATCACCGAGCTTCTCAGGAATCTTTCCACTGAAAGAATAGTTAGCAAGCATAGTAGATATTGCATCATTAGGAACTTTTCTTTTATTAGTGACAATTTCTATCATATATTTTGAATAAGGAAGTAACTTAATAGCATCAGTCAAGGGTATCTGAAGAAAAAGAGGTTTAATCCACTCACAAAACTTATTATAATGCTCTTCTTCTTTAGATTTGATGGACTTACCTGGAAAGGGCATGGGTTTCTGTACCCATGGTTCTCTTTCCTTCCCATGTTTTCTTGCGATGAAGTCTTCTTTAGTGTACCTCTTACGTTTGTCAGGTGCTTCTTCTTCTCGAACTTCAGGCGGATCATTCTTCTCATTATTATTACCTCCAGGTTCAGCACCGTCTTCTGTCTCAGCATCGGAGATAGATACACTGTTGGGATCAATAGCTGGTTCTTCATCTGCAATGGGATCATTAGAATTGTCAGTCTCCTTATGTTTCTTCTTTTTCTTTGGAGAGCCAACAATTTCTTCTTCCTGCATTTGAGAATCCTGCTCGATTCTCTTCGGATGCCCCTCTGGATAAAGAGGATCTTGAGTGCTAGTTCCTCCTCGGGTCTTAATCCCAAAAGCCTGCAAATTATCTAGTTTGGATTTTTAGCAAGCAAATCTCTTTGCACATTAGAAATTTGATCAAGCTGAGTTTGAACCATATGAAAATGCTTCACAAGACACTGAACATCATTAACTGTTCTATCTACAACATCAAGCAGTTTTTGATAGCAAGGGAATTATCATGCAACTGACTTTCTATCCTCTCATTAAAATGATTTTGTTTCATAATAAAATTATCAAACTCATCTAAACATTGATCAGGAGGCTTACCATGAGGGATGTCACTTGCGTTGAAATCTAAAAGAGAGTGTACCTCTACCATAGGAGGGTGAGTAGTAGGCTCACACAGCTTCTCAATAGGGGGTAGATTCTTCACGTCTTCAGCTTTAATACCTTTCTCTTTAATAGACTTCTTTGCTTCTCGCATATCCTCGGGGCTCAGAACAAACATGCCCCTCTTATTTGTTGGTGGAGGTGGTTTAGGGACGGACCAATCTTCATGATTTTTGGCAATCCTGCCCATTAAGTCTTCTGCATCGTCCGGTGTTCTTTTCCTGAAAACACAACCAGCACAACTGTCGAAATAGGACCTGGATTCATCAGTTAGACCAGCATAGAATATATTGATTAATTCATTCTTAGGGATTTCATGTCCTGGTCTAGCCCGAATCAGACCGCAGTACCTCCCCCAAGCTTTAGGGAGGGACTCATCCTGCAACTGATTAAAGTTATAAATTCTTTGTAAAGCAGCATGTTGCATGTGAGCAGGAAAGTACTTATCAACAAAAGAGTGAGCTAAGTCCTGAGGACTCTTAATGGAACCGCATGGGAGTGAAACATACCATGCTTTAGAACCCTCCTTCAAGGAGAAAGGAAGAAGCTTGGTCACATAAAAGTATCGTATCTTCTCATCTGTGGTAAACAGGCTACCCAACTCACCGAGTTTAGTCAGGTGTGCAATAGCATCATCATTTTCTCTGCCATAAAAGGGGTCAGCTTCAACCATAGGTATAAGTGAAAGATCAACAGAGAAATCATAATCAGGATCATCAATTCATATAGGAGATGTAGCAAATTCAGGATTAGGAACGGTTTTGTTCTTCAAAGAGTATTTTTCAAATATTTTCTTAATAACTTCAGGGTCAGAGCCAGCAAACTCTGTCAGTTCCCTGCATAGATCTTCATCAAGCATATAGTAATCATCATCAAGGAGCCTCTCTTTGAGTTTACTCAAATCAGGATAATCATAAGTTTCACCAATAGGGTAGCGAGCAACAGGAAGTTCAATTCCATATTTTTCAGCAGCAGCAGCAATTTGTTTCTCAAGAGCATAACCAAGCGAACTAATATCATCATCAAAAGTAGTAGAAGCATCATCAAGAGTATCAGACATAGTAACAGATTCAGTAGGAGCATCATGTGGTGGTGGTGAGGCAAACTTACTCATAACGAAAGGAGAATCAAGTGTAGCACTAGTGCTCAGAGAAGTACCTCTTCTTGTAGTGGATAGTAAGATCGGAACCTTGGGGTCTCCTTTCTTACCCATAGTAGATAAAGTGCAGCAGGTAGGATACCTCAAGTAGACTTGTAAATATTGCTATGCTCCCCGGCAACGGCGCCAGAAAATGGTACTTGATAACCCTCAACCGTAAGGGATCGAGATAGTCTTCGCGGGTAAGAATAATCCAATTTATTGATTCGACACACGGGGAGCCAAAGAGTATTTATAAGCTTTGACAGTTGAGTTGTCAATTCAACCGCACCTGAAATATACTTACTTGCAACAAAAGATAAGTGGTAACAGTGATATGATAGTGATGATAGTAATAGTAAAAGTAAACAGCAAAAGTAAATAGCAGTAGTAAATGGCAAAAGTGGCAACTAGTGACAAGCAGGATTTAAAACACTGTAGGCTAGGGAGATGGATGGTTGGGCGCTGCATGGATGAGATAGTTTTAACTTGGGGCACGGCACACGGACAAGTAATGATCATCTAGGCAAATATCAAACATTAGGCATGTATCCCGTAGGTAGTTGTACGTGCTTGCAATAAGAACTTGCACAACATCTTTTGTCCTACCATCCCGCTACGAACGGGGCCAAAAGGAACTTATGGGTATTAAGGTGCTCCTGTCAAAGAGCACCGGAACAAAGCAATGAACTCAATGGATACATGTAATCCTCAAACTATGGACCATCCCCTTTGGTGTCCCAAGCTGTCACTTTTGGGATCGCTGGTTCCGGACCGTAACAGGTGCAAACAACTCATAGATAGGATCATGAACACAAATATATTTATGCAAACACATATGGTTCAGATCTGAAATCATGGCACTCGGGCCCTAAGTGTCAAGCATTAAGAATAACAAGTTGAAGCAAAGATGATAAACACCATAGTAGATGATAGGCAACATGCCCCCAACGATCTGATAAACTATTACATGATCTAACTCATCCAATCCCTACCATCCCCTTCGCCTACAGCGGGGGAATTACTCACACATGGAGGGAGAAGTCATGGAGGGATGATGGAGTGGTGATGATGATGACGATGGCGACGATCTCCCTCTCCGGAGGCCAATTCAGCCTCCAGATTAGCCCTCCCGAGGAAGAACAGAGGGTGGCGGCGGCTCCGCGACGGAAAACTGCGAAATAACTTCTGATCTGGGGTTTCTGTGTCGGGAGTAAAAATACGGGGTAAAGTAGGGCACCAGGGGGCGTGGGACCTGCCCAGGCGCCCCCCCCGGCGCGGCCCAGGGGGGGCGCCCACAGGGCACCTGTGCACCCCCTGGCCCCCCTCTGGTCCCACTTCTGGTTCCTGGTTCCTTCGGGTGTGTGGATTTTCTGTGATTTTTCGTGGATTTTTCCGAGGTACCTAAAAATCCGTTTTCCTGCACACAAATAAACCATATAGGCAGCTCTGCTGAAAACAGCGTCAGTCCGGGTTAGTTTAGTCCAAATCATGCAAGAATGAGGCCAAAACAATATCAAAAGTGTTTGGAAAAGTAGATACGTTTGAGACGTATCACCATGTCACTCTGAAGATGACCTCTACATCAACAAACAACTCCTTTCTTCTCACAAACGTCTACGCCCCGTATCTGAATTATGAGAGACCAAGCTTCTTTGAGGCTGTCAGCAGTGTTGCTGGCCCATCTGACCTGCCATGGGTGGTGCTAGGCAACTTCAACATGTATAGATATGCACATGAGAAATCCCTGGGTCGGATCAACTGGAGTATGATGGAAAATTTCAATTCATGGATTCGAGGTCATGGTCTGGATAATGTTCAGATTGAAAACATGCTTTTCACTTGGTCTAACAAGAGAGATCAGCCTACTCTTGTCTGTTTGGATCGGGTGCTTGTCAATGTCAATGCAGCCTAGAACCTCAGTTTTCTACAATTAGCTGCCTCTTGCATACCCACAACGACGTTCGATCATACACCTGTGCTTCTGTCCTTCTCCACGGACACGGTCAAAAGCAAGCAGTTCCGCATGGAGAATCACTGGCTGGAAATGGAAGAACCTAGAAACATCATTTCTGAGGCTTGGGCTCGAGGTACTCGAGATATTTGTTCTTCTGCTTCTCTGATCAGCTTTAAAATGAGGCGTGTACGTGCTGCCTTGCGTCAATGGTGCCGTATGAAGCCTAGCTTGCGGGTTCACTTGGATAACAATAATCATGTTGTTGCTTACATAAATGTTGTCGAAGAGTTGCAGTCTCTCTCTGCTATTGAAGTAGTGCTCAGAGCTTCTGCTACTACCATGGCCGAACAACTGATCCTTTGGCAGACTGCGGCTTGGAGACGAAGAGCCAAGTTACGATGGTGTGTTTCCGGGGACGAGAATACCCAATTTTTTCAGGCAGTGGCTAATTGCCAAGCTCGGCGCAACAAGGTCAAGGACTTGTTTAGGACGGAGTGGAGCATTTTGAGCTTAGCCAGAAACTGCGGCTGGCTACAGATTACTTTAAAGCAATCTTGGGACAGCATGCATCCTCGAGGAACACTGTGGATGTTGGTTCCCTATACACTCCACTGGAACTGACTGAGCTTACAGCTGAGTTCTCATGGGCAGAAATTGTGCAGGCCATCAACTGCTCACCAAATAACAGAAGCCCGGGGCCTGATGGTTTTACCAATGAGTTTTACAAAGCTTTTAAGCTGCAGTTAAAGGATGGTCTGATACGTCCAAAACGTATCTATAATTTCTTCTTGCTCCATGCCACTTTTGGGTGATATTGCTACGATATTCATACACTTCCATACACTTTTGATCATATTTGGACTAACCTACTAATCCAGTGCACCCCGGTGCCAGTTTCTGTTTTTGGCTTTTTTGTATTTCAGGTTTTCACGTTACGAGAACTACCAGGAAAAATCCAGAAAAATTATATAAAAAATCAGCGTTCCAGAACCTACCTTGCGCCCGAAGGATAGCCGGGGGGGGCCACCAGGGCTCCAGGCGCCCTGGCGGCGCGCCCCCCTGGGCCGCGCCGGGGGGGGGGGGGGGGGCGCTTGGGCCCCCCGAGCGCCGTCTGGTGCCCCCCTTCGGCATATATTTAGAGCGTCCTTCGAAACCCTCGGGACGGGAACTCTTTTTCGCGATCTCATCTCTGTTCCGCCGCCGCCGCCGCTTCCAATATCGGGAGCACCAGGAGAACTCTTCCCGGCACCTTGCCGGAGGGGAGGATCATCATCGGGAGCTTCTCCACCACCATGGACGCCTCCTGGATGAGTTGTGAGTAGTATCCCTTGGACCATGAGTCCATGACCAGTAGCTATGTGATGTTCTGCTCCCGTTCTTGTGCTTCACTAATTAGTCCTCGTGAGCTGCCCTACATGATCGAGGCACATATGTAATCCTTATGCTGTTGCTATGATGAGTTTGCTGGGATTCGATGGATTATGAGATTATGTTCAGATTGATCTTGAGTAATATATTTGATCTACCTCTTTTATATTTATGTTCATAAGTAATTCATGCATGTTCTCCGTTGTTATTTATTGCTTTGGCCAAGTAATACGTAGTGACTCCAAGAGGGAACGTTATGCTCGATTGTGGGTTCATGCCCCTCGATGACTAGCTTGAGTGACAGAAACATGAGTCTAGGGGATGTGCTGTTGCCACAAGGGGGAAAACAACGGTGCTTGTGCCCGCGGGTGCAAGGATTGTTTACTTTACGCAAAGTTCTTTTAATGCAGTTGTCTGTTGCATTGAGTTTACACTATGGGTGGGACTCGCAACTTAATACCAGCGAGATGTTCTGGATAGATATCTCAAGGTGGATGATTAGTAGTAGATATTGATGGATTTGGGTCTACTTACTTTGGCGTACCGCCCATGCTTTGAACCTCAACCTTTCTTGCAATGTAGTCAGCATTGGTTTGCGTTCGTGGTCCTGTCAATTGCCCAGCTGTAATTCGTTTACCTCACATAGCTGTTTTATCGTCTTTTGGGAGAGAGACATCACTAGTGAACATCATGAGACTCCGGTCCATATTACCATCATTGATCACATCCGCTATTTACTTTTCGCTATTATTTACTATTGCAAACATTATCTATCACTACTATCATTTGCGTTTAATCCTTTGTGAACTACAAGGCCGGAGGGATTGACAACCTCTATGTACTCGTTGGGAGCAAAGTTATTTGTATCTGTGTGCAGGTCCATGTTGATTGCTAATCCGCGCCGTTAGCAGTTGACACCTACTTGTTGAACCTAGGAGTCTCTGGGGATTCGATCCTTGGCATCTTTGCTAAGGGAAAAACTTCCATAACACTGCATCTTACACCTTCCACTTGGGGTAACCAACGAGGGGTTAGAGGCCCATCAAGGAGTATTTTCTGGCACCGTTGTCGGGGACTCCACTCTTCAGGATAGGGGAGTTGCATGCTATCTTTTACCTTTGCTTTTAGTCTTGTTAGTTTACCTTTCAGTTTTTGCTTTAGTATCCTTTATAAAAAAATTATTACAATTTTTTTTATTTTGCCTTCCTGTTAGTAGTCCTATATGTTTAGCTAAACATGTTAGGATATGGTGCTTTGAGGGAATCAGAAGTTCTAGATTTCCATCAAAGGGATGGAGAAAATATGAAGAAGGCATGGGACAGAATTTCTGATGCACATAGGAGAATTATGCCTGGGTACCTATAAAAATTGTGCTTAGGAATTTTTACCAGGGTCTTTTTAAATGGTGTAAACACTCTCTTGACATTATAGCCGAGGGAGATTTCCTAGAATGTGATGAAGCTAGAGCTCTTGAAATTATACATGGTCTATCTAGTTACTTTGTTCATGATCATAATTTTGATACTGTCATAGATAGACTTGCTACTATTGAAAAGAGAATGGATGCTCTAGACTTAATGAAGGTAGAGAAACCCAAACCCGATAAGAGAGATATTTTGGAAATAGATAATGACTAGGAGCCTCTTGTTAGGATTAGCATCTCTAATCAAGACTTCCTTACTTATTGTGATATTGAATCTATGGTTTCTACTATGCCAAAAACTGTTCATGATTCTTTAAAATTTAACATGGATAGACTACCATCTTATCATGAACAGACTAATGGAGATATTTCTGAAATCCAGGGAAGGATAAAAGATGTGCCAGTTAAATTCCTTAAAGGGATTGCAATGGTTGATTTCTTCATCATGGAGCCAAACCAAGGAAATATAGTGCTTGGAAGAGACTTCCTCCGAGCGGTAAAAGGCTTCATCGATATAGGTAAGGGACAAATCCGCTTACGCGGTAAGGCAAAAGGTGTGTACCCCTTTCCTAGAAGGAACAAGAGTGAACTTGTTGAGGAACCATATGACTTAATTTATAACTCCGATTATTATGATGGTTATTGATTTCTCTATGCATCATGCCTAGCTTAAAGGCATAAAAGAAAGCGCTTTTGGGAGGCAGCCCACATGAATAAATTTTATATTTTGCTTTTGTTGTGTCTTGATGTTGTTTACTGCTGTAGCATCATCATTGTATCTTTGCTTTTCATATTTGTGCCAAGTATAGCCTCTGATTGCTAGAAAGTTCAAAAGTTGTGAGGTGCTGTCCAGGAAACATATTCTGTCCTTGGATAGAAAAATTCGTATAAAATCACCAGATCATCTTTTTGTATCTGTGTGCAGGTTCACGTTGATTGCTAATCCGCGCCGTTAGCAGTTGACACCTACTTGTTGAACCTAGGAGTCTCTGGGGATTCGATCCTTGGCATCTTTGCTAAGGGAAAAACTTCCATAACACTGCATCTTACACCTTCCACTTGGGGTAACCAACGAGGGGTTAGAGGCCCATCAAGGAGTATTTTCTGGCGCCGTTGCCGGGGACTCCACTCTTCAGGATAGGGGAGTTGCATGCTATCGTTTACCTTTGCTTTTAGTCTTGTTAGTTTACCTTTCAGTTTTTGCTTTAGTACCTTTTATCGAAAATCACAAAAATAGTTATCTTGCTTGCTTGCTACTATGGGTTCCACCGAGAACACCAAGTTGTGTGACTTCACTAGTCACAACAACGATGACTTTATCAGAACACCTATCACTACACCTGCCACTTCAGCACCTTCATATGAAATTAAACCTGCTTTACTGAACTTAGTCATGAAAGATCAATTCGTCGGTGCTGGAGATGATGCTGCTTTACACTTAAACAACTTTGTTGAACTTTGTGATATGCAAAAGTACCAGGAAATAGATGGTAATATTGTTAAGCTTAAGCTTTTTCCTCTCTCCTTGAGAGGAGGAGCTAAAATTTGGTTTCAGTCTTTGCCTAGAAATAGCATAGATTCATGGGACAAGTGCAAAGATGCTTTTATTGGAAAATACTATCCACCTGCTAAAATTATCCAACTGAGAAGTATCACACCCTGATTTTCATGTCACATTGCTTAAGCTAATTTTCATGATAAAAATGTGGATTTGCAAAAACTTTTGAGTGTTTTTGACCTTGCTTGATTTGACTTTTGTCTGCTGTTTGTTAGTGCTCTAAAAATCAAATAAATCCTCCAACTGTTATACTTCATATCCTTGACCCAAAACCTTTTCCCAATGATCATACCATGTGTATAGACCAGTATAGAATTTTCTTATAAAAATATTTTGGCCAAATGGTATTTTCTAAAATTAGTTTTCCAAAAACCCCTGAATTGAGGTTTGCACTGCAAGTACCTTATTTAGGGTGTAAAAAATCTTTCAAAAAGTTTATTTGAATCCTATTAGATATAGGACTCCCAGAAACCACAAAAGTATAATTTTAAAAGTTATTTTTATATTTTATTTAAAAGCTTTTTCTTAAGGCCAGAAATGGTCTTTAATAGGGAAAAATTATTTAATCATTTCAAAAATATTTGCCAAAATTCAGGGAGACTCATAGGACATATATTGTCCATATATAAGAGTTTCAACACATGTTCATGTTCAAAATATTGGACAAATCCTTCCAAAACCCTTTCTGGATATTTCAAGCTTTTGAAATATTTACAAAGGATATATTCTCCAAAAATTCCAGGGAAATTCTATCATGTCATATATGACATATTTGATGATCTTGCAAAGCCTCATGCCTTGAAGATCAAGGAAACATCCTCAAACCCCTTCAAAACCATTCGGTCCATATTTGAAGTTTGAGCAACTCTACATTGCCAAACTTGTCCAAATGCTCTCAAATTTGGTGCACATGCTAAAATGGCCTAATAAGGAATCTAGACCAAATGGCACAAGATTTGGAATAGAGCAACTTGATCAGGTCACCTCAAAACCTTTTCTGTTCAAATGCAAATTTGAACAACTTTACATTGTCAACTTTTTATCTGGAGCCTCATACTTTGTGGGCATGTTCATAACCCCAAATGATGATGCTACACAAAGTGGTGCATCAAGGGGAGACGACTTGCTTGACTCAATCATGGTGAAACCATTTCTGTTGATTTTTAGGGTTCACCAAAGTTACATTGGCCACCTTGCCCAAATGAGCTCAACTTTGGTGTAGGGGCCTAATTATATGTGGCATTTGATCCTGTTAAGTCCCATGCCAATTGGAAGTCATTTGCCTCCCCAACACTTGATCAAACACCTTCTGTTCATTTACCAAAACCTGTGTTTGGACCCCTTTTACTATTTCCCTTTGCCCCAAATTTCTACCACACCTTCCCCTGATCATCCTCTACCCCCAGTAACCTCTCTATGGCCTCAGCTCAATTATTGGAGGGGGTAAAATCCCAATTCCTACTGCTGGACAACAATTTTCACCCTCTCCTACACCTCCCTCCTCATCCTAGTGGTTCCCTGGAGCATCCAAAGCCACAGGCCACTTCTTTACTACTCCCTAACACTGCTGGACACAAGAGGACACGGCCAAGGAGCTAAAGGCACGGCCATGCCGGCCAAAAGCACGCTCTAGAGCGCGCTACAGTGCTCTGGAGCACTGCAGCCGCCCTCCAATCGCCAGCCCCGACCACCTAGGGCCTCCCCCTCGTGTCCCCCGAGGAGGCCTCGACGTCCGCAACACGCCGGGCGGTCGGCCCCCTCCTCTCTCCTCCTCCCTCGCCCCTGCTCGCACGCGCACCGGCCGACCCTGTGCACCAGTGGGCGACCTCGCACGCGCGGCCTCTCTGACGCCTCCCCTCTCCTCCTCTGCTTTTCCCTTGGACTGGACCTCGTCCACGAGCGCCCTAGACATGCTCAGGAGAGCCCGGTTGGCCTGCAGCAACGGCCACGAACTCGCCGGCGCACGGCGCCTCGGTGGACCGGCGCCCACCTATAAATAGGGCACCCCGAGCCCCCCTTGCACCTCCTTCCGCACTCTCCCACTCCCGTGCGACTCCCAAGCCGTTCCGTTGCTCTCCCCATGTCCTACAGCCTCCTCCCTGGCCGGAGTAGAGCCGCCGGCCGCCGCTCGAATACGGGCACCTCAGGCCCTTCCTCCTCCACCTGGCCGCTCCAGCGCTGCCCCAGCATTGCCCCAGGCTCCCCCCAAGGTCCAGCTCTTCCTTCCCCCGCCTCTTCCCCGCTGTGCTGAGCTTCACCGACGGTCGCCTCCGCGGTCTTCCGAGCCGTCGCCGCTCCAGCCCTCCCCGGTGTGCGTTAAGCACACGGATGGATGCGGCGTGCCCTCCTGAGCACAACGGTGGGCAGAGCATCGCCGGAGATGCCCTGCAGCGCCGGCAAGCCGCCGGCGGGCATCGCCTCTGTTCCTCCCCGTCGCGTTGCGCGGGAGGAAGGGGATGAACCTGCCACGGGGGCCCGCGCGTCAGCGACCTGGAGGCTGGGCCCTCCGTTTAAGTGGAGGCGGGTCTGGCCTCGGCCGCCTCCCCCGCGCGGTGGCGCCCTTCCTGGCGGGCGTCTTCGACGTGGCCAGGTTCCTGTGCACGCGGCCGAGTTGATGGGCCGGCCCAGTTGCTGTGCGGCTACTCTTCGCCCTGCGCGCAAGGGTATAACCCCCCTTTTTCCTTTTATTTTCTATTTCCAGTAAACATCAAATATCTCCCAAATATTCATATGAACTCCAAATGGCATGATTCAAATTTCCTTTGACTCCATAAATCATGCTCTATCTGTTGGTGCTACATGCACATTATTCCAGAAACTTTCCCTACACAAATATTTATCAAATGCCTTTATTTCATTTCTGTGATGAACTTTAGAAAATCACAGAGAGCTCAATCTTGATCCAAATACAGTGATTCAAATTCCTAGATGCTTGTCATGTCCAAACTTAGTTTTGGAACATTTTTAATAATAGTTTATGTACCCCACCAAATATTTAGCCATTTCTTCATATTTATCAGCTTTGCAAAATCCTAGGAAATTCATTTAAAATCCAAATCCAGTGAAACCAACTCCTAAATGCTTCTAAAATCATGACTTGATGATGGGTACCTTTGCTCATCATTCAAGGAAATATTTCTGTCAGTGGCGGAGCGTAGTGGGGACAATTAGGGGCCTTGGCCCCCCTTCCTAGAAGAAATTCTGCCAAATAAGCCTATCCTTCAGCTAATCACTCTACTAATCCTCCGGCCTCTCTGATCACCTTAGTTTTTTCTATGTCATATACATGCATTTGGCCCCCCCTAATATTTGGTTCACGCTCCGCCACTGATTTCTGTATACTTCCTCCAAATCCATAAACCCTTTGGTTCCATCACATTGAAATGTTCCCAACTACCTATTGATCCAACACCTATGAAACCATCTTGGTCATTTCTAATATGACCAGAGGTATCCTAGAAAATTCCAACTCCCATTTTTAGAGCACTTTTATTTTTGCTTTGATTGTGTTGCTTATTATGATTGTTTCCATCGTTAGTTGACGTAATAAACGGAGTATTCGGAGATGGACCAGAAGATTTGAAGACTCTGAAGAATAAGGCAAGCAGCCCTTTGACCATGTTCAAGAGACCTTTTTATGCATGTCTCATAGCACCTTATTATTCAATGCATCGGAATCATGTTGAGGTGGAAACCACTTTGGTTGCTACCTTTGTTGCTTACTATTGATACTTGCATCAAACATGACCCTACCTTCCTATGAGGGTTATGTGGGTGGGAGTAGTTAGGTTGCTTTAATAGTGGCTACGCAAATGGGACGGGTATATGCATGGTGACGGAGGCAGGATACTTTCAAAAGACTTTTCGAAAACCCCATCGGGTGCCATTTATGCCCGAGGGAGATGGTGAGATGGGTAACCACTTGATGACGAAGTGGTGTACCGAGGAAAGTGTGTGTGTTATTTTGAAAAACGGATTGGTTTAAGTTGCGACCGTTATTCCAACCTTACATGCGCAACCACTCTACCCTTATATGGGAAAGGGCATTATTGATTACCTAGGTCGATACTGGCATGGTGCCTGCATTACTAGTGACGGGAGTGACATGAGGTCACTCTTGGGATGGGGTCGCGCTTGGATAGGTGGCCATGCCTGTCTTTACAGGGCACCGGACACATCGTTGGTACCCCGTGCTTGTGATATGTGATGAATTCGGAGCGAGTCTCCACAAACCTTGAGATGTGAAATGTTTGGCACGGGGCTGTTACCAATCGAGTGGACTCCATATTAGTGTCGCCTAGGGAAATGTAGTGATCGGGTGCTTACCCCGGGTACTTGAGGTACCACGGGTCGTGGATGAAACGGAAGTTCCCCGGATCTAGTGGGTAAAGTGTGCAACCTCTGCAGAGTGTAAAACTATTCGAATAGCCGTGTCCACGGTCATGGACAGTTGGGTAACCGCTCTTGGGCTACGTCCAGTGTTTACGGAACCTGGTGTGTGTGTGTGTATGAGGAAGCAACATGATTCGGTGATGTTGATGATGTGACTCCTAAGGAAGTCACAATGAGCTTGAGCATGAGTTGAGTACAACTCTTTCTCGATAATGATGTCTGTGACCTCCTGATACTTGTTACAGACACATGCATATCCATGTTATATATTGATCATACTTGCATAAGAAAAACTAGCTTTCCGCAAAACTGCCGACCTAGCAGTAGAGCCTTGCATAATTATTCTGTTATCACACTTTGGATGCTTGCGAGTACATTCAAAGTACTCATTGGCTTGCCACTGGTTATTTTATTGGCCAGGCATGAGAGAACAGGTTTGATGAAGATTTCTTGGTGACGAGCATGCGAGCTAGGACGCTTCCCAGTCAGAATGCCTGTAGGGTTAAGGCAGATGGCATGGGTCCCAGTTGTCTTTGAAGATTTCCGCTGCGATGATATACTCAAGACTTGACCATTATGGTCCTACTTGTGTAACACAGTATGTAAGGATGTAAGACTCTTGTTATTCAGCTTCTGTGTGTTCAGTGAGCATTGATCTCTGGGATCACTGTACACGTGCATTCGGTGATCACGACTTATGAGTCGGGGTCCCCACAGAGCTGGTATCAGAGCCATCCTGACTGTAGGAAGCCTTAGTTAGCATGGTCGTTAGTTAGGGCAAAACTATTTCCAAAACTATTAGTAGTTTTCAAAACTATCTATACTCCTCTTCCCTTCTCAGTTTTTCGAAAACTAGGCTACTTGATCTCTTCCCCTTCAAAACCTTGGTCGCTAGAACCCTTATGCCCCAGACCACTGGATTTTCTGTAATCCTCGTGGAGTGCACCTTGCCAAACACTTACCCACCTCTTCTGAACGCAAGATTGACGACACCACGACAAGACGATACCGACGGAAGTTACATCCTCGATGGATGAGGACATGAAGACCCAGAAGATGGTGATACCCTTGGCAGTACCCCAAGAAGAAGCGACGTTGGCCTATGATGACCAGGGAATAGGTTATGCAAAATCATGATATACACCGCTAACAGAGTAATCATGTCACTACCGTTGTTGTATCGACAACCACCGGTGGATGAGAACCTTGCCATTTGGTCCGCCTCACTATAGTGAGCAGGAAAACGGTTCTCTTCATCCCCCGCTCTTGGTGTCGATGTTTTCCTCAATGAAACCGACATGTTGGACCTATATTATGCCTTGTTATTATCATTACGTATGGATTGCCTACCTGGTACCCTCGACGCCCAAGAAGGCACAAGGGATCGTCATGATTAAAGAGACAAGAGAAGACAAGTCAACGCCAGCTACAAGGAGGCACCTTCACCACCTCACCTCATCAGGCGAGAAGATGTTGAAGATTCTTCAGGCTCAACCCGGATCATTCATCAAGCAACTACAAGGGGCATAGCAACATCCGAGGAAGTTCAGAAGACTGCACGAGGCACAAGTCACGGCTTAGAGTCCGAGAACCCCTAGGGTAGGATGAGTCGTGTACCCCCTATGCACAGTCGAGTCCATATGATGGTTCGGATGGAACCATGATTGTGTGTTGTTTGCTTTTATTCGTTTGTGTTTTGATATAAGTCGCGCTTTTGCCCCAGGCAACAAGTGCATGGCTATATCACCTTCCTTGCCTTGTTTCTTTTGTTTCGGCCTTTTTGCACCTGTTTGTTGCACCTGCACTATAGCACCCCCTTTAGGCATTTCCCTCCTCTACGCTGATTCTTCCCTCTATTCTCTCTCTCCTCAATTGAAGACCCGCAAGACAAGATGCACCAAGGATTCTACCTCGACAGCCAACTGGCACTGAAGACTTCTGCTACAACGTCCACGATCATTTGCAACCCCATAGAGTTATGTTTAACCCTCCAGACCAGTAACCCCATTCCTAGACCCTTTGAGACTTCCCAAGACACTCCAGCACGAATCCTTAACCATGTGCCTAACCCATGGTAAGGCGAGAGAACCAGTTAAGCCTTTGTAACCATGCACAACACTGGGTTCGTAAAGGAGCTAGTGGACACGATGAGTGAGCACATTTTTCCTAATATCGCACGAGGTCTGACAATGCCATAGATAGACAGTTCGAGGATATTGGACAGATGACTTGGTGGTTTATATCAATGACTTCGAGGAATTATCTGAGACCTTGATGGATTGTGAGGTTTTCATATTGGTGAGATCATAAGTTTGGGGAAGCATGTGGAAGTGCCCGTTGGCCATGAGATTTGGATTTATGTAGGTGATTCTGGTTGGTATAATGCTGGATATGTCTGCATGATTCGGAGTAAGATTGGATTTAGGCCTATGATCCTGATTATAAAATCATGCTTCTCGGTGGACAATAACCTAGGAGATTGGATTATTTGTCGGAGTTGATTTAGGGACCTATTTAGTCGTGATCTTGGAGTTTACTTGACCCGGATGATGGGACTTTGGTGGACATACTATCGTGATGCATAGTCCTTCCAAGTATTTGGGTATTATAGAGACTTGAGATCTTGTGGAATACCGTAGTCATCGGATTCGTAGAATTGTTGGATTATGTGGTGATTGATGGAATTACCGGGCTATTGGAGTTGATCTAAAGGAAGGAAACAAAATCTTGGAGTGGCATATGACGTGTTTCCTTAGAATAGAGATGCATTATCGTGAGCCTTGCAAGATAGGTTGAGTGCTTGGATTATGGAGTTTAATTTTAGATCAGCAGCATGTATGATCTACCTTTGGATTTTAGAGGTAGGCATACATATGGATTTGGGGATCTTAGACAAGTATAATTTTGTGAGACCGTCTCTTGAGAATCATGAGGATATGTATGGCATGAGTGGTGATTGAAGTTGGTCTATGCGAGAGGCCGCTTTTCCGTTCGGAGTACTAGATAGAGCTATTGGCATCTCAGAAACTGTGCTTAAGGATAAGATGATATAAGTTCACTCACTCACTAGAATCCTTGAAACCCTTAAGCCCACCGAGCCACAGCCTGGTCAGATTCTGACCACGGGCCTTGACTCAGAGTCAGGAAGGCCTCTGCAAATACTCAACCGAGACCACCACCAATACCCCAGCTTACCTTGCGTACCCCTTAGACCTCATGGAGTAAGTGGACAAGATGGGTAACATCATTATTTGATGGCCTACTTGACTGCCCGAAGACAAAGAAGAGACGGACAACTGGATAGAAGACATTTGAAGACCGCCCTGTCAAGAAGGAAGATCTACACCAACCATCGTCATCAAGAAGAAAACTTCCGCGTTGAAGACCGGGCGTATCTGCAAACCACTCCTCTCAAAGGAGCCGAGCTTTTCCGTGTCAAAGGAACGCTCACACCAAGTTGTATCAAGACTTGAAGGCATGATTCTGGTGGCACGAGATGACAAGAGAGATTGCAACCTATGTTGCAAAGTGTGATGTGTGCCAAAGGGTCAAGCTGAATATCAGCGACCCGCTGGATTGCTTCAACCACTCAAGGCTCCTGAGTGGAAGTGGGATAAAGACGGAATGAACTTCGTTACTGGTTTACCAAGGTCGGATAGAGGACATGACTCTGTTTAGGTCATAGTCGATCATTTGACCAAGGTGGTCCATTTCATTCCTGTCAAGACCACTTATGATGGCAACCGGCTGGCAGCTCTCTACATCGACCGAATCGTAAGTCTTCGCGGCGTTCCCAAGGAGATTGTGTCAGGTCGAGGAACCCAGTTCACCTCAAGGTTCTGGACGAAGTTCCGAGAAGCCTTGGGAACCAAGTATCTTTCAGCACGGCTTTCCACCCACAGACCGGAGGTCAGACTGAGCGAGTCAATCAGATTCTCGAAGTCATGACTCCGAGCCTGTGTCTTGGCATATGGAGCCAAGTGGGAGGATTGTCTCCCTTTTTGCCGAGTTCTCCTATAACAACAGTTACTAGTCGAGCCTTCAGATGGCACCATTTGAGGTGTTGTGCGGACGCAGATGTCGCACACCCCTCAACTGGTCAGAGACTGGAGTGGGACTAGTCTTTGGACCGGATATTCTCCGCGCAGCAGTAGAGCATGTCCAACTAGTCAGAGAACGTTTGAAGGCAGCCAAGTCAAGGCAAAAGAGCTATGCTGACACTCACCGTCGGAACATGAGTTTCCATGTCAGGGACCACGTGTACCTGCGGGTAACTCCCCTGAAGGGAACCAAGCGTTTCCACGTCAAGGGGAAGCTCGCACCAAGGTTCATTGGACCCTTTGAGATCACTGCAAGTCATGTGGTAGACGGCTCCCCAGCTAGATCTACCACCTGAGATACCCTCCGTGCACCAAATCTTCCACGAGCCCTCACTCTGGAAGTACTTCTTACCTCCAAGCTAGCCCGATGCCCGCGAGGACATCGATCACCGAGCCTTTGGCAGCTAACCCAACCTAACCTATGCAAGAGACCCCTCAGCAACCTCCATCAAGGATGGCATCAAGCAAGAAGCCATACCATCAAGCACTTCAGGATTCCAAGGAGCACCGCTCGGAAGCAGAACCAACAAGAAGAAGTGAAGACTACCACGTATCCAAGACTCCGCTTTTCTTTCCACGCCTAGTCTGGGAATCTCGGGGACGAGATTCTTGTAAGGGGGTAGGTCTGTCACACCCTGATTTTCATGTCACATTGCTTAAGCTAATTTTCATGATAAAAATGTGGATTTGCAAAAACTTTTGAGTGTTTTTGACCTTGCTTGATTTGACTTTTGTCTGCTGTTTGCTAGTGCTCTAAAAATCAAATAAATCCTCCAACTCTTATACTTCATCTCCTTGACCCAAAACCTTTTCCCAATGATCATGCCATGTGTATAGACCAGTATAGAATTTTCTTATAAAAATATTTTGGCCAAATGGTATTTTCTAAAATTAGTTTTCCAAAAACCCCTGAATTGAGGTTTGCACTGCAAGTACCTTATTTAGGGTGTGAAAAATCTTTCAAAAAGTTTATTTGAATCCTATTAGATATAGGACTCCCAGAAACCACAAAAGTATAATTTTAAAAGTTATTTTTATATTTTATTTAAAAGCTTTTTCTTAAGGCCAGAAATGGTCTTTAATAGGGAAAAATTATTTAATCATTTCAAAAATATTTGCCAAAATTCAGGGAGACTCATAGGACATATATTGTCCATATATAAGAGTTTAAACACATGGTCATGTTCAAAATATTGGACAAATCCTTCCAAAACCCTTTCTGGATATTTCAAGCTTTTGAAATATTTACAAAGGATATATTCTCCAAAAATTCCACGGAAATTCTATCATGTCATATATGACATATTTGATGATCTTGCAAAGCCTCATGCCTTGAAGATCAAGGAAACATCCTCAAACCTCTTCAAAACCATTCTGTCCATATTTGAAGTTTGAGCAACTCTACATTGCCAAACTTGTCCAAATGCTCTCAAATTTGGTGCACATGCTAGAATGGCCTAATAAGGCATCTAGACCAAATGGCACAAGATTTGGAATAGAGCAACTTGATCAGATCACCTCAAAACCCTTTCTGTTCAAATGCAAATTTGAACAACTTTACATTGTCAACTTTTTATCTGGAGCATCAAACTTTGTGGGCATGTTCATAACCCCAAATGATGATGCTACACCAAGTGGTGCATCAAGGGGAGACGAATTGCTTGACTCAAGCATGGTGAAACCATTTCTGTTGATTTCTAGGGTTCACCAAAGTTACATTGGCCACCTTGCCCAAATGAGCTCAACTTTGGTGTAGGGGCCTAATTATATGTGGCATTTGATCCTGTTAAGTCCCATGCCAATTGGAAGTCATTTGCCTCCCCAACACTTGATCAAACACCTTCTGTTCATTTACAAAAACCTGTGTTTGGACCCCTTTTACTATTTCCCTTTGCCCCAAATTTCTACCACACCTTCCCCTGATCATCATCTACCCCCAGTAACCTCTCTATGGCCTCAGCTCAATTATTGGAGGGGGTAAAATCCCAATTCCTACTTCTGGACAGCAATTTTCACCCTCTCCTTCACCTCCCTCCTCATCCTAGTGGTTCCCTGGAGCATCCAAAGCCACAGGCCACTTCTTTACTACTCCCTAACACTGCTGGACACAAGAGGACACGACCAAGGAGCTAAAGGCACGGCCATGCCGGCCAAAAGCACGCTCTGGAGCGCGCTACAGTGCTCTGGAGCACTGCAGCCGCCCTCCAATCGCCAGCCCCGACCACCTAGGGCCTCCCCCTCGTGTCCCCCGAGGAGGCCTCGACGTCCGCAACACGCCGGGCAGTCGGCCCCCTCCTCTCTCCTCCTCCCTCGCCCCTGCTCGCACGCGCACCGGCCGACCTTGTGCACCAGTGGGCGACCTCGCACGTGTGGCCTCTCTGACGCCTCCCTGCTCCTCCTCTGCTTTTCCCTTGGACTGGACCTCGTCCACGAGCGCCCTAGACATGCTCAGGAGAGCCCGGTTGGCCTGCAGCAACGGCCACGACCTCGCCGGCGCACGGCGCCTCGGTGGACCGGCGCCCACCTATAAATAGGGCACCCCGAGCCCCCTTGCACCTCCTTCCGCACTCTCCCACTCCCGTGCGACTCCCGAGCCGTTCCGTTGCTCTCCCCGTGTCCTACAGCCTCCTCCCTGGCCGGAGCAGAGACGCCGGCCGCCGCTCGAATACGGGCACCTCAGGCCCTTCCTCCTCCACCTTGCCGCTCCAGCGCTGCCCCAACATCGCCCCAGGCTCCCCCCAAGCTCCAGCTCTTCCTTCCCCCGCCTCTTCCCCGCTGTGCTGAACTTCACCGACGGTCGCCTCCGTAGTCTTCCGAGCCGTCGCCGCTCCATCCCTCCCCGGCGTGCGTTAAGCACACGGATGGATGCGGCGTGCCCTCCTGAGCACAACGGTGGGCAGTGCATCGCCGGAGATGCCCTGCAGCGCCGGCAAGCCGCCGGTGGGCATCGCCTCTGTTCCTCCCCGCCGCGTTGCGCGGGAGGAAGGGGATGAACCTGCCACGGGGCCCGCGCGTCAGCGACCTGGAGGCTGGGCCCTCCGTTTAAATGGAGGCGGGTCTGGCCTCGGCCGCCTCCCCCGCGCGGTGGCGCCCTTCCTGGCGGGCGTCTTCGACGTGGCCAGGCTCCTGTGCACGCGGCCGAGCTGATGGGCCGGCCCAGTTGCTGTGCGGCTACTCTTCGCCCTGCGCGCAAGGGTATAACCCCCCTTTTTCCTTTTATTTTCTATTTCCAGTAAACATCAAATATCTCCCAAATATTCATATGAACTCCAAATGGCATGATTCAAATTTCCTTTGACTCCATAAATCATGCTCTATCTGTTGGTGCTACATGCACATTATTCCAGAAACTTTCCCTACACAAATATTTATCAAATGCCTTTATTTCATTTCTGTGATGAACTATAGAAAATCACAGAGAGCTCAATCTTGATCCAAATACAGTGATTCAAATTCCTAGATGCTTGTCATGTCCAAACTTAGTTTTGGAACATTTTTAATAATAGTTTCTGTACCCCAGCAAATATTTAGCCATTTCTTCATATTTATCAGCTTTGCAAAATCCTAGGAAATTCATTTCAAATCCAAATCCAGTGAAACCAACTCCTAAATGCTTCTAAAATCATGACTTGATGATGGGTACCTTTGCTCATCATTCAAGGAAATATTTCTGTATACTTCCTCCAAATCCATAAACCCTTTGGTTCCATCACATTGAAATGTTCCCAACTACCTATTGATCCAACACCTATGAAACCATCTTGGGCATTTCTAATATGACCAGAGGTATCCTAGAAAAGTCCAACTCCCATTTTTAGAGCACTTTTATTTTTGCTTTGATTGTGTTGCTTATTATGATTGTTTCCATCGTTAGTTGACGTAATAAACGGACTATTCGGAGATGGACCAGAAGATTTGAAGACTCTGAAGAATAAGGCAAGCAGCCCTATGACCATGTTCAAGAGACCTTTTTATGCATGTCTCATAGCACCTTATTATTCAATGCATCGGAATCATGTTGAGGTGGAAAACACTTTGGTTGCTACCTTTGTTGCTTACTATTGATACTTGCATCAAACATGACCCTACCTTCCTATGAGGGTTATGTGGGTGGGAGTAGTTAGGTTGCTTTAATAGTGGCTACGCAAATGGGACGGGTATATGCATGGTGACGGAGGCAGGATACTTTCAAAAGACTTTTCGAAAACCCCGTCGGGTGCCATTTATGCCCGAGGGAGATGGTGAGATGGGTAACCACTTGATGACGAAGTGGTGTACCGAGGAAAGTGTGTGTGTTGTTTTGAAAAACGGATTGGTTTAAGTTGCGACCGTTATTCCAACCTTACATGCGCAACCACTCTACCCTTATATGGGAAAGGGCATTATTGATTACCTAGGTCGATACTAGCATGGTGCCCGCATTACTAGTGACGGGAGTGACATGAGGTCACTCTTGGGACGGGGTCGCGCTTGGATAGGCGGCCATGACTGTCTTTACAGGGCACCGAACACACCGTTGGTACCCCGTGCTTGTGATATGTGATGAATTCGGAGCGAGTCTCCACAAACCTTGAGATGTGAAATGTTTGGCACGGGGCTGTTACCAATCGAGTGGACTCCATATTAGTGTCGCCTAGGGAAAGGTAGTGATCGGGTGCTTACCCCGGGTACTTGAGGTACCGCGGGTCGTGGATGACACGGAAGTTCCCCGGATCTAGTGGGTAAAGTGTGCAACCTGTGCAGAGTGTAAAACTATTCGAATAGCCGTGTCCACGGTCATGGACAGTTGGGTAACCGCTCTTGGGCTACGTCCAGTGTTTACGGAACCTGGTGTGTGTGTATGAGGAAGCAACATGGTTCGGTGATGTTGATGATGTGACTCCTGAGGAAGTCACAATGAGCTTGAGCATGAGTTGAGTACAACTCTTTCTCGATAATGATGTCTGTGACCTCCTGATACTTGTTACAGACACATGCATATCCATGTTATATATTGATCATACTTGCATAAGAAAAACTAGCTTTCCGCAAAACTGCCGACCTAGTAGTAGAGCCTTGCATAATTATTCTGTTATCACACTTGGGTTGCTTGCGAGTACATTCAAAGTACTCATTGGCTTGCCACTGGTTATTTTATTGGCCAGGCATGAGAGAATAGGTTTGATGAAGATTTCTTGGTGACGAGCATGCGAGCTAGGACGCTTCCCAGTCAGAATGCCTGTAGGGTTAAGGCAGATGGCATGGGTCCCAGTTGTCTTTGAAGATTTCTGCTGCGATGATATACTCAAGACTTGACCATTATGGTCCTACTTGTGTAACACGGTATGTAAGGATGTAAGACTCTTGTTATTCAGCTTCTGTGTGTTCAGTGAGCATTGATCTCTGGGATCACTATACACGTGCATTCGGTGATCACGACTTATGAGTCGGGGTCCCCACAAGAAGTAACATAATGAATTTTAAACAATTGGATAATGAACACGTTGCCCAAGCTTGGGAACGTATGAAGTCTCTTATCAAGAACTGCCCTACTCATGGTTTGACTACTTGGATGGTTATCCAAACTTTTTATGCAGGCTTGAACTTTACCTCGCGGAACTTGTTAGATTCGGCCGCGGGAGGAACTTTTATGTCAACTACACTTGGTGCTGCCACGAAGCTTCTCGATGAGATGATGACCAACTATTCCCAATGGCACACCGAACGCGCTCCAACAGGTAGGAAGGTAAACTCTGTCGAGGAGATTTCCTCCTTAAATGAAAAAGTTGACTTAATCATGTCTCTACTTTCGAAGCAATCTTCTGTTGATCCTCGTGATGTTCCTTTAAATTCTTTGATTGCTCAAGAACAAGTAGATGTGAACTTTATCTCTAGAATTTTTTTTAACAACAATGCTAATAGGAGTAACTTTGGTAGCAATCCTAGACCATTCCCCTCTAATTCTTATGGGAACAACAATGCTTATCCTATCACCAAGAACTCCACTACTGAACTAGAGATTATGCTTAAAGATTTCATCACTACCCAAAAAGCCTTTAATAAGAGTGTGGAAGAAAAACTACATAAACTAGATGATCTTTCTTTTAAGGTAGACCATTTAGCCAATGAGGTAAAATTGCTAAATATTAAAACTTCTCCTCTTGAGGAGAGGGAAGTCACTCCTATAAATGCTATTCAAGTGCAAATTAATGAAAATATTAGGATGATGGCTAAACTTAAAGAGAGATGGGCTAGAGAAAGGGAGGAAGAAGATAGAATTAAGAGCCTTCCTACCCACCACACTGTTGCTACTATCCAAGTTGTTGAGGATATCCAAACTCTTAGCACCCAATGTACTCCTGGTTCCAATGGACCTATTAATGGTGATGCTATGACTATAGAAACTACCAAACAAGTAAACCTAAAGGACACCACTACCACTTTACTTGATGCTCGTGACCTTGATTTTGATAATTACACTCTTACCGAAGTTATTGATTTCCTTCACAAGATGTCTAGAGACCCCCGCACTAGCACGCTTAACCTTGCCTTCACAGAGCATATCACTAATGCTCTCATTAAAGCTAGGGAGGAGAAACTTAGAGTAGAAGCCTCCATACCTAGAAAGCTAGAAGATGGTTGGGATCCTATGATAAAAATTAAATTGAATGACTTCTCTTGTTATGCATTATGTGATGTTGGTGCTAGTACCTCTGTTATGCCCAAAAGAATATATGATATGCTTAAATTGAAACCTTATGATTCTTGTTCTTTTGGTGTTCGTCTCGTTGATTCTTCCATAAAGAAACCTTTGGGGAGGATCGACGATATTCTTATCATTGTTAATGATAATTATGCTCCCGTTGATTTTACTATTATGGATATTGAATGTGATCCTTCATGTCCAATTATTTTAGGACGTCCCTTTTTACGTACCGTTGGTGCTATCATTGACATGAAAGAGGGTAATATAAGATTTCAGTTTCCTCTCAAGAAAGGGATGGAACATTTCCCTCAAAAGAAGATCAAGTTACCTTTTGAGTCCGTTGTACGGGCTAGCTATTCTTTTACTCTTGATAAAACTTGATCTCTATGCATTATGCCTAGCTTAAAGGCATAAAAGAAAGCGCTTTTGGGAGGCAGCCCACATGAATAAATTTTTACATTTTGCTTTTGTTGTGTCTTGATGTTGTTTACTGATGTAGCATCATCATTGTATCTTTGCTTTTCATATTTGTGCCAAGTATAGCCTCTGATTGCTAGAAAGTTCAAAAGTTGTGAGGTGCTGTCCAGGAAACAGATTATGTCCTTGGATAGAAAAATTCGTATAAAATCACCAGATCATCCTTTTGGTCTGAATTTTTTCGACAGCGTTCTCTATATAATTGTCTTTCGTGCGTCTGTTCTGAGTTTTTTTATTTGAGTTGCAGAAGTGCCCTGAACAAATCAATTACTACCTGCCGTTCTGTTTTTCACAGATTCTGTCCTGTTTTGCCTTTCCTTCATTTTGCAAATCAAGGGCTTGCTTTTTCTTTGCAAAAACCTTTTGGCGATCTTGAGAAACAGTAGACCTTCAAGAATATCTTTATTTCCAGCAAGGTATAATTATTTTATTAAGGGTACTAACCTCGCTAATCAGATTATGATGAGTTATGTATGAAGGGAGTTTTCAAGTGTGCGAGGGAAGATGATAAAAAGATTCAGGAGTGTCAAGCGCTCAAGCTTGGGGATGCCCCCGTGCACCCCCAAGAAATATTCAAGGAGACTCAAGCGTCTAAGCTTGGGGATGCCCCCGTGCATCCCCTTCTCCATCAACATTATCAGTTCATCTTTCGTTTCGCTATATTTTTATCACTTCATGTGTTAAGTGCTATGCTTGGAGCGTCTTGCTTTTAGTTTTCTTTTTAGTTTTTCATAACGAGTCGGAACTCAGCTTTCTTTATGTGGGAGAGAAACACGCTCCACTTCTACCTAGAACATAACATAGAATTTTCATGTCTATCTTTGCTGTGTGTGTTCTTTGTCTTTTAATAGCTACTATCATGCTCTGCTCTTAGTATTCATGCTTATCTTTTCAAAGAGCTTTTGTTTAGTTGGTTGCTTGAACTCTCTTTAATTATCATGCTTATCTTATTAAGAGAGTTTGCTTCCGTTGCATTGGTTGATATGTCTATGATAAAGATGCTACGTGCATAATGGTGCTTAGTAGTTCAGGTTTCTTATGGTTAGTCTCAAATAGCTGGGGGATTCCCAATGTGTTATTGGAGTACCAACTTGATTTGTTTGCCGATGATGTGGTATGGTTTAGTAATATCTTCCTTCAAGAATTTATTTTGATTGACTTGGCGTATGCTCACGCATATTTAAGACTGTAAAGAAAGTCTGTCAACCCTTGATGATCTTTTATTTCTGAGTAGCGATATAACTACCATGCCTGATTCAATATTGCTTTGTCGCTCTGCATGATTATGACCGTCATTGCTCTCTTAGTTGGTCGCTCCCAGTCTTTTGCTAACCTCCACCTGTACTAAGCAGACTAACCTTGCAATACATAGCTCATGGGAAAGTAGCCTAAAAACTATTGTGGTAAAGAATATGTTGCCTATGTATCTTATTTCTTATAAGTTGCTTGGTGAGCGGTAACCATGTTTCTGGGGACGCCATCAACTGTCACACTTTTGTTGAATATCATGTGAGTTGCTATGCATGTTCGTCTTGTCTGAAGTAAGGGTGATTTGCCATGGGTTGAATGAGTATGCATATAGTTAGAGAAGAACATTGGGCCGCCAACCAAAGCCATGTATCATGGTGGAAGTTTTAGCTTGGACATTAATCCTCAATCTCTTATGAGAATATGCTTATGCATTAAAGAGGAGTCCATCATCTATTTTCTATGTTGTCCCGGTATGGATGTCCTCAAGTTGAGATCTACCAAAAACGAGAAATCGAATGCGATTTATCTCCTTGGACCTTTGTACAGGTGGCATAGAGGTACCCCTTTGTGACACTTGGTTGAAACATATGTAATGCAATGATAACCCATGGAAAGCCGAGCTAATTAGGACAAGGTGCGAGCACTATTGGTATTCGATGCATGAGACTTGCAACTTATAGGATGTCTTATGCATGACACATATGAAGTACTACTACCGTTGACAAAATTGCTTCATTGTTTTCAAAATAAAAAGCTCTAGCACATAACCATTCTTTTACTTTTATGTTGAGTCTCCACCTTCTTTCTTCAAGCACCAACTACTGAGAGCATGATTGTCATTCTGAGTGTAATGTGCATTGTCCCAAAGTAGCATTGTCTTTTGCATGATTGTGATATCGTTTATTTTGAAATCATCGTATCTAGTCATCACTTAAACTTTGAACGTGCCCCTGCATTTATGTTTTGCTTCACTAAAGGGGGCAAGCTAGATATCACTTTATCATATTTGCACATCATGTTCATTGCAAATCTTTTTGATGTTTCAGTTTCATGTTGTAAAACTTTCAGTCATTTGTGATTTTCTCATGAGGCAACTTAATTACTATAGAATCATTGTCTCAGTAAGCTTTTGTCATATGACTATGAATAAGTCCTATATGGTTAATAGCATGTCACCACAGAAATTATTCTTGTTATCATTTACCTACTCGAGGACGAGCAGGAATTAAGCTTGGGGATGTTGATACGTCCAAAACGTATCTATAATTTTTGCTTGCTCCATGCCACTTTTGGGTGATATTGCTATGATATTCATACACTTCCATACACTTTTGATCATATTTGGACTAATGTACTAATCCAGTGCACCCCGGTGCCAGTTTCTGTTTTCGGTTGTTTTTGTATTTCAGGTTTTCACGTTACGAGAACTGCGAGGAAAAATCCAGAAAAATTATATAAAAAATCAGTGTTCCAGAACCTACCTTGCGCCCGAAGGACAGCCGGGGGGGCCACCACGGCTCCAGGCGCCCTGGCGGCGCCCCCCCCCTGGGCCGCGCCGGGGGGGCGCCTGGGCCCCCCGAGCCCCGTCTGGTGCCCCCCTTCGGCATATATTTAGAGCGTCCTTCGAAACCCTCGGGACGGGAACTCTTTTTTGCGATCTCATCTCTGTTCCGCCGCCGCCGCCGCTTCCAAGATCGGGAGCACCAGGAGAACTCTTCTCGGCACCCTGCCGGAGGGGAGGATCATCATCGGGAGCTTCTCCACCACCATGGACGCCCCCCGGATGAGTTGTGAGTAGTCTCCCTTCGACCATGAGTCCATGACCAGTAGCTATGTGATGTTCTCCTCCCATTCTTGTGCTTCACTAATTAGTCCTCGTGAGCTGCCCTACATGATCGAGGCACATATGTAATCCTTATGCTGTTGCTATGATGAGTTTGCTGGGATCCGATGGATTATGAGATTATGTTCAGACTGATCTTGAGTAATATATTTGATCTACCTCTTTTATATTTATGTTCATAAGTAATTCCTGCATGTTCTCCGTTGTTATTTATTGCTTTGGCCAAGTAATACGTAGTGACTCCAAGAGGGAACGTTATGCTCGATTGTGGGTTCATGCCCCTCGATGACTAGCTTGAGTGACAGAAACATGAGTCTAGGGGATGTGCTGTTGCCACAAGGGGGAAAACAACGGTGCTTGTGCCCGCGGGTGCAAGGATTGTTTACTTTACGCAAAGTTCTTTTAATGCAGTTGTTTGTTGCATTGAGTTTACACTATGGGTGGGACTCACAACTTAATACCAGCGAGATGTTCTGGATAGATATCTCAAGGTGGATGATTAGTAGTAGATATTGATGGATTTCGGTCTACTTACTTTGGCGTACCGCCCATGCTTTGAACCTCAACCTTTCTTGCAATGTAGTCAGCATTGGTTTGCGTTCGTGGTCCTGTCAATTGCCTAGTTGTAATTCGTTTACCTCACATAGCTGTTTTATCGTCTTTTGGGAGAGAGACATCACTAGTGAACATCATGAGACTCCGGTCCATATTACCATCATTGATCACATCCACTATTTACTTTTCGCTATTATTTACTATTGCAAACATTATCTATCACTATTATCATTTGCGTTTAATCCTTTGTGAACTACAAGGCCGGAGGGATTGACAATCTCTCTGTACTCGTTGAGAGCAAAGTTATTTGTATCTGTGTGCAGGTCCACGTTGATTGCGAATCCGCGCCGTTAGCAGTTGACACCTACTTGTTGAACCTAGGAGTCTCTGGGGATTCGATCCTTGGCATCTTTGCTAAGGGAAAAACTTCCATAACACTGCATCTTACACCTTCCACTTGGGGTAACCAACGAGGGGTAGAGGCCCATCATGGTCTCCTAAGATTTTTTAGCGATTTCCGTAGAAATGAAGTGGATCTCTCTGGTATTAACTCTGCTTTCATCACCCTACTTCCTAAAAAGGACACACCTTTGGAAATACGAGACTTTAGGCCTATTTCGCTTTTGCATAGTGTGCCTAAGCTGGTCTCTAAGGTTCTGGCAAATCGGCTCAGAATACAGATTCCCCTCTTGATCCACTCCCTACAGTCCGACTTTTTGAAGGGCAGATCAATCATTGAGAACTTTACTTTGGCTGCTGAAATGATCCAGTATGCTCACAAGAGAAAACTGCCAATCATTGCGTTAAAGTTGGATTTTCATAAGGCCTTTGATAGTGTCATTTGGTGCTGCTTGCGTAAGGTTCTTGAAACAAGGGGCTTTCCTCAAGTGTGAACAAACTAGATACACACACTACTGTCCACTGGCAGCTCTAGAGTCCTTCTCAACGGCGAGCTAGGTGCCCCCATCCTGGCAAAGAAAGGTTTTAGGCAAGGGGATTCTCTATCCCCGTACCTCTTCATCCTTGTCGCTGATGTGCTTCAGAGGATGTGTTGTCAGCTGTTTCAAGATGGCTCCTTGCTGCACCCCCTTGGCTCAGACAACTTCTTCCCGGTCCTGCAATACGCAGACGACACGCTGATTCTTTTCCAAGGCAGCATGCAACAAGCGGAAGTAATCAAATCTTCCCTCATGGCTTTCTCCGACTTTTCTGGGCTTACTATTAATTTCCTCAAGAACACTCTTGTACCTGTCTCCGTGGATCCAAATACAGCCTCTGCTACTGTGCTACATCTTGAGCTTGCGTTGTATTCCCTCAAAGAGGAAAGGGAGATGCAGCATAGTAGCGTAAGTATTTCCCTCAGTTTTTGAGAACCAAGGTATCAATCCAGTACGATACCACGCGCGAGTCCCTCGCACCTGCACAAACAAATAAGAACTTCGCACCCAACGTGATAAGGGGTTGTCAATCCCTTTACGGTCACTTACGAGAGTGAGATCTGATAGAGATAATAATTATATTTTTGGTATTTTTGGTTTAATAAAACAGCAAATAAAAGCAAGAAAAGTAAAGTAGATTTAGATTGATATGTTGAGAATAGACCCGAGGGCCATAGTTTTCTCTAGTGGCTTCTCTCATGATAGCGGTATTCTACAGCAGGTAAACAAATTACTATCGAGCAATTGATAGATAAGCGAATAATTATGAGACTATCTAGGCATGATCATTGTATATAGGCATCACGTCCGAGACAAGTAGACCGACTCCTGCCTGCATCTACTACTATTACTCCACACATCGACCGCTAGCCAACATGCATCTAGTGTATTGAGTTCATACGAGCAGAGTAGCGCCTTAAGCAAGATGACATGATGTAGAGGGATAAACTCAAGCAATATGATGAAAACCCATATTTTTATCCTCGATGGCAACAATACAATACTTGCCTTGCTGCCCCTACTGTCACTGGGAAAGGACACCGCAAGATTGGACCCAAAGCCAAGCACTTGTCCCATTGCAAGAACTATAGATCTAGTAGGCCAAACCAAACCAATAATTCGAAGAGACTTGCAAGGATATTATGAGCACACATAAAAAGTTCAGAGAAGAACCAAATATCTTTCATAGATAACCTTGATCATAAACTCACAATTTATCGGGTCTCGACAAACACACCGCAAAAAGAGATTACATCGAATAGATCTCCTCGAAGACCGAGGAGAACTTTGTATTGAGATCCAGAGAGAGAAGAAGCCATCTAGATACTAGCTATGGACCCAAAGGTCTGTGGTAAACTACTCACAACTCATGGCGAGGGCGATGATGATGATGATGATGAAGGCCTCCGTGATGGATGCCCCTCCCGGAACAGGCTCCAAGATGGGATCTCCACGGGAACAGAAGCTACAACGGTGGAATTAGGGTTTTCTCTCTACGTATGGAGTTTCTGGGGTACGTAGGTATATATAGGAAGAAGGAGGGCACCGGGGGCCGTGTGGGCTAGCCTCGAGGCAGGGGGCGTGCCTTGGGAAGGGGCGCGCGCCCCCACCCTCGAGGGCAGCCCAGCTGTCCCCTGACTTGGTCCCGACGCTTTCCGTGTGTGATTTTCTCCAAAAATATCTCTCACGAAGGTTTCATTCCGTTTGGACTCCGTTTGATATTCCTTTTCTACAAAACCCTGAAATAGGCAAAAAAGCAGCAATCTGGACTGGGCCTTTGGGTTAGTAGGTTAGTCCCAAAATGATATAAAAGTGAATGATAAAGCCCATTAAACATCCAAGACTTCATAAATAATAGCATGGAACAATAAAAAATTATAGATACGTTGGAGACGTATCAAGCATCCCCAAGCTTAATTCTTGCTCGTCCTCGAGTAGGTAAATGATAAAGAAAGAATTTTTGATGTGGAATGCTAACCAATATAGTTTTTCAATGTAATTCTCTTAGTTGTGGCATGAATGTTCAGATCTGAAAGATTCTAGACAAAAGTCTATATTGACATAAGAAATAACAATACTTAAAGCAATACTCACAAAGCAATCATGTCTTCTCAAAACATTATGGCTAAAGAAAGTTATCCCTACAAAATCATATAGTGTTGGCTATGCTCCCTTGTTATCACACAAAATATTCATATCATGCACAACCCCGATTTCAGCCAAGCATTTGTTTTCATGCTCTATCTTTTCAAACCTTTCAACTTTCACGCAATACATGAGCGTGAGCCATGGATATAGCACTATGGGTGGAATAGAGGTGGTTGCAGAGAAGACAAAAAGAGGGAGATAGTCTCACATCGACTAGGTGTATCAACGGGCTATGGAGATGCCCATCAATAGATATCAATGTGAGTGAGTAGGGATTGCCATGCAACGGATGCACTAGAGCTAAATATGAAGGAAAGCTCAACAAAAGAAACTAGTGGGTGTGCATCCAACTTGCTTGCTCACGAAGACCTAGGGCATTTGAGGAAGCCCATCGTTGGAATATACAAGCCAAGTTCTACAATGAAAATTCCCACTAGTATATGAAAGTGACTAAGCATGAGACTCTCTACAATGAAGAACATGGTGCTACTTTGAAGCACAAGTGTGGAAAAAGATAGTAGCAATTGTCCCTTTTTTTCTTCTTTTTTCTTTTTCTTACTTTTTTGGGGGCTTTCTTTTTTTCTTTGGCCATTCTTTTCTCTTTTTTTTCTTTTTTTCCGGAGGGGCTTTTTAGATTTAGCCTTTCCTCCCATGGGACAATGCTCTAAAAATGACGATCATCACACTTTCATTACAACACAATATTACAACTCGATACTACAACAACAAAGTATGACTCTATGTGAATGCCTCCGGCGGTATACCGGTATGTGCAATGAAACAAGAGTGACATATATGAAAGGATTATGCATGGTGGCCTTGCCACGAATACGATGTCAACTACATGATCATGCATGGCAATATGACAATATGATGCGTGTCATGTAAATGGAACGGTGGAAAGTTGCATGGCAATATATCTCGGAATGGCTATGGAAATGCCATGATAGGTAGGTATGGTGGCTGTTTTGAGGAACAATATGGTGGCTGTTTTGAGGAAGGATATATAGTGGGTTTATGGCACCGACGAGAGTTGCGCGGTACAAGAGAGGCTATCAATGGTGGAAGGGTGAGAGTGCGTATAATCCATGGACTCAACATTAGTCATAAGAACTCATATATTTACTGCAAAAATCTACGAGTCATCAAAAAAAAGCAATCAACGCATGCCCCTAGGGGGGAGGTTGGTAGGAGTTAACCATCGCGCGCCCCCGACCTCCACACAAAGGTTGACACTCTACAAATACCTCATGCTTTAACTTAGTTACACAACGGTTCACCATACGTGCATGCTACGAGAATCACTAACCTTAACACAAGTATTTCTCAATTTCATAATAACTCCACTAGCATGACTCTAATATCACTATCCTCATGTCTCAAAACAATTATCAATCATCCAACATCTCTTTCTATTCAATGCACTTGGTGTGATTTTTTTTACTACAATGACATTGGATGTTTATCGTGTGAAGACTAGTTTCTTTAGCCTAAACACTTTACCATGATGTTTTAATAGACTCTCAAATAGATATAAGTGAAGCATGAGAGTTCAACAATTTCTACAAAATATTACCACCACCATGCTCTAAAAGATGTAAGCGAAGAACTAGAGCAAAAACTATTCAACTCAAAAGATATAAGTGAAGCACATAGAGTGTTCTAACAATTCTTAGGCCATATTTAACTCTCTCAAATAGGTGTGTCCAGCAAGGATGATTGTGGCAAACTAACAAGCAAAGACTCAAATTATACAAGATGCTCCAAGCAAAACACATAACATGTTGCGAATAAAAATATAGCTCCAAGTATAGTTACCGATGGATGAAGACGAAAGAGGGGATGCCTTCCCGCGGCATCCCCAAGCTTAGGCTTTTGATTATCTTGAATTTACTTGGGGTGCCATGGGCATCCCCAAGCTTAGGACTTTGCTACTCCTTGTTCCATAGTCCATCAAAGCAATACTCAAAACTTGAAAACTTCACAACACAAAACTTAGACAAAAATTCTCGTGAGCTCCGTTTTTCGTGGTTTTGTCACGGCAGATGTCCTAGCAAAAGGACTTAGTCGTGAGGCCATCCCTACGGGTTAGCTTAAAGGGGTTAAAGCGGACAAGGACACAGGGATTTTATACTAGTTCGGCCCCTTCGGTGAAGGTAAAAGCCTACGTCTAGTTTGGTGTATATTGCTAGGGTTTCGATGACCAGGGAGCGAATCCGCTTTGCCTGTGTCTCGAGCTATTGTTCTCTGCCTTGAACTGTTGCCGGGTCATCCCTTTATATAAGAGGTGACGCCCGGTCCGGTTTACAGAATCCCGAGGCCGGCTCATAAACGTGTCCGGCTCGGTCTCTATCCTTCCTATCTTACATCACAAGTTACATATCATATGGTGGTTTACAAATCATGGGCCCTAACGCCTCTTGGGACTTAAGCTTTTCGGAGTAAAGCATCTTGCTCCATGTTCGACTGGGCTTCAGTAGAAATAATCTCCACAAGCATAATCCGGCCCCTCCTGGGCGGTTTATGACTTATAGTAATATCCCTGACATTAGGCCCCAGATTGATTTGAACCTGTTCATGTCAATCTTCAACGTCTTGTATAAATTTCCCTTTCTGCAACTTCAAAATGCTTCATAAACCGGCATGAAGTCATCTTCTCAGATCGCTTTAAATCGTCGTGACGTCATCTGCACATTTAATACTTGTACCTGTTTTTTATCTTTTATTCATTAATGCTCCAAAGATCGAGGCGACAGTATCGTCCATATCCACTTTTTAGGCTCCTCGATTCCCGCGCCTGCCGTTTTATTCCTTCGGCTTATAAATAGGGCAGAGGGGCATCTCTTCCCCCCCCCCTTGCCTCTTCTTCTTCCTCCGTCCACTCGCGCTCGATCTCCGCCGCCGTTCGTCGAGCTCTGCATCCTCGTCAAGTCCGGCCGCTGCATCAACCTAATCGTTCCAGAGATTCGCCAGCACTTCTCCGCACCCGTCGCCTCAGGTACATCCTCTTCTTCCCTGTTCATAGATCTTGGTTTTAGGGTTTCCTCATACGAGCTCACGGATAGGCCCTTGTTCTTCGCAGTTCTTCACCATAGCCCAGTAGCCTCGCCGTATATCTAAGTCTCCTAGCTGATAACTGTAAGAGTAACTCTGCTTCTTTACCGTGGCTTGATCTTTCCCAATACGACTAGTTAGATTGCATCTGCTAAGACCTTCATCGTGTCCGCTGAATATAATCTTGAATATCTCCAAATTCTCAACATGCTGTAGATCCGTATTTCACTGCTGTCTGTGCGAAAGCTGTTTTTCATAACTTTAGATCTGCGTCTTGTTTACCTTTGTTGGCGGTTTAGCTTTTCAGACTCTATAATCCGGTAGATGTCATTATTATACCTGTTCCAGACTTTTTAATCCGGTAGATACCATTAGGCCCCTGCCTAAACCGCCGTTTAGACTGATACTTTCATAGAACATGCCGGTTTAAATCTGCTTAGATTACAAACCGGCTCTTCCTTGTATTTTCAGCCTTTTCCTTTCGAAAAGATGACCACTCAAGCCAAGCAGTTTGTCTCCTGCAACTGGGTCCAATCCCGGATCACTGAGGAGGACTTGGAGAAAATGGCCTCAATTGGTGGTTTAGGTCCAAAAAACGTCCTTCACTGGAGGGCTCCCGGATCAGAATGTCCTCCAAAGCCCAAAGAGGGAGAGGTCGTCGTCTTCTTTGATCACTTGGCCCGGGGGTTCAACCCGCCTGGGTCAAAGTTCTTCCGCGATGTGTTAGCAAATTTCCAGCTTCATCCACAAGACATTGGCCCCAATTCTGTGTCCAACATTTGCAACTTCCAAGTCTTTTGTGAAGTTTATCTGCAAGAGGAACCATCAGTGGAGCTATTCCGGGACTTCTTTCACTTAAATCGTCATACGGAATTTCACGATGGTCCTAACACTGAACTCGGCGGGATGTCTATTCAGAAGAGGAAGGATGTTAGTTTTCCTCACGCCACTCTCTACAGCCATCCAAAGGAATGGAACCAGACTTGGTTCTACTGCATAGACACTTCCCCAGAAGGTGAAAATCCATTTCCGGGTTATTGCTCCCACCGTCTTCCAGAAAACCACCCTTTTCCACAGCGGTTAAGTGCCCAGGAGCGAGCTCAGTATGCCCCCAGCTTTCAAAGCTCAGGACCTTTGTAGCCAATGGTCTGACTGGAGTTGACTTCGTCCGCTGCTGGCTTTCCTGGAGTGTTCTCCCGCTAAGCCGGCGTTCCGACTTAAGGTGTGAGTATACTGGGAATCCCAAGGACCCTTTGCGCCACACAGAGGCAGTGCTATCAGAGACCGAGGTCAACATATCCGTCAAGAAGCTACTGAACTTACCTCTAGAAGCTTGTAGTCAAACCGGTCTAGCACCCTTCTGTGCGACCAACAAACTACCATCGGTAAGAATCTCCTTTCTATCATTTTGCTTTGTTTTAATCCATCCGTAGTACTTGTCTTAAAATGTCTTTATTTCTTTCAATAGGACAATGACCCTTTCTGGAAAAGGAAGACCCAAGATAAATCGGCGAAAGCAGCTCGCCAAAAGACCCAAGCTATCAAAAGAAACAAGAAGAAGAACACTACCACGTCGGGATCTAATGCGGAAGAAGATGATCCGGCCTCTGAGGTGCCACCTAATTCTTTTGATTACCTTGCCTTTCCTTTGTCTGCATTTTTATTAACAATGACTGTTCCCAGGGTCATGCTGAAGGCAGTAAAGCGGACGATGTTGAGGTAATCACTCTTTCCTCTGATTCAGAACCGCTGCCACCACCAAAAATTTGTCGGACAGTCCGGAAATTTCAATTTTCTCATCCTTATGCTTATTTGGATCCAAACTTTCTTTTGAAGAAGCAGCAACATGAAGCTCGCCGCACCACTCGCCATAGTGGCCATGCAATTGAATCCACCGGATTAATGCACACTCCAGCTCGGAGGCGTCGTTTCGAGGTTTTACTCACTCCAACTGCTCTTACCCCAAAGCAGGTCTTATTCGACAAACCCTTAATCCGTCTGATTCGAATTATCAGGAAACTCCTCACTCTTCTTCTGGCGAATCAATAGCCACTCAGATTCCTCCCCTCAAGATTGTTCCTGGGTAAGCTGTTTTTCACTCTTTCCGGTTCAACATTTCGTCTTTGACTTCTGATTTTCATTATCTTTAACTTTCATAGTAAACCCAAGCCTAGCAAAAAGGCCAAACTGAGTAAGCCGGCAGTCGATAATACCACTCCTGAACCGGCAGAAGATCCTGAGCTTGCTGAACCTTCTGAAGACAATGTTGAGCTTCCGCATGATGATCCTCCTCCCATGGATCATGAAGCCTTTGTTGATCAGGGGAGTGATCCCATGGAGCGTGATCTTGAACCGGCTGTCCCTGCCCGGGTTAGTCCTGCTCCTGCTAGTCCCCCTATGTCGGGGAAACTGATCGCCCACGAACACCTATGGGACCGGAGCCTCTTTTCGGTACGGCAAGGGGGGCGGAGGATGCACAAAGAGCAGATCGAGGCAAACACGCGAGCAGTTTACCTAGGTTCGGGCCGCACGGGGGCGTAAAACCCTACTCCTGCCTTGGTTTGTATTGCGTTCTTGGCTCGGGAGCGAGAAGAGCTACCGTTCTAATCGCTAACAGGACCGAGCGTGAAAGTGATCGATGATCCGAACCCTCTGTTCGTTACGCATGGGCCTCCTTTTATAGATCAAAGGGGTCACCGACAGGTGGCAACACAGTCGAGGGTAAAAATGTAAAATGGGTGGTAGTTGGAACAGTGTTTGTATAGTGCTCTATACCTAACTCTGACGGCAGGGGACAAGGGCATTAAATGCCCGTCGCCGTTGCCCCGAACAGTGCAAAAAGCGTCCGTCAGGGCGCCACCGTCCGCCACGACGGTGGCCTCATCATCACAGCTTGCCACCATGTACCCCAGGTTGCACAGCCTTCCGCCACGTGCGCCTAGAAGGGTCCCAGGGCGACGCGTGGATGGATGTGCTGGAGCGTGGGTACCTAGTGGGAGTTTGCCGCGGCAAGCGCCTTGCCGCGGTTGCTATCTTGTCGCGCCTGGGAGCTTGTCGCTCTCCGGGCCTTGCCGGGACGCGTGGCGCGTCGCGGCAAGTCTCTTGAAGTGCCATGTTTGGCCTTCCCGGCAAGCTCTTCCTGCCAGGGTCTCGTGCCAAAGAAGTGGTCTCGAGCCTTGAGTGGCCTTCCCGACAAGTTCCTCTTGCCGGGGCCTTGCTTCTTTAACTTGAATACTTTGTTCTTGAATGGCCCCGAAGGAACCACAGTGGGCCTTAGCGGTCGCACGGCAAGCCCTGCCACGGGACGCTGCGACTGCCCGTGCACAAGTTCGGGATACTAAGGTACCCCTACTTTAGTACACCGACAGGAGCCCCCGGGCCTGGGCCATACACGGTGCCGAGCGCTGTTGGGCCAGGCCCAAAACAGTGCACGGGCACGCGCGGCCCGCGGCACGCCGTATCCCACTCCGTATCCACCGCGCCTCTCCCTAACGGCACGCGTCAATCGTGGCGTCGTGGGAGAGATCGTGGCTTGTTTCTTTAATGGGGAAATGCGGAACGTCCCCCCCTCCCCCCTTAAAAGCAGGGGAAACAGGGGCAGTTTCTTTCCATTTGCCCGTTGCTTCTTCATCCTCCAGAAACCCCCGCCGCTCCCCTCCTCCCCGAAGGTCGAAAGAGAGCAGCACTCCGCCCCCCTCCACCGCCGCCAGCATCACCAGCGCCGTCGACTTCCCCCATCGTCCCTGCCATGCCCCCGAAGGGCGAGAAGGCGAAGGCCGCGAAGTCTGCCAAGGCGCTGCGGCTAGTAGCAATGCGGAAGAAGATGGCGGTCTTCCCGCCAAGGCTTGGTGCGGAGGAGCTGAAAGACACCTTCTACCTCTTCTGGTCGAGGGAGACGAAGGCGCACCCGCGCACCAAGGTACTCCCCGCCGTGGCCTGCGAAATGTACCCGAACGGCTATGCCTTCTTCGCTCTGTTCTTCTACTATGGGCTCTGCCCGCCCTTTTCGGAATTCTTCTGCGACATCATGAATACCTACGGGTTTCATCTCCTTGACTTCACCCCAAACGCCGTCTTGACCATGGCCATTTTCGCACATCTGTGCGAAAATTTCGTCGGAGTTTACCCCAATGTAGCTCTCTTCCGCCATTACTTCATACCTCGAGTCGAGTCAGGGTCACCTCTGTCTGGCGGAATCTCTTGGATCTTTAGGCTCCATAAGAAAGAGGCTTACTTGACGGGGGAGCTCCGCGGCAAGTGGGATGAGTGGAGGGCCAACTGGTGTTGGATTATAGAGGATGACCCGCAGCCGTTCACTTCCCGGCGCCAAGTCACTGTAGTACGCGGCAACGACTGGAGTGACCTGGCCCCTGAGGACGACAAGCTGAAGATAGCCATCACTCGGATCCTTCGCCTCCGGCAAGCCAGGCTCACTGTAGGTGCAGTCGGAGCAGACTTTCTCCGCCGCCGCATCGCTCCCTTGCAGGAGAGGAAGAGGGCTGCTTCGGAGTTCGAGAACGCGGCAGACATCATGAGACTGCGCCCGGGCCTCAATTACAACTTCACTGTCCTGGAGCTCAACGCAATGCTCCAAGCGCTATTTAAGTATGACTCCGCCCGTCCTGAGTGGTTTGCGTTGCCACCGGGTGTAGTTCCATTGTGCAATAGCTCTGCGCTCAGTGCCATCCGTGCGGCGATGCCGTTGTGTGATTCCCACGGGATCGACCCTACTTGGCGGGAACCTTCCGACGAAGCCGCGCAGACGTTCTTCGACAACCTGGTGGAGCTGCCAATCGACGCCGACGAGAAGAGGGGCCTCACCCGCGATACCACCGACCAGGAGATGGCATATATTGCCACTAGGTTGGAAGAGGCAGCTGCAGCCAGGGCCGCGGGCGAGTTTGGGTATACTGTGGAGGAGGCGGAGGAGGCGGAGGCGACAAGCCTCGCCGAGGAGGAAGAGCTTCGCAAAGCGGGAAAGCTTGCCGGGCGACTCGCCGAGACAAGCGAGCCCACCGAGCAAGGCGCCGAGTCGAGCGGGCCCGCCGAGCAGGGCGTCGGGTCAAGCGACCCTGCCGAGGACTCGGGCGGCTCGCTGGGTCTCGACTCCTCTTCTTCGTCCTCGGGTAGCTCACCGCCTCCAGCAAGTCCTCCAGCTCAAACAAGGAGGCGCCTCCGCAAGGCCGCAGACGTGGCGGGGCGGCCGGCGGGCCAGCAGCCGCAGCGCCGTCCGACATGCGCCACCGCGATGAGCAAGGCTGCCAAGGGAGCGCCTCGTGCTTCAACGACAACTGGAGGGGGATCTTCCCGGACCGGCTCCGCTGCTCCTTTCGTCCCTCGTGCCTCGGCGACAACCGGAGCGGGGTCTTCTCCGACCGCCGCCCCTGCTCCCGCCAAGCGGCCAAGGGAGCCCACTCCCCCAGCTCCTCGCGCCGGGACGCGCGAGCCGGACTTTGATTTCTCGGCGCTCAGCTCCGACGATGAGGAGGAAGAAGAGTAAGTCTTCGTGATTCTTGTTTCTCTTTGGTTTTCTGTTGATTCTTGTCTTGTATCTCTTTTGCCTAATTCTGATCCTGTCTTTCTTCCAGGACTCTGGCCCAGAGGGCGGCGAAGAGGGCCAAAGTCCCAGTGATCGTTATTGAGGACGAGCCCGCAGCTTCGGCAGGGGGTGCGCCTGCGACAAGCTTGCTGAACCCGGCAGTTGTTCTCCGGAGCAGCCCCCAGCGCAGCCCCCAGCGTAAGCCCTTTGTCCACTTTCCGCTTGCCGGGCGCGCGTGGGCCTTCTATCCTTGTTGATGTTTTGTTTGTTGACTTGTGAAGAAGCAGAGCAGCAGCATCAGGAGCGCCAGGAGATTGCCCCCGACGAGCCGCACGCCTCGACCACACCACCAAGGAGGAGCTCCCCGGCGAGGGAGAACACTCCGTCAAGGGCGAGCACTCCGCCAAGGGCGAGCACTCCGCCAAGGGATGGCGCTAGTGGCCCTCCGCCGGCGGGAGCTACCACCATGCCGCCGAGGGAGAGCTCCCCGGCAAGGAACTCCGCTGAGGAGGAGGCCCACGCAGGTAAACCCTTGGACTTTTCTTTTTCTGAATTTCTCTTTTTGGATATTTGCTTGACTGTTCTTTTCTTCTTTTCTTGTCTTCAGACCCGTCCGCAGCCGAGCCCATGGAGACGGAGGTCGCCGTCGAGGAGGACGCGCGTGGCAACACCGGCGACGCCGTAGCTACTGAAGGGGCGGCCGGTGCCGACGAGCCCGCCGCCGAAGAGGCAGCCAAGGCCGCTGGTGCGGCAGCTGAGGAGAGGACCGGCAGTCGCACTGACGGCCCTGAGGCCGCAGGAGCGTCAGGCACTGCGCCGGCTGCCGATCCCTCCGCTGCCACAGCCAAGCCAGGCGCCTATCTAGAGGCCGGCAACGGTGTCTTCATCCAGCTCCCGTGGGCGTCCGCGTCCAGAGCGCCGGTTGAGGGAGAGGTCTTCGACGGGGAGGTCCTTGCCTCCGCCGGACTGAAGCTCGTCGACGCGCCAAGCAGCAGCGGCGAGCCCGAGGAGGAGCGGCTGCTGCGCAAACTTCTGGCTTTGTACCGTGCACGGCAGGCCAAGCTGGAGTCCCGAGAGGCTCTGGCCGCCAAGGCGGGCGCCGACTTGGAGAAGCGCGCCGAAGAGCTCCGAGCCAACAACCATGCAGCTCTCCGATCCTTGGCGGAGGAGCGGGAGCAGCTTGCCGAGGCGCATCAGGCCTTCATTCTTGAGAAAGCTGAAGCAGAGGAGCAGCAACGGCTCGCCGCCGAGGAGTTGTCCCGACGAGAGGGCAAACTGACGCAGCGGAAGGTCGACCTCGACAGCCACGAGGACGAGCTTGCCACGCGTGAACAGTCTCTTGGCGGATCTCTGCAGGAAGCGAAGGATGCTGCTGCGGCTGCCGAGACCGCCAAGAGGGACTTGGAGGCGAGGGTGGCGCAACTGGAGGCCAACCTCAAGACGAGCGGCGAGGAGGTTGCCGCACTGAAGCTCGAGAGGGAGAAGGACGCCCACAGCCACTCCGAGCTGCAGGTCCGCTTCTCCGACAAGGGCAAAGAGCTCGCCGTCGCCAAGGACTCCATTGCCGATCTGGAGTTGAAGCTGTCCACCCTCACCACAACGCTTGACGGCGCCAGAGAGCGGGAGGCGAACCTGAAGGAGGAGCTCAGGGCCGAGAAGGTGCTGTTGGACAGCGCCGCCATCTCCCAAAACAACTTCAGGCTGACGGTGGAGCACTGGATAGAGGGTCTTGTTGCCGCCGCTGCCGACGTCGACAAGGAGCTGGCGGAGCTGGGGGCGGAGCACCTCGGGTACTCCACCGACGAGAATCTCCCTCACAGCGCCAAGTTGAGTTTGTTCTTCAGGGGGGTGGCGCCGGCCCTCCAGCAGCTCCGGGAAAGGATCCCAAAGCAGCTGGCGGACGAGTCGCGCAGGCTCTGCGCGGGGGGCCTCGAGAAGGTGTTGATGAAGATAGTGCATCGCAACCCAGGCCTCAACCTCACCAACGTCCTCAGGACCTTGCCGCCGGACGTTGACCAGGAGGCGCTCAAGGCCCTTGTCACGCCTATTGTGAATAAGGTGGGCGGCATCAAGAGGGTCGAGGGCGACCGCGCGGATTAGTCTTGTTCACTTTCTTCTTTCCTTGTCGCTGCCAACCACGTTATGAACAATAGTCTATTAGTACTGCGACAAGTTGCTTTGTAATATAACTTTATTTGGATAGTTAATGCAATGTTATTTCCTTTACTTTACTCCCTTGCTTTGTATGCTTTTACCCTACGCTGTCAGGGAACTTGCCGGCGAAGGCACCTTTGCCGCGAGCGCTGAGTGCGGAAATTCAGCAGCCTGCTGGCGGTGCCGTTGCCGACAAGAAACCTTGTCGCAACTAGTCGCAGCACACTTAAACTGTTGAGCGAACTCGAAAACGAAGTAAGGGCGCGACACTTGTCGCAGCACACTTAAGCCGTTGAGCATGCTCGAAACAAAGCAAGGGCGCGGCTAGCCACGAGTTGGTTCCTCCGCGCACAGGTTTTCCATACAAAGTGCGGTCGTTCAAGGAAGATAACTCAAAAATTAAAAAATTTGATTGCTCAAACTTTGGCAACTTAGCTTTTGTGTTGTTTGCTTCCCGGCAAGGCAGGGTTTTCTTGAACGGCGCCTGGTCCATACCACCACTATCTTCCTTCCCCCCCGGCAAACTTGTGCGCGAGGAGACCTTCCTCTGCTGGAGAAAGAAGGCGGAAGAGAGAATATAGATATGGAGCTCTCGGGCTTGTTATTGCTTACCGGGGGTAGGTGCTGCACAAAGTGTCAGACAGTACATGCAAGGAAATGAAAAGGCATGAAATGACAAGTTGTGTGATGCACATAAGCTTTACTGATGCACGGGGTCTGCGCCCGGCTTTGTACAAAGGATTACATGCAACAGCGGCAAGACTTGTACAAAAGGTGGTTGCCGGAGCGGATCACGGCAACCGCGCCTTATGGGTAAAACTTGCGAAGATGCTCAATGTTTTAGGAGTTGCTCACCGGTAAGCCTTCTTCGGTCTCAAGGCGGACAGCGCCGGGCCTTGTGACTTGTTTCACCCGATAAGGGCCTTCCCACTTTGGCGTCAACTTGTTGGAATTCTTGGCGGACTGAACGCGCCGAAGAACAAGGTCGCCTTCCTCAAGACTTCTGGCTTTAATGTTGCGGCTATGGTAGCGGCGCAAAGCTTGCTGGTATCGAGCAGCTCGTACAGCAGCCTGAAGACGGTCTTCCTCAAGGAGCAGTGCGTCATCTTGTCGCAGCTGCTCTTGCTCGAGCTCATCGTAAGCGAGCACTGGAGGCGACCCGTATACGAGTTCCGTGGGGAGAACTGCCTCTGCTCCATAAAGGGTGTCTGTCCAGTGGCTCGATTTGGCGTCGTCCTGATCGACCAAAGAGCCGCTGGCAACTCCTCGATCCAGTTTCTTCCGCACTTGTGCAGCCTGTCGAAAGTTCTCGTCTTGAGTCCGCGCAGCACTTCAGCGTTTGCCCTCTCCGCTTGACCGTTGCTCCTCGGGTGAGCAACAGAAGCGAAGCAGACCTTGGCGCCAAGGTCTTGGACGTACTGCATGAAGGTGCGACTTGTGAATTGTGTGCCGTTGTCGGTGATGATCCTGTTAGGGATTCCGAAACGGCAAACAATCGACCTGAAGAACTTGACTGCTGACTGTGCGGTCACCTTTCTCACTGGTTCCACTTCCGACCACTTTGTGAACTTGTCGATGGCGACATACAAGTACTCAAAGCCCCCGGGTGCGCGATGAAAGGGGCCGAGGATGTCGAGCCCCCAGACCGAAAATGGCCAGGATAAAGGGATCGTCTGGAGAGCTTGAGCTGGTTGATGTATCTGCTTGGAATGGAACTGGCATGCTTCACACTTGGTTACTTGCGCAGTTGCATCCTGGAGGGCTTCTGGCCAAAAGAAACCTTGCCGGAACGCTTTGCCGGCAAGTGCTCTGGCGCCAATGTGGTGGCCACATATGCCTCCATGTATCTCTGCCAACAGCTTTTGTCCATCTTCCCGGGGAATACACTTTAATTTCACACCGTTGAGTCTTCTTCTGTACAGTTCGTTGCCGACAAACTGATACATATTTGACTGTCGGGTTATTCTTTCTGCTTCTTCTGGCTCTTCGGGAAGTTCTCCTGTTTGAAGGAAACAGACAATCCACTGCGCCCATGCCAGGGCCTGTGGCTCAACAACAAGGACTAAAGGCATCTGTGCTGCTGCGGGAACGTCAGCCTCTACGGCAAGAACCTGCGGCTCGGCCGGAGCTTGACGTTCCCCGGCAAGCTTGCCGGGGCAAAACTTGTCAGGAATGCCTGCTTCAACTGTACAAACCCTAGGGTTTGCAGGAGCAGACTGCTCCTCAGCAACCTTGTCATTGATCTTGGGGACCTTGTTGGCGGCGGCTTCAGGAAGCTCTGCCGGCAAGTAGTCACCAAAAACCAACTTTCTCTTCTTACTTTGTCCAGTCGATGGTGTTACGGATGGTTGAGTTAGCTTGAGCACAAAGATCCCCGGTTCCACAGGTAGCTTTAATGAAGCACACTTTGACAGGCCATCTGCGACATCGTTCTGAGCTCTTGGAACGTGTTCCATCTGCAAGCCTTCAAAGTACTCTTCAAGCTTTCTCACTTCGTCGATGTAAGCTTCCATCAACGGACTCAGATAGCTCTTGTTCACTTGGCGGATGACCAACTGCGAGTCACCCCGCACAATCAGCTTCTTGATCCCCAGTTCCGCCGCGATTCTGAGGCCGGCAAGCAAACCTTCATACTCTGCAGTATTGTTCGTTGCTTGCTCCTTGGGAAAGTGCATTTGGACGACGTACTTGAGGTGCTCTCCGGTGGGTGCGACAAGCAGCACGCCGGCACCGGCGCCTTGCAGCGAGAAGGCACCATCAAAGTACATTATCCATTCTTTGCTTGCTTCTTTGACGGGAATGCTCGTCTCTGGAATCTCTTCGTCTGGGGTTGGCGTCCATTCTGCTACGAACTCTGCCAATACTCTGCTCTGGATAGTTGAAGTGCTTTCAAACTTGAGGCCAAAGCTTGACAGCTCCAGTGCCCACTCGACAATCTTGCCTGTCGCTTCTGGATTTTGCAGCATCCTCTTCAGCGGAAAGCGAGTGACCACTGTTATCTCGTGTGCTTGGAAGTAGTGGCGCAGCTTTCTCGAGGCCATGAGAAGGCCGAAAAGCAGCTTCTGCACCCCAGAGTACCTTGACCTAGCCCCCTGGAGAAGGGAGCTGACGAAGTAGACTAGGCGCTGCACCATCTTCTTCCGTACGTCCTCTTGCATCTGCGTAGTTCCATCCTTGTCGGGACCAGAGCTTGTCGGGGAAGCCCCCTGCTTGTCGCTGGATGTGCTTGTCGGGGCCGCTGGCTCATCGTCTGCCTCCCTTTCCGCTACTAACGCAGCACTAACCACTTGATTGGTTGCTGCTAGGTACAGCAGCAACTTCTCTTGTGGCCTAGGTGCGACAAGTATTGGAGTGGAGGACAGGTACCTCTTCAAGTCTTGCAGCGCTGCCTCCGCTTCCGAAGTCCATTTCATTGGACCTGCCTTTTTCAAAATTTTGAAAAATGGCAGGGCGCGTTCTGCTGACTTAGAGATAAACCTGCTAAGAGCAGCCACGCAGCCGGCGAGTCGTCGTACATCCTTGACGCGCTTCGGAGCTTCGATCTGCTCGATGGCTTTGATCTTGTCGGGATTGGCTTCAATCCCTCTCTGGGATACAAAGAACCCGAGAAGCCTGCCGGAGGGGACTCCAAACACGCACTTCTCGGGGTTGAGCTTGAGTTGGATCTTGCGCAGATTCGCAAAGGTTTCATCTAAATCTTGAATCAGAGTAGCCCTGTCCTTGCTCTTGACCACTATATCATCCATGTAAGCGTCTACATTTCTGTGTATCTGTGGCTCAAAAGCAGTGTGGACTGCCCTTGCAAAAGTTGAACCAGCATTCTTCAATCCAAAGGGCATGCGTATAAAGCAGTAAGTGCCACATGGAGTAATGAATGTGGTTTTCTCCTCATCTTCCTCAGCCATAAAGATCTGGTGGTATCCTGAATATGCATCAAGAAACGAAAGCAGCTCACATCCAGCCGTGGAGTCGACAATCTGGTCAATGCGCGGCAAGGGAAACGGATCTTTGGGACAAGCTTTATTCACATCGGTGAAGTCAATACAAAGCCTCCACTTCCCGTTCGCCTTGCGCACGATAACAGGGTTGGCCAACCACGTGGGATGGAGTACACCTCTGACAAGGCCTGTCGCTTCCAGCTTCTTGATTTCTTCAGCGATAAACTCTTGGCGCTCCACCGCTTGTTTTCTAACCTTCTGCTTGACGGGCCGCGCGTGAGGACAAACGGCAAGCTTGTGCTCAATTACTTTCCTGGGAACACCGGGGATGTCAGACGGTTGCCATGCAAACACGTCGACATTCGCCCGCAGGAAATTAACGAGCTCGCTTTCCTATTTGGGATCGAGCGTGGCACTGATGGTGAAAGTACCACCAGTGCCGTCCTCCTTGGCGGACACCTTCTTGGTTGCGGGTGGAGCTGCCATCGCCTTCTTGCACTTGCCGGTGGAGCTCGATGGTGCGTCCTCGACGGCAGCGCAGCACTCCGAAGAGGTGCGTTTGCCGGAGTGGGCCCCAGAGCTCTTGCCGGACTTGGTCTTGTTCTTCCCCCCGGGAGCTTCAGCGGCAAGTGTTTTGCTATCTGTTGCGGCTGCTGCATCCCGGTAAATCTTGTCGGCACAGATAAGGGCGTCCTTCTTGTCGCCGGGGACAGAGATGACGCTTATCGGGCCTGGCATCTTCAGCATGTGGTAAGCATAATGAGAGGCTGCCATGAACTTGGCAAGCGCTGGACGGCCAAGTATCACATTGTAGGGTAATGGAATATCGGCAACGTCAAAGGTGATCCTCTCAGTCCTGAAGTTCAGCTCTCCGCCAAATGTCACTGGCAGCGTGATCTTCCCCTTCGGCTTGCTCCTTCCCGGGTTGATCCCTTGGAATGTGCCGGTTTCTTCGAGCTCGCTGTCGGGGATCTGAAGTTTCCGGACCACAGCAGAGGAGATCAGGTTCAGGCCGGCCCCGCCGTCAACTAACATCTTGGTGACCTTGAGGTTGCGGATGGTTGGTGAAACCAACATCGGCAAGCACCCGACCGTAGTCGTGCCATCAGGGTGGTCCTCAATGTCGAAGATTATAGGCGTGCCGGACCACTTCAGAAGTTTGCGCGACTCGACGGGTGGCTCTGCTGCATTGACTTCCCGCACCCATTGTTTGAGTTGACGGTGAGAAGTATGCAGAGAGGCGCCACCGTCCACGCACAAAACCTTCGTGGCCCTCTGGAACTCCTGCTCGCTGTTATCTCCATCGTCCATGTCTTCATCGTCGTCTTCGTCTTCGTCCTTGTCGCGGCCGCGGGGAGGTCTGTCTCCTTGCCGCTGCTTGGCCTTGCCGCGGCGTCCTCCCCGGCCATTGAACGGCTGCTTCTTGCCGGACTCTCCACCACCTCCCTGGGCCTTCTCCTTGTCGCGTCGCTCGTACTCAGCTTTCTGCTGCTCGACGAGGTACTCGACCCTTTTGCAGTTCTGGAGGTCGTGGCCCTTGGTGCGGTGGATCTTGCAGTACTGTTTGTCGGAGCCGTCCTGCTTGTCGGCGGCTGCCACAGTCTGGCAGTTGGTGCACGCGACAGCCTCTTTGCCGGAGCCACCAGTCTGGGCTTTCTTGGCGCCAGCCTCCTTGCCATACTGCTCAACGACCAGCACTTCTTTGTTCTTCTTTTTCCTGTTGTTCCGCCGCCGGTTCTTCTTTGCCGGGGCGGCGTCCTCACTATCTGATCCCCCTGCTCTAGTATCCTCTCCGGGGAGTTTCCTCCCCTCCTCAGCGCGTGCGCACTTGTCGGCCAGGGCATAAAGCTCACTGACGTCTCGGATCTTGCACATCGCCATTTCCTCCCTCATCCTGCGGTTACGCACGTTCTGGTGGAACGCGCTGATAACCGTGGCAGGGTGGACGTCTGGGATATTGTGCTGGACGCGGCTGAATCTCTGGATATACTTTCGCAGGGACTCTCCTTCCTTCTGGGCAAGTATGTGAAGGTCACTCTCCTGGCCATGGGGCTTGTGGCCACCTGTGAAGGCGCCAACAAACTGATGGCACAGGTCGGCCCAAGAAGAGATGGAGTTCTCCGGCAAGTGCATGAGCCAGGATCTGATGTTCGGCTTGAGCACTAGCGGGAAGTAGTTTGCGAGTATCTTCTCGTCTCGTCCCCCGGCAGCCTGCACCGCGATGGTGTAGATGCTGAGGAACTCCGACGGATGAGTCTTGCCGTCGTACTTCTCGGGTACGTCGGGCTTGAAGTTCTTCATGCTGGGCCACTGGACTTGCCGCAGCTCATGGGTGAACGCAGGGCAACCTGCCGCGTACGACAGGTCGCCTGGCCCCCCTGGCGCTTGCATGTCAACAGCGGGCCCAGTGCGCTGGTCAGATTGACGCCGAGCTTCTCTCCGACGCTCGATGCGGGTTCGAGCGTCCTCTTGTTGTCGGTCTTGAAGGACTTGGCGCTGATCGCGGCGAGCTCGCGGATCCGATGACGCCGTGGAGTCGTCGTCGATGTTGATCCGGCGAGTCGGCGATTTTGGCCTTCGGGGCGGGGAGTGCACGGTGGTTGCACCCCCAGCAGTCTTGTCGCCATCAGCCTGCGCCTGGCTAACTTGCCGCGGCCGTGACGTGGTCGGCTGCTGCGGAGTGTCGCTGTTGGCGAAGGCGATGAGGCTCTGGATGGTGGCCCTCCAGTCGTCGGCCTTGTCTACCGCTGGAGGGAAGTCGAGGAGCAGTTGAGCTCGAGCTAGAGCTTGTGCTGGAGTGGCGGGAAGCGGTGGCGAGCGGTGCGAGGAGCGAGATATGCTCGGACTTCTAACTGCGTTAGAAGGAGCAGCGTCTCGTCCCGGCGACTGCGCCTTGCTCGTGCCAACATGTTGGCCTTGAGCGTCCCGCGAACCGCCAGCTTGACCTTGACCCAGCAAGCGTATGGTACCTTGTGTACCACGTCACTGCCGGTCCCGCGCCTCCTGAGACGGGCGCGGTGCATGCACGAACGCCGAGGTCTTGGAGTGCGCCCGGTCGTCCGTCTTGTCCTTGGACTTGGCGGCGCCGTGATTTTCCTCGCCGACGTCCGTCCTTCCGCCGCGTCTACCCCACCGGCCGTTGGCTCCGGCGGTGGCGGGATCGACGCGGACGGGCCTGCTGCCTCCGAAGCCTTCTTCTTCGGCGGCATATCGATGAAGTCGATGAAGTTGGTGGAGATTTCGCCCGCGTGAACGCCGGATCAGGTTCACACAACCTCGACGCACGCCCTACCTGGCGCGCCAAAGATGTTGGGGAAACTGATCGCCCACGAACACCTATGGGACCGGAGCCCCTTTTCGGTACGGCAAGGGGGGCGGAGGATGCACAAAGAGCAGATCGAGGCAAACACGCGAGCAGTTTACCGAGGTTCGGGCCGCACGGGGGCGTAAAACCCTACTCCTGCCTTGGTTTGTATTGCGTTCTTGGCTCGGGAGCGAGAAGAGCTACCGTTCTAATCGCTAACAGGACCGAGCATGAGAGTGATCGATGATCCGAACCCCCTCTTCGTTGCGCATGGGCCTCCTTTTATAGATCAAAGGGGTCACCGACAGGTGGCAACGCAGTCGAGGGTAAAAATGTAAAATGGGTGGTAGTTGGAACAGTGTTTGTATAGTGCTCTATACCTAACTCTGACGACAGGGGACAAGGGCATTAAATGCCCGTCGCCGTCGCCCCGAACAGTGCAAAAAGCGTCCGTCAGGGCGCCACCGTCCGCCACGACGGTGGCCTCGTCATCACAGCTTGCCACTGTGTACCCCAGGCTGCACAGCCTTCCGCCACGTGCGCCTGGAAGGGTCCCAGGGCGACGCGTGGATAGATGTGCTGGAGCATGGGTACCTAGTGGGAGTTTGCCGCGGCAAGCGCCTTGCCGCGGTTGCTATCTTGTCGCGCCTGGGAGCTTGTCGCTCTCCGGGCCTTGCTGGGACGCGTGGCGCATCGCGGCAAGTCTCTTGAAGTGCCATGTTTGGCCTTCCCGGCAAGCTCTTCCTGCCAGGGTCTCATGCCAAAGAAGTGGTCTCGAGCCTTGAGTGGCCTTCCCGGCAAGTTCCTCTTGCCGGGGCCTTGCTTCTTTAACTTGAATACTTTGTTCTTGAATGGCCCCAAAGGAACCATAGTGGGCCTTAGCGGTCACAAGGCAAGCCCTGCCACGGGACGCTGCGACTGCCCGTGCACAAGTTCGGGATACTAAGGTACCCCTACTTTAGTACACCGACACCCTAAGCAAGCGGCCGCTTCACCTGGTGATGTTGAAATCACTGGGACCGGTTATACTACCCCAGGGGAGCCTATCGCTTTGGCCAAGCATACTGCCAAAGAAAAATTTCTCAACAAGGACAAGGGCAAGTGGAATACTGATTTGTCCAGCTACGCTCAGCTCAGCGCTCATGAGCTTCATTCCGGATATTTAAACCGGCTGCATACCAGCCGTGATTATGAAGCTGGATTGGTCAATTTAATGAAGGAGCATTATGAGGTAACCTCTCTACCTTTGACTTGTCCTCTATTTCTACTTGTATCTTGTAATTTTATCCTTCTGCCATCGTAGCCCCCAAGTGCCGGTTTTGCCTTTTACGGTGAACCGGGACTTTAATAGATCCAGTACAGTTTTCTTTTGCACATGTGTAGCCCCCAAGGGTTGGTTTATCCTTTTAGGGTGAACCGGGACTTCTGAATGAACAATGTCACATTAGCCCCCAAGTGCCAAGTATATAACTTGTTTATGTGCTTGGGACTTATCTGAAAAATGCCTGTTTTTACTGCAAATACACATTAGCCCCCAAGTGTCAAGTGCATAACTTGATATGTGCTTGGGACTTTGACTGAATTGTCTCCTGAATATATGATACACTTTTCATTTCGGCAGACTGATTTGAGCCGGAGGACCTCTGAAATATCCGAGCTCCGGGATAACTTAAAGTTCCAAGAAACTGCTACTGTCAAAGTCAAGGATGAGCTTACACTTGCTTTAGCAAATATAGAGAAATTGAAAAAAAGACTTTGAAACAGAGCGGTGAGGCTGGGAGTCTGAAAAGGCTGCTTTGGAGAAGAAAGCCAGTGATGCAGAGGCTGCCCTTAATCCAGTGACAGAGGAAATGTCCGGATTGAAGCAGCAGATAAATGACATGACGTCTGCCATCTTTGGTAAGTAGTTTTAACACAACCCTGAACCTTGCAATCTTGTACCGTTCCGGTTTAACTTATAATTTTGACGCAAGGAGGCGTATCACTCATCTTGGCGATGATGTGCGGAAGAAATTGAAAGCTGCATACACTCTGGTGGAGCAGCTATATTCCGGTGCTCAAAGGGCTATCAGTGCTATCTCACACAACAAACCGACTCCTACCACAATCCAAGGTACCTTGGAGAAGCTGTCCATTCTGCCCGCCCGCCTCATAGAGGTGAAGAAGTCGTCTGCAAGAGCAGGTGCTCTGATGGCTTTGACTCGAGCGAAGGCTTGGGTTCCTGATTTTGATCCGGCTGAGGCGATGAAAGGCTACCCAAGCATGAAGGAAGATGGATCAGCCTTTTCCAGTGATGATTTACGCGCCTTAACCAAAGATATGCGGCCTTCGGCTAGCAAACTTGCTGACGAAGCCGATCTATCTAGATATCATCCAGGATACGATGCTGATAACGTGCGGGCAGAGCGTCCGGCTTATGAGATTGAAAATCTTATTCCGACCGTCCGTAAGCACACCTTTGCTCCTGACATTGATCCGTCAGACCTCATAAATGACGATGTTTATTTCCGAGCATTGGCCAAGATTGACTGGACCACTATTGACTTCCAGCAGCTGGAAGAAACCGCCGAAGAACCGGAGCAAGCTGATCCTCAATCTTCACGGCGGGCTGACGCAGAATCTTAAACCAACGCCGGTTTAACCTTTATGTCTCAGTACATTGAGAAAAACTGATATTCTTTTGGGCTTTCCAGCGCCTTGTAATAGGATAGCTGAAATACTTTATGTTGTCACATATTATCCTTTGCATGAAATTGCTTCAGTTGACACTTCTTAAATATGTCATGCTTTCAATGCTTTTGACAGTTTATTCTACCTGTTTCTGCATAAAACAATGTTGAAAATGTCCTGGCGCTTTATCGCCGGACGGGTCATAATGCCCAAACACATGGTCTAAGTCTTGAACTTGAACTGTGCATAAAATAGAAAATAAGTATCATACCAGTGATTAAGTGTATTACAATGAACCTTAATACGGTAGGAAAAGATAATGATCCAAGGTGCAAGTGCTGATGACACCCTTGACTGTTTGTCGGTTCATCATGAAAACCGAACCGGGTTATGATGAACTTTGGTTTAGCTATAGTTAGTACTGGTGTTTGTAACCCAGACTAGAACTCTATAAACGCATATGTAGTGGCAACTTATAGTCATCCACTCCCTGAATCGATGGACTTGGTTAAAAACCAATGACCTTGAAGATAAAGATTTGAGAAAACATAAAAAAAATTGGGCAAATAAGACCATGTAGTCGAGGCTTTTTACGAGCTGCCAGGCTCCAAATTCGAGGCTTTTTATGAGCTGCCAGGCTACTGTCATTAACCATTTTGCAAAGCCTGTTAAGATGGTCCTCAATCCTTAACCAAATCATCAATGTTCAATGCTACCAAGTTCAAAAAATCTGTAAAGATGGACTTGTGTAATCACTTGATGATCGTCAATTTAACGTTACCAAGTTCAGGGTCTGTAAAGATTGACTTGTGTGTACGTTCGACGGGTCGTACCAGGTTTACCTGGACGAAGTGACTTACTTGATGCAGGCAGGCTAATATGGGGTTTTAGGTGTATACACCAAGCTTCCAAGCCGTGTTTACTAGAAGGGTTGTCAACTCGTTGATGTCTTCCATCAGGAGCCCCCATGTAGCATTTGAGCTATGCTTGTCGGGGCCTATGTTTGAGTTGTGCTAGGCATCAAAACTCTCTTTTGCCCCTCATCATCATGTGGAAATTGCCGAAGCAACCAGAGGTATGCTCTTATGATGGCCTTGATGTGGTCACCGGTTTAAGAGGCCATAGGAACTCCTTTGCACACAGAAGCCCCCTTGTGACAAACTCTTATGAAAAAAGGCGGATGATACCCCACTTTATCGGGGGCGCCAGTTTATTATATTCATCATAATATATACATTATAAAGATATGTACATAAAGCGGAGCCTATGGCTCAGGCGTAGTAAGGTCGAAGAAGAGCGATGTTCCACGACCGTCTGGTCTCCTCCTCTGTCGTACGTGAGTCCTTATGTTCTCGAACATCGACGAGGTAATATGATCCGTTGTGCAGGTTCTTGCTGACCACAAAGGGTCCTTCCCAAGGTGGGGATAGCTTCTGCATGTCTGTCTGGTCTTGGATGAGTCGGAGCACCAGATCTCCTTCTTGAAACGTCCTGGTTTTAACCCGGCGACTGTGGTACCGGCGCAGATCTTGCTGATAAGTCGCCGATCGAGCTGCTGTCGTGTCCCGTTCTTCATCTAGCCGGTCCAATGCATCTTGCCTTGCTTTTTCGTTGTCCTCTTCAACGTAAGCCGCCACCCGCAGCGAGTCATGACGGATATCACTAGGGAGGACCGCTTCAGCTCCATATACCATGAAGAAAGGCGTGTACCCTGTGGATCTGTTAGGTGTAGTGTTGATGCTCCATAGTATAAAAGGTAACTCCTCCACCCAACAACCTGGTGTCCTCTGCAAAGGAACCATAAGCCGAGGTTTGATGCCTCTCAAGATCTCTTGATTGGCTCTTTCGGCTTGGCCATTAGATTGAGGGTGAGCTACTGATGATACATCAAGGCAGATGTGTTCTCGTTGACAGAACTCCTCCATAGCCCCCTTGGATAGATTGGTACCATTATCAGTTATAATGTTGTGTGGAAAGCCAAACCGGAAAATCACATTTTTGATGAATTGAACCGCCGTTGCTGCATCACACTTACTGACTGGTTTTGCTTCAACCCATTTAGTAAACTTGTCCACCGCCACCAAAAGGTGGGTCCTCTTATCTTGGGATGTCTTGAAGGGCCCAACCATATCAAGCCCCCAAGTCGCAAACGGCCAAGTAATTGGAATCATCCTCAATTCCTGCGCCGGTATATGAGCACGCCGTGAGAATTTCTGGCAAGCATCACATTTTCTGACCAAGTCCTCTGCGTCGGCATGAGCCGTGAACCAGTAGAACCCATGACGAAAAGCTTTAGCCACCAAAGATTTTGAACCGGCATGATGACCACAATCTCCTTCATGGATCTCTTTAAGAATATCACAGCCCTCCTCTGGCGACACACACCGCTGAAACGCCCTAGAAATGCTGCGATGATGAAGTTCTCCATTGACAATAGTCATTGACTTGGATCGCCGGACTATCTGTCTAGCCAAGACTTCGTCCTCTGGTAACTCACCTCGGTTCATGTACGCCAGGTAGGGAAGCGTCAATCCCGAATAACATGAAGTGACGCGACCAATTGTGCCTCCGGATCAGGAACAACCAAGTCCTCTTCTGAAGGCAACCGCACCGACGGATTGTGTAATACATCCAAGAAGGTATTGGGTGGAACCGGTTTACGTTGAGAACCCAACCGGCTTAACGCATCAGCCACATCATTCTTTCGCCGGTCTATATGGTCCACCTGATAACCTTTGAAATGTCCAGCAATAGCGTCTACCTCTCGTCGATATGCCGCCATAAGTGGATCTTTGGAATCCCACTTGCCAGACACTTGTTGCACCACCAGGTCAGAATCGCCAAAGCATTTAACCCGGCCTAAATTCATCTCCTTGGCCATTCGTAAACCATGGAGGAGAGCTTCATACTCAGCTGCATTGTTAGTACAAGGGAACATTAAACGGAGGACATAACAGAACTTATCACCTCGCGGGGAAGTTAACACGACTCCAGCCCTCGAGCCCTCCAATTGCCTGGATCCATTAAAGTGAATAGTCCAATATGTGTGATCCGGCTTTTCCTCGGGTGCTTGTAACTCTGTCCAATCGTTGATGAAATCCACCAATTATTGGGATTTTATCGCAGTACGGGGCACATACTTCTATCCGTGCGGGCTAAGCTCAATGGCCCACTTTGCAAACCGACCAGTAGCCTCTCTATTCTGGATTATATCCCCCAACGGAGCTGAACTGACTACAGTGATTGGATGGCCTTGTAAATAGTGCTTTAACTTCCGGTTTGCCATGAAGACTCCATACACCAATTTCTGCCAATGCGGATATCTCTGTTTTGATTCAATGAGCACCTCACTAACGTAGTAAACCGGCCGTTGAACCGGATATTCTTTGCCTGCCTCCTTACTCCCTACCACAATGGCAACACTTACCGCACGGGCATTAGCAGCCACATACAACAACATTGGCTCATTGTCAACTGGGGCAGCAAGGACCGGTGGCTCTGCCAATTTCTTCTTCAAGTCTTCAAACGCAGCATCAGCAGCATCACTCCAGACAAAGCGATCTGTCTTTTTCATCATCTGATAAAGCGGGATAGCCTTCTCCCCCAAACGACTGATAAACCGTCTGAGCGCCGCAATACGGCCCGCCACACGTTGGACATCATTGATGCACGCCGGTTTAGCCAAGGATGTAATTGCCTTGATCTTCTCCGGATTAGCCTCAATCCCCCTGTTTGATACCAAGAATCCCAGGAGCTTGCCTGCCGGAACACCAAAAACACACTTATCCGGATTAAGCATCATTTTGTAAATCCGGAGATTATCAAAGGTTTCTTTCAAGTCTGTTATCAATGTCTCCTCCTTCCTGGATTTCACCACAATGTCATCCACATATGCATGGACATTCCGCCCAATCTATCCATGAAGGCAGTTCTGCACACAACGCTGATAGGTCGCCTGGGCACTCTTAAGCCCAAATGGCATAGATACATAGCAGAAGGCTCTAAAGGGAGTTATAAAGGCCGTCTTCTCCTGGTCCTTAACTGCCATCTTGATCTGATGATAACCTGAATATGCATCAAAAAAACTTAGCCGCTCACATCCTGCCGTAGCATCAATGATCTGATCAATACGGGGGAGGGCAAAGGGATCAGTTGGGCAAGCTTTGTTCAAATCTGTGTAATCAACACACATTCACCAAGTGCCATTTTTCTTAAGCACTAGCACCGGATTAGCCAACCACTCTGGATGAAAAACATCAACTATAAAGCCTGCCGCCAAGAGCCTAGCCACTTCTTCTCCAATAGCCTTGCGCCTTTCTTCATCGAAGCGGCACATAAATTGCTTAACCGGTTTAAACTTAGGATCAATGTTAAGAGTGTGCTCAGCGAGTTCCCTCGGTACACCTAGCATGTCAGAAGGTTTCCTTGCAAAAATGTCCCGGTTCTCACGGATGAACTCGATGAGCGCGCTTTCCTATTTTGGATCTAGGTTAGCACTGATGGTGAACTGCTTACATGAATCGCCAGGAACAAAGTCAATCTGTTTGATCCCTTCAGCTGATTTGAACTTCAAGGCCGGATCATGCTCTGTGGTTGGTTTCTTCAGCGGAGACATATCCGCCGGATCAACATTGTCTTTATAAAACTTCAGCTCCTCAGTTGCACAAACCGCTTCAGCATAAGCTGCATCACCTTCCTCGCACTCCAACGCAATCTTGCGACTCCCATGGACCGTAATGGTTCCCTTGTGTCCTGGCATCTTGAGCTGTAGATAAACATAACATGGCCTTGCCATGAACTTGGCGTAAACCGGTCGCCCAAACAAAGCGTGATACGGGCTTTTGATCTTTACCACTTCAAATGTCAAGGTCTCCGACCTGGAATCATGGTCATCTCCAAAAGTAACCTCCAGATTTATCTTGCCAACTGGATACGCTGATTTACCGGGCACTACCCCATGGAAAACTGTATTGGACTGCCGAAGCTTCTTATCTGTCAGCCCCATGCGCCGGAAAGTCTCATAGTATAAAATATTGATGTTGCTACCTCCGTCTATAAGTACCTTGGTAAACTTGTAGCCACCCACCTGAGGTGCCACAACTAGAGCCAGCTGGCCCGAATTGTGAACCCGAGGCGGATGATCTTCTCGGTTCCACATAATGGGCTGTTCTGACCAACGCAGGTAACGCGGCACCGCCGGTTCAACAAAATGTACTGCCCTCTTGTGAACCTTCTGATCACGCTTACACAAGCTCGTGGTGAAGACATGATACTGCCCACTGCTCAACTCCTTCGAATTATTCTTATATCCGGATTGTTGCTGCTGTTGACGCTGTTGATTTCCCCGATTGTTATAGCCGCCCTGGCCGTGCTGTTGGTTATGATGATTCTGCCCGTTGTGGTTGCCATTATTGCCTTGGTACCCTGAACCGGATCCACCACCTTGATAACCCGACCCTTGAAAACCGGGGCCTGACCCGCCGGATGGTCCGTGATCGTACCGAGACCGGTTCATAAATTCCTGCATAATGAAACAATCCTTCCAGAGGTGCGTAGCTGGCTTTTCTGCTGTACCGTGCTTCGGGCAAGGTATGTTCATCTGGCGTTCCAGATTAATAGGCGGCCTCCCATTTCGTGGGGGCAATCTACCCTTGCGGCGCTGTCCGTCCTCCTGAGCATTAGTGTTGGCCACAAAATCCGAACTACCATCCGCTTTACGCTTACCGTTGTATCCTTGATTCACCGAGTTGGGCTGCGGCGCCTTACCATTCTTGTTTGCCTTTCCTGACTTGTTACTATCGGCGTCTGGGTATTTGGTATTATTGGAGTCCGCATACTTCACTAAAGCGCCCATGAGTGTCCTCATTTCATCGCAATTACGCTTAAGCCGTCCCAACTTCAATTTCAAAGGTTCAAACCGGCAACTGCCTTCCAAGGTTACCACTGCTGTGCTTGGGTTGATGCTATTGAAGGAATGCATGATCTCTGATACTCGACGCACCCAACTACTTGTAGACTCATGCTCTCCTTGAACGCATGCAGCTAGATCGACGACACACATTGGCTACTTGCACGTGTCTTTGAAGTTATTGATAAACCGGTGGCGCAATTCGGCCCATGATCCGACGGAATTGGGTGGCAAGCCCTTCAGCCAAGTGCGAGTTGTGCCCTCTAGTATCATTGTGAAATACTTAGTGCATGCTGCATCATCCACATCCAGCATCTCCATTGCCATCTCATAACTCTCAACCCATGCCTCCGGGGACAGATCCGCCGTGTAATTGGGCACCTTGCGCGGTCCTTTGAAATCCTTGGGCAATTTCACATTCCGCAAAGCGGGAGTAAGACAAGGCACTCCCAGGGAGCTAGACATAACCCCGGTTCAACTGCGGTAGAGGGACGAACCGGCATCGCCAGACGGGCTTCGTGTTGTGCTGTTAATTCGGCCTCCCGGTGTTGCCTGCCCTGATCCACTACGTTCTAAGCGTTTGCATCTCCTCCTACCGGATCATCCTGCCGCGGTGGATTATGTCTTCATGCACTGCTTGACACGACCGGTTCATCCAGATGCCTAGTGTAACTCCGGCTTGGGCGGGGGGGTTGAATGAATCCTCTCACGGCTGTGAGAATAACCTTGCTGTTGAGTTAGCGCCGTCTCCAAAAACTCCCTGGCCCGTCGTGCCTCTACTACTATAGGGGATGTTCCTTCAATGGGAAGAGCAGCCAGTCATGAAGCGGTAGCAACTATGTTATCCAATGGATTAGAGTAATGACCAGGAGGGGTGGGCACATGTTGTGATGGTACAACCTGGCGGGTTGTCTCCGCGACCGGCGGCTGGACCGACGCTCCCGTGCCCGGTGCCCCTCCCCGGTTCACCTCCGGCTGGTTACTGGTTCCTGCTCCTGGCGTGCTAAAGAGGTTCCTTGCCTCATAAACCGGTGGCAAGCGAGATCGTTGCCTTCTCATCATCACCTCGTGTGAAGCGGTCTGATCCAACATGAGTCGATAAGCTTGAGCATCAAGCTCAGCCTGCTTTGCAGCCATCTTGGTTTTCTCAGCAGCTAGATCCAACTTGGCTTGATCTATCCGGCTTTTCACCTGAGAGACCTCCGCATCATGCTACTCCTTATTAGCCTGGGCTACCTCTGCTGTTAATAGCGCTGTCAAAGTATCGACCAAGACGGATAAAGTTTCAGACGGCGATGGGTCAGGACCTCCAGCCCTAGCTCCTACCGCGTCTGATGTTAACGCCGCTGTAGTTGAGGACTGCTGCATAGGTTGTGATCCGGCCATAAAGACGGCAACCCGGTTTGGCGGATCGAGGGGGTCCAGAATACTGTCTCCATCGGAACACCCCTCAGATCGGCCATCCTGCAACAGATATAAAGATTCTGTCTCTCCGGAGGACGATTCGTCACCAGAATAGACAACAGTCTCACCGCCAGAATCCAATCCGTCCTCGGCTTGTACTCCATGCACTGCTCCAACGAAGACGTGCCTCATGGCGGGCTGAATCCGGGCAGGTCTCGCACGCTAAGTTGGCTAGACGATGTTGGGGAAGATGTCCGGCTCAGGTCCCGGTTCGCCAATCTTGCCGATGAAGACGTGGATGCCGCCGAAGGGGACCCAGTACCCGTATTCGATTGAATCAGCCTCGGGGCCCCAGCCTGCATCGTCGATGTAGATCTTGCCGCGACGACTCCTAGTCATCCGGCCCACTACATAGCCCTTGAGTCCTTCAAAGCTGCCCTTTAAGAACTCGAAACCATCGTGCGATAGCCCCACGGTGGGCGCCAACTGTCGTGGTTTTGTCACGGCAGATGTCCTAGCAAAAGGACTTAGTCGTGAGGCCATTGCTACGGGTTAGCTTAAAGGGGTTAAAGCGGACAAGGACACATGGATTTTATACTAGTTCGGCCCCTTTGGTGAAGGTAAAAGCCTACATCTAGTTTGGTGTATATTGCTAGGGTTTTAATGACCAGGGAGCGAATCCGCTTTGTCTGTGTCTCGAGCTGTTGTTCTCTGCCTTGAACCATCGCTGGGTCGTCCCTTTATATAAAAGGTGACGCTCGGTCCGGTTCAGAATCCCGAGGCCGGCTCATAAACGAGTCTGGCTCGGTCTCTATCCTTCCTATCTTACATCACAAGTTACATATCATATGGCGGTTTACAAATCATGGGCCCTAACGCCTCTTGGGCCTTAAGCTTTTTGGACTAAAGCATCTTGCTCCATGTTTGACTGGGCTTCAGTAGAAATAATCTCCACAGGCATAAACCGGCCCCTCTTGGGCGGTTTATACCTAATAGTAATATCCCTGACACCGTTAGTAAGAGAAAGCAAACCACTACTCAAAGGTACAGCAAGGAATTCATTCTTTGTTTTTATTTGTGTTAAACCTACTGTACTCCAAATTCTCTATGGTTCATATCCTCCAATATTACTCATAGATGCATCGGAATAAGCAAACAACACACGAAAAACAGAATCTGTCAAAAACAGAACAGTGTGTAGTAATCTGCAGGGTTCACCTACTTTTGGAACTCCAAAAAATTCAAACTAAATTGGTAAATTTGCGAAATTTGTCTGCCAATCAGCAGCAGAAAGAATCAACTAAAAATCGCGCACCAGTAAAATACCATGACTACTTTAGCAAGCGCTAACGATTCTATTTTTCACAGCAAGATCATATAAACTTCACACAAGTCTTACCCAAGGTTCTACTTGGCACAAACACTAAATAAAACATGAAACCACATCTAATCAGAGGCTAGATGAAATATTCATTCCCTAACAGCAACAAAAGCAAAAAACATAAAATTGGGTTGCCTCCCAACAAGCGCTATCATTTTACGCCCCTAGCTAGGCACGATAATTCAATGATGCTCACATAAAGGACAAGGATTGAAGCACAAGGAGAGTATCATAAGACATGCGACAAACACATCTAAGTCTAACATATTTCCTATGCATAGGCATATTATAGGAAAACAAATTACCAAGACAAGCAAGATCTAGCATATGCAAGGAAGGAGAAAGAAACAATAGCAATCTCAACACAACGAGAGGTAATTTAGTAACATGAAAATTTCTACAACCATATTTCCCTCTCTCATAATAATTGCATGTAGGATCATGATCAAATTCAATAAAATAGCTATCACATAACATATTCTCTTCACGATCCACATGCATGCAAAGTTGACACTCATCCAAAATAGTGGGATTAACATTAACTAAAGTCATGACCTCTCCAAACCCACTTTTATCAAAAGTTTCATAATATTGAACATTCTCCAAGTACGTGGGATCTAAAGTTGACACTCTTCCAAACCCACTTTCAATATTAATGCAAACATTATTATAAATCATATATTCATCATGGGGATTAAATAAATTTTCAAAATCATAAGAAGAATCACCCCAATCATGATCATTGTAACAAGTACTAGACATAGCAAAACTAGCATCCCCAAACTTAGGGTTTTGCATATTATTAGCACAATTGACATGAATAGAATTTGTAGTAGCATCATTGCAATCATGCTTTTTATTTAACAAGATATGATGAATCACTTTTTCTTTTAACAATTCCTCACAATTTTCAGATTCATGAATTTCAAGCAAAACCCCATAAAGATAATCTCGTGCACGCAACTCACTAGCAATAGGTTCAACATAATTGGATCTCTTAAAGAGATTAGCAAGTGGATGAGGATCCATACTTTAGCAAGCGAAGATGCAAGCTAATTGAGGACACATAGAAACACAAGCAAACAGAAAGGCGAACGATAAACACACGGTGGAAGAAGGGCAAATAAAACGGCAAGGGTGAAGTGGGGGAGAGGAAAACGAGAGGCAAATAAATGTAATGCGAAGGATAAGGGTTTGTGATAGGTACTTGGTATATGACTTTTGCGTAAGCCTCCCTGGCAACGGCGCCAAAAATTCTTCTTGCTACCTCTTGAGATTGTGTTGTATTCCCTTGAACAGGAAAGGGAGATGCAGCACAGTAGCGTAAGTATTTCCCTCAGTTTTTGAGAACCAAGGTATCAATCTGGTAGGAGACCACGCGCGAGTCCCTCGCACCTGCACAAACAAATAAGAACTTCGCAGCCAACGCGATAAGGGGTTGTCAATCCCTTTAAGGTCACTTACGAGAGTGAGATCTGATAGAGATGATAATTATATTTTTGGTATTTTTGGTTTAATAAAACAGCAAATAAAAGCAAGAAAAGTAAAGTAGATGTAGATTGATATGTTGAGAATAGACCCGGGGGCCATAGTTTTCTCTAGTGGCTTCTCTCATGATAGCGGTATTCTACGGCGGGTAAACAAATTACTGTCGAGCAATTGATAGATAAGCGAATAATTATGAGAATATCTAGGCATGATCATTGTATATAGGAATCACGTCCAAGACAAGTAGATCGACTCCTGCCTGCATCTACTACTATTACTCCACACATCGACCGCTATCCAGCATGCATCTAGTGTATTGAGTTCATACAAACAGAGTAACGCCTTAAGCAAGATGACATGATGTAGAGGGATAAACTCAAGCAGTATGATGAAAACCTCATCTTTTTATCCTCGATGGCAACAATACAATACGTGCCTTGCTGCCCCTACTGTCACTGGGAAAGGACACCGCAAGATTGAACCCAAAGCCAAGCACTTTTCCCATTGCAAGAACTATAATCTAGTAGGCCAAACCAAACCAACAATTCGAAGAGACTTGCAAGGATATTATGAGCACACATAAAAAGTTCAGATAAGAACCAAATATCTTTCATAGATAACCTTGATCATAAACTCACAATTCATCGGATCTCGACAAACACACCGCAAAAAGAGATTACATCGAATAGATCTCCTCAATGACCGAGGAGAACTTTGTATTGAGATCCGGAGAGAGAGAGAAGAAGCCATCTAGATACTAGCTATGGACCCGAAGGTCTGTGGTAAACTACTCACAACTCATGTGAGGGCGATGATGATGATGATGAAGGCCTCCGTGATGGATCCCCCTCCCGGAACAGGCTCCAAGATGGGATCTCCACGGGAACAGAATCTACGGCGGTGGAATTAGGGTTTTCTCTCTGCGTATGGAGTTTCTGGGGTACGTAGGTATATATAGGAAGAAGGAGGGCACCGGGGGCCGTGTGGGCCAGCCTCGAGGAAGTGAGGGCACCCTGGGAAGGGGGCGCGCCCCCCACCCTCGAGGGCAGCCCAGCTGTCCCCTGACTTGGTCCCGATGCTTTCCATGCGTGATTTTCTACAAAAATATCTCTCGCGAAGGTTTCATTCCGTTTGGACTCCGTTTGATATTCCTTTTCTACAAAACCCTGAAATAGAAAAAAAAACAGCAATCTGGACTGGGCCTTTGGGTTAGTAGGTTAGTCCCAAAATGATATAAAAGTGAATGATAAAGCCCATTAAACATCCAAGATTTCATAAATAATAGCATGGAACAATCAAAAATTATAGATACGTTGGAGACGTATCATATTGCCCAGATTCTAGGCTGCCCAGTTTCGTCCTTTTCGTGTACTTACTTGGGACTTCCCCTCTCCTTGCGCAAGATCACACATGGTATGTTGCTTCCAGTCATACACAAGGTTGATCATCGCCTTTCTGGCTGGTTAGCTACTTTCTTATCCTTAGGGGGAAGGCTGACCCTCATTAACTCGGTGCTTGCGGGTATCCCCGATTATTTCATGTCTTGCTTTACCTGGCCCATGGAGTCTCTTGGAAAGTTGGAATGTCTGTTGCGTGATTTTTTCTGGCAAGGCAAGAACAAGGTTAAAGGTGTTGGGGAACGTAGTATTTTAAAATTTTCCTACGATCATGCAAGATCTATCTACCAGATGCATAGCAACGACAGGGGAGAGTGTGTCTATGTACCCTCGTAGACCGGGAGCGGAAGCGTCAAGTGACGCGGTTGATGTAGTCAAACTTCTTCGCGATCCAACCGATCAAGCACCAAACGTACGGCACCTCCACGTTCAGCACACGTTCAGCTTGATGACGTCCCACGAGCTCTTGATCCAGTTGAGCTTCACGGGAGAGTTTCGTTAGCACGACGGCGTGGTGACGGATATGATGTATCTACCGGCGCAGGGCTTCGCCTAAGCACTGCAACGGTATGACCGAGGTGTGTTTCTGTGGAGGGGGGCACCGCACACAGCTAAAACAATTCAACTTCTGTGTCTTTGGGTGCCCCCTGCCCCCGTATATAAAGGAGCAAGGGGGGAGGCCGGCCGGCCCCTTGTGGCGCGCCTAGGAGGTGCAATCCTACTAGGAATAGGATTGCAATCCTATTCCTAGTAGGAACTACCAAAAGGGAGAAGGGGGAAAGGAAGGAGAGGGAGAAGAAGAAGGAAAGGGGCGTCGGCCCCCCTCCCTCCTTGTCCAATTCGGACCAATGGGTGGGGGCGCGCGGCCCAGCCCTGGCCCTCCTTCCCTCTTTCTCCTACGGCCCATTAAGGCCCATAGCTTCCCCAGGGGTTCCGGTAAACCCCCGGTACTCCGGTTAATTCCGAAACTTTACGGAACACTTCCGGTGTCCGAATATAGTCGTCCAATATATCAATATTTACGTCTCGGACATTCCGAGACTGCCCGTCATGTCCGTGATCTTATCCGGGACTCTGAACTACATTCGGTACATCAAAACTCATAAACTCATAATACCGATCGTCATCAAACGTTAAGCGTGTGGACCCTACGGGTTCGAGAACTATGTAGACATGACCGAGACTCATCTCCGGTCAATAACCAATAGCGGAACCTGGATGCTCATATTGGCTCCTACATATTCTCGAAGATCTTTATCGGTCAAACCGCATAACAACATACGTTGTTCCTTTTGTCATCGGTATGTTACTTGCCCGAGATTCGATCGTCGGTATCTCTATACCTAGTTCAATCTCGTTACCGGTAAGTCTCTTTACTCGTTCTGTAATACATCATCTCGTGACTAACTCATTAGTCTTTTGCTTGCAAGGCTTATTTATGATGTGCATTACCGAGAGGGCCCAGAGATACCTCTCCGACACTCGGAGTGACAAATCCTATTCTTGATCTATGCCAACACCACGAACACCTTCGGAGACACCTATAGAGCATCTTTATAATCACCCAGTTACGTTGTGATGTTTGATAGCACACAAGGTGTTCCTCCGGTATTCGGGAGTTGCATAATCTCATAGTCATAGGAACATGTATAAGTCATGAAGAAAGCAATAGCAGTAAAACTAAACGATCATAGTGCTAAGCTAACGGATGGGTCTTGTCCATCACATCATTCTCCTAATGATGTGATCCCGTTGATGAAATGACAACTCATGTCTATGGTTAGGAAACATAACCATCTTTGATCAATGAGCTAGTCTAGTAGAGGCATACTAGGGACACTCTGTTTTGTCTATGTATTCACACATGTACTAAGTTCCCGGTTAATACAATTCTAGCATGAATAATAGACATTTATCATGATATAAGGAAATAAATAATAACTTTATTATTGCCTCTACGGCATATTTCCTTCAGTCTCCCACTTGCACTAGAGTCAATAATCTAGTTCACATCTCCATGTGATTTAATACTGATAGTTCAAATTGTTATGTGAATAACACCCATAGTTCACATCACCATGTGACCAATACCCAAAGGGTTTACTAGAGTCAATAATCTAGTTCACATCGCTATGTGGTTTACACCCAAGAGTAGTAAGGTGTGATCATGTTTTGCTTGTGAGAGAAGTTTAGTCAACGGGTCTAACACATTCAGATCTGTATGTATTTCGCAAATTTCTATGTCTACAATGCTCGGCATGGAGCTACTCTAGCTAATTGCTCCCACTTCCAATATGCATCCAGATTGATACTTAGAGTCATCTGGATTAGTGTAAAGCTTGCATTGGTGTAACTCTTCATGACGAACTCTTTATCACCTCCATAATCGAGAAAACATTTACTTAGTTATCCAGTAACTAAGGATAATTTTGACCGCTGTCCAGTGATCTACACAACAGGTTTGGTACACAGCATGGCATACTTTATAGAACCTATGGTTGTGGCATAGGGAATGACTTTCATTCTTTCTATATCTTCTGCCGAGGTCAGGCTTGGAGCCTTACTCAACTTCATACCTTACAACTCAGGCAAGAACTCCTTCCCTGACTGATCCATTTTGAACTACTTCAAAAACTTGTCAAGGTATGTACTCATTGAAAAAAAACTTATCAAGCGTCTTGATCTATCTATAGATCGTGATGCTCAATATGTAAGCAGCTTCACCGAGGTCTTTCTTTGAAAAACTCCTTTCAAACATTCCTTCATGCTTTCCAGAAAATTCTACATCATTTCCGATCGACAATATTTCATTCACATATACTTATCAGAAAGGCTGTAGTGCTCCCACTCACTTTCTTGTAAATACAGGCTTCACCGCAAGTCTGTATAAAACTATATGTTTTGATCAACTTATCAAAGCGTATATTCCAACTCCGAGATGCTTGCACCAGTCCATAGATGGATCGCTGGAGCTTGCACAATTTGCTAGCACCTTTAGGATTGACAAAACCTTCTGGTTGCATCATATACAACTCTTCTTTAATAAATCCATTAAAGAACGCAGTTTTGTTATCCATTTGCCAAATTTCATAAAATGTGGCAATTGCTAACATGATTCGGACAGACTTAAGCATCGCTACGGGTGAGAAAATCTCATCGTAGTCAACACCTTGAACTTGTCGAAAACCTTTCACAACAAGTCGAGCTTTGTAGACTGTAACATTACCATCGGCGTCAGTCTTCCTCTTAAAGATCCATTTATTTTCAATGGCTTGCCGATCATCGGGCAAGTCAACCAAAGTCCACACTTTGTTCTCATACATGGATCCCATCTCAGATTTCATGGCCTCAAGCCATTTTGCGGAATTTGGGCTCATCATCGCTTCCTCATAGTTCGTAGGTTCATCATGGTCTACTAACATGACTTCCAGAACTGGGTTGCCGTACCACTCTGGTGCGGAACGTACTCTGGTTGATCTACGACGTTCAGCAGAAACTTGATCTGAAGTTTCATGATCATCATCATTAGCTTCCTCACTAATTGGTGTAGGAATCACTCGAACAATTTTCTGTGATGTACTACTTTCCAATTCAGGAGAAGGTACAATTACCTCATCAAGTTCTACTTTCCTCCCATTCACTTCTTTCGAGAGAAACTCCTTCTCTAGAAAGGATCCATTCTTAGCAACGAATTATCTTGCCTTCGGATCTGTGATAGAAGGTGTACCCAACAGTCTCTTTTGGGTATCCTATGAAGACACATTTCTCCGACTTGGGTTCGAGCTTATCAGGTTGAAGCTTTTTCACATAAGCATCGTAGCCCCAAACTTTAAGAAACGACAACTTTGGTTTCTTGCCAAACCATAGTTCATAAGGTTGTCGTCTCAACGGATTTAGATGGTGCCCTATTTAACGTGAATGCATATGTCTCTAAAGCATAACCCCAAAACGATAGTGGTAAATCGGTAAGAGACATCATAGATCGTACCATATCCAATAAAGTATGGTTACGACGTTCGGACACACCATTACACTGTGGTGTTCCGGGTGGCGTGAGTTGTGAAACTATTCCACATTGTTTCAAATGAAGATCAAACTCGTAACTCAAATATTCTCCTCCACGATCAGATCGTAGAAACTTTATTTTCTTGTTACAATGATTCTCTACTTCACTCTGAAATTCTTTGAACTTTTCAAATGTTTCAGACTTGTGCTTCATTAAGTAGATATACCCATATCTGCTCAAATCATCAGTGAAGGTCAGAAAATAACGATACCCGCCGCGAGCTTCAACACTCATTGGCCCACATACATCAGTATGTATGATTTCCAACAAATCTATTGCTCGCTCCATTGTTCCGGAGAATGGAGTTTTAGTCATCTTGCCCATGAGGCATGGTTCGCAAGCACCAAGTGATTCATAATCAAGTTATTCCAAAAGTCCATCACTATGGAGTTTCTTCATGCGTACACCAATATGACCTAAACGGCAGTGCCACAAATAAGTTGCACTATCATTATTAACCTTGCATCTTTTGGCTTCAATATTATGAATATGTGTATCTCCACAATCGAGATCCAATAAGAATAGACCACTCTTCAAGGGTGCATGACCATAAAAGATTTTATTCCTAAAAATAGAACAACCATTATTCTCTGATTTAAATGAATAACCGTCTCGCAACAAACAAGATCCAGATATAATGTCCATGCTCAACGCTGGCACCAAATAACAATTATTTAGGTCTAAAACTAATCCCGAAGGTAGATGTAGAGGTAGCGTGCCGACGGCGACCACATCAACTTTGGAACCATTTCCCACGCGCATCGTCACCTCGCCCTTAGCTAATCTTAGTTTAATCCGTAGTCCCTGTTTCGAGTTACAAATATTAGCAACCGAACCGGTATCAAATACCCAGGTACTACTACGAGCATTAGTAAGGTACACATCAATAACATGTATATCACATATACCTTTGTTCACCTTGCCATCCTTCTTATCCGCCAAATACTTGGGGCAGTTTCGCTTCCAGTGTCCAGTCCCTTTACAGTAGAAGCACTCAGTTTCAGGCTTGGCTCCAGACTTGGGTTTCTTCGCGGGAGTAGCAACTGTCTTGCTATTCTTCTTGAAGTTCCCCTTATTTCCCTTGCCCTTTTTCTTGAAACTAGTGGTCTTGTTAACCATCAACACTTGATGCTCCTTTTTGATTTCTACATCCGCAGCTTTGAGCATAGCGAAGAGCTCGGGAATTGTCTTCTGCATCCCTTGCATATTATAGTTCATCACAAAGCCTTTATAGCTTGGTGGCAGTGATTGAAGAACTCTATCAATAACACTATCCTCGTCAACTTTGCAACCAAGTTGAGTCATATGATTGTAGTACCTAGACATTCTGAGTAAGTGTTCACTGATAGAACTATTCTCCTCCATCTTGCAGTTGTAGAACTTATTGGAAATCTCATATTTCTCAATTCGGGCATTTGCTTGAAATATTAACTTCAACTCCTGGAACATCTCATATGGTCCATGACGTTCAAAACGTCATTGAAGTCCCGGTTCTAAGCCGTAAAGCATGGCACACAGAACTATCGTGTAGTCGTCAGACCGCGTCTGCCAGACGTTCAAAGCGTCTACATTAGCGGGAGGGGGCTTGTCACCTAGCGGTGCTTCAAGGACATAATTCTTCTGTGCAGCAGTGAGGATAAACCTCAAGTTACGGACCCAGTCCGTGTAATTGCTACCATCATCTTTCAACTTAGCTTTCTCTAGGAATGCATTAAAATTGAAAGGAACGGTAGCACGGGCCATTGATCTATAACAACATAGATATGCAAAAAAACTATCAAGACTAAGTTCATGATAAATTAAAGTTCAATTAATCATATTACTTAAAGAACTCCCACTTAGATAGACATCCCTCCGGTCATCTAAATGATCATGTGATCGAAATCAACTAAACCATGTCCGATCATCACGTGAGATGGAGTAGTTTCAATGGTGAACATCTTATGTTGATCATATCTACTATATGATTCACGCTCGACCTTTTGGTCTCCAGTGTTCTGAGGCCATATCTGCATATGCTAGGCTCGTCAAGTTAAACCGAGTATTCTGCGTGTGCAAAACTGGCTTACACCCATTGTATTTGAACGTAGAGCTTATCACACCCGATCATCACGTGGTGTCTCGGCACGATGAACTTTCGCAACGGTGCATACTCACGGAGAACACTTATACATTGAAATTTAGTAAGGGATCATCTTATAATGCTACCGTCGTTCTAAGCAGAATAAGAAGCATAATAAGATAAACATCACATGCAATCAAAATATTGTTGGGGAACGTAGTATTTTAAAATTTTCCTACGATCACGCAAGATCTATCTACCAGATGCATAGCAACGAGAGGGGAGAGTGTGTCTACGTACCCTCGTAGACCGGGAGCGGAAGCGTCAAGTGACGCGGTTGATGTTGTCGAACTTCTTCGCGATCCAACCGATCAAGCACCGAACGTACGGCACCTCCGCGTTCAGCACACGTTCAGCTTGATGACATCCCACGAGCTCTTGATCCAGTTGAGCCTCGCGGGAGAGTTTCGTCAGCACGACGGCGTGGTGACGGATATGATGTGTTCACCGGCGCAGGGCTTCTCCTAAGCTTCGCGACGGTACGACCGAGGTGTGATTCTGTGGAGGGGGGCACCGCACACGGCTAAAACAATTCAACTTGTGTGTCTTTGGGTGCCCCCCTGCCCCCGTATATAAAGGAGCAAGGGAGTGAGGCCGGCCAACCTCTCCTGGTGCGGCTAGGGAAGGAGTCCTACTAGGAATAGGATTGCAATCCTATTCCTAGTAGGATTCACCAAAAGAGAGAAGAGGGAAAGGAATAGGAGAGGTGCCCCCCCCAATCCTAGTCCAACTAGGAACCCTAGGTGGGGGCGCCGGCCAGCCCTATGGGCTGCCTCTCTCTTTCTCTTTAGGCCCACTATGGACCATCCCCTCTCGTAGGGGGTTCGGATAACCCCCTCCGGCATTCCCGATAAATCCGAAACTTTTCCGGAACACTTCCGGTGTCCGAATATAGTCGTCCAATATATCAATCTTTGTGTCTCGGACATTCCGAGACTCCTCGTCATGTCCGTGATCTCATACGGGACTCCGAACTACCTTCGGTACATCAATACTCATAAACTCATAATACCGATCGTCATCAAACGTTAAGCGTGCGGACCCTACGGGTTCGAGAACTATGTAGACATGACCGAGACTCATCTCCGGTCAATAACCAATAGCGGAACCTGGATGTTCATATTGGCTCCTACATATTCTACGAAGATCTTTTATCGGTCCGAACCGCATAACAACATACGTTGTTCCTTTTGTCAAGCGGTATGTTACTTGCCCGAGATTCGATCGTCGGTATCTCTATACCTAGTTCAATCTCGTTACCGACAAGTCTCTTTACTCGTTCCGTAACACATCATCTCGTGACTAACTCATTAGTCTTTTGCTTGCAAGGCTTATTGTGATGTGTGTTACCGAGAGGGCCCAGAGATACCTCTCCGACACTCGGAGTGACAAATCCTAATCTTGATCTATGCCAACACCACGAATACTTTTGGAGACACCTGTAGAGCATCTTTATGATCACCCAGTTACGTTGTGACGTTTGATAGCACACAAGGTGTTCCTACGGTATTCGGGAGTTGCATAATCTCATAGTCATAGGAACATGTATAAGTCATGAAGAAAGCAATAGCAGTAAAACTAAACGATCATAGTGCTATGCTAACGGATGGGTCTTGTCCATCACATCATTCTCCTAATGATGTGATCCCGTTGATCAAATGACAACTCATGTCTATGGCTAGGAAACATAATCATCTTTGATCAATGAGCTAGTCTAGTAGAGGCATACTAGGGACATACTGTTTTGTCTATGTATTCACACATGTACTAAGTTTCCGGTTAATACAATTCTAGCATGAATAAAAGACATTTATCATGATATAAGGAAATACAAATAACATCTTTATTATTGCCTCTAGGGCATATTTCCTTCAGTCTCCCACTTGAACTAGAGTCAATAATCTAGCTCACATCACCATGTGATTTAATACCGATGGTTCACATCGTTATGTGAATAACACCCATAGTTCACATCACCATGTGACCAACACCCAAAGAGTTTACTAGAGTCAATAATCTAGTTCACATCGCTATGTGATTAATACCCAAGAGTAATGAGGTGTGATCATGTTTTGCTTGTGAGAGAAGTTTAGTCAACGGGTCTGTCATATACAGAACCCTATGTATTTTGCAAATTTCTATGTCTACAATGCTCTGCATGGAGCTACTCTAGCTAATTGCTCCCACTTTCAATACGCATCCAGATTGATACTTAGAGTCATCTGGATTTAGTGTCAAAGCTTGCATCGGCGTAACCCTTTACGACGAACTCTTTATCACCTCCATAATCGAGAAATATTTCCTTCATCATCCAATTACTAAGGATAATTTTGACCGCTGTACAATGATCTACTCCTGGATCACTATTGTACCTCCCTGTCAAACTCTTGGCAAGGTACACAACGTGTTTTGTACACAGCATGGCATACTTTATAGAACCTATGGCTGTGGCATAGGGAATGACTTTCATTCTCTCTATATTTTTCTGCCGTGGTCTGGCTTTGAGTCTTACTCAACTTCACACCTTACAAATCAGGCAAGAAATTCTTCTTTGACTGATCCATTTTGAACTACTTCAAAATCTTATCAAGGTATGTACTCATCGAAAGTCTTATCAAGCGTCTTGATCTATCTATATAGATTCTTGATGCTCAATATGTAAGCAGCTTCACCGAGGTCTTTCTTTGAAAAACTCCTTTCAAACACTCCTTTATGCTTTCCAGAAAATTCTACATCATTTCCGATCGACAATATGTCATTCACATATACTTATCAGAAAGGTTGTAGTGCTCCCACTCACTTCTTGTAAATACAGGCTTCTCCAAAAGTCTGTATAAAACCATATGCTTTGATCACCTCATCAAAGCGTATATTCCAACTCCGAGATGCTTGCACCAGTCCATAGATGGATCGCTGGAGTTTGCATAATTTGTTAGCACCTTTTGGATCGACAAAACCTTCTGGTTGTATCATATACAACTCTTCTTTGAGATATCCATTCAGGAATGTAGTTTTGACATCCATTTGCCAGATTTCATAATCATAAAATGCGGCAATTGCTAACATGATTCGGACAGACTTAAGCATCGCTACAGGTGAGAAAGTCTCATCGTAGTCAACTCCTTGAACTTGTCGAAAACCTTTCGCAACAAGTCGAGCTTTGTAAACAGTAATATTACCGTCTGCATCGGTCTTCCTCTTGAAGATCCATTTATTTTCGATGGCTTGCCGATCATCGGGCAAGTCAACCAAAGTCCACACTTTGTTCTCATACATGGATCCCATCTCAGATTTCATGGCTTCAAGCCATTTTGCGGAATCTGGGCTCATCATCGCTTCCTCATAGTTCGTAGGTTCATCATGGTCTAGTAACATGATTTCCAGAACTGGGTTGCCGTACCACTCTGGTGCGGAACGTACTCTGGTTGATCTACGACGTTCAGTAGAAACTTGATCCGAAGTTTCATGATCATTATCATTAACTTCCTCACTAATTGGTGTAGGAATCACTGGAACAATTTCCTGTGATGTACTACTTTCCAATCCGGGAGAAGGTACAATTACCTCATCAAGTTCTACTTTCCTCCCACTCACTTCTTTCGAGAGAAACTCCTTCTCTAGAAAGGATCCATTTTAGCAACGAATATCTTGCCTTCGGATCTGTGATAGGCTTCGGATCTGTGATAGAAGGTGTACCCAACAGTCTCTTTTGGGTATCCTATGAAGATTTACTTCTCCGGTTTGGGTTCGAGCTTATCATGTTGAAACTTTTTCACATAAGCATCGCAGTCCCAAACTTTAAGAAACAACAACTTTGGTTTCTTGCCAAACCACAGTTCTTAAGGCGTTGTCTCAACGGATTCAGATGAGGCCCTTATTTAACGTGAATGCAGCTGTCTCTAATGCATGACCCAAAACGATAGTGGTAAATCGGTAAGAGATATCATAGATCGCACCATATCCAATAAAGTACGGTTACGACGTTCGGACACACCATTATGTTGTGGTGTTCCGGGTGGCGTGAGCTGTGAAACTATTCCACATTGTTTCAAATGAAGACCAAACTCGTAACTCAAATATTCTCCTCCACGATCAGATCGTAGAAACTTTATTTTCTTGTTACGATGATTCTCTACTTCACTCTGAAATTCTTTGAACTTTTCAAATGTTTCAGACTTGTGCTTTATTAAGTAGATATACCCATATCTGCTCAAATCATCAGTGAAGGTTAGAAAATAACAATACCCGCCGCGAGCTTCAACACTCATTGGTCCGTATACATCAGTATGTATGATTTCCAACAAATATGTTGCTCGCTCCATAGTTCCGGAGAACGGAGTTTTTAGTCATCTTGCCCATGAGGCATGGTTCGCAAGCACCAAGTGATTCATAATCAAGTGATTCCAAAATTCCATCATTATGGAGTTTCTTCATGCGTTTTACACCAATATGACTTAAACGGCAGTGCCACAAATAAGTTGCACTATCATTATTAACCTTGCATCTTTTGGCTTCAATATTATGAATATGTGTATCACACGATCGAGATCCAACAAACTATTTTCATTGGGTGTATGACCATAGAAGGTTTTATTCATGTAAACAGAACAACAATTATTCTCTAACTTACATGAATAACCGTATTGCAATAAACATGATCAAATCACATTCATGCTCAACACAAACACCAAATAACAGTTATTTAGGTTCAACACTAATCCCGAAAGTATAGGGAGCGTGCGATGATGATCATATCAATCTTGGAACTGCTTCCAATACACATCGTCACTTCATCCTTTAACTAGTTTATGTTCATTATGCAACTCCCACTTCGAGTTACTACTCTTTAGCAACTGAACCAATATCAAATACCGAGGGGTTGCTATGAACACTAGTAAAATACACATTAATAATCTGTATATCAAATATACCTTTGTTCAGTTTGCCATCCTCCTTATCCGCCAAGTATCTAGGGCAGTTCCACTTTTAGTGACCATTTCCTTTGCAGTATAAGCACTTGTTTCAGGCTTGAGTTTAGCTTTGGGTTTCTTCACGGGAGTGACAACTTGCTTGTCATTCTTCTTGAAGTTCCCCTTCTATCCCTTTGCCCTTTACTTGAAACAAGTGGTCTTGTTAACCATCAACACTTGATGCTTTTTCATGATTTCTACCTTCGCCTACTTCAGTATCGCGAAGAGCTGGGAATTCCTTTCGTCATCCCTTGCATATTATAGTTCATCACGAAGTTCTACTAACTTGGTGATAGTGACTAGAGAACTTTGTCGATTACTATCTTATCTGGAAGATTAACTCCCACTTGATTAAAGTAATTGTAGTACCCAGACAATCTGAGCACATGCTCACTGGTTGAGCTATTCTCCTCCATCTTGTAGGCAAAGTACTGTCAGAGGTCTTATACCTCTCGACACGGGCATGAGTATGAAATACTAATTTCAACTCTTGGAACATCTTATATGCTCCATGGCGTTCAAAACGTTTTTGAAGTCCCGGTTCTAAGCCGTAAAGCATGGTGCACTTAAACTATCAAGTAGTCATCATATCGAGCTTTTGTCAAAACGTTCATAACGTCTACATCTGCTCCTGCAATAGGTCTGTCACCTAGCGGTGCATCAAGGACATAATTCTTCTGTGCAGCAATGAGGATAATCCTCAGATTACGGAACAATTCCGCATCATTGCTACTAACATCTTTCAATCTTGGTTTTCTCTAGGAACATATGAAAAATAAACGGGGAGCAACATCGCGAGCTATTGATCTACAACATAGATATGCTAATACTACCAGGACTAAGTTCATGATAAATTAAAGTTCAATTTAATCATATTACTTAAGAACTCCCACTTAGATAGACATCCCTCCGGTCATCTAAATGATCACGTGATCCAAATCAACTAAACCATGTCCGATCATCACGTGAGATGGAGTAGTTTCAATGGTGAACATCTTATGTTGATCATATCTACTATATGATTCACGCTCGACCTTTCGGTCTCCAGTGTTCCGAGGCCATATCTGCATATGCTAGGCTCGTCAAGTTTAACCCGAGTATTCTGCGTGTGCAAAACTGGCTTACACCCGTTGTATTTGAACGTAGAGCTTATCACACCCGATCATCACGTGGTGTCTCGGCACGACGAACTTTCGCAATGGTGCATACTCAGGGAGAACACTTATACCTTGAAATTTAGTAAGGGATCATCTTATAATGCTACCGTCGTTCTAAGCAAAATAAGAAGCACAATAAGATAAACATCACATGCAATCAAAATATGTGACATGATATGGCCATCATCATCTTGTGCTTTTGATCTCCATCTCCAAAGCACCTTCATGATCACCTTCGTCACCGGCGCGACACCTTGATCTCCATCGTAGCATCGTTGTTGTCTCGCCAACTATTGCTTCTACGACTATCGCTACCGCTTAGTGATAAAGTAAAGCAATTACATGGCGATTGCATTTCATACAATAAAGCGACAACCATATGGCTCCTGCCAGTTGCCGATAACATTACAAAACATGATCATCTCATACAAAACCGTATAACTCATCATGTCTTGACCATATCACATCACAACATGCCCTGCAAAAACAAGTTAGACGTCCTCTACTTTGTTGTTGCAAGTTTTACGTGGCTGCTACGGGCTTAGCAAGAACCGTTCTTACCTACGCATACAAAACCACAACGATGTTTCGTCAAGTATGTGCTGTTTTAATCTTCACAAGGACCGGGCGTAGCCACACTTGATTCAGCTAAAGTGAGAGAGACAGACACCCGCCAGTCACCTTTAAGCAACGAGTGCTCGTAACGGTGAAACCAGTCTCGCGTAAGCGTACGCGTAATGTCGGTCCGGGCCGCTTCATCTCACAATACCGCCGAAGCAAAGTATGACATGCTGGTAAGCAGTATGACTAGTATCGCCCACAACTCATTGTGTTCTACTCGTGCATATCATCTACGCATAGACCTGGCTCATGATGCCACTGTTGGGGAACGTAGTATTTTAAAATTTTCCTACGATCACGCAAGATCTATCTACCAGATGCATAGCAACGAGAGGGGAGAGTGTGTCTACGTACCCTCGTAGACCGGGAGCGGAAGCGTCAAGTGACGCGGTTGATGTTGTCGAACTTCTTCGCGATCCAACCGATCAAGCACCGAACGTACGGCACCTCCGCGTTCAGCACACGTTCAGCTTGATGACGTCCCACGAGCTCTTGATCCAGTTGAGCCTCGCGGGAGAGTTTCGTCAGCACGACGGCGTGGTGACGGATATGATGTGTTCACCGGCGCAGGGCTTCTCCTAAGCTTCGCGACGGTACGACCGAGGTGTGATTCTGTGGAGGGGGGCACCGCACACGGCTAAAACAATTCAACTTGTGTGTCTTTGGGTGCCCCCCTACCCCCGTATATAAAGGAGCAAGGGAGGGAGGCCGGCCAACCTCTCCTGGTGCGGCTAGGGAAGGAGTCCTACTAGGAATAGGATTGCAATCCTATTCCTAGTAGGATTCACCAAAAGAGAGAAGAGGGAAAGGAATAGGAGAGGTGGCGCCCCCCCCCCCCAATCCTAGTCCAACTAGGAACCCTAGGTGGGGGCGCCGGCCAGCCCTATGGGCTGCCTCTCTCTTTCTCTTTAGGCCCACTATGGACCATCCCCTCTCGTAGGGGGTTCCGATAACCCCCTCCGGCATTCCCGATAAATCCGAAACTTTTCTGGAACACTTCCGGTGTCCGAATATAGTCGTCCAATATATCAATCTTTATGTCTCGGACATTCCGAGACTCCTCGTCATGTCCGTGATCTCATACGGGACTCCGAACTACCTTCGGTACATCAATACTCATAAACTCATAATACTGATCATCATCAAACGTTAAGCATGCGGACCCTATGGGTTCGAGAACTATGTAGACATGACCGAGACTCATCTCCGGTCAATAACCAATAGCGGAACCTGGATGTTCATATTGGCTCCTACATATTCTACGAAGATCTTTTATCGGTCAGAACCGCATAACAACATACGTTGTTCCTTTTGTCAAGCGGTATGTTACTTGCCCGAGATTCGATCGTCGGTATCTCTATACCTAGTTCAATCTCGTTACCGACAAGTCTCTTTACTCGTTCCGTAACACATCATCTCGTGACTAACTCATTAGTCTTTTGCTTGCAAGGCTTATTGTGATGTGTGTTACCGAGAGGGCCCAGAGATACCTCTCCGACACTCGGAGTGACAAATCCTAATCTTGATCTATGCCAACACCACGAATACTTTCGGAGACACCTGTAGAGCATCTTTATGATCACCCAGTTACGTTGTGACGTTTGATAGCACACAAGGTGTTCCTACGGTATTCGGGAGTTGCATAATCTCATAGTCATAGGAACATGTATAAGTCATGAAGAAAGCAATAGCAGTAAAACTAAACGATCATAGTGCTATGCTAACGGATGGGTCTTGTCCATCACATCATTCTCCTAATGATGTGATCCCGTTGATCAAATGACAACTCATGTCTATGGCTAGGAAACATAACCATCTTTGATCAATGAGCTAGTCTAGTAGAGGCATACTAGGGACATACTGTTTTGTCTATGTATTCACACATGTACTAAGTTTCCTGTTAATACAATTCTAGCATGAATAAAAGACATTTATCATGATATAAGGAAATACAAATAACATCTTTATTATTGCCTCTAGGGCATATTTCCTTCAAATATGTGACATGATATGGCCATCATCATCTTGTGCTTTTGATCTCCATCTCCAAAGCACCTTCATGATCACCTTCGTCACCGACGCGACACCTTGATCTCCATCGTAGCATCGTTGTCGTCTCGCCAACTATTGCTTCTACGACTATCGATGCCGCTTAGTGATAAAGTAAAGCAATTACATGGCGATTGCATTTCATACAATAAAGCGACAACCATATGGCTCCTGCCAGTTGCCGATAACTTTACAAAACATGATCATCTCATACAAAACCGTATAACTCATCATGTCTTGACCATATCACATCACAACATGCCCTGCAAAAACAAGTTAGACGTCCTCTACTTTGTTGTTGCAAGTTTTACGTGGCTGCTACGGGATTAGCAAGAACCGTTCTTACCTACGCATACAAAAACCACAACGATGTTTCGTCAAGTATGTGTTGTTTTAACCTTCACAAGGACCGGGCGTAGCCACACTTGATTCAGCTAAAGTGAGAGAGACAGACACCCGCCAGTCACCTTTAAGCAACGAGTGCTCATAACGGTAAAACCAGTCTCGCGTAAGCGTACGCGTAATGTCGGTCCGGGCCGCTTCATCTCACAATACCGCCGAAGCAAAATATGACATGCTGGTAAGCAGTATGACTGGTATCGCCCACAACTCATTGTGTTCTACTCGTGCATATCATCTACCATAGACCTAGATCATGATGCCACTGTTGGGGAACGTAGTATTTAAAAATTTTCCTACGATCACGCAAGATCTATCTAGCAGATGCATAGCAACGAGAGGGGAGAGTGTGTCTACGTACCCTCATAGACCGGGAGCGGAAGCATCAAGTGACGCGGTTGATGTAGTCGAACTTCTTGGCGATCCAACCAATCAAGCACCGAACGTACGGCACCTCCGCATTCAGCACACGTTCAGCTTGATGACGTCCCACGAGCTCTTGATCCAGTTGAGCTTCACGGGAGAGTTTCGTCAGCACGACGGCGTGGTGACGGATATGATGTATCTACCGGCGCAGGGCTTCGCCTAAGCACTGCAACGGTATGACCGAGGTGTGTTTCTGTGGAGGGGGGCACCGCACATGGCTAAAACAATTCAACTTCTGTGTCTTTGGGTGCCCCCCTGCCCCCGTATATAAAGGAGCAAGGGGAGAGGCCGGCCGGCCCCTTGTGGCGCGCCTAGGAGGTGCAATCCTACTAGGAATAGGATTGCAATCATATTCCTAGTAGGAACTACCACAAGGGAGAAGGGGGAAAGGAAGGAGAGGGAGAAGGAGAAGGAAAGGGGCGCCGGCCCCCCTCCCTCCTTGTCCAATTCGGACCAATGGGTGGGGGTGCGCGGCCCAGCCCTGGCCCTCCTTCCCTCTTTCTCCTACGGCCCATTAAGGCCCATAGCTTCCCTAGGGGTTCCGGTAACCCCCCGGTACTCCGGTTAATTCCGAAACTTTACGGAACACTTCCGGTGTCCGAATATAGTCGTCCAATATATCAATATTTACGTCTCGGACATTCCGAGACTCCTCGTCATGTCCATGATCTCATCCGGGATTCGAACTACATTCGGTACATCAAAACTCATAAACTCATAATACCGATCGTCATCAAACGTTAAGCGTGTGGACCCTATGGGTTCGAGAACTATGTAGACATGACCGAGACTCATCTCCAGTCAATAACCAATAGCGGAACCTGGATGCTCATATTGGCTCCTACATATTCTCGAAGATCTTTATCGGTCAAACCGCATAACAACATACATTGTTCCTTTTGTCATCGGTATGTTACTTGCCCGAGATTCGATCGTCGGTATCTCTATACCTAGTTCAATCTCGTTACCAATAAGTCTCTTTACTCGTTCTGTAATACATCATCTCGTGACTAACTCATTAGTCTTTTGCTTGCAAGGCTTATTTATGATGTGCATTACCGAGAGGGCCCAGAGATACCTCTCCGACACTCGGAGTGACAAATCATATTCTTGATCTATGCCAACACCACGAACACCTTCGGAGACACCTGTAGAGCATCTTTATAATCACCCAGTTACGTTGTGATGTTTGATAGCACAGAAGGTGTTCCTACGGTATTCGGGAGTTGCATAATCTCATAGTCATAGGAACATGTATAAGTCATGAAGAAAGCAATAGCAGTAAAACTAAACGATCATAGTGCTAAGCTAATGGATGGGTCTTGTCCATCACATCATTATCCTAATGATGTGATCCCGTTGATCAAATGACAACTCATGTCTATGGTTAGGAAACATAACCATCTTTGATCAATGAGCTAGTCTAGTAGAGGCATACTAGGGACACTCTGTTTTGTCTATGTATTCACACATGTACTAAGTTTCTAGTTAATACAATTCTAGCATGAATAATAAACATTTATCATGATATAAAGAAATAAATAATAACTTTATTATTGCCTCTAGGGCATATTTCCTTCAAAAGGTGGCCAATGTTTAGTAGCTTGGGACGCGGTTTCTCTGCCGCGTGTTAACGGTGGCTTGGGTATACGACAACTACAAGCTCATAACCAAGCTATGATGTGCAAGTTGGTGTCCAAGATCCTACAAAGTTCTGACATACCATGCTATAAATGGTTCGCCACGCATTACTGTCGGGCTGCACTTCCTCAAGGTACCAGCAGCAGGGACACGGCAGTTTGGAAAGGTTTCAAGGATCGTATTCCTCTGGTCATTAACGCCTCGAAGTGTGTCTTGGGGTCTGGAACGTTGGTCTTCTTCTGGAAAGATCAATGGCATGACGTGGGCCGTCTATGTCTGTTGTACCCCACACTGTTTTCCTTCGCGCCTTACCCAGCTTGCTCTGTGCACTCACAATATGCAAATGATTCACGGGCCATACAACTGCATCCTAATCTTTCTCACACGGCTTCGACTAAGCTGTCGGACTTGCACGATTTGTTGTCAGATGTTACCCCCAGTTTGCTGAATGAAGACAAGCGCATCCCTTCCTTGGGTTCTGGTAAACTTAGTACAAGTCACTTCTACAACATGCTTACTTTCCGTGGGGTTTCGACAACCTTTGAACCCTGGGTTTGGGATACTTTGATCCCCATCAAGCATAGGATCTTCCTTTGGCTAGCCTTCAGAGGACGTCTCAACACTAGGGACAATATGGTAAAGAAGGGTTGCTCTGTGTTTGCTCTGTTTGCACATTGTGATGCCTGCCCTACGGTTAGTCAGTTGATCACCTGTTGCTACGATGTGCTTCAGCATCCGTTCTATGGGGAAAGTTGGCATTGGACACCTTGGCTTGTTCAGTTCCTGACATTCTAGCTTTTGTGGAACAAGCACAGCAACAGCTTAGTTTCAAACGCAAGTGGAATGTTGCTTTTGCGGCATGTGCTCTTACCCTATGGCATGCCCGGAATGACAGGGTCTTCAATTCAAAGGTTTGGACTGCGACTTACATTCGTTTCTATGCAGCAAATTTGCTCCGTCTCTGGAGCCACAGAGCTACTAGCCAGCTAGATAGGGATGATCTACAGGTTTGGTGCCAAAAATAGCTGCTTAGTCTGTGAATGACTGATGTAACCCCTTCCCCCTCCTCGTCTCTTTTCATATACTTCTGCTCTGATTTGCTTGTGCCTTGCACCTTGGTGCACTGGCCAAGTCTTGCTCTGATGTACTTCATCAGGCTTTGCCTGTTTTGAAATATAAGGCCGGCAGCCAGCCTCCTTCTTTGTTTAAAAAAAATGTTTGTTCGGGCCATTTTTTCCCGCAAAAACATAAACTAATGGTTATTTCACGGGTCAGCGCTATTATAAATAAAGAGTGTTAAAATGCTCTAAACACGCCCGGCACGCACGCGCAGTTTGGATGGGTGCGGGTAGCACTCCCTCCATTCGGAATTACTTGTCTCGGAAATGGATGTATCTAAAATTAAAATACCAAAAATGCTAGACATACAAAGATTTACAAGCTTTTACACGCTCTTTCCATCTAACAACCAATAACAAATCTCTCCCCCCTGATTTTAGGGGGGGTGGGCCGCCCCGCTCACCTATTGACCAATCAAGGTTAACCTACCCTGTAAAAGCCTGTAAATTGTTTGTACGTGTAGCATTGCTCTTAAAATACAGCTAGATACATTCATTTCTGCGACAAGTAATTTTCGAACGAAGGAAGTAGAACGGAAGGCTCGTGCAGGTGCCAAGCATCAAGAATCGAGAGGGCTGGATGACACATATGCCTGCTCTGCTACTGCTGGCGCGTGACTTGTCGACTAGCCTGCCCGCTTGATTACTGGCCCTTGTCTACTACCGCTGCTCATGTCCATCGCCCTAGGCCTCCTTGTCAAATGCCACAGCCTCCTTCCCCCGCCACCTCTGCGCCTCCCAACTCCTCACTCCACCTCACCCACGACCACGAGTTTCGCTGTTGAAAATGTCCAGCGCCCTCGCCGAACGCAGCGGCGCCATCGACGCCCGCACCGGCTACTGCGCAACCACCAAGTCGTTCGTCAGCCTCCGCCCGCCGCTGCCGCTGCCGCCGGCGGACGTCCCGCTCACATTCCCGGCCTTCGCGCTGTCGCTGCTGCCGTCCCCTCTCCCCGCCCACCCCGCGCTCCTCGACGCCGCCACCGGCGAGGCCGTCTCCTACCCGGCGTTCCTGTCCCAGGTGCGCGCGCTCGTGGGCGCGCTGCGATCGCGCGCGGTCCCGCTCGGCCGCGGCGACGTGGCCTTCGTCCTCGCCCCCGCGCGGCTCGACGTGCCCGTGCTCTACTTCGCGCTCCTCTCCGTCGGCGTCGTCGTGTCCCCGGCCAACCCGGCCCTCACCGCCGGCGAGGTTGCGCGCCTCGTCTCCCTGTCCGGCGCGTCCGTCGCCTTCGCCGTCACCTCCACCGCCGCCAAGCTCCCCGCCGGCCTCCCCACCCTCCTCCTCGACTCCACACACTTCCGCTCCCTCTTGCACAGCGACCAAGGGGAGAAGGACTCGCAGCCGCTTGACACCGGAGCAGTGTGCCAGTCAGCGACAGCGACGATCCAGTACTCATCCGGCACGACAGGGCGGGTGAAGGCGGCGGCGCTGCCGCACCGGAGCTTCATCGCACAGGCGGCGGGGTTCCATGCCCGGAACGTGAGGTCGAGGAAGGTCAACGAGAGGACTCTGATGGGTGCTCCCATGTTCCACTCCATGGGTTTCTTCTTCGCACTGAACGGGCTGGCGCAGGGGCTTACCACGGTCGTGATGACGGACGCGGCCACGCGGGCAGGGTTAAGGGGGATGCTGGAGGCAGCGCAGCGGTGGGAGGTCACGGAGATGACGGCGGCGCCTCCTGTAGTGCTGGGGATGACGAAAGGCCGGTGCCGGCTGACGAGTCTGGAGCGGGTGATATGCGGCGGCGCCCCTCTGTCGACGTCGGTGGCGGAGCAGTTCCGGCGGCGGTTCCCTCACGTGGATCTGTGCATGGTTAGTGTTTCCCCATCTATGTATGTCGTTTTCTTTTCTTTTATTCGGAACGTTTATGCTTTTCATCGCTAACGAAAAATTCAAAGGTCAAAAAAAAAACAGTACACATGCCCCTCGATCCTAAATACTCACTCCGTTCCAAAATAAATGACCCAATTTTGTACTGACTTAGTATAAAGTTGGGTCATCTATTTTGAACTGAGGGAGTACATAAGATCTTCTAGAGATTACACTATAAACTACATATGATGTATATAGACATATTTTAGAGCCTAGATTCACTCTGCTCGGTATGTGGTCTATACTGAAATCTCTAAAAGGTCTTATATCTAGGAACGGACATACATTACCACAAAAAAAAAAAAAAGAACGGATATACATCTATAGTGAAATCTTTAAAATGTTTTATATTTAAAAAATAGAGGAAGTATACAAGTAAAAGGTACAGTCCAAAAAAAAAGTACAGCAATGTTCATTGACACTACCTTTGTGTCTAACAGAAATGAGATCGACAGACGCATCGTATAAAGAACAAATTCGCAAGCAGCAGGTATACTGCACTAGAGGTCGTTGTCTGGGTCTAGAAGAATAAATTGTTGACAAGTTTTGGTCAAGATAACAATGTCCCAGCCAGTTTCAAGAACCATTACAAAAATAGCTGCGTGCGTAGCGTGCTCTGTTTGAATATGTGGGAAATTGGTTTCAGAAAACGATGTAGAGGTCCAAAGGGGATCAAAATGGCGTGACAAGCCTCGGAAAGTCGGAAGAAATCTTCATAAGGGCCGAATCCAATATATATGTGGGCATTGGCGGATCAGCGCCATGCTTCGACTATTGGAACAACACTCAACTATTCCATCACATATTCGGTCTCCTTTGATTCAAAGAAATTTTATAGGATTTCTAGAGGATTAATATCCTCAGTTTTTTTCTCTATGTTGGCCCTTTGATTCATATGATTAGATCTCATAGATATTTTTCTATGAAATCTTTTGTACTACATTTCGTAGAGAATCTAACATCCACTTCAATCTTTTTTTAAAATTCTTTTGTTTGTTCTGAGGTATCAAACACTCATTGCTAATGTTATAGGATTTAAGTGGACATGCCACTCCAACCTTATACTTTTTCTATGCCTAAATTTTCAAAATCCTACAAATCGGAGAGGCCCTTCAACTACAATTTCAATCTAGACCCACCAACTTTCAATTTTCTACCATACTCCTTGGCTTTTCGACCCCTCTTTCCTCTGCGCTACTATCCATTCTTGGGGCCGCTGTTGTGCGCCACGATGTTGCTGGTGACGTCGCCGTGAGGAAGAAGTCATTCAGGTTTGCTGCCAATACTCTTGCCAAAGGGTTGTGTCCTCTTGCTCCTCATGATGTGCGTGTATGAAATGTTGTGGTTTTGGTGACGACTTTGTTAATTTCAAGATGTGCGTCTCCGTCCGTGATGAATCAGCTCAGTTGGCCTCTCTAGGAAGAAAATGAGCCACCCGATTGACCTCTCTAGGACAATGGCTAAAAATGACATGATTAAAATTGCGAAAGAAAAAAGAATATTATAACTTTATTGTACCCTGAACGAAAGGTATGACTATTTTCAATCATGACATCGGTGGACGATGGTAAGATACAAAACTGTGATGCCGATGACCCTAATTGTATATACAATGCTCCACTTGTGTACCATAATAATGCAACTAATGTTACGCTTGCGGATGTAGACAGGACAGCCAGAACCAAATCTAGTCCTCCCCTTAAAAAAAAGAACCACGTCTAATCCACCCGCGCAACATCACACACAAAAGTCAGTATGACTTTTTATTTTGGAAACAATGACCTGTATCACCAAACCCACAAATTGCTTAGAACGTGACTATTACAAAGAATAGCTTCCGATCCCGAGCTCATGTCAGCTCGGGTGAACATTAAAATAATTATAAAAGAACTAAAAATATCTGTTTTTTTGTGTGTGTCAAACATTAACAAAAGTTTTCATTGTTTGCAAAGTTTCATTATGAAATGACATTCGTGGAAAACTTGGCAGAAAACACAAAAACAATATTTATTTTTTATGTTTGGCACAAAAAAATCAGTTTTTTTTTTACAATGTAAGCTCGGGACCGGAACAACACTTTTGCTTATGTTGGCAAATTTTTCTTGAGTTGGACTTATGTGGGCAACTTGGTATGATTAATACTCATTCCGCTCATTCCTTCTCTTTTCAATGAGTGTACTTCAGTTTAGAGGGTACTACCTCTACTTCAGTTTTCAAGGTTCAAGCAACGCCAGTTTAGATTCAGGGAGTAGGGACCAGAATGAAAGAAAAGGAGAGCAGCTGACGATCTACGCAATTGAAAATACTGAGACGTTACGCGCGGCGTGTCACATACTGTACCACATAGAGGCATCGAGATCCCATAAAAACGTTTCATATACATTGGGACCAACTGTTCAAGAAAAGAAAAAACATCTGGAACACTGTGATGAGCGTTGTTTTAGCCTTTTTTTGCCGATCACCGTGATGACTGACAAGCAGCGAGCCTTTTCAGTTACTCCAACGGGACGCGTCTATGATACTCCTTTTGATCGGATTTAAAGTTGGACACAGATCTTTAGGTCTTCAATTTAACTAATATTTTTTTTTTAAATTTGTCGATAAATGAAGTTCTAATCATATAATTTTTATGACACATTGTACATATTTTATCGCGGAGATAAAAACTAATAACTGACTTGTTAACCCAACCGAAGGAAGTACTGGAAAAGTGACTTTTTTTGCGAGAAAATTTTCAATCTATTCATCTTCAATCATGACAGTACAATGAACATCAAAAATAAAAATTACATTCAGATCCGTAGACCACCTAGCGACGACTACAAGCACTGAAGCGAGCCGAAGAAGCGCCACCGTCATCACGCCTCCATCGTCGGAGTCGGGCACAACTTGTTGTAGTAGACAGTCGGGAAGTCGTCATGCTAAGGCCCCATAGGACCAGGACTCCAGAACAGCAACAATCGCCAATGAAAAATAACATAGACCGGAACGATCCAAACCGAAGACACACGAACATAGATGAACAACGACGAGATCCGAGCAAATCCACCAAAGATAGATCTGCCGGAGACACACCTCCACACGCCCACCAACGATGCTAGATGCATCGCCGGAACGAGGGCTAGGCGGGGAGACCTTTATACCATCTTCAGGGATCCGCCGCCGTCTCGCCTTCCTGAGCAGGACACAAACCCTAGCAAGATTGAAAAAATCAACTAAAAACCGAGCCCTCCCGCCGACCATTGCCAGGATCTACCGTGCCTCCATGGCCCTAGGGCCACCGGAGACGAGGCGGACCTGCGCCAGCGCCGAAGAGAGGCAGGAACCCTAACTTTTTTTCTTGGAGGAGGAGGAGAAAAAGTGGCTTTTTTTTGCGTAGATAGAAAAGTAATACTCGCTCTGTTCACTATTACAAGATGTTTTGAATATTTCAATATGAACTACTCCCTCTATCCTATATCGGTAATGCACGTCAACTGTTGGTAGGTCGAAAATGGCTGTGGCGGGATTGAGATTTCAAAATTAGACAACATTGATGTAGCAACTTATCTTTTTTTTTTTCAGACAAATTTATTTAGAGCATCCTTCACACAAGAAATGTGACATGAAAGATGAGCATTCATCAACACTACCGGCCTAACATGATATTATCTTAAGTAACAACAAAATAGAAGTTTGGGCCATCATTTTTTTCAAGCTGCTACGGCGGGCAAAAGCTGGTGTGAACCATTTTCATTTTTCTTTTCAAAAACAAGATCGATACACAATAAAAATTTTTTTTTTGCGGGAAGATACACAACACATTGGCTACAACATATAGCCCCTGACACACACAATAAGGGGCAGGGAAAGACGATACGTACGGGGCTGTTTGGTTTCCAACCATAGTTTGCCAAATCAAAATTTGGCAGTCACAATTTAACTGACATGTGTTTGGTTTTTGCCACTCTTTAGTTTGGCATACTTTATTGTTCCTATGACCCACTTGTCATAGAGACAAACTTTCTGTCAACTTTTGCCAAAGTTTGACATCCAATTTCTCAGCCACAGCCACGTTTGTGTGGCTTGCCATACTTGTGTGGTTGGCCACACTTTGGCTTGGCCATACTAATCTCGTATTCTAAGTACCCGACATCATTAAACGCATGATTCCAACCTTGTTCTTGAGGCGCATCTATGGTGGTTCCTATTCATGCCTGTCACGTCGCCGGGGACGGGGGACATGGGAGGAGTACCCAAGTTTACGATTCCTGCCGCGCCATGCATGTTTTCCCATGCCTTCGGTGCCTCTCCTGCAATGATGTTGCTTCAGCAATCCATCGCCGGGATCGACGATGGATCACAAACCATGTGACGGGACTGGGATCGCATAATAAAGTGTGCAGCAAGATCTACAACGAGCGTCACCTATCCCAATCATGATCGCGGCCACTTTTGACCGCCGACTGTTGCGTTACTTGCACATCACTCACTCGCTGCAATTGCCCATGTGTTGCATCAGCAAGGACTTGGCCAGTAATAAGTGGTTTGTGGCCATGTCGGATCCGGAATTGGTCCTACCTCCATCTCTAACTGCAATTCGCAAATTTTCTCTTGCATTCGTCCGCGGACACGGATGCGGGAAGATGGCGTTCAACCGTAGCCTGTATACGTCCATCAGCAAATTTGGATTCAAATCTATGTTGATCCACATAACGCGCCGGATCACACCCGCACTGGTTGCATCCCTGATCACAACCGAAAGGAGACAAATATGCTTAGTTTTGACATGACCGAATCCAAAAAAACATCAGTCCGGCAGTCCGGACCGGCCATACCAGCAGGCTCCTTCCCGAACAAGGAGGTGTTGTCGCCGCCGCGTAGGCAGCCTCCGCGCCCGCGTCCACCTCCATCGCGTCCTCATCTTCCGCCGCCGCCTACTCATCTTTCTGTCGCTCCAGCATCTAGTAACGAACGGATTGCACGATAATTCTAGCATAGGCATGCAAAGAGTCGATATTCAAGCTCAACATCTTGGCGTCCTCCGCACCGGCGGCGATCTTCAGCCTCTTTTCTCGAGTGCGACCTTTTTCTCCTCGAGCGCGTCCTTTTTCTCCGTCGCCTCCATCAACTGCTTGAACCTCTCCGCCTTCCTCTCCTCCTTGCTATCCGAGTGCCTCGTGCATGCCTCTTCCTTCTTGGCCAAGATCTCCTCGATCCTCTCCGTTAGCTTGGTCGCCACACCACCTCACTTCACCCTCTCCACGTCCCACCTCTTGCCCCGCAGATTTCTTCTAACATTCGACGGTTCTTGGGCTGAAACGGCAGGGTCACCGGTTTCTTCTTCGTTGGCTTGGGCGGCGGTCTTGGCAATGAAAATGACCGTTCCGTGACCGTCTGGGTGTAGAACTAATGTTGCTGGTATTTTCCGGATTGGGCGGGATCCGAGTCTTCCACCTACCTGTCCTCATAGCCGCCTCGTCCTCCCTCGCCTCTGCCATGGATGATATCGAGCATCTCCCTGCCTGTGTCATACGCCGGCTCCCCGGCTCTCGGTACTGCAGCAAACATCGCGTGGGCACTCATCTGCTCTCCGCCCGCCGTCCTCGCCCGAACGAGCTAAGATGAAGAATACTTGGAGAAGAGCGGTGCCGCATTAACATCGATGATGTAAGCAACCGCTTCGGCGGGGTTTGCGAGCTGCTTGGCGGCGTAGTAGTATGGAGGTTTGTAAGGCTTCGACCATGTCGCCATCTGTACTGTGGGCGCGCCCGTCTGGCGGCGTCCGCCACGGCCTTGCCGACCGCCCCGTCCGCCACGCCCAACACGTCCATCACCGTCACCAGGCCCACCGGCGGCCAGACGCTTCTTCAGCTTCTCCTCCTTTGCGGCCTTCGCTTTGACGCTATGATTTTTTCGCGTCTCCGAGCTGATCTTCCGGATGAGCGTGATGCTCGGATCCTCTGGCTCCTACGCTGACTCCATCTCCGACAAGTTCTCCGATGGTTCCATGCGTCGGCGACGGTGGGAAGGAGAGGGTAGGAGAAAAAGAGTGAGAATTGGGCGGAGAGCATCGGGGAGTGGAAGAAGAGGGTGAGGTATTTTGGTGCGGAAATAGTGTGGGATGCTACAAAAGCGCAGACTCGTGTGTCCGGACTCCCGCAAACCTCCTCCACGTTTGTCTCAGATTTGCGGGAGAAATCGCGTGCGGACCGCTCCGCGAATTGATACAGGTCGGCATTGGATGGCTTTCACAGTCCGAACGATCGCGAGAGGTTTGCGGGTCGGTGTTGGAGATGCCCTAAGGGCAAGTTTTTTTATGGCTTCTAGAATAAATTGTTTCCTACCCAGTTTATTCTAGAATGTCAACCAAATTTGTTTATTTAGAAATCTAATCCCTCTATAAAAAGATATAAGAGCGTTTAAATGGATAGCTTTAATGATTTAAACACTCTTAAATTTCTTTACAGATTGAGTAATAGTTAAGATTTGACTAGTATGCTTCTAATATACTATTTTTTATTGGGCTTCTAAATTAAGCTAGGTAGGAGGCATCTTACGTTGAAAGCAAAAAAGACCAGCAAAAAAAAGTGTCCCTAAACATAAGACGTTTGGGCAGTTGAAATGGAGATAGTACGTAGATCTGAATCTCGTTGGATTTATTTATGAGTAATGGAGGAGTATGTCGATTGTAAATAAATAAATTCGAGATTGGTAATTAATTCTTTAATGTGTCAACACCTGTCCTACCTATGTTCTTCTGCCTTACGAACAATGAAATCTCTTTCAAGTTGCTACGTGTTCGCAGTTGGAAGAGCCATTTCTGTGGACGGAGATTTTCGGTATGTTTTCTACTAAAATCTTCTAGCCTGAATCATCAGGGTTACGGCTCAACGGAGGCCGGAGGCATATCCTTGATGATCGATCGGGACGAGTGCTCACGCGTAGGCTCCGCCGGCCGCATCTCCCAGAACGTCGAGGCGAAGATCGTCGACATCGTCACCGGCGAGCCCTTGCCGGTTGGGCGGAAAGGGGAGCTGTGCGTGAGAGGTCCTTCCATCATGACAGGTGACCCCGTGAACATCATATATTTATCCTGCAACACACATCGCCATTGGTTGGTTATTTCAGGCGCGCAGATTGTTGTGACGCTGCGCTGAGACTACTTATGGTTTTTGTGTCTGTGCAGGTTACATAGGCGACGACGATGCGAACGCGGCCGCTTTTGATTCCGATGGCTGGCTCAAGACAGGCGACCTCTGCTACATCGATCAGGATGGGTTTCTGTTCGTGGTGGATCGGCTAAAGGAGCTCATCAAGTACAAGGCCTATCAGGTCTGCTCTTAGCTTGTGAACAATGTGTAATTATTGTAATGTACTGGGAGCAATCTGGTTCGCCTGGTTGATGATAAACCGAAAACTGCAGGTCGCGCCTGCAGAGCTGGAGCTTGTGCTGCAATCGTTGCCAGAAATTGTCGATGCTGCAGTTATGCCGTAAGTTACCCCCACTAAAATGACAATTTCACGAAGGATGGTGACAGTTTGCGGCAACCCATATGTTTTGAATTTTTGAATGGATCATGGCAGATTACAAAACAGAAAATGCTTCAAAAGAAAAACAGAACAAACCGCCTATATAGAAGGGGTGTGTACCCTTGCTTGGAGTGATAAACAGCTCCTGCAGTACTGACGGTTCCAACGAATTTGCAGGTATCCTCACGAAGAGGCGGGAGAGATACCCATGGCGCTCGTGGTGAGGCAGCCCGGGAGCAAGGTCACGGAGGCACAGGTCATGGAGCATGTGGCGAAGCAGGTCGCGCCGTACAAGAAGGTCCGCAAGGTGGTGTTCGTCGACTCCATACCCAAATCGCCGGCCGGGAAGATCCTGAGGAGGCAGTTGTCAGATCATATGCAGCCTTGCCATGTGTCCAGACTGTGATGAAACTTGTGACCGTCGGTGAGATCCCCTTATGTTTGTGTTGCAGTGGGCAGAAACAAGACTCTCAATATCGTCAGGCGTGCATGGTCCAAAATTAATTGATACAATAAAATGGATGGTAAATGACGCTCCATCGCGGATTAGGAGCACTCGAGTGCTCCACCTCCCTATCTCTACTGCTATAAAAATGTGTGTTGATGATGATAGTGTGTATGTCTTTGTGCCATCCACACCGTTCCATCTGGAACTTAGGGCTGAGACAGACTGAAACAGATCCATCTCCGAATGCCTTGTGGCCCGAAAGTATGGAGGTTCTCCTTCTCACGCGAAAGAAACCGAATCTTCTAGAACCCCTCCCCCAAATTTCTCCCCACCAGCCCTTCCTCCTTCGCTGGCGACAATTGGAGTTGATTTTGTCGAGGATCCCTCCCCTTTATACAATTGTAGTTGGGGTGGGTGTCAATAAAATCGGATTTGGCCTTGAGCTTGCCCCGATTTTTCTCCTTTTAGATATGGCCGTGCAGACCATCGGAGACGGAAAGGCATCCCGCAGGCGTCATGCGGAACGAGGATAGATAAGGGCGATGGATGAGGTGGATCCATGAGTGTGGCACGGCCGGTGGCTCTTTTCACGAGGAGGCGCTCGAATGAGGAACTCATGCTCTGGGTGGCGTGGGTATGGTATGGGGACAACACGGGAGTGCGATGAGTGATTGGAGGCGGAGCAGGACTTATGGCGGCGGTGCCTCGTCTCAACGTCCCTCGTGTGTCGAGTGTGACTTGGCCTACGATCGTTGTCTCGCGTATGTCTGTCGTCATAGGGTTGGCGCCCGTACGCGCCATCTTGGGTGGAGGCATCGGGGCGCGATCGTAGTCGTCGTGACGCTAGGGCGACGCAACTCGATCGCGCATTCGATCTTCGTAGTGATCTCTTGAGGAGGATGTGGCTCGGCACATGCTCGAGCCGAGTGGGTTGTGAGCCGACTGGACGATCTCTGCGCGCATCTATGCACTGTGGATACAGTCTCTGGAATGGGACACCGCCGTATTTTGCGACAACACCGTCTTCAGGAGCGCCTCAATCTGCTAAATCCCCCTCTTCGGCTGCTGAGCTGGAGGGCTGGATGGAATCCGTGATCCGAGTAGCGGCTGCTAGATTTTGTAGCGAAGTACTGAGGAGGACTTGATACTTAGGAGGCTGGTCACTCGAGAAGAGCCGACGCTTATGCCGACTAGAACTGGGATGGCGGTGCTCACGGACGGCGCTCACAGACGCTTGTGCTCGGCCAGGGTGACCAGGCAAGTCGCCTCCATGGCCAATGCCTCGGGGGTCGTCCCGGTGAAGGGGGTGTTAAGGAGCTGCTCGTTCCCGCGACGAAGCACATATCGTTGCTCCCGGGGGAGAGCATGCGGCACAAATGGCTCGTGGCCCGTGGTGTCATCGTCTGTGTTGCCATGCGACGCACCTGTGCGGTTGTCCCGAGCGTCCGTGTACCCTGGGGGCGCGCGGGGCTCAGAGTTGTCCGCCATGAGTACTAGAGGTACGAATAAGGGGTAGAACCTAGTTATAGCACAGGTGTCACACTCGGTGTTTAACGAGTTCAAGCCCCTCTCGGTGGACGTAAAAGCCCTACGTCTCGTGCCCTAAGGCTTGCTTTGATTTGATCGGTATGGTTACAAAGGTTGTTCGTACCTGATTATGGAGGGGGGTGCGGCTTATATAGATTGCGCCACAGCTCTGCTACTTCTCGAGCTTGTGTTGTATTCCCTCAAAGAGGAAAGGGTGATGCAACACAGTAACGTAAGTATTTTCCTCAGTTTTTTAAAATCAAGGTATCAATTCAGTAGGAGATCACGCGCGAGTCCCTCGTACCTGCACAAACAAATAAGAACCTTGCTGCGGGTGTCGATGGCCGCTCCGCCGTGGGCGCTGGACATCTTGGACTGGGAAACTCGTGAGTGGGCGAGGCGCTGAAGGCGGTGACCGGTGAAGGAGGCTGTGGACAAGGAGACCGCAGCGATAAACAAGGGTTATTTCACGGATATTGGGTGGTAAGTCGTAATTAAGCCTCGCATAGTCTCTCTCTTTCTCTCGGCTGCGATTAGTGCTGACTGCCATGAACAACGCACGGGCGGAGATTCCTGTACAAACGCACGCGCGCGTTTCATTCTTCTTGTGCACGATGGATTCCGAGCAAAGCAGCGCCCTTTCATTCTTCTTGCTGCAAACGGTTTTTTTTTCTGCTAACGTATACTCCCTCTATTCCTAAATATTTGTCTTTCTAGACATTTCAAATGGACTACAAATACGGATGTATGTAGACATATTTTAGAGTGTGGATTCACTCATTTTTCTTCGTATGTAGTCAATTGTTGAAATCTCTAGAAAGACAAATATTTAGGAACAGAGGGAGTAGAATTTTTGCTACACCAGCTGCTACACCAGCGGCGATGAGATTTTTTTGCTGGAACCGTTGATTATTTTTGCTGGAAGCAGCAATTCTTTTTGTTGCCATGGGTGACTACAACAGAGTTTTTGTTGCTGAGTTTTTGTTTTTTTGCTAGGAACATTGGTGCGGCGAGTTTTTGCTGGAACCAGCATCGGCGGTGCTACAATCGGCTCGCCGTTTTGCTACATCCAGCCACGACATCTCTCCAGTGGCCACGAGCGACGTGTTTGGTGCGGCGAGTTTTTGCTGGAACCGGCCATGCTCGTTGCTACCAGGCACGGTGGCTCTGGGTGGCATCTTCATCGGAGCTCCAAGACCAAGGGGGCGTGTTGACGTGGGACGTCACTGGCGGTGAGCGAGGTGGACCTTTTTCCTCGGGCGAGACGTGTCAAGCGACGGGGGAGCTTGGTTAACTTTTGTTATTTCTTTTTTACGTTTTTTTTTGGCGCGATAGGTGGAGGGTGATGAGGATAACACTTTAATCAAGCGACTATTAGCGGGCAGATCGTGCGGGCGTGCACACGCCAGCGCCTAGTACTACCCAATAAGTAATCGGTTGGTCTACCCTCATAAGAGCTTTTCTTCCATTTTTAAAAGAAAAAATATGTTTCATCAGCTTCAAAATTATTGGTGTGTGCGGTGAGAGGCTGGAGCTATTGCTCATGAGGAGCGCCCCAGCCTCCATTAAACATAGATAACCAAAGATACTATGATCCTAAGACAATGTTTTAGGTAAATATGTCTTAAAATTGGTACATAGCTACTCCCTCCGTTCATAAATTATGCTATAACGTTTTCGGTGTGTTTGTTCACTTATTTCAGTTCGTATGTGGTCCATATTGAAATATCCAAGACATATTGTATTTATGAATGGAGGGAGTACTACGCAATAGGACCATAGTGTCGAGAGCGATTAGACTAATCACAACCGCACAAGTCACAGTGAAGTCAGCAACACGCTTATACTTATAGATGAAAAGGCGAGAACCAATTTGAATACAACCAAATCTTAAATTTCATAGAATTCATTTGACAAATTAGTTGCAATTCTTTTGCTATAATGTCCTTTGCTTACGTTTATTACATTCATAGTAACACCTTGCACATAAAGTAAACAACACAAGAGTGGGAGATTCAGTTCTCCTCAATGATCGTATGTGTGCCATCTAGAGCTCATCAGTATGTGGTGCCGACTTAGTTGGGTAGGACGCCTGCATGGCGATGCCACACTGCCCCTCCGCCTGCGACACCCCGCGCTGCATCCGGATGTAGCCCTTCTCACCCCAGTCCTCTCCCCACGAGTTCTTGACGATCCAGTATTTGGTGCCATCCCGAGTAGTGCCGTACCCGACGGCGGCGACACCGTGATCGAGATCCGTGCTGCATTCTCCGGTGAAGACACCCTGCGTTCGTTGAGGGTGATCAGAGTTGTCACTCAGCACCGAGCATAGCAGAGACAAGGGCAAGCAAAACATGTAGTACTCTCCCTCGATTCACTTTTGTAAGTCATTTTAGACAGCTAAAAATAAGCTGTTTTGTACATTGTCTGAATTGTCTTTAAGGTATTATAAAAGTGAACAGAGAGAGTATAGCAATTACCTCTGAGTAGAACTGGAAGTCGTTGCCGCTGGCGTCTATTGCAACGGACACGGGTTGCCCCGCGACCGCTTTCTGTAGAGCGGACTCGTCGTTGGCGGGGACATCCTCGTAGCCGTCGATCGTCACGGTATGAGCCTTTTCCTGCAACATTTGACATGCGATTCTTTAGAATTTGAGGAGACAAGATTTTTAACATGGTTAGTTTAGACTTTAGAGCAGCCGGAAGCCGGGGACTATAATTGTTGTCACCTTTGCCTGGTCGCAGCTGCCCTGCTGGCCTTGATACGGGTAGCTGGACTCGGTGGTGATCCCGTTCTTCTGGATGAACTGGAATGCGTAGTCCATGAGGCCGCCGTCGCAGCCCTGGTTGTTGACGTTGTCGCAGTCCATGAGCTCCTGCTCCGAGAGCGACACCAGCTTGCCCGTCCTGATCTTGTTGATGCCCTCCACCGCCACGATCGTCGAGAAGGCCCAGCAGCTCCCTTAGAAGAGTTTTTGGCCTCCCACAGTCGAATGAATCACACAGCTTTTGACACAAGGAATAATGGCCGAAAAGGAAAGAAAGAAAAAAAAGTCAGGAGTGTATATGCACGTACCGCACTGGCCTTGGTCCTTGATGGCGGTGACCGCGCCCTTCTGCCGCCAGTCCACCGCCGGCGGCAGGTTGTCGGCGTCGGCGTACCTGAAGCTGGCGTCGCCGCGGCCCCTCCGCGAGGCCTCTTGTAGAGCCCCCGCAGGTCCTCCACGTACGCGTTTTAGTGTGCACCATCGACCCAGCAGCGTTTCTCGCAAAAATAAATCACGCTCACGCGACGGCCGGTGGGACCCGCGACGACCTTTCCTTTTCTTTCTCTCACCCTCCCTCCCTCAAATTCAGTCAAATCGGTCAAAGAAAAAGGAAAGCGGCGTCGTCCATTTATTACTCATCGAGACTGCCACGTCGCCGCCCAAGACTCCAAGACAAGTTTAGGACGTCGGCGACGTCGTCCTTGCCGTCCGTCCAAGAGAGGACGGCGTGGGCGTCGATGAAGAAGGTCGTCTCGCCTTAATTTAGTTTCAACAAATCAACTTATAACATCCCGTTTTTCTCACAACAAATGACGCTCCCAACCGTCATGATGATTTGCCAAATGGCATATGTCGAATTACCTCCGGGTGCATGCATGGACATCACATGAAGCTCAGACCTGCTTCATCCCACTCACGGATGGCCGAGCTTTCTGTTCCCCAGCTTCAGCTCCCAAAGGAGGAGGCGATCTTCGCCGTACATGCTTGTCGTCTTCCCCAACCGGAATGGCCCCATCTCCTCCTGAAACCGTCTGCCTTCCAATTCCATCCACGCTCCCTCCAGCCTCGCCCCCCCTACCACGATCCACGCCCGCCGAATCCACCCCACCTAAGGCTCCTCCCTCTTCCTCGTCGGCGACTAGGGATGTATGGCAAATAATCGGTGTCCGCAAGTCCCGTTTAGTTATCTTTACCTAGCTCCATAGCTCATTTCCTCCCCCTAAAAAAACAAAATTTCAAACTGTTAAATTATCAGTGGGTTTAAACGGGACCATTTCACATCCCCATCGACGACCGGCCCACAGCGGCGACCTTTTCTCTCATTCAATTCCGAGTGACCCAACACTACACCCGCTGCGGGTCCTCGCTTTCCACGCTCCAATTTCACCGAGGAGAGCCCAGAAGCCCTCTCTCCCCACCGCCGAGCCGACGTCCGCCCCGTCCGATGTCGATTCCCACCCAAAGAAGCAGCCTTTCTTTCCTCTGATGCCGAGCCAACCAGCACTCCGCCCCACCGTGGTTCCTCGCATCCCACGCTCAAATTCCGCCGGGCAGCCACAACGGCCCTCCGCCCTGCCGGAATCGATATTGTCGTCGTCGTTGTCCATGGACTGGCTCTAGAGAAGATTGAAGCAATGAATTCCTCTTCTACCTTGTTTTTTGTCCTTCACCAGATCCAGACGCTTTGTGTAATAACATTTTGATAACTTCTAGGCCCATGCATTGATATAGGATGTTTTTTGTGAGCTGATGTAGATATATTCTCCACAAGAGCTAATCAAATGCTTCATGGGTGATTCTTCTTTCTAAAACATTACTTTCAATCATACTTTCACGTCTTGTTTGATTGCTTTTGACTAAAATACAAACACATGAAATCATGGGTGGTGCAATAAATGTGGGACGTTTATGTTAATAACTTTTTGGACACTGCATATTGCATGTTATCAACAAAACACGAAAGATAATATTTTATTCTATCGGCGGTATCGTTATGATCACACCTCGTAGTCTCCTCGCATTTCCACTAACCAAGCGACCTACGATATGATTGATGATTATTGCATGGTTGCTTCAATTGTTTTGCATTTTTATTCGTGTTTATGGCGATATTTCAACCATTTTGGTATCATATACCAGGTCATGACCGCATGCACGGATTCATGGTTATACTTATGGAAAAATAAATGAACTTGTAAAACCTCGTCGACACCCGCTGAGTTAGCAGAATTTTTAGGAAATGAGGTGTGGCGGGTGAACAATACTGCAGATATCGGATCGGAACGACGTTTGGGGCAGCTCGCAAGAGGGGACATACCTTGGAAGGCGACGATTTCTCATATATATCTAATCTTGTAAAAATTCCTACATACATGTTTTATCAAATATTGTCTTTACTTGTAAGGTTCGTAACTATTTCATATATATTTTAACAAACTAAAATCCAATCACATGAAATCATGAGTGGTACAATAAATATGGGAAGTTTATGTTAATAACTTTACTGGCACAGTACGAACCGAGCATAGCTCACATGGTTAAAATTTCTTGTGGTGAAACCAACCCTCCAGGGTTCAAGTCATAGACTTGGCATTGGCGGTCGCATTTTCTTGGGTTTATTTAAGGCCTTTCGATGATGTGCACTTCGTCAATCTCAAGATGATGTACAGACTCAGTCTCTCGTAGGTGCTCATAGGGATAGGGTGTGCGTGCATTCATAGAGGTGAGTGTATGTACGTATATAACAGCGGGCGCGTCTGTACTATACCTAGCCATCTGTCGGGTCGGGCCGGGCCTACCAAAGCCCGGTACAAAAAACCCAGGCACGAGCCTGGCCCAACCGTCGGGCCTAAAAATCGGACCCGAGCCCGGCCCATCGCACTAAAAGCCCGTCGGGCCTCTTTGTTAAAACGCAAAAATGTCATGCCCGGGCCCGGCCCGGCCCGACTGTCGGGCTTGAAGTCTAGGCCCGAGCCCGGCCCGTGGACATGGTCGGGTCGGCTCGGGTCGGGCTTTTTCAGACCGGGCTGGGTCAGGCAGACCGGGCCGGGCTGCCCATGGCCAGGTCTAGTCTGTACTGTGTTAATAAAAACTTTTCCAACACTGCATATTGCATGTCATCAAACAAAAAGTATTTCATTCTTTCGACGGTATCGTTATGATCACCGTAGTCTCCTTACATTTCCATTGACCAAGCGACCTATGATATGATTGATTATTACATGGTCAATTCGGTTGTTTTGCATTTTATTCGTGTTTATGGCGATATTTTAACCATTTTGGTATCATATACCAGGTCATGACCGCATGCATGGATTCATGGTTATACTTATGGAAAAATAAATGAACTTGTAAAACCTCGTCGATACCCATTGAGTTAGTTGAGGAAAAATCTCGCACAAAATTTCTAGGAGTTGAGGTGTGACGAACCAAGAAGACTGCGGAGCTCGGATCGGAACAACAAATTGGGCGGCTCGCAAGATAGAGTAGACTTGGAGGCCCCTAAGTCCTCATATATATCTAATCCTATAGAATTCCTTACATGCATATTTTCCAAAATATTTGTAGGCATTTCATAAATACTAAAACTAGAAGAATAGCAGGTTAAAATCCGATCACATAAAAATCACGAGTGAAACAATAAACATGAGATCTTGATTTTACGAGCTTTCTTTACATTGAATATTGCGTGTCATCAAACGAAATACAAAAGAGAGTATTTCATTCTTTTGGCGGTGTCGTTGTGATTTCACGAAAGATAAATGTTCCTGTCTCATTGACGACGTCACAAGGATATGGATGATTTGAACGCCACGGGTGGGGGAGGATGTAGCCTTAATGGAAAGCCCTTAGCGGCGCTTGACAAAGTGAATCTGGTAGGTATGCTTAGGATTTTGAGGCAACCCCATTACTTTCACATGCACATATCTTGTCTATAGCCCCATCTCTTCTCCGGGGTGATATTGAGGAATCCGATATAATTGTTGTATCAACTCATCCTCCTTTACAGTATCATGTGGACACCGTGCATTTTTTTGTTTAATCTCCATTAACAATACATATCATGTCTAATTAAATAATCTACTCTATTGCCATGTGTTAAAACATCTTTAATTTTGCATAACGTTATAAATTACCATGGCATTCATTTATCTTGCTCATTTCTTAACCTTTTTTTCTTTCCAGTTTCCCCTATCGATATTTCTTGTCATCCCCCCGTCGATTCCTCCCGCACATGTTTTTGTGTGTGTGCTAACTAGATATCGCATGCAAATGCACATCCATATTTTGCGTTTTATAGTACCACACAAAAGTCTGTACTATGCACATGGCCAAACTTTTCCCCGCTCATTTTTCCGATGAAAAATTCCCGCCAATTGCTCCCCGCTCATTTCTCATTCTTTTTTTCGCCAATGGCTTCGCTCATCTCATCAACCCTGTTCCCGCCATTTTTTTATAGCTCACTTGCCCGACCCTATTTTATTGCTTATTTTCCCTATGTAGATGCTCCCACCCTTTTCCCCGCTAATTTATTTCGCTTATTTCTCATGTCGATTTTTTCGCTCATTTTCTCTCGTGGATTTTGACATCCCATGTTTTGTGTGTGGGCTACCTACCTAGCTTATATCACATGCAAATGTAAAACCCTATTTTGTTTTCCGTGTTGAATAGAAATCGATACTAGAAACACGGGAGAAAATCCAATCAATTCTCCATCGAATTTGCCATCCTAGTTCTCTCGCTGATTTCTCCCACTCATCTTTCCTGTCCCTTTTTCCACCGTCTTTTGCTCTCATTCCTTCCTCCTTTTTTTGACCGATCAGTTCTCCCACCCTTTTCACCTTGATTTCTATTGCTCATTATGATGTGCTATGCTCATGTCGACTTTCCCCACGCAGGCGCACCACACATTTCTCATGTCCTTTTTTTTCTCATTTATTTCACCCATCTCGACCTCCACGAGAAATATGGATACCAACACATGTTAAACTATCTAAAACATAATTAGGATATGGACAAGAAGAAAAACACACACACAAAAACGTGTGTCTCTTTGACGCTACGAAAAAAGGAGCGAGCAAAGTGTAAGTAAACCTGGGCATGGGTGGCCCGATCCGAAAGCTTGATTTCTGGGCCGGGCCGGAGACTTACTTTCCAGCCCTTAGCCTAATAAAAACCCGACAAAACATGATTTTCAAGTTTTTATTATAAATATAGGCATATCACTATAGTATTAATTCCTGATACAATTATTTTATTATCTAAAATATGAAAATTAGGCATTTTGCCGGGCTGCGGGCTGGGCCCAGACCTGGGATTTGGGTGTTGGGCTTATTGAAACCCGGCCGGAGACTCGGCTCGGCTCGGCCCGGATAAGGCCAAGGGTCGTGCGTAGTTGCATGTTGGACTAGCACACCTATAATTTTTAGGGTCGCGCCTAGGGTTGTAAGAAACAGTCCGGTCTTTGACGAGTTTCTTGAGCTACGATTAACCACCAAAATTTACCTTTTTAGAATATCCCCAACATCTCGAGTTTTCAGATCATTTCGTTCGACCGTGCTCCTTCGGTATATAAACCGTTAGGGTCCTGCCATAATAAAACCTCACCAATGCAACGATATTCCTCTTTAATCCCAATCCATGTCTTTTCCGGTCTTGTTCTCTCTCACACCCCTGCCACCACCATGCCTCCTCGTACAAGCTGACACTGTTCGCTCCTCTCTCATGCCGTAACTCGACGAGCCCTCCATCCCTTTGACCAGCACACCCAGATGGTCGGAACCTTCCTCATTTGCTCAATACTCTAGCTCCCCTTCCATAGCCACACCACTCCTTGACCCCCGAGCCACAAACCAACCAAAAAATGGCTAAAAAAACGTGTGGCCCATTATTAGAGCTAAACATGCCACGGGCCGACCCGTTTAATAAGTCTGTCGTGCCTGGGCCTGGGGCGAGGACTGCGTGCCGACACGACACGGCAGACTTATAAACATGCCAAGGCGGGTTGTGTGGTGCTTGTCACGTTTAAGCGTGGGCCGAGCTTGTGTGGCACTGACTCACTTGGCTAGGTTTGCTCCTAGTGCCCTCGCAGCTCCTTCCTCTCCCATTGACGAAAGTACAGTAGTACTAAAATAATTCCTCTCCCGCGCATAATTTTCCGTTCCCGCTCAGATGCCAGAGCGCAGCAGTACTAGTGAAAGGAAATTGCTCTCCCGCCCATGGCTCCGGAAATTTCCCGAAATTTCAAGCGCGCAAACGAGCCCCGCTTCGAAATGAAACGAGAAAGACACGGAGAGGAGAGGAGAAACCTACCCAACCCAGTAACCACCCACCCACCCCGTCCCCGAGATCCATCCATCTCCCTCTTCCCTGCCATGGGCGTCGCCACCACCTACCGGCGACCTCGCCCCCCACCAACCGCGAGCTCGCCGCCCCTCCCCCCCAACGCCGCCGCGCCGCGCCCGCCCCCTCCTCCTTCCCTCACCTTTTCTACCTAACCTAGCCCCAGATCGAGATCTGAAAGGAGGTGCCCACGGCGCTCCCGGCCGCAGCGTGCCTCCCGGTTCGCGTCGTCGTCAAGGGCGTCGATGTCGCGGTTTGGGAGGGGAGGCAGCCTCCGCGTGGTTCTGCGCCGAGGTCGGAGTCGGGACGCTCGGCCGCCGCGACCGTCCTCCTCCTCTTCCTCTGCGTCCATGGCGCTCACCGCGGACGGTAACGCGCGCACTCCGCCTCTCCCGCTCTTGAATCGATCCCCATGGCTGATGTTTCCCACTTGCGTTGGTTGCCTGCAGGGGAGGGGGAGGTTGGTGCTGCCGGAGCTCAAGGTGCCCTTCAACGCCACGGGCGGGCTGAGATTGGGCGGAGGAGAGGATGGAGGGAGCAGGCCGGCCATGGAGGAGATGATCTGCATTATTCTCTGTTGTTGGTTGGGGTACGCCTCCTGCTCCAACTGCTTTTCTTTAATTCCAGAAAAAAATTCGCTATCTTTCCTGTTAAAAATTCGCTATCTTTCCTGTTAACAATCTTTAGCCCCAGATGGAGACCTGAAAGGAGATGCCCACGGCCGCAGATTGCTTCCCTGTCAGTGTCAGAGGGGGCAGCCTCCGCGTGGTTCCGCGCCAAGGTCGGCCATGGCGGGGGGACGCTCGGCCGCCGCGACCGTCCTCCTCCTCCCTCCGCGTCCATGGCGCTCACCGCGGACGGTAACGCGCGCACTCCGCCTCTCCCGCTGACAACCCCACTCTTGAATCGATCTCCGTGGCTGATGTTTGCCTCTTGCGCTGGTTGCCTGCAGGGGAGGGGGAGGTGCAGGTGCAGCCGGAGCTCAAGGTGTCCTTCAACGTCACGGTCGGTCGGAGGTTGGGCAGCTGGAGTCCATTTACCTGTGGAGGTTGAGGGTGCAGGAAGACGGAGCCTGCTCGAACCTCAACAGGAGGAGTAGCTCCGTCGTTGCTTGATGTACGTCTCCTGCTCCAACAGCTTTGCTCTTTTCCCCCAAAAATGCATACAAAATTCGCCATCTTTCCTGTTAACAGCCTCCAAAAAGCCTTCCTCTAATGGGTGTACCTACGATTACATTGATTGATTGTGCAATATTAAAAGGCTTGTTTGTTTGGTTGATTCATCCTGGTGTACATTAGTTGCTTGCGAAAAAGAAAAGAAAAGAAAACGGATAAGTAGTACAGCGAGGAGCAAAGTGCTTTGGTATATTATCTTTCGTGGCAAGCCACCAGTTTAAAATAGATGCAGTTTACTGGACTTTATTAACAGACCAACAAGCACTTGTCTTTTGCCTGGTATTTATCCTACTTCCCTAATTTTGCTGGTTTTCATTCCGAGTCTGAGTACATGGAATCTTTGCCGACCTTGTAGCACTTCAAAACACCATATACTAACTTGCACTCTTCTTAGGCTGATGGTCTTTGTTCTGATTGTCAGTACATCCAAGATGACCTCTACTACTTAGTCTAGCCTTAATTAATTTGACAGTTAGAGTCGTTCTTTCTGGCAATTTATTAGATAGGTTACTCATTTTTCTACTTGCTGTTATCTGAGGATGCAGCTGGGTAGGTTATATTACTGCTGGTTGCTCACCTGCCCTGATTTATGCCCGTGTAGGTAACTGGCGATCCTATAGTGGAAGTTTGAGCTGTTTTTGGCATGCACTAGAGGAAGACCATCCTCTCCGAGGGCGACATCTTGGCGCTCATTTGTGATCACTGCCATGGTGTCATCGGCCAAGCAATTAAACTCCAGCCTCTCCTTCCTTCTCTTGAGAAATGATAAGGTGCTTCTGTTAGCCTCTTGTATTGTCCTAAAACTTCAGTTGAAGGTCTTTTTAAATCTGATATCGTTGTAAAAGTGATGCCTTTTATATGTTTTCTTCAAGCAGTTTTCATTCTGGATGATGACTGGGGCGAAGTGCTGGCCTCTGCACTCGAAGTGTGATGGTGGGACGACCTTCAGCAACATGTCTGTCAGGTACAACAACGTCGATTTGTTTAATTTTGAGATGCAGTGAAGACTTTCTGATGATCTGAAAGCATATTCTTATCTGTAGAACTTTGCATGACTAGTAGATAGATCAACAATTCAGCATATATGTTGACTGGTCTTGTAGTTTTTTGATGTGCAAGTTTATTTGGATCCACTTGACCTTTGCACGACTAATTTTATAAGTTTGAATTTATATTGTCAAGTTTCATGAATGCTTGGAGTCTAAGTGAAAATTGATGCGTACCTGTCAGGTCAGATGGATCATCTTCTTTAGGTTTCTGATGTGCAGTTTTGGATATTGAACCTTTGCAAGACTAATTGTTAAGTTGATACAATTTGTTTGTTTGGTAGACGAGCATGGAACTATGCATTAACTTTCATGAAAGTTGAACTTGTGTTGACTATTGACTAGGTGTAATTCAAAACTCTACGTGATGTATGAGTATGTGCTGATACGTTACTCATTATTAGATACATTACTTATTTTTTATACTTACTGTTACCTAAGGATGCAGCTGGGTTATATTACTGCTGGTTGCTTACCTTCCCTGATTTATGCTCATGCAGGTAACTGGCGATCCTATAGGGGAAGTTAGAGCTGTTTTTGGCATGCATGAGAGGAAGGCCATCCTCTTCGTCAGCGGCATCTTGGTGCTCATTGGTGAGCACTGCCATGGTATCATCGGCCAGGCAAGCAAACTCCAGCCTCTTCTTCCTTCCCTTGAGTAATGATAAGCTGCTTCCGTTAGGCTCTTGTACTGTCCTAAAAACTACTGTTGAAGGCCATGCTTATTTGTTGGACTGTTATCAATGTAAAAGTCATGCCTTTTTAATGTTTTGTTGAAGTATTAATCTGTACTGTTGCACAAATTAACTCCAGCAAACAGAGGACTTGGGGGAAGTGCTTGTCTTTGCAATCAAGCGTGCTGGTGGGACAACCTTCAGCAACATGGCCGTCAGGTACAACAACGTCGATGTAAATTCTATGCTGGGCATCGTGCCATGGTCACTTCTAGGATTTGTGGTATGTGGTGCCACATTTGAGCTCATATCGGACCAGTGCCTACTACTGTTAGATTTGTAGTTGTGATGGTAACTAAAGGTCTTGGTCATATATGGTTGACTTAAAATCCCTGTAGGAAAATAAATACAACATCTTCTATTTCTGATTATATTGAAATATTTCTTCTTTTGTTTTTGGATTTGGACTCAAGATTATGTTGTCCTTGTGCAGGATTTGGTACATGGTTACCGATGCAGAGAAGGGGTTCATCATGCCAGGCAAGGTGCATGGTTACCGATGCAGAGAAGGAGTTCATCGTGCCAGGCAAGGTGCATGGTTTGTAGGTTTAGTCTATGGCGTCGGCATCTTCCGTTGGACCAATTGCTGTGCAGCGGTGATGGTGCTGTTTGGCATTGGCTACAAAACAATGAAGGTGAGATCCTCTCTCCTTCCGCTGCCTCTTGCCTCTGGTTGCTCTGAGAGCTCGTGGCCATCGAGCCACGGCTATGGAAGTGCTCTTGTTTCATGGACATTGTGCCATGGCTGTCTTATTAGGCTACTATAGCTCTTGCTATTGATGATGCTACTGTTTGTTTGTTCATATGTCCGCTTGGTGATTATCATGCTAGCACTAACCTGCCTGATACAAACTTGCTGAATGTACATGTAGCTCGTTGAGTAGCAACTAATAGAAGATATAACTCATGTTCACCTTTGATTCCCCTCCCACTCGAAGTCTCTGTTGTGGCTTGCACATATGTTCTGATAAATGAAAAAGCATAACCTTTTTTAGTCTGGCTATACACGTGGTTTGGCCTTTTTTAGCATAAGCTTTAACTAGCTGGAGTGGTGGTGGTGCTGTTGTGGTTGGTTGACACCACATCAGTGACTCAGCCAAGCTCCAGGCGTGGTCTGGCCTTGCTGGATTAGTGTGGGTTTTACAGCAAGGCTGACTTGCTATCTTGTTTTTTTCTTGATGCTTATCTACTAAAGCAGCTGTGTGGCTAATTGCTTAAGACTTGTTCCCCTTGGGCTGGAACTTGAGGTCATCCTTTTTTTCTTCTGAAATGGACCGGTGCCTTGTCCTGTTGTTGGAATATATGAGGGCTCAATTAATTCCTAGGGGAAAATGTTTACGCTGACCTGGCATTTGACAAGCGGCTTTGAGAATTAGCATTATTATTGATCTTATAGGTTAGCTGGATTTAATCTGAAGGCTAACCTCTTCACTAAACTATAGGATCTTATATTTCAGCTTAACACGATTGATAATCTATAAAATGGTCGGCAAAAAATGGGTTCAGTTTGACCGTCCAGCTAGCCTGCTGCACAGCTTGTTGAAAACAACCCTATTGTCAAAAAACAACTCAGACATTTTCTTTGGGTGCATTGGTTGATGAGCTTGCTTTTCCAGATGGGTCCGTGATCTTTGACAGTAATTGATCTTGATGTATTTCGCAGGTTGGTCCTGGCGTTGCGCCCTTGACGTGCACGCAGACCTGTGGCTCTCGTCAGCACTACTTGGTGTTTGTTGTTGTTGTTCTCTGGCGATGGTTGCTACGCCTGAAAAGCTCAAGGAGGCGGAGGTACTGCTCCTACTCCACACTGATATCCTCTTTGTTACTTCCTGTTAACGGAAGCATGGGTTTCTCTTTCTTTCTTGATTCCAGTCTCTGGGAATGTATAACCTTGTCTCTCAACTAGTTAGTGGAATAGTTTGTTCAGCTTGCCTTTGTCTGATCTGGTGCTTGACAAGCGGCTTTGTGAATTAGCGTTACTATTATTTTTATAGGTTAGCTGGATTTAATCTGAAGGCTAACCTCTTTACTAAACTATGGGATTTTCTTCTAAGTCGCTAGTGCTGTAGGATTTCAATTGGCATAGAGACAATTGTTGCCTTGCTGGTTTTATGTCTTAAGCAATCTCTGATCCATGCTTGATTTATGATCCTTTTTTTTTACCAAGGCATGTAGTTGATGTGCAATATGTGTTCCTTAGATGACCAGGGATGCTTTATTCCTGAGCATAGCTAGTGTTGTGCATAGTGTCAACTGTCAACTGTGTAAAGTTTCTCTGTTTTGCTATAGTTCAATAGTCACTTACAAGCATACTTTGATTCATGAACGCTAGATACGATGGCTGTGAACTTCTTGACTACTACTTTTATTAGTTATTAAATTCAGACGTAGACTGCTTGTCATTCTATGAAATGATAGCTTGCATTTACTTGGTTAGTAACTTCTGAATTTTATTCTGAGCACAACACTAGGTTTACAACATGTGGATTTTTTCCTTGTGCAGGATTTGGTACATGGTTACCGATGCAGAGGAGAGGGTTCATTGTGCGAGGCAAGGTACATGGTGGTAGGATCAGTCTCTGGCGTCAGCATCTTCTGTTGGACCCGCTGCTGTGCGGCGGTGAAGGTGTTGTTTTGGCATCGGTTACAAAACAACCAAGGTGAGCTCCTCTCTCCTTCCTCTGCTCCTTGCCTTCCAGTTGCTTTTAGAGCTCGTGGCATTCTTTGAGATTTTTAATTTCTTCTCATGGCTGTATGCCAATGTCAATGTCTCATTGCATTAAGAGTTCTGTTGCATCATTCTTTTAGAGGGCTTGGGATGGCATGTGGTCCATACCTTTGGCTCAGCTATGGCCCGTGTCATTCCTTGCTGTTTGTGTTATGAGATTTATAAATAAGATGAATTCATGATTATTAAATGCTTAGAATCAAGAAATTGATTACATATGTTTCTTGATTACATATATTTCTTGCAATGGCGCAGATTACATATATGTTGCATGTTAAGTTCCGACATTTTCTTTGGGCCCATTGGTTGATGAGCTTGCTTTACCAGATTGGTCCGCGATGTTTCGCAGTAATTGATCTTTTTGTACTTCGCAGGCTGCTCGTGGTGTCGCCCTTGACGTGCACGCAGACCCGCGTCTCTCGTCTGTGGTCCTCCGGCAATGGTTGTTGGGCCCAAAAAAGCTCGAGGTGGCGGAGGTACTGCTCCTACTCCACACTGATGTCCTCTTTGCTGCTTTCTGTTAACTGAAGCATGGGTTTATCTCTCTTTCTTCATTCCAGTCGTTTTGAATGTAGCTTGTCTCTCAACTAGTTGGTTCAATAGTTTGCCCAGTTTGCTTTTGTCTGATCTGGTGCTTGCCTTATTTCTGCTCGTGCAGGAGGGTGAACTGCGGAACGCATCGATTGGTAGCTGAATCTTGATGTTGATGGTCAACGCTTTTGTTTGTTCATTGGCAAATTATCCCGATTGTGTCGGGTCGCATAAAAGATGGCTCAAACGTGCACTGTCTTCAGGCGGCTCGGTAGTCATCCGATTTGTCGCCAACAACCTTCAGGGGCTTGCTGATCACAAGGATCAACTTGGAGCTCCTCTCCGCCCTTGCAAGTAATTAATCATCTTGGAGCTCCTCTCTGCCCTTGCAATCTAGCCCATGTGTTATCTGTTGTGCTACCTGCTTCTTTCTTTCTGGATCCTCATGATTTCTTCTTTTGTTTTTGGATTTGAACTCAAGATATGTTATGTGTGTTGGCCTTGTGCAGGATATGGCACAACATGGTTGCCGATGCAGAGAAGTGGTTCATCGTGCCAGGCAAGGTGCATGGTGGTAGGCTCTCTGGCCTGAGCATCTTCCGTTGGACCCGCTGCTGTGCTGCGGTGATGGTGTTGTTTGCAACAGTTACAAAACGACCAAGGTGAGCTCCTCTCTCCTTCCTCTGCTCCTTGCCTTCGGTTGCTACAGCTCGTGGCCATCGTCACGACTATGGTGGTCGCTCGTGTCATGGCTATGTTTGATTAAGCTACTATAGCTCTTGCATAGTGATGATGCTACTGTGTGTTTGTTCGTTTGTCGACTTGGCGATTATCATGCTAGCACTAACCTGCGTCATACAAACTTGCTGAATATACATGTAGCTCTTTGAGTAGCAACTAATAGAATATATAACTCATGTTCACCTTTGATTCCCATCCCATTCGAAGTCTGATGTGATCTAGGCTTGCACATATGTTCTGATAATGAAAAAGCAGAACCTTTTTTTAGTCTGGCTATAGGCGTGGTTTGGTCCTTTTTTTTATCATAACTTTTAACTAGCTGGAGTGGTGGTGCTGTTGTGGTTGGTTGACACCATCAGTGACTCAGCCAAGCTCCAGGCGTGGTCTGGCCTTGTTGGATTAGCTGATTAATGTGGGTTTTACAGCAAGGCCGACTTGGTGTCTTGTTTTTTTTTCTTGATGCTTGTCTACCTAAGCAGCCGTGTGGCTAATTGCTTGAGACTTGTTCCCCTTGGGCTGGAACTTGAGCTCATCCTTATTATCTTCTGAAATTGAATAGTGCCTTGTCCTGTTGTTGGAATATACGAGGGACAATTAATTCCTAGGGAAAAATGTTGACGCTGACCTGGCATTTGACAAGCGGCTTTGAAAATTAGCATTACTATTGATCTTATAGGTCAGCTGGACTTAATCTGAAGGCTAATCTCTTATAGGTCAGCTTAACATGATGGATTATCAATAAAATGGTTGGTAAAAAAAGGTTCAGTTTGACTGTCCTAAATAGCCTGCTGCACAGCTTGTTGAAAACAACCCAGATATTTTCTTTGGGTCCATTGGTTGATGAGCTTGCTTTTCCAGATGGGTCCGTGATCTTTGACAATAATTGATCTTGATGTATTTTGCAGGTTGGTCCTGGCGTTACGACCTTGACGTGCACGCAGACCTGCGGCTTTCGTCAGCACGACTTGGTGGTTGTTGTTGGGCCTGAAAAGCTCAAGGAGACGGAGGTGCTGCTCCTACTCCACACTGATATCCTCTTTGGTGCTTCCTGTTAACTGAAGCATGGGTTGCTTTCTCTTTCTTGATTCCAGTCTCTGGGAATGTATAAGCTTGTCTCTCAACTATTCAGTGGAACAGTTTGTTCAGCTTGCCTTTGTCTCAAATAAACAGCTTGTAGTTCCAGTCATTCATTTGCACTGAAGAAAGTGTAACATATGCATGTGAGGCTGCAGCTCTGCTAAACATCAATGTTGATGCATATGGACTGACCATGGAAATGCACTTCTATGGCGGTCTTTGAGGTATCCTCATCGCATATCGTGCGTATGTTCTGAGGATAGGTAACATGTCCCTAAATTTTACTACAACCTGGGTCACAGCTTCCTGATTGCTCTTGTTCTTTGTGCTTTCAAAGTCACGATTTCCTTTTGCACAAGGCTTTGTTTATTTATGGTTCATCTGTATGCATGAATTTTCTCAGGTTTCAAAAGGATGGCCATAAGGCGGCGGAGAGGGACACAGTAGTGGGAGATGAGCCAAGGCGTTTTTGCGAGAGTTGGATGGCAAGCATTTGGAGTTGTGCAGTTGCTGAAAATCACAAAGAGTTGGATGGCAAGCAATTCGAGTTGTGCAGTTGCTGAACATCACAAAACTTTCATGCATGATGGCTTCGCATGAAATCAACATCCTACTATTGTATGATTGATTCATGTTGTAACATTCGTTATATAATAGGATTGTGATTTCCATATCTGTCCAAGATGATTGAGCAGCATAATGGTGTCTATAATTATTATATCGTTATATCTGTCCAAGATGATTTCCATAACTGGAATTGTACAAATCCTGGCGTGTGTGCCTAGCTTTCCATGAGCATGACTGGATTTTGATGCTGACAGTAAAATCATTATATCGTTCTTTTTGGAGAGCATCTTAAAATTATTACTAACTACTCCCTCCGTCCCAAAATTCTTGTCTTAGATTTGTCTAGATAGGGAAGTATTTAACACTAAAACATGACTAGATACATCCGTATTTAGACAAACCGAAGACAAAAATTTTGGGACGGAGGGAGTACATAACATGGGCATTCTTTATGTTCCTGGTGCTCACAAAAGCACTATTTTTATTGTTGCCGAATAACAGTAAAAAGGAGATGCATTGTCATCTTATAAATAAGGCATTGAAGAATATGCCTATGAATGGATATGCTACCAAAACCATTTGATTTGCTTGTAAACGCTGGCTAGCATGCACTTGTTATACATCCAATGCCAATGCCAATGCCAATGCCAATGAAAATCAAACAGGGATGGCTTCATGTAGATTTTAGAAAGATGAATTACAGACTCTAGACGTCTTGAATGAAGATTAGAAAGATGAATTGCAGACTCTAAAACTATTGACTGTTGACATCCTCAAAGAAAGCATAATAGAATGGGCTTGACTACTGACTTGGAAAGTTGGTTTGCTAGAAAACAGATAACACTGATCCACGACACAGTTTGCCACCTCACCGATCCACAACCCAGACTGCCACATCACTGATCCATGAAACAGCCTCTCCTTTGTCTTCTAACTCCCAGGTCCAAACTCCAAACCAACCTTCTTATAAGACCATCTCTATCTCTATATATACTAGAGACATAGATTCATCCGCGTGCGGGATGCGCGTGCGACTTAGGACTTTGGGCGACGGTGAACGGCGAGAGGACATGAGGCACAGCGAGACGAGAGCAGAGGAGCTCATTGCAACAAATACGGAAGAGGATCTCACTGATCAGAAGCTTGATCACAGTCTGGACAGATGGTTGGACAGCTGCCTTCTCAAGATCTTTCCAGCCGGCGATCTGGGTATGGAGTCGATGAAGAGCACCTTGCGTACCTTCTTGTACGGCGCCACCTGCTTCGCGACATGCTCCCTCTTGGCGCAGCCCTACCCCTCTCCCTCCTCGTCTCTTGCAGCGCTTGGCGAAGCCCTGCTGGAGTCCCGCGCTCCTCCACCACCACCACGCCGTCGTGCTGCTGTTGGATGGAGTCTTCCCAACCTCTCCCTCTCTCCTTGCTGGATCAAGGCGTGGGAGACGTCACCGGGCTGCACGTGTGAAGAACGCGGAGGCACCGTCCGTTCGGTGCTAGGATCTTCGGCGATCTGAATCGCGGCGAGTACGACTCCATCAACCGCGTTCTTGAACGCTTCCGCTTAGCGATCTACAAGGGTATGTGGATCCAACTCTCCTCTCGTAGATGTGCATCTCCTAGATTGATCTTGGTGAGCGTAGGAAAATTTTTGTTTCCCATGCAACGTTCCCCAACAAAAGTCCCTACCTGTTTGGTTCCTGGGACTTAACATGGACTAGAAGACCATATTACAACTATAAGTCCCTATAAGTCCCTTCTTGAGAGTCTTATTTGATAAGTCCCAAATGCCCACTTTAAGTCCCTATAAGTCCCTCCTGTTTGGTTTAGATGAGACTTATAGAGACTTTTTTAAGTCCCTAGACCAATAAGTCTTCGGAAACAAACACCCTCTTAGAATTGCTACATAGCTACTCCCTCCATTCATAAATGATGTTATAACGTTTTCGATGTGTTTGTTCACTTATTTCAGTTCGTATGTAGTCCATATTAAAAATATCTAAAACATATTGTATTTATGAATGGAGGGAGTACTATGCAATAGGACCATAGTGAGCGATTAGACTAGGCACAACCGCACAAGTCACAGTGAAGTCAACAACGCGCTAATACTAGATGGAAAGGCGAGAACCAATTTGAATACAACCAAATCTTGAATTTCATTGAATTCATTTGACAAATTTGTTGCAATTCTTTTGCTATAATGTCCTTTGCTTACGTTTATTACATTCATAGTAACACCTTGCACATAAAGTAAACAACACAAGAGTGGGAGATTCAGTTCTCCTCAATGATCGTATGTGTGCCATCTAGAGCTCATCAGTATGTGGTGCCGACTTAGTTGGGTAGGACGCCTGCATGGCGATGCCACACTGCCCCTCTGCCTGCGACACCCCACGCTTCATCCGGATGTAGCCCTTCTCACCCCAGTCCTCTCCCCACGAGTTCTTCACGATCCAGTATTTTGTGCCATCCCGAGTAGTGCCGTACCCGACGGCGGCGACACCGTGATCGAGATCCGTGCTGCATTCTCCGGTGAAGACACCCTGCGTTCGTTGAGGGTGATCAGAGTTGTCACTCAGCACTGAACATAGCAGAGACAAGGGCAAGCAAAACATGTACTCTCCCTCGGTTCACTTTTGTAAGTCATTTCAGACAGCTAAAAATAAGCTGTTTTGTATATTGTCTGAATTGTCTTTAAGGTATTATAAAAGTGAACAGAGAGAGAGTATATCAATTACCTCTGAGTAGAACTGGAAGTCGTTGCCGCTGGCGTCTATTGCAACGGACACGGGTTGCCCCGCGACCGCTTTCTGTAGAGCGGACTCGTCGTTGGCGGGGACATCCTCGTAGCCGTCGATCGTCACGGTATGAGCCTTTTCCTGCAACATTTGACATGCGATTCTTTAGAATTTGAGGAGACAAGATTTTTAACATGGTTGGTTTAGACTTTAGAGCAGCCGGAAGCCGGGGATTATAATTGTTGTCACCTTTGCCTGGTCGCAGCTGCCCTGCTGGCCTTGATACGGGTAGGTGGACTCGGTGGTGATCCCGTTCTTCTGGATGAACTGGAAGGCGTAGTCCATGAGGCCGCCGTCGCAGCCCTGGTTGTTGACGTTGTCGCAGTCCATGAGCTCCTGCTCCGAGAGCGACACCAGCTTCCCCGTCCTGATCTTGTTGATGCCCTCCACCGCCACCATGGTCGAGAAGGCCCAGCAGCTCCCTTAGAAGAGTTTTTGGCCTCCCACAGTCGAATGAATCACACAGCTTTTGACACAAGGAATAATGGCCGAAAAGGAAAGAAAGAAAGCCAGGAGTGTATATGCACGTACCGCACTGGCCTTGGTCCTTGATGGCGGTGACCGCGCCCTTCTGCCGCCAGTCCACCGCCGGCGGCAGGTTGTCGGCGTCGGCGTACCTGAAGCTGGCGTCGCCCCGGCGGCCGCCGCTGAGGGAGAGGTGGTGCCGCACCCTGGACCCGGCGTACGTGCGCCGGAACTCGTCGGTGGTCATGTCGGCGAACTTGTTGAGCGCCAGCCTGAAGGGCCTGTCCTTGTTGTTGGCCTCGTGGATGTAGCGCACGTTCTCCTTGAACACGTTGAACCGGCGCTCCTCCGCGTCGGCGCCGAGGCCCCTCCGCGACACCGTGTAGTGGCTCCTCCACCTCTCGTAGAGCCCCCGCAGGTTCTCCTCCGAGGCAAGGTCTTTCTCGGTGAACGGTATCCCAAGCGCCGGCGCCGGCGCCAGCGCCAGCGCGACCACCGCCGCGAGCAAGATGGACCTCCACATTTTGACCGTTGCTTGCTGGCTTACAACCTATGTGTGAGACTGAGACTGGTGTAAGAAATACAGAGCGAAGCGCCGCTTATATAGACGTTACAAGGGTGATCGAGAGGCTTCAGTTGGTTACGGTTTTGCATGGTGGATGGCGGCGAGATGATGGGACGGGAGGTGAGCTGTGGCGGGAAGGAAGGCATGAACTTTTGGAGGATATGGATAAGCGGCGGAATAAATGGAAAGGAAGGCCGGCTTCGGGCACGAGCACGCTTCGAGATTGGTGGATGCATGCAGGAGTGTTGGAGTGGAACGCGAAACTGGCCAAGCAGAGTTGGCGTGGATCTAGTTGATCAGTTTCTGCATGCCACATTGAGATAATCATATCATATTTCGAGGCCCTTTTATTTCGTTCATGGAAGGAAAAGGATTGGTACGTGTGATGCGTAAGGCCGTTGGCGTAAAGGGGCTTTCTTAGTTCCGGTTCAAACTGTTTGCTTTGGAGATGGGACTTTAGGGTCATATATGTGACGTGGTCAGGAAAGAGCATATGCATTCGTTTCCTCCCCTTAGCTCGCCTTCCTCCCCTATCACCGATGGTACCGCCGCGTCGTCGCCCAGTTGCCCCTCCTACAGAGGGCAGCTCCCGCTTGGAAGAGGCACCGCGGCGGTGCGTTGCGGGCCTGTCTGGGCCTTGCTACAATGCTTTTCCCTAAGAAGACCTAAGAGATAATCGCATATTGTTTAGTGAATATGCAGCCTCCAGGTGATAGGTGTTGGTTTCACGAGGAGCAAAGATATTATGAGGATAACTAGAAGTCATGATGCTTAAAGTATTGGTTCAGTTTAACGACCTTAAATGTTGAGCGGACCATTGCATATAGGGTAACGAAAGGCAGAACGAGAGTGAAATTAACATCCCGGCAGAAGGAGTTTGGCTATTCAAGTATGACTCGCCTACCAACCGTAAAACACATAAGGTAAATCACGTGAATAGGTGACTCCATATTACCGTTTCATCGACACATCCATTCTTCACCAACTGAGCCTCTCCACGTCTAACTTATCCATTGCAACAGAAACAACATTTACTTTCTGCCCTTTGTCATTTAATTGCATTTGGTCCAGATCATTTATTTCATATCTCCAATATGTGTCTTTCACCCTCACGGTAATTCTTGCAGATACCAAAATAGTCCATCTCGTGTGCTATAGAAACACTCACACTAACACTCGCCTTATGTGAGGAGTCATGGATTAGGGGGTGCTCGTCGTGTCGGTTCCCGGTTCTTTGGGCTGGGCCGAGGACACTCCTAAGCATATCAGCTCGTGGGCCTCGTTCGTCTGATCCAAGAACACCAAGAAGAAAGACTTGGCGTGCACCCCAAGATTTTGAGGTAGTCTCCGGAGTATTTATCACTAGATACAACGACTTATGTGTAACCCTAGGCACCTCGATTATCTATATAAACTAAGGTTCCAGGGCCATAGAGGACATATTCATTCCCATATGATCTCACTGTAGATCACCTGTACTTGGTACCCCATCCACAATCAATACAAGCAAAGTAGGTCGTAGAGTTTTATCTCTTCGAGAGAGCCTGAACCTGGCTAAAATAATATGTCCCTTGTGTATTTGCTACCATCTAGTAAGGATACCAGATCGGGACGCCTACCCGAGATGCACATGATTTAACTCCAACATTGGTGGCCCATTCAAGCTCCTCTGCGATAGTCCAAGTGGCTCGATGGCTCGCCTCCGAATTGACGACAACAATTGTTGTGGCTTGACTGTCTTTCCGGGGCAACTTTTTGCCTGAAGAAGCATCGCGCTTCATGCAGATTCGATTGGTCACCTCGACGAGATCAAAACTTTCGCTCCAGGCCAGGTCATTAGATTCAGGAACCTGGAATACACCACGGATTCTCGCGGTGATCTTGCGTTTACAAGCTGGGTGTTAGACCAACTCGAATAGCACAATAATGAACCCGTCCATGCCGTGGAATCAATCCTAGCCCAAGACGATGGCGTGATACCTACCTCGGATCCGGCCTCCAGTACAGAACCGATCACCATCGTTGCGGATCAGGCATCTAGCCTGACCGAGGAAAAGCCCGAGGCCATGTCAGATTGGATCTCGGACAAACTCCCACTAGACTCGACCTTTGATCAGGCCATGGATGAAAGCGCAAAGGCTACTCTGAATGAGATATTGGATCGAATTCAGAAACTTGTAGTCTCGAATGATGGGAACTCTCTTTACGATCAAATCTGCGAGAAACCGAGAAAGGCAAGAATTTCTAGCCCGCCCACCGCCCGTCTAGTCGCTAACGTTGAGGATTTAACCGGCGTATTAGCCAACGCATCTGAGGAAGCAAACGACGTGGATGAAGACATCGGCGAATCTTTAGATAACACCCCACCACCGCCTATCAAACATACGGTAACTGGGCGACGACCTCCACCTATGACGTCTACATGGTAGACACACCCAAGAATAGCGGAGGAGGAGGAAATCCAAAGCGCACGCGCAAAGGCCGTCGTAACCACGGCCGATACATCTTCGAGGTACCAATAATTTTTGATTGTTTCATACTATTATCATACCAGTTCTATATGTTTTTGGCAATTTTATATTATTTTTATTTACACTAACCTATTAATCCAGTACCAAAGGCTAGTTCCTGTTTTCTATTATTTTGGGGTTTTCGGTGAAAATTTAACGGATACGAAAAGATGTGAAATTTCTTGTGGATTTTTTATGGAATGTATCTGAATTTTTGGTAGAAGAATCAATGCAAGGTGGTACACGTGGATGCCACATGAACTAGCCACACGACCCGGGGCCGACCAGCACCATGCATCCATGTGGCTAGACCGTAAGGCGGTTGAGCTCTACTTAGTCACAAGCAAGCTAATTTATGGGGGAAAATCATGTAAAAATTTCATTCCGTATGAGTTACGGATCTCCAGCTATTTAATAAATGGTGCTCGGCTTCAGAAACAGTATAGGAAAGTCACGAAAACATAGAGTAACCAAGGATGAGTGATCCAATCTTGGAGGAGGTCCCGCCCTCGAGGAGCCATGGACGCCAAGGACCAGAGGGGGAACCCTTCTCATATCTAGGGGGAAGGCCAAGCAAGAGCAAAGAAGGGGCCTCTCTCTCTCCCCCTCTCCTCCGATTGCACCAGAGCACCACTGGGGGAATCATCATGACAACGATCATCTTCATCAACTTTGCCGCCATCATCAACATCTTCCACCCTCTCCGTGAAGCGGTTTAACCTCTCCCATCCCGATGTAATCTCTACATGGACATGGTGTTTGATATTATATATCATTATCCAATTATGTATTTCATATCTATTATGTCTGTAGTTTCTTTTTGTCCTATGGTGTTTTGGTCACGGGAGGCCACACTATGCATAAATAGAGCTTGTTGGGGAACGTAGCAGAATTCAAAAAAATTCTACGCTTTCACCAAGATCCAACTAAGGAGACATCTAGCAACGAGCAAATAAGAGTGCATCTACATACCGTTATGGAGATTGCGAGCGGAAGCTTTCGAAGAAGCGTGGATGAAGTAGTCGTACTCTTCGCGTTCTTCGTCACCGATGATCTAGCGCCGAACGGACGGCACCTCCGTGTTCAACACACGTCCGGTACAGCAATGTCACCTCCTTCTTGATCCAGCAAGGGAGGAGGAGAGGTCGTCAGAGATCCAGTAGCACAACGGCGTGGTGGTGGATGCAATGGAGATTCCTGCAGGGCTTCGCCGGGCGCCCTGCGTTAAGGAGACGGAGGTGTGACGGGAGTGGGAGAGGCGCCAGGGCAAGGGTGCGGCTGCCCTCTCCCTCCCCACATATATATAGGGGGCCAGGGGGGGGTGCGCCGGCCCTGCAGATGGGATCTGCAGGGTGGGGCGGCGGCCAGGGGGGAGGGAATCCTTGCCCCCAAGGCAAGTGGCGCCCCCTCCCCCCTAGGGTTTCAACCCTAGGCGCATGGGGAGGAGGGCCCATGTGGTGCGCCAGCCCATTAGGGCTGGACACTTCCCCCTTGCGGCCTAGGGGCCCCACCGGGATGGGTGGGCCCACCCGGTGGACCCCCGGGACCCCTCCGGTGGTCCCGGCACACTCCCGGTGACCCCCGGAGATCACCCGATGGCCGAAACTGGACTTCCTATATATCATTCTTTACCTCCGGACCATTCCGGAACTCCTCGTGACGTTCGGGATCTCATCCGGGACTCCGAACAACTTTCGAGTTTCCACGTGCATGTATCTCTACGACCCTAGCGTTACCGAACCTTAAGTGTGTAGACCCTACGGGTTCGGGAGACACGTAGACATGACCGAGACCACTCTCCGGTCAATAACCAACAGCGGGATCTCGATACCCATGTTGGTTCCCATGTGTTCCTCGATGATCTTCATCGGATGAACCACCGTGTCAAGGATTCACTCAATCCCGTATGTTATTCCCTTTGTCCATCGGTACGGTACTTGCCCGAGATTCGATCGTCGGTATTCCCGATACCTTGTTCAATCTCGTCATGGCAAGTCTCTTTACTCGATACGTAATCCATCATCCCGTGACTAACTCCTTAGTCACTTTGAGCTCATTATGATGATGTCTTACCGAGTGGGCCCAGAGGTACCTCTCCGTCATACGGAGTGACAACATCCCAGTCTCGGTTCGTACCAACTCAACAGACACTTTCGGAGATACCCGATGCGTACCTTTATAGCCACCCAGTTACGTTGTGACGTTTGGCACACCCAAAGTATTCCTACGGCATCCGGGAGTTGTACAACCTCATGGTCTAAGGAATAAATACTTGACACCGAAAAGCTTATGCATTACGAACTATACGATCTCGTGCTATGCTCAGGATTGGGTCTTGTCCATCACATCATTCTCCTAATGATGTGATCCCGTTATCACTGACATCCTATGTCCATGGTCAGGAAACCGTGACCATCTGTTGATCAACGAACTGGTAACTAGAGGCTTACCAGGGACTCATTGTGGTCTATGTATTCACACATGTATCGCTGTTTCCGTACAATACAATTCAAGCATGAATAACAGACGATTATCACGAACAAGGAAATATAATAATAATACTTTTATTATTGCCTCTAGGGCATATTTCCAACAGTCTCCCACTTGCACTAGAGTCAATAATCTAGTTACATTGTGATGAATCGAACACCCATAGAGTTCTGGTGTTGATCATGTTTTGCCCATGGAAGAGGTTTAGTCAACGGGTCTGCGACATTCAGATCCGTATGCACTTTACAAATATCTATATCTCCATCCTGAACATAATTCCGGATGGAGTTGAAATGGCGCTTGATGTGCTTGGTCTTCTTGTGAAACCTGGGCTCCTTGGTAATAGCAATAGCACCAGTGTTGTCACAGAAGAGAGTCATCGGGCTTGACGCGCTTGGAATGACTCCTAGGTCGGTGATGAACTCCTTCATCCAGACTCCTTCCTGCGCTGCTTCGGAAGCAGCTATGTACTCCGCTTCACATGTAGATGCTGCCACGACGCTTTTCTTGCAACTGCACCAGCTGACTGCCCCTCCGTTCAAAATATACACGTATTCGGTTTAAGACTTAGAGTCATCCAGATCTGTGTCGAAGCTAGCATCGACGTAACCCTTTACGATGAGCTCTTCGTCACCTCCATAAACGAGAAACATATCCTTAGTCCTTTTCAGGTACTTCAGGATGTTCTTGACCGCTGTCCAGTGTTCCACATCGGGATCACTTTGGTACCTCCCTACCAAACTTATGGCAAGGTTCACATCAGGTCTGGTACACAGCATGGCATACATGATAGAACCTATGGCCGAGGCATAGGGAATGACACTCATCTTTTCTCTATCTTCTGCCGTGGTCGACGACTGAGCCTTGCTCAATCTCATACCTTGCAAAACAGGCAAGAACCCTTTCTTGGACTGATCCATATTGAACTTCTTCAATATCTTGTCAAGGTATGTACTTTGTGAAAGACCAATGAGGCGTCTTGATCTATCTCTATAGATTTTGATGCCTAATATGTAAGCAGCTTCTCCAAGGTCCTTCATTGAAAAACTTTTATTCAAGTAGGCCTTTACATTTTCCAAGAATTCTATATCATTTCCCATCAGCAATATGTCATCCACATATAATATGAGAAATGTCACAGAGCTCCCACTCACTTTCTTGTAGATACAGGCTTCTCCATAAGTATGTATAAATCCAAACGCTTTGATCACATCATTAAAGCGAATATTCCAACTCCGAGATGCTTGCACCAGCCCGTAAATCGAGCATTGGAGCTTGCATACCTTGTTAGCGTTCTCTGGATCGACAAAACCTTCCAGTTGCATCATATACAACTCTTCCTTGAGGAAGCCATTAAGGAATGCTGTTTTGACGTCCATTTGCCATATCTCATAATCATAGAATGCGGCAATAGCTAACATGATTCTGACTGACTTCAGCATCGCTACGGGAGAGAAACTCTCGTCGTAGTCAATCCCTTGAACTTGTCGATAACCCTTAGCGACAAGTCGAGCCTTATAGATGGTCACATTACCATCCGCGTCTATCTTCTTCTTAAATATCCATTTATTTTCTATGGCGTGCCTATCATCAGGCAAGTCCACCAAAGTCCATACTTTGTTTTCATACATGGATTCTATCTCGGATTTCATGGCTCCAAGCCATTTATTGGAATCCGGGCCCGCCATTGCTTCTTCATAGTTCGAAGGTTCACCGTTGTCTAACAACATGATTTCCAGGACAGGGTTGCCGTACCACTATGGTGCGGAACGTGCCCTTGTGGACCTTCGAAGTTCAGTAGTAACTTGATCTGTTTATTCATGATCATTATCATTAACTTCCTCCCTTGTCGGTGCAGGCACCTCAGGAACAATTTCCTGCGCTGCGCTACTTTCCGGTCCAGGAGGGGTGACTGTCACCTCATCAAGTTCTACTTTCCTCCCACTCACTTCTTTGGAGAGAAATTCTTTCTCCAGAAAGCATCCATTCTTGACAACAAAGACTTTGCCTTCGGATCTGTGGTAGAAGGTGTACCCAATCATTTCCTTTGGGTATCCTATGAAGACGCATTTTTCCGATTTGGGTTCGAGCTTTTCAGGTTGAAGTTTCTTGACATAAGCATCGCAACCCCAAACTTTTAGAAACGACAGCTTCGGTTTCTTGCCAAACCAAAGTTCATACGGAGTCGTCTCAACGGATTTCGACGGAGCCCTATTTAAAGTGAATGCGGCAGTCTCTAAAGCATAACCCCAAAAAGATAGCGGTAAATCGGTGAGGGACATCATAGATCGCACCATGTCCAACAGAGTACGATTTCGACGTTCGGACACACCGTTACGTTGAGGTGTTCCGGGCGGTGTCAATTGTGAAACAATTCCACAGTTCCTAAGGTGTGTGCCAAATTCATGACTTAAATATTCACCCCCACGATCTGATCGTAAGAACTTTATTTTTATGTCACGTTGATTCTCAACCTCATTCTGAAATTCCTTGAACTTTTCAAAGGTCTCAGACTTGTGTTTCATCAAATAGATATACCCGTATCTACTCAAGTCATCTGTGAGGGTGAGAACATAACGATAGCCTCCGCGAGCCTCAACACTCATTGGACCGCACACATCGATATGTATGATTTCCAATAAGTTGGTTGCTCGCTCCATTGTTCCGGAGAACGGAGTCTTGGTCATCTTGCCCAATAGGCATGGTTCGCACGTGTCAAATGATTCATAATCAAGAGACTCTAGAAGTCCATCTGAATGGAGCTTCTTCATACGTTTGAAACCAATATGACCAAGGCGGCAATGCCACAAGTATGTGGGACTATCATTATCAACTTTACATCTTTTGGCATCTACACTATGAATATGTGTATCATCACGTTCGAGATTCATCAAAAATAAACCATTGACCAGCGGGGCATGACCATAAAACATATCTCTCAAATAAATAGAACAACCATTATTCTCCGATTTAAATGAGTAGCCATCTCGCATAAGACGAGATCCAGATACAATGTTCATGCTAAAAGCTGGTACTAAATAACAATTATTAAGGTTTAAAACTAATCCCGAGGGTAGATGTAGAGGCAGCGTGCCGACGGCGATCACATCGACCTTGGAACCATTCCCGACGCGCATCGTCACCTCATCCTTCGCCAGTCTCCGCTTATTCCGCAGCTCCTGTTTTGAGTTACAAATGTGAGCAACTGCACCGGTATCGAATACCCAGGAGCTACTACGAGTGCTGGTAAGGTACACATCAATAACATGTATATCATATATACCTTTGACGTTGCCGGCCTTCTTGTCTGCTAAATATTTGGGGCAGTTCCGCTTCCAGTGACCCGTTCCCTTGCAATAAAAGCACTCTGTCTCAGGCTTGGGTTCATGCTTTGGCTTCTTCCCGGTAACAGGCTTACCAGGCGCGGCAACTCCCTTGCCATCCTTCTTGAAGTTCTTCTTACCCTTGCCTTTCTTGAACTTAGTGGTTTTATTGACCATCAACACTTGATGTCCACCTCCGCTGATTTCAGCATCGAATACACCTCGGGAATGGACTTCTCCATCCCCTGCATATTGAAGTTCAACACGAAGCTCTTGAAGCTTGGTGGGAGCGACTGGAGGATTCTATCAACGACCGCTTCATATGGGAGATTCATTCCCAGCTGAGACAAGCGGTTGTGCAATCCAGAAATCTTGAGGATGTGCTCACTGACAGAACTGTTTTCCTCCTTCTTACAGCTGTAGAATGCATCGGAGACATCATATCTCTCGACTCGGGCATGAGCTTGGAAAACCATTTTCAGCTCTTCGAACATCTCATATGCTCCGTGGTGCTCAAAACGCTTTTGGAGCCCCGACTCTAAGCTGTAAAGCATGCCGCACTGAACTAGGGAGTAATCATCACTACGCGACTGCCAGACGTTCAAAACGTCTTGGGCCGCATCGGGAGCAGGTGCATCACCTAGCGGTGCTTCAAGGACATATGATCTCTTGGCAGCTATGAGGATAATCCTCAGGTTACGGACCCAATCCGTATAGTTGCTACCATCGTCTTTCAGCTTGGTTTTCTCTAGGAACGCGTTGAAGTTGAGGGAAACTGGAGCGTGGGCCATTTGATCTACAAGAGATATTGTAAAGAATTTAGACTAAGTTCATGATAATTAAGTTCATCTTAATCAAATTTTAATGAACTCCCACTCGGAATGACATCTCTCTAGTCATCTATGTGATACACGATCCGAATCGACTAGCCCGTGTCCGATCATCACGTGAGACGGACTAGTCATCAACGGTGAACATCTTCATGTTGATCATATCTTCTATACGACTCGTGTTCGACCTTTCGGTCTTCCGTGTTCCGAGGCCATGTCTGTACATGCTAGGCTCGTCAAGTGAACCCTAAGTGTATCGCGTGTGTAAATCTGGCTTACACCCGTTGTATGCGAACGTTAGAACCTATCACACCCGATCATCACGTGGTGCTTCGGAGCAACGAACTTTAGCAACGGTGCACAGTTAGGGGGAACACAATTCTTGAAATTTTTAGTGAGAGATCATCTTATTTACTACCGTCGTTCTAAGTAAACAAGATGCATAAACATGATAAACATCACATGCAATCAATTAAAGTGACATGATATGGCCAATATCATATTGCTCCTTGGATCTCCATCTTCGGGGCACCATGATCATCTTGTCACCGGCTCGACACCATGATCTTCATCATCGTGTCTTGAAGAAGTCGTCACGCCAACTATTACTTCTACTACTACAGCTAACGTTTAGCAATGAAGTAAAGTAATTACATGGCGTTATTCAGTGACACGCAGGTCATACAATAATTAAGACAACTCCTATGGCTCCTGCCGGTTGTCAGGTTCATCGACATGCAAGTCGCGATTCCCTATTACAAGAACATGATCAATCTCATACATCACATATATCATTCATCACATCTTCGTTTTGGCCATACCACGTCACATAGCACATGCTGCAAAAACAAGTTAGACGTCCTCTAATTGTTGTTGCAAATTTTTACGTGGCTTCTATAGGTTTTCTAGCAAGAACGTTTCTTACCTACGCCAAAACCACAACGTGATTTGTCAATTTCTATTTACCCTTCATAAGGACCCTGTTCATCGAATCCGATCCGACTAAAGTAGGAGAGACAGACACCCGCCAGCCACCTTATGCATCTTGTGCATGTCTGTCGGTGGAACCAGTCTCACGTAAGCGTACGTCTAAAGTCGGTCCGGGCCGCTTCATCCCACAATACCGCCGAATCAAGATTGACTAGTAACGGCAAGAAAGTTGAACAAACTCAAACGCCCACAACTGCTTTGTGTTCTACTCGTGCAAGATGCTACGCATTAAACCTAGCTCAGATGCCACTGTTGGGGAACGTAGCAGAATTCAAAAAAATTCTACGCTTTCACCAAGATCCAACTAAGGAGACATCTAGCAACGAGCAAATAAGAGTGCATCTACATACCGTTATGGAGATTGCGAGCGAAAGCTTTCGAAGAAGCGTGGATGAAGTAGTCGTACTCTTCGCGTTCTTCGTCACCGATGATCTAGCGCCGAACGGACGGCACCTCCGCGTTCAACACACGTCCGGTACAGCAACGTCACCTCCTTCTTGATCCAGCAAGGGGGGAGGAGAGGTCGTCGGAGATCCAGTAGCTCAACGGCGTGGTGGTGGATGCAGTGGAGATTCCTGCAGGGCTTCGCCGGGCGCCCTGCGTTAAGGAGACGGAGGTGTGACGGGAGGGGGAGAGGCGCCAGGGCAAGGGTGCGGCTGCCCTCTCCCTCCCCACATATATATAGGGGGCCAGGGGGGTGTGCCGGCCCTGCAGATGGGATCTGCAGGGTGGGGCGGCGGCCAGGGGGGGAATCCTTGCCCCCCAAGGCAACTGGCGCCCCCTCCCCCCTAGGGTTTCAACCCTAGGCGCATGGGGAGGAGAGCCCATGTGGTGCGCCAGCCCATTAGGGCTGGACACTTCCCCCTTGCGGCCTAGGGGCCCCACCGGGATGGGTGGGCCCACCCGGTGGACCCCCGGGACCCCTCCGGTGGTCCCGGGACACTCCCGGTGACCCCCGGAGATCACCCGATGGCCGAAACTGGACTTCCTATATATCATTCTTTACCTCCGGACCATTCCGGAACTCCTAGTGACGTCCGGGATCTCATCTGGGACTCCGAACAACTTTCGGGTTTCCACGTGCATGTATCTCTACGACCCTAGCGTTACCGAACCTTAAGTGTGTAGACCCTACGGGTTCGGGAGACACGTAGACATGACCGAGACCACTCTCCGGTCAATAACCAACAGCGGGATCTGGATACCCAGGTTGGTTCCCACGTGTTCCTCGATGATCTTCATCGGATGAACCACCGTGTCAAGGATTCACTCAATCCCGTATGTTATTCCCTTTGTCCATCGGTACGGTACTTGCCCGAGATTCGATCGTCGGTATTCCCGATACCTTGTTCAATCTCGTCATGGCAAGTCTCTTTACTCGATCCGTAATCCATCATCCCGTGACTAACTCCTTAGTCACTTTGAGCTCATTATGATGATGTCTTACCGAGTGGGCCCAGAGGTACCTCTCCGTCATACGGAGTGACAACATCCCAGTCTCGGTTCGTACCAACTCAACAGACACTTTCGGAGATACCCGATGCGTACCTTTATAGCCACCCAGTTACGTTGTGACGTTTGGCACACCCAAAGTATTCCTACGGCATCCGGGAGTTGTACAACCTCATGGTCTAAGGAATAAATACTTGACACCGAAAAGGTTATGCATTACGAACTATACGATCTCGTTCTATGCTCAGGATTGGGTCTTGTCCATCACATCATTCTCCTAATGATGTGATCCCGTTATCACTGACATCCTATGTCCATGGTCAGGAAACCGTGACCATCTGTTGATCAACGAACTGGTAACTAGAGGCTTACCAGGGACTCATTGTGGTCTATGTATTCACACATGTATCGCTGTTTCCGTACAATACAATTCAAGCATGAATAACAGACGATTATCACGAACAAGGAAATATAATATAATAATACTTTTATTATCTTGGAGGAGGTCCCGCCCTCGAGGAGCCACAGACGCCAAGGACCAGAGGGGGAACCCTTCTCATATCTAGGGGGAAGGCCAAGCAAGAGCAAAGAAGGGGCCTCTCTCTCTCCCCTCTCCTCCGATTGCACCAGAGCACCACCGGGGGAATCATCATGACAACGATCATCTTCATCAACTTTGCCGCCATCATCAACATCTTCCACCCTCTCCGTGAAGCGGTTTAACCTCTCCCATCCCGATGTAATCTCTACATGGACATGGTGTTTGATGTTATATATCATTATCCAATTATGTATTTCATATCTATTATCTATGTAGTTTCTTTTTGTCCTGTGGTGTTTTGGTCACGGGAGGCCACACTATGCATAAATAGAGCTATTGGTCCTTCCTTTAGGAGCAAACGTGGTCTCCGACAAGGCGACCCAATCTCGATGCTCCTTTTCAACCATGTAGTAGATACTGTTTCTACCGTGCTTTCCGAAGCCAGGAGGCATGCCACCTCAAGGGTGTCGTGGCCCACCTTATTCCTGGAGGCATCTCCCACCTATAGTTTGCTTATGTTTGAACTCGACCACACCAACACCACCATGATCAAAATTCTCCTTATGTGTCTCGAAGCCATGTTGGGGCTCAAAATAAACTATGCTAAAAGTGAAGTAACGGCTTTGGGTATCACTCTGGAGGAAGGTCAATGGGTGGCCAACCTCCTTAACTGTAAACTGTGGAATTTCCAATGGTTTGCCTAGGCCTTCCCGCCTTAGACCATGCTCTTACTAATTGCGGTTGGATTATGGTGGATAAGGTTAGGAATATGGTAGAATCGTGGCAAGGCAAGTGACAGAGTTGATTCTGGTGAATCTCGGGTAGGGGTCCCGGGCTAGTAGTGTAGATGTGATGGTAACAAGGACACGAGGTTTAACCCAGGTTCGGGCTCTCTCGAAGAGATAATACCCTATGTCCTGCTTGTATTTTTATTGATTTGGGATGTAGTGCGAAGTACAGGTTGATCTACCACGAGATTGTTCTGTGTCGTTGATACGTCTCCGACATATCTATAATTTTGATTGTTTCATGCTATTATATAATCAATATTGTATGCTTTATATGTCATTTTATGTCATTTTGTTGGAATAACCTGTTAACTTAGTGGCCAGTGTCAATTCCTTTTTTTTGCCTATTTCTTTGTTTCATAGAAAAACAAAACTAAACAAAGTCCAAACATGATAAAACTTTACGGTGAACTTTTCTGGACTAGAAGAGACCCTAGAAGCTTTAGGGGAGACTAGAAGACCTGCTGGTGGGCCACAAGCTCAAGGGGCGCGCCCCTGGGCGGTGCGCAACCTGAGCTTGTGGTTCCCATAAGCCTATGTTTGATCTAATTCCAATGCTATAAATTCCCTAAAATCCAGAAACCACCAGGGCGAGACCTGAAACAATTCTTCCACCACCGCAAGCCTCTGTTTTTCCGCGATACCATCTGGAGGCCTTTGCCGGTAGTCTGCATGAGGAGGAAACCATTGGGGAGGCAATCTTCATCAATCTTCCTACCTCCATGATGATGTGTGAGTAGTTTCCACGGGACTGATACGTCTCCATCGTATCTACTTTTTCTAACGCTTTTGCTCTTGTTTTGGACTCTAATTTGCATGATTTGAATGAAACTAATCTGGACTGACGTTGTTTTCAGCAGAAGTACCATGGTGTTGTTTTTTGTGCAGAAATAGAAGTTCTCGGAAGTGGACGAAACGTTTTGGAGGTTATTTTAGAATAAAAGAAAAATACTGGAACCAAGAACCACCAGGGGGCTGGCTGACCACAAGACACGAGGGCACGCCACCCCCTCCAGGCACACCATGGTGGGTTGTGGCCCCCTCGTGGCCCCTCTGACCCTAATTCCAACTCCATAAATACCTACTTTTGGAGAAAAAATAGAAGAAGAAGTTTCATCACGTTTTACGATACGGAGCCGCCGCCACCTCCTATTCTTCATCGAGAGGCCAAATCTGGAGTCCGTTTGGGGCTACGAAGAGGGGGATATTTGGTCTTCGTCATCACCAACCCTCCTTCATCGCCAATTCCATGATGCTCCCCACTGGGAGTGAGTAATTCCTTCGCAGACTCGCCGGTCGGCGAGGAGTTGGATGACATTCATCATGTAATCGAGTTGGTTTTGTTAGGGCTTGATCCCTAGTATCAACTATGCTTTGAGATTGACATTGATATGACTTTGCTATGCATAATGCTTGTCACTAGGCCCCGAGTGCCATGATTTCAGATCTGAACCATTTATGTTTTCACCATTATATCTATGTTCTAGATCCTATCTTGCAAGTCATATGCACCTGCTACGTGTTATGATCCGTAAACGCCGGGGTGTCAGTAATCGGGATACTTTTCGATGATTGCCGTAGTTTGAGGAGTTCATGTATTCACTATGTGTTAATGCTTTGTTCCAGTTCTCTATTAGAAGGAGGCCTTAATATCCTTTAGTTTCCTTATGGACCCCGCTGCCATGGGAGGGTAGAACAAAAGATGTCATGCAAGTTCTTTTCCATAGGCACGTATGACTATTTACGGAATACATGCCTACATTATATTTATGAACTGGAGCTAGTTCTGTATCGCCCTTGGTTATGACTGTTATATGATGAATATCATCCAACGAGTTCACCGATCCAATGCATATGATTTTTTCACATATTGTTTTTTGCTAAGTTACTATTGCTATTGCTACTGTCACAACTGCTACAAAATCATTGCTATCACTGTTACCGTTATTGCTACTGTCACTACTGCTATCAAAACTATCATATTACTGTGCTACTGATCAATTTCCTGCAGATATTTAATCTCCAAGTGTGGTTGAATTGACAACTCAACTGCTAATACTTGCAAATATTCTTTGGCTCCCCTTGTGTCGAATCTATAAATTTGGGTTGAATACTCTACCCTAAAAAACTATTGCGATCCCATATACTTGTGGGTTGTCAAGGACCTATGGGTCCATAGCAGTAGTTAGATGACTTTCTCTCTCTCTTTTATCTTCAATACAATGATATCTTCGGAGATCAATTTGATGTAATTCTTGCGGCGCATTTGTTGGGATCCAATGAATTGTGGGTTTATGATCCGATTATTCATTGAAAGTATTTGAGTGTTTTTTGAGATTTATTTATGTGTGATTTTATTGCCTTGTAATTCTCTCCGTCCAATCCATCTTCTTTGGACAATTTGATTGATCTATGTTTAGTGGGAGAGGTGCTTGGTAGTAGGTTCAATCTTGCGGTGCCCTTACTCTCTGACATGAGGAGTATCAAGGCATGTATTTGTAGTATTGCTACTAAAGGGAAAACGTTGGGGCTCGAACATATTATTTAGTCTTGCTTTGTCTACAATATGTCATCATGCTTCAAGCATCACTCCGTTTGTTACAAACTTAATTCCTTAAGGTGCATGCTAGATAGCGGCCGAGGGGTGGAGTAATAGTAGTATGCAGATGGACTTCGGTCTACTTGTCTCAGATGTAATGCCTATATTGATCATGCCATGAAGAATCATCATGGCTATGAGCTATTTTATCCATTGCAGTAATTTGTCCACCCAAAGTTGTTATGCTCTTGGGAGAGATGCCTCCAGTGAACCTATGGCCTCGGTCCATTCGCTTTATATTTATTAAAACCCTAAAAGGTTGCTGCAATTTATTTAATTTTATTTTCCTTTTTGTGTAATCTATTACCACAATTAGATTTAATCCTGGCAAATGGCGAGTACGAGGGGATTGACAACCTCTTGCCTGCGTTGGGTGCAAGCATTTTCTTTGTGTGCGTGCAAGTACCGCTTATTTTGTTTGTGTGGTGCCTCCTACTGGTTCGATAAACCTTGGTTCTTAACCGAGGGAAACACTATCCGCTACTATGCTACATCACCCTTCCTCTTTGCGGAAATCCGATCGCCTATCATAAGTAGCAGAAGAATTTCTGGCGTCGTTTCCAGGGAGGCTTCACCAAACAAGTGCAGGTTCCTTCTCTCACATTTATCACTTGAAGCTATGCATTATGCCTAGCTAGGGGCATTAAAGAATATCGCTTGTTGGGAGGCAACCCAATAGTTGTCTTTTTATTTCCTTTTTATTCCAGTGAGTCAAAATGATTATTGTTACCATAAAGATCATGTTTGTATCTTTTATTTTGATTTTTGTGCCAAGTAAAGCCTTTTGAATGATTTGGATGATTGTTGAATTGTTCCTGTACATAAATAGAAATTTTGCGCCCATTATTTGAATTATCATTTTATATTGGACAATGATCAATTTTAGAAAATTTTACAAAGTATTTGGATACAATTTTTTTATGTTTTCCTAATGTTTCGTATTTTTTGGGGTTACCAAAGTATGGCTAAAAATTCCATCATCATGTATTGTTTTGTTTTAGACATATTATGCTTTGATTGGATATATATATTGTGCTTGTTTTGATAATTCTATGGATTGCAGGGTATAAGTCATGGAAATGTTATAATACATTAGGTATTATGCAAGAACAATTATGGCGGTACCTAAGTTAATGCTTATTTTATTATACTAATGGATCTCATAACGTTTTGTTGAGTTTTGTGTGATTTATGTTTTCAAGTTTTGGGTTAGATGACGATGGATGAAAGAATATGGAGCGCCAAGACTTTAATCTTGGGGATGCCCAAGGCACCCCAAGGTAATATTCAAGGAATATCCAAGCATCTAATCTAGGGGATACTCCGGAAGACATCCCCTCTTTCGTTTCCAATCTATCGGTAATATCACTCGGAGCTATATTTTATTCATCACATGATATGTGTTTTTCTTGGAAAGTCATGTATTAGATTTTGTCTTGTTTGCCAGATACGACAATCATTGTTTTTGGATGACACCAATTATGAGAGACACACATCCATCACAATTTATAGAATGCTCATTGGACTTCCCTTATATCTTTTGAGTTGAGGCAATTGCTCATGTGCTTAACTTATATCTTTACATCACGGTTATATTTTGTAGAAATCAATTGCACTCTCAAGCCTCACTTATATACTTTTGAGAGCTGAATAGGCACCGGTAATTTGCATGAGTTATATGTTTAGTCCAAAAATGACAAGTATACAAGTGTGGTATAAATATAATAAAAACTTACATGTAGATCACTAATATAATGTGTTTGATTAACAATACTGAAGTTATAATATGGTGGTTTACTAGTTGATAAGCATTAGTAAGTAACAATATTTGTGTTAAGGTTTATGATTTCAACTTCATTAAAGTGTTGGTCGTGGCTTGACTAGGAAGTTGGAGCATAATTTATCCTTGATTGATATCCTAGTGTTGTTCGAATTGCGGGCACATGATGGTTAACTCCTCCCAACCTCCTCCTTTGGGGCATGCGAGTAGTACTTTGCTTCAAGGGCTAATAAACTTTCATAATAAGGATACGAGTTCTTTATGACTAATGTGAATTTGTGGACTATAAGCACTTCCACCCTTCCGTAATTTGCTAGCCTCTCTGGTACCATGCATTGCCCGTTCTCACCTCGAGAATTGGTGCAAACTTAGCCGCCGCATCCAAATACGGTGATATATATGATTCCTCTTTCACACATAATCCTTATATATCCTTCCTCAAAACAGCCACCGTACCTACCTATCATGGCATTTCCATAGACATTAGGGATATATTTCCATGCAACTTCCATTACTATTCAGATGAGTTGAGCATTCATTGGCATTTCGCTTTGCATGATCATATAGAGCTGGCATGATATTTGTGGCAAAGCCAGCGCTCATCATTGTTATACATGTTATGCTAGATCATTAGATATCCTGGTATACTGCCAGAGGCATTCATATGTAGTCATATCATTTAGTTTATTGATGTATACTACACAACCTATTCTTATATACTCATGTTGGGCCTCCAAGCGCAGAGTTTTGTAGGAAAGTAGCGAATTTCCCTCAAGTAGATGACCTAAGGTTTATCAATCCATGGGAGGTGTAGGATGAAGATGATCTCTCTCAAGAAAACATGCAATCAAATACAAGAAATCTCTTGTGTCCCCAACACACCCAATACAATGGTAAATTGTACAGGTGCACTAGTTCGGCGAAGAGATGGTGATACAAGTGTTGTATGGATAGTAGATATATGTTTTTGTAATCTGAAATAATAATAAAAACAACGTAGAAAGTAGTGAAAGTGAGCACAAACGATATTGCAATGCTTAGAAACAAGTCCGAAGGTTTATACTTTCATTAGTGCAATTTCTCAATAGTGCTAACATAATTGAATCATATAACAAGCTCTCAATGTGCGCCAAAGGATCACTCCACAGTTCTTATCAAGGGGAGAACATAAGATGAAATTGTTGTAGGTAGCAAGCCACCTCAAAGTTATTTTTTATGATCGATCTATTGAGCTATTCCTATAGTGTCACAAACAACCCTAGAGTTCATAATAAAACAACACCATATGATATGCATCAATCAACTCTAATGTCACCACAAGTATCCGTGAGTCAATTATACGACATGCATCAAACAACTTCAGATTCATAATATTCAAACCAACACAAAGAACTTCAAAGAGTACCCCAAAGTTTCTACCAGAGAAAGTATGATGAAAACGTGTATCAACCCCTATGCATAGATTACCCGAATGTCAGCGTGGGAACCCACAAGTTGACTACCAAAACATATAGAAAGTGAATCAATAGAACACCCCATTGTCACCACGGGTATCCACATGCAAGAGATACATCAAGTGTTCTCAAATCAAAAATATTCAATCCAATAATAGTGAGACCTCAAAGGGAAAGACTCAATACTTCAGAACAAGATAGAGAGGGAAGAACACCATATGATCCAACTATATTAACAAAGCTTGCGGTAAATCAAGATCATGCCAAATCAAGAACATGGGGGGACAGAGAGAGAGATCAAACACATAACTATTGGTGCATACCTCGTCCCCAAGGGTGACCTACTCCCTCCTTGTCGTGGAGAGCACTGGGACGATGAAGATGGCCTACGGTGATGATTTTCCCCTCCGACAGAGTGCCGTAACATATGTTTGGAGGTGTTATCCGATGTTTGAATATCTAATGCACAACATTGATGTGGCACCTACCTCGAAAACTGTCGTGGAATTGTCACGGCAGATGTACTAGGGTGAGGACTTAGTCGTGAGGCCAACACATCTATGTAGTAGCTTGAAAGGGGTTGAACGGAATCGAGAGATGCAACGCAAGACAAGGATTTAGACAGCTTTGGGCCCCGGGAAACACCGTCCGGTAATAACCCTACATGTTGTTTGTGGCTAGGTCTCGTTATGATCCTCATGGAGTAGCCGCATAAGCCAGCTCTCCTTATCGTGTCTAACCCTAGAGATTGTTTCTTCTTCCTTCTCACTTCTCCCTCTTGGGGCGGCTTACTTGTAGAGTCCTAGTAGGATTAGGACTAGCTTATTCTCTATTACAAACTAGATACAAGTCCGGTTCTTGCTTCCTCATAAAAGAATTATTCCTCATGCCTTCCATCTTAAGCCGGCCTACCATAATATAAGCCGGCCTGCTGGGCCTTGGGTCTTGTCGTCCGTCTGATCCGCCCGCTGATACGTCCAAAACGTATCTATAATTTCTGCTTGCTCCATGCCACTTTTGGGTGATATTGCTATGATATTCATACACTTCCATACACTTTTGATCATATTTGGACTAACCTACTAATCCAGTGCACCCCGGTGCCAGTTTCTGTTTTCGGCTGTTTTTGTATTTCAGGTTTTCAAGTTACGAGAACTGCCAGGAAAAATCCAGAAAAATTATATAAAAAATCAGCGTTCCAGAACCTACCTTGCGCCCGAAGGACAGCCGGGGGGCGGGGGCCACCAGGGCTCCAGGCGCCCTGGCGGCGCGCCCCCCCTGGGCCGCGCCGGGGGGCGCCTGGGCCCCCCGAGCCCCGTCTGGTGCCCCCCTTCGGCATATATTTAGAGCGTCCTTCGAAACCCTCGGGACGGAAACTCTTTTTCGCGATCTCATCTCTGTTCCGCCGCCGCCGCCGCTTCCAAGATCGGGAGCACCAGGAGAACTCTTCCCGGCACCCTGCCGGAGGGGAGGATCACCATCGGGAGCCTCTCCACCACCATGGACACCTCCCGGATGTGTTGTGAGTAGTCTCCCTTGGACCATGAGTCCATGACCAGTAGCTATGTGATGTTCTCCTCCCGTTCTTGAGCTTCACTAATTAGTCCTCGTGAGCTGCCCTACATGATCGAGGCACATATGTAATCCTATGCTGTTGGTATGATGAGTTTGCTGGGATCCGATGGATTATGAGATTATGTTCAGATTGTTCTTGAGTAATATATTTGATCTACATCTTTTATATTTATGTTCATAAGTAATTCTTGCATGTTCTTCGTTGTTATTTATTGCTTTGGCCAAGTAATACGTAGTGACTCCAAGAGGGAACGTTATGCTTGATTGTGGGTTCATGCCCCTCGATGACTAGTTTGAGTGACAGAAACATGAGTCTAGGGGATGTGATGTTGCCACAAGGGGGAAAACAACGGTGCTTGTGCCCGCGGGTGCAAGGATTGTTTACTTTATGCAAAGTTCTTTTAATGCAGTTGTCTGTTGCATTGAGTTTACACTATGGGTGGGGCTCGCAACTTAATACCAGCGAGATGTTCTGGATAGATATCTCAAGGTGGATGATTAGTAGTAGATATTGATGGATTTCGGTCTACTTACTTTGGCGTACCGCCCATGCTTTGAACCTCAACCTTTCTTGCAATGTAGTCAGCATTGGTTTGCGTTCGTGGTCCTGTCAATTGCCCAGCTGTAATTCGTTTACCTCACATAGCTGTTTTATCGTCTTTTGGGAGAGAGACATCACTAGTGAACATCATGAGACTCCGGTCCATATTACCATCATTGATCACATCCGCTATTTACTTTTCGCTTTTACTTACTATTGCAAACATTATCTATCACTACTATCATTTGCGTTTAATCCTTTGTGAACTACAAGGCCGGAGGGATTGACAACCTCTCTGTACTCGTTGGGAGCAAAGTTATTTGTATCTGTGTGCAGGTCCACGTTGATTGCTAATATCTGGCGCCGTTAGTAGTTGACACCTACTTGTTGAACCTAGGAGTCTCTGGGGATTCGATCCTTGGCATTTTTGCTAAGGGAAAAACTTCCACAACACTGCATCTCACACCTTCCACTTGGGGTAACCAACGAGGGGTTAGAGGCCCATCAAGGAGTTTTTCTGGCGCCGTTGCCAGGGACTCCACTCTTCAGGATAGGGGAGTTGCATGCTATCTTTTACCTTTGCATTTTAGTTTTGTTAGTTTACCTTTCAGTTTTGCTTTAGTACCTTTTTATCGAAAATCATAAAAATAGTTATCTTGCTTGCTTGCTACTATGGGTTCCACCGAGAACACCAAGTTGTGTGACTTCACTAGTCACAACAACGATGACTTTATCAGCACACCTATCACTACACCTGCCACTTCAGCACCTTCATATGAAATTAAACCTGCTTTACTGAACTTAGTCATGAAAGATCAATTCTCCGGTGCTGGAGATGATGCTGCTTTACACTTGAACAACTTTGTTGAACTTTGTGATATGCAAAAGTACCAAGAAATAGATGGTAATATTGTTAAGCTTAAGCTTTTTCCTTTCTCCTTGAGAGGAGGAGCTAAAATTTGGTTTCAGTCTTTGCCTAGAAATAGCATAGATTCATGGGACAAGTGCAAAGATGCTTTTGTTGGAAAATACTATCCACCTGCTAAAATTATCCAACTAAGAAGTAACATAATGAATTTTAAACAATTGGATAATGAACACGTTGCCCAAGCTTGGGAACGTATGAAATCTCTTATCAAGAACTGCCCTACTCATGGTTTGACTACTTGGATGGTTATCCAAACTTTTTATGCAGGCTTGAACTTTACCTCGCGGAACTTGTTAGATTCGGCCGCGGGAGGAACCTTTATGTCAACTACACTTGGTGCTGCCACGAAGCTTCTCGATGAGATGATGACCAACTATTCCCAATGGCACACCGAACGCGCTCCAACAGGTAGGAAGGTAAACTCTGTCGAGGAGATTTCCTCCCTAAATGAAAAAGTTGACTTGATCATGTCTCTACTTTCGAAGCAATCTTCTGTTGATCCTCGTGATGTTCCTTTAAATTCTTTGATTGCTCAAGAACAAGTAGATGTGAACTTTATCTCTAGAAACAATTTTAATAACAATGCTTATAGGAGTAATTTTGGTAGCAATCCTTATGGGAACAGCAATGCTTATCCTATCACCAAGAACTCCACCCAAAAAGATAGAGACTTGTCTGGCTATGAGAAACTTCTAGAAATAGAGAAGGCCACTAAGAATTACATGCACACCCAATATGAACAAAACAAAACCTTCTCGAGGCAATTAAATGAGCATACTGCTATCTTGCAAAACATTAGTAGACAATTAGAGAGCATAAATATTGAGATTTCTAACCTCCAGACTAGGCTCACTATCACTGAGACCCAAGTTTCCAACATGTCCCACACACAAGCCACTTTGATAAACCAAATGGCAGCTAAACCCGAAGTGGTTGCACCCCTAAGGGAGGAAGAAGATAGAATTAAGAGCCTTCCTACCCACCACATTGTTGCTACTATCCAAGTTGTTGAGGATATCCAAACTCTTAGCACCCAATGCACTCCTGGTCCCGATGTGTTGCTCCTGCACCAAGATAATGTGTGCCTTGATCAGGAGCTCCGCCAAATGCAAGGACTTGACGGTCCCATTATCACATCCCCGCACAACAGCCAGTAGGAAGCTCAGTTTGTTTGATCATGTATGCACCGCTAAGTTGAAGCACTTGGCCATGGCCATCTTCGCTATCTCACACGATGGGCCAGGCCCAAAATCTCAAGTAGGTTGGTTACTAGGGCCCTGATACGTCCAAAACGTATCTATAATTTCTGCTTGCTCCATGCCTCTTTTGGGTGATATTGCTATGATATTTATACACTTCCATACACTTTTGATAATATTTGGACTAACCTATTAACTCAGTGCACCCCAGTGCCAGTTTCTGTTTTCGGCTGTTTTTGTATTTCAGGTTTTCCCATTACGAGAACTGCCAGAAAAATACCGAAAAAATTATATAAAAAATCAGCGTTCCAGAAGGTTCTCGGTAGCCAAAGTACAGCCGGGGGGGGCACCAGGGCTCCAGGCGCCCTGGTGGCACCCCCCCCGCTGGGCCGCGCCGGGGGGGCGCCTGGGCCCCCCGAGCCTCGTCTGGTGCCCCCCTTTGGCATATATTTAGACCGTCTCCCAAAACCCTTGAGACGGAAACCCTTTTTCGCGATCTCATCTCTGTTCCGCCGCCGCCGCCGCTTCCAAGATCGGGAGCACCAGGAGAACCCTTCCCGGCACCCTGCCGGAGGGGGGGATCACCACCGGGAGCTTCTCCACCACCATGGACGCCTCCCGGATGAGTTATGAGTAGTCTACCTTGGACCATGGGTCCATGACCAGTAGTTATGTGATGATCTCCTCCCGTTCTTGTGCTTCACTAATTAGTCCTCGTGAGCTGCCCTACATGATCGAGGCACATATGTAATCCTTATGCTGTTGCTATGATGAGTTTGCTGGGATCCGATGGATTATGAGATTATGTTCAGATTGTGTTTGAGTAATATATTTGATTCACCTCTTTTATATTTATGTTCGTAAGTAATTCTTGCATGTTCTCCGTTGTTATTTATTGCTTTGGCCAAGTAGTAGGTAGTGACTTCAAGAGGGAACGTTATGCTTGATTGTGGGTTCATGCCCCTCGATGACTAGCTTGAGTGACAGAAACATGAGTCTAGGGGATGTGCTGTTGCCACAAGGGGGAAAACAACGGTGCTTGTGCCCGCGGGTGCAAGGATTGTTTACTTTACGCAAAGTTCTTTTAATGCAGTTGTCTGTTGCTTTGAGTTTACACTATGGGTGGTACTCGCAACTTAATACCAGCGAGATGTTCTGGATAGATATCTCAAGGTGGATGATTAGTAGTAGATATTGATGGATTTCGGTCTACTTACTTTGGCGTACCGCCCATGCTTTGAACCTCAACCTTTCTTGCAATGTAGTCAGCATTGGTTTGCGTTCGTGGTCCTGTCAATTGCCCAGCTGTAATTCGTTTACCTCACATAGCTGTTTATCGTCTTTTGGGAGAGAGACATCACTAGTGAACATCATGAGACTCCGGTCCATATTACCATCATTGATCACATCCGCTATTTACTTTTCGCTTTTACTTACTATTGCAAACATTATCTATCACTACTATCATTTGCGTTTAATCCTTTGTGAACTACAAGGCCGGAGGGATTGACAACCTCTCTGTACTCGTTGGGAGCAAAGTTATTTGTATCTGTGTGCAGGTCCACGTTGATTGCTAATCCGGCGCCGTTAGCAGTTGACACCTACTTGTTGAACCTAGGAGTCTCTGGGGATTCGATCCTTGGCATCTTTGCTAAGGGAAAAACTTCCACAACACTGCATCTTACACCTTCCACTTGGGGTAACCAACGAGGGGTTAGAGGCCCATCAAGGAGTATTTTCTGGCGCCGTTTCTGGGGACTCCACTCTTCAGGATAGGGGAGTTGCATGCTATCTTTTTCCTTTGCTTTTTAGTCTTGTTAGTTTACCTTTCAGTTTTTGCTTTAGTATCTTTTATCAAAAATCACAAAAACAGTTATCTCGTTCTTTAGTTGTCATTATGTCGGGTCCTTTTGTCTTTGACGAGGCAGAAGTTCTCACCTTTAAACAAAGAGGTGGGGAAAGTTTGAAAGATGCTTGGTATAGAATTAATGATTCACAAAAAAGAGCCACCAAGAAGCTACCGACTACTATCTTGCTTAGAAATTTTTATGTTGGAATTACTTCTTGGAATAGGTTTATTCTAGATACTGCTATCAATGGGAATTTCCTAGAGTCCCCAATTTGGGAGTCTCTTAGTATTATGGAAAATCTTGTTGGGAATCTCCCTGTTGTTAGCATTCGAGAGGACATCACCCTAGCTCACATTATGAAAAAACTTGAAAAGATAGAGCTAGAGATGCCAAGCATTAATAAGATAAATGAGTTGGATCGTAAGATCCAAGGGAATTTGAATAGACTTGATAGCTCCATGCATAATTTTTTTTAAATTTTGGAGACCGTCAAATTCCATGACTTGGACTCTTCTAGGATAGACAAGATTGAGGAAATATTTGATACCCTAGGAACTACCTTCTCCTCGATCAAAACCAAAAAGGTAGAAACTCCGGCAAAGAGGGAGCCTAAGTTCGTTCACGTTCCAAAGGCTCCCCGTTCTAAAAGTAATCCATCTATTGCCAAAGGGGTTGAAACTGTAAAGACCTTGGAAGAAACACCTGTCTTTGATAAATTTATAAATGAATCTTCCCTTGACTTTTATCCTTTTGGTCTTCTACCTAGGAGTATCTCTATGAGGCCTTTATTTGAGAGTCCTCTTAAGACTAGTTGTATTATTGAAGAGCTTTTTGATGATCTTGATGATGGTTCAATTGATACAACTTGATCTCTATGCATTATGCCTAGCTTAAAGGCATAAAAGAAAGCGCTTTTGGGAGGCAGCCCACATGAATAAATTTTTATATTTTGCTTTTGTTGTGTCTTGATGTTGTTTACTACAGTAGCATCATCATTGTATCTTTGCTTTTTCATATTTGTGCCAAGTATAGCCTCTGATTGCTAGAAAGTTCAAAAGTTGTGAGGTGCTGTCCAGGAAACAGATTCTGTCCTTGGATAGAAAAATTCGTATAAAATCACCAGATCATCTTTTTGGTCTGAATTTTTTCGACAGCGTTCTCTATATAATTGTCTTTCGTGCGTATGTTCTGAGTTTTTTGATTTGAGTTGCAGAAGTGCCCCGAACAAATCAATTACTACCTACTGTTCTGTTTTTCACAGATTCTGTCCTGTTTTGCCTTTCCTTCATTTTGCAAATCAAGAGCTTGCTTTTTCTTTGCAAAAACCTTTTGGCAATCTTGAGAAACAGTAGAACTTCAAGAATATCTTTATTTCCAGCAAGGTGCAATTATTTTATTAAGGGTACTAACCTCGCTAATCAGATTATGATGAGTTATGTATGAAGGGAGTTTTCAAGTGTGCGAGGGAAGATGATAAAAAGATTCAGGAGTGTCAAGCGCTCAAGCTTGGGGATGCCCCCGTGCACCCCCAAGAAATATTCAAGGAGACTCAAGCGTCTAAGCTTGGGGATGCCCCCGTGCATCCCCTTCTCCATCAACATTATCAGTTCGTCTTTCGTTCCGCTATATTTTTATCACTTCATGTGTTATGTGCTATGCTTGGAGCGTCTTGCTTTTAGTTTTCTTTTTAGTTTTTCATAACGAGTCAGAACTCAGCTTTCTTTATGTGGGAGAGAAACACGCTCCACTTCTACCCAGAACATAACATAGAATTTTCATGTCTATCTTTGCTGTGTGTGTTCTTTGTCTTTTAAATAGCTAGTATCATGCTCTGCTCTTAGTATTCATGCTTATCTTTTCAAAGAGCTTTTGTTTAGTTGGTTGCTCGAACTCTCTTTAATTATCATGCTTATCTTATTAAGAGAGTTTGCTTCCGTTGCATTGGTTAATATGTCTATGATAAAGATGCTACGTGCATAATGGTGCTTAGTGGTTCAGGTTTTCTTATGGTTAGTCTCAAATAGCTGGGGGATTCCCAATGTGTCATTGGAGTACCAACTTGATTTGTTTGCCGATGATGTGGTATGGTTTAGTAATATCTTCCTTCAAGAATTTATTTTTATTGACTTGGCGTATGCTCACGCATATTTAAGACTGTAAAGAAAGTCTGTCAAGCCTTGATGATCTTTTATTTCTGAGTAGCGATATAACTACCATGCCTGATTCAATGTTGCTTTGTCGCTCTGCATGATTATGACCGTCATTGCTCTCTTAGTTGGTCGCTTCCAGTCTTTTGCTAACCTCCACCTGTACTAAGCAGACTAACTTTGCAATACATAGCTCATGGGAAAGTAGCTTAAAAACTATTGTGGTAAAGAATATGTTGCCTATGTATCTTATTTCTTATAAGTTGCTTGCTGAGCGGTAACCATGTTTCTGGGGACGCCATCAACTGTCATACTTTTGTTGAATATCATGTGAGTTGCTATGCATGTTCGTCTTGTCTGAAGTAAGGGTGATTTGCCATGGGTTGAATGAATATGCATATTGTTAGAGAAGAACATTGGGCCGCCAACCAAAGCCATGTATCATGGTGGAAGTTTTAGCTTGGATATTAATCCTCAATCTCTTATGAGAATATGCTTATGCATTAAAGAGGAGTCCATCATCTATTTTCTATGTTGTCCCGGTATGGATGTCCTCAAGTTGAGATCTATCAAAAACGAGAAATCAAATGCGATTTATCTCCTTGGACCTTTGTACAGGTGGCATAGAGGTACCCCTTTGTGACACTTGGTTGAAACATATGTAATGCAATGATAACCCATGGAAATCCGAGCTAATTAGGACAAGGTGCGAGCACTATTGGTATTCGATGCATGAGGCTTGCAACTTATAGGATGTCTTATGCATGACACATATGAAGTACTACTACCGTTGACAAAATTGCTTCTATGTTTTTAAAAATAAAAGCTCTAGCACATAACCATTCTTTTACTTTTATGTTGAGTCTCCACCTTCTTTTAAAAGTACCAACTACTGAGAGCATGATTGTCATTCTGAGTGTAATGTGCATTGTCCCAAAGTAGCATTGTCTTTTGCATGATTGTGATATCGTTATTTCTGAAATCATTGTATCTAGTCATCACTTAAACCTTGAAGGTGCCCCTGCATTTATGTTTTGCTTCACTAAAGGGGGCAAGCTAGATATCACTTTATCATATTTGCACATCATGTTCATTGCAAATCTATTTGATGCTTCAATGTCATGTTGTAAAACTTTTAGTCATTTGTGATTTTCTCATGAGGCAACTTAATTACTATAGAATCATTGTCTCAGTAAGCTTTTGTCATATGAATGCTAAAAGTCCTATATGGTTAATAGCATGTCACCACAGAAATTATTCTTGTTATCATTTACCTACTCGAGGACGAGCATGAATTAAGCTTGGGGATGTTGATATGTTCAAAACGTATCTATAATTTCTGCTTGCTCCATGCCACCTTTGGGTGATATTGCTATGATATTCATACACTTCCATACACTTTTGATCATATTTGGACTAACCTACTAATCCAGTGCACCCCGGTGCCAGTTTCTGTTTTTGGCTGTTTTTGTATTTCAGGTTTTCACGTTACGAGAACTGCCAGGAAAAATCCAGAAAAATTATATAAAAAATCAGCGTTCCAGAACCTACCTTGCGCCCGAAGGAAAGCCGGGGGGGGGGGGGCACCAGGGCTCCAGGCGCCCTGGCGGCGCGCCCCCCCTGGGCCGCGCCGGGGGAGCGCCTGGGCCCCCCGAGCCCCGTCTGGTGCCCCCCTTCGGCATATATTTAGAGCGTCCTTCGAAACCCTCGGGATGGAAACTCTTTTTCACGATCTCATCTCTGTTCCACCGCCGCCGCCGCTTCCAAGATCGGGAGCACTAGGAGAACTCTTCCCGGCACCCTGCCGGAGGGGAGGATCACCATCGGGAGCCTCTCCACCACCATGGACGCCTCCCGGATGAGTTGTGAGTAGTCTCCCTTGGACCATGAGTCCATTACCAGTAGCTATGTGATGTTCTCCTCCCGTTCTTGAGCTTCACTAATTAGTCCTCGTGAGCTGCCCTACATGATCGAGGCACATATGTAATCCTATGCTGTTGCTATGATGAGTTTGCTGGGATCCGATGGATTATGAGATTATGTTCAGATTGTTCTTGAGTAATATATTTGATCTACATCTTTTATATTTATGTTCATAAGTAATTCTTGCATGTTCTCCGTTGTTATTTATTTCTTTGGCCAAGTAATACGTAGTGACTCCAAGAGGGAACGTTATGCTTGATTGTGGGTTCATGCCCCTCGATGACTAGTTTGAGTGACAGAAACATGAGTCTAGGGGATGTGCTGTTGCCACAAGGGGGAAAACAACGGTGCTTGTGCCCGCGGGTGCAAGGATTGTTTACTTTACGCAAAGTTCTTTTAATGCAGTTGTCTGTTGCATTGAGTTTACACTATGGGTGGGGCTCGCAACTTAATACCAGCGAGATGTTCTGGATAGATATCTCAAGGTGGATGATTAGTAGTAGATACTGATGGATTTCGGTCTACTTACTTTGGCGTACCGCCCATGCTTTGAACCTCAACCTTTCTTGCAATGTAGTCAGCATTGGTTTGCGTTCGTGGTCCTGTCAATTGCCCAGCTGTAATTTGTTTACCTCACATAGCTGTTTTATCGTCTTTTGGGAGAGAGACATCACTCGTGAACATCATGAGACTCCGGTCCATATTACCATCATTGATCACATCCGCTATTTACTTTTCGCTTTTACTTACTATTGCAAACATTATCTATCACTACTATCATTTGCGTTTAATCCTTTGTGAACTACAAGGCCGAAGGGATTGACAACCTCTCTATACTCGTTGGGAGCAAAGTTATTTGTATCTGTGTGCAGGTCCACGTTGATTGCTAATCCGACGCCGTAACAGTTGACACCTACTTGTTGAACCTAGGAGTCTCTGGGGATTCGATCCTTGGCATCTTTGCTAAGGGAAAAACTTCCACAACACTGCATCTTACACCTTCCACTTGGGGTAACCAACGATGGGTTAGAGGCCCATCACCCGCCGGGTCACGAGTGAGTCACAATGTCCAGGCATGTTGCTTGTAAACCGCCATGTCCGGGTGGATCGCCAGTGAGTCGCCAAGCTCCAGCCGGGTCTCTGGTGAGTTGCCAAGTCCGGTCGGTGGAGTTGTTAGAATCGCGATTTTGAATCGGATCGGAGCCCTGATGGTAGGATTGCAAATCGTGGAATCCTCACTATCAGGATCGTAGAAACGTAGATTCTATGAACTAAAGTTGTAGGCTCAGAGGGGTTAGTTTGGATCGTAAAGTCGTAGAATTGTACAACAGAATAGCGATTCTGACAACCTTGTCGGGTCATAATTCCGGCCGGGTCATACTGCAGGGTATATCCCCGACATTAGCCCCCAGTTTAATTTGGATTTATCCATGTTAAACTGATCCTGTAAAATAAACACAAGAACAAACTTGACATGTTGTGCTCCGGGTTAAATATTTTCTTGAACCGGCACCTGATCATCCTTAAATCCTTGTCATTTCCTCTGTTATATGTATCCATGATCTCATAGCAAATCTCCTTAGCAGATATGTTCAAACATTACCAATGCAAAAAATCCGGGCACTTCTTCTGAAAAAATCCAGGTCAATAGACCAATATCGTAATCAATTTGCTGACGTTGGTTTCTCACAAAGAAATATTGTGAAAAATAATTCATTTGATTCGGCTCCCAATGCTTAACAAAAATAGTGGTATTTGAAATACTCATCTGATATTCAGCCGGCTTTGAAGATGTAGAACTGGCCAAGTTATGATGTGACGCCCGAAGACCGACGTCCCACAAGATTCCAGAGATTCCAGATGTTCCGGGTTCTCCCGTGTGTTTCATTGGTGCTTGTGTTATTTATTTTTGCATTGCATCATGTCATCATGCCATCATGTCATATTTTCTTTTGCATCTCAACTTAAATAAATTGTGTGGACCTTCGGTCCATTTAAATTGAGGGAAGGTGACTTCTCTTTATAACATATACTCCCAATATTTTAGGGAGCTATTATAATAATATACCATTGCTTCGGAATAACCCAACACACTTGCTTTTATTCTCCAGACATCTTTTGCTTCAAGTTTCCATCTAAACCCTCCCTATAATTCTATTCTCGTTTATCGAGGTTCCTCCACAAGACCCTCCAACAATTTTAATTAATTCCTTACATTTTTGTGAGTCTAGTAAAATTGACCTCATGTCCTAATTCTTCCCTAGCCACCTCCTTCCTTTTCTTTTCTTCGGTGTTGTTTTCTGTTTTTTTATTGGGAGAGCAACTTCATAGAGGAGAAGCCCAGCAGCCTTCCCAGCCTCCAGTCCATCTCCTCCCAGCCGGCCTTCCCACCTGGCCAAGGCCCAGCCGGCCTCCTTTGGCCCATCTCCAGGCCGACCGATCCCGAAACCCTAGCCCGACGCATCTCCCGTTTTCCCTCGCTCGACCGCCGTCACTCGCTCGTTTTCGCTCGCCCCATCTCCCGATCCTTTTCCCCTCGACCCTTCCCAGCGCGCCGCACTCCTCCTTTCCCTTCGCAGCCCTCACCCAGGCTCCCATCGCTCGATCTCCCCACGAGGGCCTCGGCCAGACAGCGCCTCGCTCCCTCCTCGTAGCCGCGCGCCGCGCCCTCCTCTCCAGGCGAGTCCCGGCGCGCCTCAGCCGCCTCCCTGCGCCTCGCCCCTTGGCGCCCCGCGAGCCGGCCGCCTCGAGCCCCGCTTCCTCCCTCGACCAGCAGAGTGCCGCGGCCCCGAGTGCCGTCCTCCATCGCGCCTGCGCATCGCCGGCCCTCAGGCCCTTCCCCTCCAGCCGCCTTGGATGGGGCCGGACCCGTCCTCTAGCGCGGCCTGCGGCCTCCCTTCTCCAGCTCGACCGCGCCCTCCTCTCCAGGAGCTGCAGCACCTCCATCGCCAGGGCCTCAGCCCTCCGCCTCGCCATCTCCTGTGCGCGGGTCGGCCAGATCCGCTCGTCCAGTGCGCCGAGCCGCCACCTCGCCGAGGGGAGGAGCTCCCTCGAGCAGTCCCTCCACCGGCGTGCTAAGCCTGCTGCTGCTGTGCTTCTTCGTCGGCCTCGTGTTGTTGTTTTGGTCCAGCAGATTTTCGTCAAGTTCATCGATGCGTCAAGTACCACTACTTCCCTCTCCGAAACGGAACGTGCACGACGACCGAGAACCAAGACGCGAACGTGAACAACTACCTTCTCGGAGACGCACCAAGTACCACTACAAAAAACGTGTACCCCGACGTCAACTTCGACGCGACAAGTACCCCTACGACAAGTACCTCTCCGAACGGGATGTGAACGACTACACGTGTACCTCTACGGAACAACTACTTCCTCTTCGGAAACGTGAACCACTACTTCCTCTACGACCCGCGAGAACGCCTACTTCCACTACGTCCCTCGACGACTTGAACCCCTCCGAGAACGATTGTCCCGAAGGTATAACCCGAGACGATGACCCGTGGAATGCTTGTGATGTGGTTGTATGAGATGTTTCCTTGTGTGCACCGTGCCGTTTCATCTTTTGTCGTGCTCCTCGGTTGCCTCGTCGCCGACTCGTGGGAACCCGGTGACGGAATCACCCACTTTCATCTTGTTCGACTTGCTCACGTCGATTCTTCTTTTGCACCGGACTCTCAACGAGTTACCGGAACCGAGATGTTGCGTTGCATCATTTTCGGATCGTTGCCGTGGCACCCTTTCCTTCCACCACGGTGACAAATGCTCCGTATCATCTTCATATCTCTCTTGTCATCTTTTAATAAAATTGCATAAAACTTGATCATGTCATCCGCATCATGTTAACAACTTTATAAAAGTGTGAATTGTTGTTTGCTTAATAATTGCTAAACATGCTTATGAGGTTTTTCCCGGAATTGTTGTTGTTTTTCCGGCCTCATTTAAATTGCCTAGTTAGGTAGTTTGTTTTTGCTTCACCTCTTGCTATGTTAAAAACATTTAATCTTGTCTTGTAAATAAACGAGAGTCATTTAAATAATTAAAATGTGGTGTTTCGTCAATATGCAACTCGTTGCATATTGAGCTCCACTTAACTTGTAGTACTTGTTTGTGCACTTTGCCATGCCATGCATAATTAAACCGTACATGCATCATACTTGGATGTGCATCGTATGCCATGTTTATGCTTGTGTGTTTACCGTGTTGCTTGTTTCTTTCCAGTTGCTTCTCTTGTTAGCTTCGGTTTCGTTCCGGAGTTGTGAGGATTGCTCGACTATGTTGCTCCGTCTACTTCATGGACCCGTTCTTCTCCCTTGCAGAATCCCAGGCAAGATGATCATACCCTTGGATACCTTTACTACCATTGCCATGCTTAGTTGTCTCGATGCTATCGTTACATGTCGCGCTACCCATCTTTTATGTCAGCCTCTCCTTGTTGCCATGAAACCTCTAACCTTGAAACCTTCCTAGCAAAACCACTGTTTGGCTATGTTACCCGCTTGCGCAGCCCCTCTTATAGCGTTGTTAGTTGCAGGTGAAGATGAAGATCGTTCCAGGAGGGAACTTGTTGTTGGAATATCACAATATCTATAATTATTATTAACACACCTATATACTGGGCATGGGTGAAAGGCTTGGCCTTTTGCTCGGTGTTTTGTTCCACTCATGCCACCTCAGGCGTCGATAAACCGGCATTATGTTCCTTCATTTTGCGTTCCTTACACGATGGGTGGATGGGGACCCGTTGACAGTTCGACTTTGAATAAAACTCCTCCAGCAAGGCCCAACATTGGTTTTAATTTGCCTCATAATAACAACTTTATTATTTAATTAAATTTGCATAGGGGGTCGCACCCTCGGGTTCTTAATTCTACATAGCAGGGGGGGCCAGTGCTGATGGTGTTGGTCCCAAACTAGAGCCACTTGCGGTGCCACCCAGTTATCTGGGATCTTCGGTTACTGTACGTAGCGCTCATCCGGACGTGGCCTGAGACAAGATGCGCGCGGCTACCATCAGGGTGTCGGCACGCCGGGAGGTCTTGCTGGACTTGTTTTACCATTGTCGAAATGTCTTGTGCTACCGGGATGCCGAGCCTGATCGGTTTTCCCTAAGATAAGGGGTGATGATATTATATTTATCACTTCAGCTAATCGTGAGAGCTTCTGATGGGCTAAGTTGGGACACCCCTGCAGGGTTATGATCTTTCGAAAGCCGTGCCCGCGGTTATGTGGTAGATTGGAATTTGTTAATGTCCGGTTGTAGAAAATTTGACAGAGGATCCGAAGTAAAACACACAACTGTGTGAGTAACCATGACTGTCTCTTTTCACTTTGAGAAGAGAACACGGTGGGGTTATGTTTGATTCGTATGTAGTTTAGGATCTTTAGCGATCACTACTTTTGCGACCGTTGCATAGATGCTCATCTTATTCTTGTACTCGTAAGTTAGCCACCATATTATGCTTAGTCGCTGCTGCAGCCTCACCACTTTACCTCTTCCTACCCACAAAGCTTTGCTAGTCTTGATACCCATGGTTATGGGATTGCTGAGTCCTCGTGGCTCACAGATACTACAACACCAGATGCAGGTTCAGCCGAGGATGCAGGAGCTGGTTCAAGTACTTCACTGGGAGCTCGATGAAGAGAGTAGCCGTATGCTTGTGACGTTTTCGACGATCAGTAGTGGTTTCTACTAGGATTCGATCTAGGCCTGTGGTTTTATGTTGTTTGGTATCTTGTCTTTTGGATCTTACCCTTAGATGGGCTGTGATGTTTTGAATGATGTTTCGCTTATGTATTGTATTGTGTGAAGTGGCGAGTGTAATCCAACTATCTCTTTTGCATTTTAATCCCTCTTTTACATGAGTCGTGCAAAGATACCAAACTTGCGATCATTCCAGGATGGGCTTATATCTTTAAGTCGTGCCTCGACACGTAGGAGATATAGTCCCATCCTGGGCATTACATATGATTTACAAAATCTCCGGGTTATAAAAACTGATGATTCCGGGTTATGACTGTTATAGACGCCAGGTCAGGATTATTGCCAACGCCGGGTCACACAATTGATCCTCCTAGTTTACTCAAAATTGAGAATTTGAAGATGTTCCTCCATTATATTCATATTACCTGTAGCCCCCCAAGTCTTGAGCAGAGCAAAGCGATGACTTAAGGCTTCCTTCAATATGAATATTACCACTTCAAAGAAATCCCGGTTGTTCATCCCAGTCACTAGTCAAAACTGAATATTTCACATATGTAGCCCCCAAGTGACAAGTTGTCAAGCTTGCAGCAACCTGGGACTTGTAATTGCCTTATGCTCATAAAAACTTCAACCAGTGTAGCCCCCAAGGGCTGGGTCATTATGCAATAATGAGCAGGGACTTTGTAAATATGATCATGTAGACTTGAACAGCAACGTGTAGCCCCCAAGGGCCAGCTCACTAAGATAATATTGAGCTGGGACTTTATATATACTTCTTTGAAAAGATCATCATATGATGTAACCCCCATCATGGGGCTTGAACCCATGTCCACAATGTTAAGAGCTTTGTGTTCTACCAACTGAGCAGTGATTCCTTCAATATAATGGATTAAGGCTTGTGTACCTTGAATGTTTGACAAGAGCAATCGGTAGCCCCCAAGGGCCGGCTCATTACAATATGATGAGTTGGGTCTTCAATATTGGTGAGCAAAAATGTCTTTGCATTAGCCCCCAAGTGCCATGGTGCATGCTGCGGTGACATGGGACTTGCGTATTTGATGTAATCTCAATTTGAATAATGTAGCCCCCAAGTGCCAGGTCGTAAGCCACCAGCGACTTGGGACTATTCCTTCCATTGTAGAATAAAGCATATCCATTGATAAGATTATAGCCATTGCGCGAAAGCGACTTTGAAAACCTCAATCATAATACTGGTTATTGATAACCATAATAAAAATCCAGCCATGTTGGCTATTAAAGATTTGAATAATATAACCTGGTTTGAAAACCGGTTCCTGCAATATAAACTAGTATATCTATGCATATATGATGCATGTTGGGATGATGTAATGGTGATGAAATGTATGATGCAATATATGATGATGTACATGCATGATGCAACATATGATGATGTATGCGTATGATGCAATGTATGATGATGTATGTGCATGATAACAAAATACTTCAATGAAACTAGCCTGAGCCACTGGAGTATCCTCGCATCTGTAGACGGCTCTCAGGTGACCCAATCGATGTTTGAACCTGGATAAGTTTAGATATGACTATCGAGAGTACACGAGGTCGGAGTAGCATCAAGCAAACATGCAGGTTTAACCAAGTTTCAATGAAGGCGACTTTAGCAGCCTGGATCTATCCTGACTATATGTAAGTCGTGCTCTCACGTGACAGCCGGTGTTTGAACCTTAGCAAGCTCAAAAGCTTTGGTCGAATACGCCGTAAAAGATTGATTGCTAAGAGTTCGACGGGTCAATCTGGATGACCTGATGGAGTTGAAGCAGCTGGTATACATGTACGATGACCCGGAAAGGTTATGTCCTCTTTGGTCGAATACGCCTATGTTTGAACAGGATAACCTGTTCAAGAGGGTAGTAACGCTATGTTCTCTTTGGTCGAATACGCCTATGTTTGAATAGGAGGCCCCCAAGTGACATATTTACGAAAGCCAACAAGGCAGGATACCCATGTTTGAACCGCGCATCATGGCAGCAAGCTCTCTTTGGCAACCTTTAATTTTTCCCGAGAACTCGAACTTGCGAGAAATTGGATTCTTCTTGAGCCGGAGTTTTAAACCGGATATTGAGAGCTTCAGAGCTTTTTTGGGAGACAGATTTCATTTGAACCGGATTTTAAACCGAAATTCTTTATTTGAGCCGGAATAATTCTGACAACGTTAAATTTTCATCAACACAGCAGCAGCGTACGGGACTGGGTTATCTTCTCCTCCACTGACCCAGAGTTCTTAAATCTGCTTTAAACTGGCAATCATTTACTGAGTCATGTCATCGTAGCCCCCGAGTCTCAAAACGACTCGAGGAGTTGGCTTGAGATTCTCCAGACTTGACCATAGCATAAGATGTATATCATTGGTGTTGATAGCGCGATGTGAATCCATAGAAGGTTGAGGTGACTGCGGCAGGTTATAAATGATCCCGTATGAGCCGTGTCAGCAACTCGGTCAATGGTTCCTTCGAACTGGTTGTTTGAAGTCAACCAAACTGTAGTGGTGGTGACTTGTGCGCCTGCTCACTGAGCCATCCAGTGCAGACGGTGGTTGATAATATATGATAATTGTCCTTCAAATTGTTGGAAGAAAGAACCGGGCTACCCAAGCAATGTTTTTTTTCACTCAATAAACAGCTCATATTGACAGGTGCGGCCCAGTGTGTTGATGTAGACCAGCCCGCGAGAGACGAACAGTAAAGACATCCACCGTATTTGAGATGGCATGGACAGAAGAGTCGGCCATGGCGTTGTAGGCCGGTGTGGACGGGCGAGTCAATCGCAGGCGCGGTAAAACCGCGCGGACGGACGGGTCAGCCTCGTCGTGTTGATGTAAACTGGGCCGCAGAGGCGGCGACTTGCACATATATTCGTTGAGCATTATGGCAGGTCAGATGCTGACGCATGATATCCATGACATGACTGTCGCTCTTATAGTGAACACTTGTCCTGCATCAAAAAATATCGCAAGCCAAAGTAATTGCCTTTTTTAAAGAAATTAATATGTAATATAAAAATATACTGGATGGATTTCACCGGATATGTTAGGCTGAAAATTATCCGCCGTGGAGTTGATGATCACCACGGTGAAGCTAAAATCAATCACAGATGAGTCTCCCGCGGTAGCAGACAGATGAGTCGGCCGTGGCGTTGTAAGCCGGGGCAGACGGGCAAGTTGTCCTCCTCGTTGTAGGCCGGCGCTGTCGCGAGAGACGGCCACGGTGTTGTAAGCCGGCGCGGTCGCGAGAGACAGCCACGGTGTTGTAAGCTGGTGCGGGAGTCTGTTGAGTAACGACAACCACCTGTGCCGAATGATGTTGGCGTGCCTCCATCTCCGCGGTATAATACCACTTTGTAATGAATAATTCTCCTGCATATAAAATACAGCAAGGCAAAGTAGTTCTGCTTGGATGAATTAATATGTACTTAAAAATAAATAGGGTAAATATCAACTGGTATTTTTCGTCGAATGGACGTGGACAGTGGAGTAGCAGTGGTCAGCCTATAGTGAGGCCACGGTAGGGACAGTGACACGCCCCTTTGCTTTTATTTTTTTCTTCATAGTAGAACATCCTTACTAACCATAGTACTAATATCGCAGTAGTAGTGGCCGGCGGCTTGAAGGCCAGCTAGAGGAGGTCCCCGGCGATTTGAGACAGCTCAACCCCGACGGCACAGCTCGACGTGGCAGGTGAGGAGGCCAAGGTTGTGACGGCGAGGCGGCTCGCATCAGGGCGTGGCGGCCCTGTGCGTCACCGCGGCTCACGGCGGGGTTTCGGCGGGTTGTCTCAACTGTAGTTGAGGCGAGGCGCAACGGCGACTCGTACGGGAAGCGTGATGTGGCCCGTGGTGGCAACAGAGCGCCGACCTGGCCGGCGGGTCTGCAGAGGAGGAGAGTTCACCATGGCGAATCCGGGACCGTGACGGAGAAGGTTCCGCGGCTGTAAATCCGAGTTGATGTTGTATTTGATTCCGGGTCATCAATTGCGTCCGAGTCCGTGGAATTACTATAGGGGCCTTGGCGTAGAAGGCAAAGTGGTGATGACCGCTCAACCCCGGCGGTAACCCGGCGGCGGCAGCTAGAAATCGACCGACAGGGTCAAAGATCAAATGAAATGAGAGTAGCTCAGCGATGGAAACCGAATTCTTGTCCTAACCTGCTTCTGAATCATGAATTACTTTGCTGCTGATTGGACTTCGTTCCCTTTTCTTTGATTTTGACTGCAACTGCTGCCGTGCGCACGCGCGACCCTCTGTCCGGGTCTTAGTTTTCTTCTGATCAAAACAAAATAGAGGATAGGGTTCGTAGTAACTTCGGCGGTGGCGTAACCAAAAAGCTGATGCATGTATTGGCTTTTAAGGGTGTCTTCAATTCGGTTTCATCGGATAGTCTGGACGGTGCGGCGCGTACCATACTGTCCAACTCCAATTTTCAACCGTGAGCCCGATGCCACGTTGTTGATGTGCCTGCGGGCATCGATGCGGCGGTTTTCCACCATTCCTGACGAGGATCAAACTAATTGAACTTTGAATCCGATTGATTGTGAACTTTTCGATCCCTGAGAGATCCCTCCAAGAACTCAACACCACCATGCGCAATTGTGACACCCCGAGACCGGTGCGCCAGGTGTCAGCCAGTTATTCGTCGTCGTTGCCATGTCATCTGCTTGCGTGTTGCATTTTGCCATGTCATCGTGTGCATTGCATCAGCATGTTTTCAAAACATGCATCCGCCCGAGCCCCCTCGTCCTCTCCGTTGTCCGTTCTGAGCCCAGACACACTTGCACGTGCCCGCGGCACCTCCGAATATTTATTTTATGAGTGGCCGGAAAATTTTCTCAGAATGGGTTGAAACTTGGCGTGTGGTCTTATTATAGTGTAGACAGATCGCCTGTCAAGTTTCATCGCATTCGGAGCTTGTTTGATAGCTCTTCGCTCGCCGACGCGCCGCGTCCTCCCCACGACGCCAACTCCGCCCCGTCGGCCGCCTCCAACCGCCGCCGCGTTGCCGCGTCTTCCTCGCCGCCGGCCTAACCACGGACAGATCCGGGGCCCTCCCCCCGGATCCGCGCCGGCCCGTCTGCCTCCGGCCGCTCCCTCGCCGATAGCCGCCGCGCCGCCGGCAAGCCATGGCTGGCTCCTCTACGCGACCGAGTCCCCGCCAGCTGGGCCCGTGGGCGCACCCACGAACGTGTCCACCCGGACCGTCGGACATGTCCAACCCCCCCCCCCCACGGGCCCGCACGTCAGCCTCTTCGCGCCGGACATGTCCGCCCCAAGACGGACAATGTCCAGATTTGCCCCGGGAGGTTGTTTTTCTTCTAAGTCCCCAGTATTTGTAATTTTTGTTGCATGTTTGAGTGGCTGTAACTTTTGTGTGATGGTCCGATTTGAGTGAATGAGATGTCAAAATGATCGTTGTGATATGCTCTTCATTTTGTTCCATTGTGGCATGCTTGTTTGAGTTCATCTTGATGCCCTAATCATCGTTGCAAGAGTGCTATATGTTTAAAACTGCTGTTAACTGTAATTTTGTTGCATGCTTGTGGTGGTGATAACTTTGAGCATGTTGGTCCAAATGGAGCATATGATATGTCAAAATGATCATTGTGAAGTGCTCTACATGATGGTTTCTGTAGCATTCATGTTAGGTGCCATATTGCCATGTTAATCTCTGTTGCAAAAGTGCATGTGGCTGTTAAGTGCTGAAACTTATTGTGAGATGCTGTTTTGACTTGTTCATTGCTATTGGTGTGATTGTCTTCATGCCACATGTCAATATATTTTAGAAGCACAATCATATGGTCTTTGCTGTGGTGCAATCCACTTTCCATGATATGCCTTGTGGTGTTTGCAACAAGCTTGTAAACATGCCATGTCGTTGTTGCTGTTTTATACTTAGTGAAAAAACTGCTAAGTCTGGAATCTGTTAAACCTGATGCTATGTTTGCTTGATGCCCCACTCAAATCCATGCATGTTCTAGTATATCCAATGATCATGTCTTGTTATCCATGTTATGCTCTATCCATCCATGCCCTCATTTGCACATATGGCCTGATGTAGCTTATTTATTTCTTGCTCTCAAGTTGCTATAAATTTACCTGTCAGATTTTTATCAGCATGATCAATTTGGTGAAGCTTGTTGTTATTGATCCATGCCTCCTATGGAGTTGTTCCAATGGAGATATTTGATGTATGCTATGTATATTACATGTACATGTTCTTGTTATACTTAGTAGAGTTGATATGCTTGTTGTTTTGTGCCTCCCAAGGCAGCATCGTGATGATGTTTTTGCCTTCCCAGATTTTGACTAAGTCTGGATAAACTTATTGCAACTTGCCATGCTTGTTTAATTGTGTTCCAGCAAGATTTTGGGTGTGCTCTAAGTTCATGCTTGTTAAGTATCATGTCTATTTCACATCCATGCCTCTTGTTATCATGTTTGGGTGATGTAGCATATATTTACTTTGCTCCAAAGTTGCTATGTTGCTGAATTTGGACAGCTTGTTGTTATATCTTGTTTCATGTGTATGTGTTGAACCGTTGCTCCGTTTTGAGCGTGCCCTATATGAAACTTGTGTGATTTTGCATGTAGAAGCATAATATGATGCTGTTTACCTATTTGGAGTGTGTTTCCTTGATGTTTGGGTGCATCTTGCACCGATGACATGCTTGTCTTGTTTTGCTCATATCTTCTAGGTCGTAGCTCCGAATTAAACAAACTTTATATGAAACTTGACTAGAATTTCGAGTAGATCATCATGGTGTATGTTAACTTGCTGTTTAACCACTTTAACTTAAGGTTTGTTCAGATCTGGACCAATTTTGAAACGTGCATATGAGGACTTACCGGAATTGGTATATGTTGATTCCGGCCTCATTTAAACTTGTTGGTTTGTGTTGCTCTTGTGTGCTTCATCCCTTGCCATGTTTTGCATCATATAGACTTGTCTTGCATCATACTTGGTTGAGCATCTTGTCATGTTCTTGAGTGGTGTGTTCACCATGTTGTGTGCTTTCTTCTCGCTAGTTCTTTTCCGTTGCGATCGTGAGGACTCGTTCGTCTACACGTGGTTTGTCTTCGAGGCTTCTTCTTCGTCTTCTTCATGGATCCGTTCTTCTTCCTTGCGAGTTCTCAGGCAAGATGACCATCAGCTTGGATACCTTTACTATCATTGCCATGCTAGATGTCTCGATGCTATCGCTATATGTCGCGCTACCCATCGTTTATTGTCAGCCCCTCTCCTTGTTGCCATGAAACCTCTAACCTTTGACACCTTCCCAGCAAACCGTTGTTTGGCTATGTTACCCGCTTGCTCAGCCCCTCTTATAGCATTGTTAGTTGCAGGTGAAGATGAACATTGTTCCATGTTGGAACTTGTTGTTGGAATATCACAATATCTACTATTATTATTAACACACCTATACACTTGGCAATAGGTGGAAGGCTTGGCCTTTTGCTCGGTGTTTTGTTCCACTCATGCCGCCTTAGGAGCCGATAAACCGGCGTTATGTTCCTTGATTTTGCGTTGCTTACACGGTTGGGTATATGGGGACCCCTTGACAGTTCGTCTTTGAATAAAATTCCTCTAGCAAGGCCCAACATTGGTTTTAATTTGCCTCATAATAACAACTTAATTAATTAATTAAATTTGCATAGGGGGTCGCACCCTCGGGGATTCTTTTTTACATAGCAGGGGGGCCAGTGCTGATGGTGTTGGTCCCAAACGGGGGTCCTGCGGGGCCACCAGGGGGAAACTCGAGGTTTGGTTTTACCTGTAGCATCACCCGTCCGGTCGTGGCCTGAGACGAGATATGCGCGGCTACTATCAGGGTGTCGGCACGCCAGGAGGTCTTGCTGGACTTGTTTTACCATTGTCGAAATGTCTTGTGCACCGGGAATTCCGAGTCTGATCGGGCTTCCCTAAAATAAGGGGTAATATTATTATTACTTCTGCTGACCGTGAGAGCTTGTGATGGGCTAAGTTGGGACACCCCTGCAGGGTTATAATCTTTCGAAAGCCGTGCCCGCGGTTATGTGGCAGATTGGAATTTGTTAATGTCCGGTTGTATAAAACTTGACAAAGGATCCGAGATAAAACACACAACCGCGTGAGTAACCGTGACTGTCTCTTTTCACTTTGAGAAGAGAACACGGTGGGGTTATGTTTGACTCGTAGGTAGTTCAGGATCTTTAGCGAGCATTACTAGTTTGCGACCATTTGCGTAGATGCTCATCTTATTCTTGTACTCATAAGTTAGCCACCATATTTTTTTGCTTAGCCGCTGCTGCAACCTCACCACTTAACCTATTCGTACCCATTAAGCTTTGCTAGTCCTGATACCCATGGTTATGGGATTGCTGAGTCCTCGTGGCTCACAGATACTACAACAACAGTTGCAGGTGCAGGTTTCCGATGACTTGACATGAGAGCGATGTTACCTTTTGTTGGAGTTCTTTCTTCTTCTTCTTCGTCGGCCTTGGGCTAGGTTCCTAGTCGGCAGCCTGGGATAGCAGATGGATGTCGTTGTGCTTTTCATGTTTGCATCCGTAGTCAGATGCCTTGTATTGATGTTCATGTATTCATGTGACTTGTATGAAGTGTTGTATCCCCCATGTATTTATGTAATGGTACGATGTAATGATATCCATCTTGCTAAGCGCCTGAGGTGCGGTTGTGCCCCAATCACGTATGAGTCTCGTGATCGGGATAGAATCGCATCTTGGGCCTGCCAGCAATGCCCCATGGTGGGTGCCAACTATCGTGGAATTGTCACGGCAGATGTCCTAGAGTGAGGACTTAGTCGTGAGGCCAATGCATCTATGTAGTAGCTTGAAAGGGGTTGAGCGGAATCGAGAGACGCAACGCAAGACAAGGATTTAGACAGCTTCGGGCTCCGGGAAACACCGTCCGGTAATAACCCTACATGCTGTTTGTGGCTATGTCCCATTATGATCCTCATGGAGTCGCCGCATAAGCCGGCTCTCCTTATCGTGTCTAACCCTAGAGATTGTTTCTTCTTCCTTCTCACTTCTCCCTCTTGGGGATCCCTGCCCCTCCTTATGTAAGTTGAAGGGGCGGCTTACATGTAGAGTCCTAGTAGGATTATGACTAGCTTATGTTGGAAATATGCCCTAGAGGCAATAATAAAATGGTTATTATTATATTTCCTTGTTCATGATAATCGTGTATTATCCATACTATAATTGTATTGATTGGAAACTCAAATGCATGTGTGGATACATAGACAAACAACATGTCCCTAGTGAGCCTCTACTAGACTAGCTCGTTGATTAAAGATGGCCATGGTTTCCAGGTCATAGACATGAGTTGTCATTTGATAACGGGATCACATCATTAGGAGAATGATGTGATGGACAAGACCCAAACTATGAACGTAGCATATGATCGTGTTAGTTTATTGCTATTGTTTTCTGCATGTCAAGTATATGTTCCTATGACCATGAGATCATGCAACTCACTGACACCGGAGGAGTGCCTTTTGTGTACCAAACGTCGCAACATAACTGGGTGACTATAAAGATGCTCTACAGGTATCTCCGAGGGTGTCTATTGAGTTGGCATGGATATAGACTGGGATTTGTCACTCCGTATGACGGAGAGGTATCTCAGGGCCCACTCAGTAATACAACATCACAATGAGCTTGCAAGCAGTGTGACCAATGAGTTGATCACGAGATCTTGTATTATAGAATGAGTAAAGAGACTTGCCAGTAATGAGATTGAACTAGGTATGGAGATACCGACGATCGAATTCCGGGCAAGTAACATACCGATAGACAAAGGGAACTACATACGGGATTATCTGAATCCTTGACATTGAGGTTCAACCAATGAGATCTTCGTAGAATATGTGGGAACCAATATGGGCATCCAGGTCCCGCTATTGGTTATTGACCGTAGAGGTGTCTTCGTCATGTCTGCATAGTTCTCGAACCCGCAGGGTCTACACACTTAACGTTTGGTGACGATATTAGTATAGTTGAGTCATTATGGTGGTCACCGAAGGTTGTTCGTAGTCCCGGATGAGATCCCGGACATGACGAGGAACTCCGGAATGGTCCGAAGGTGAATATCGATATATTGGACGAAGGGTATTGGAGTCCGGATATGTTCCGGGGGTACCGGGTCATGGCCAGCATGACCGAAAGAGGTTTCGGGGGCCCGAGCAAGTGTTGGGGGGTCTCATGGGCCAAGGGGAGGGGGCAAACCAGCCCACTAAGGGGGTGTGCGCCCACCTCACCCCTTCCCACGTTGCCTGAGGAGGTGGGGGCGCTACCCTAGGGTTTCCACCCCTTGGCTTGGGGGCGAAGTCTTCTAGGGAGGAAAACCCATCTAGGGTTTCCCCCTTGTGGCCGCCGACCCCTAGATTGGATCTAGGGGCGCCCCTCCTCTCCTCCCTTCCCCCTATATATTGAGAGGTAGAGAGAGGGCAACCGCACCCTAATACGCCAGGGCGCTGCTCCTTCTCTCTCTCTCGTATCATCCTTCCTCTCCGTAGCGCTTAGCGAAGCTCTGCTGAGATTTCTCCACCACCATCGCCACCACGCCGTCGTGCTGCCAGAGGAATCGAGCTACTCCTTCACCATAGCTCGCTGGATCGAGGAGGTGAAGGCGTCATCAAGCCGTACGTGTGTTGAACGCGGAGGTGCCGTCCGTTCGGCACTAGATCGGAGTTCCCGGGACGGATCGTGATTGGATCACGAAGACGTACCACTACATCAACCGCGTTCTTGAACGCTTCTGCTTAGCGATCTACAAGGGTATGTGGATCCAACTCTCCTCTCGTAGATGTGCATCTCCTAGATTGATCTTGGGTGTTCGTAGGAAATTTTTGTTTCCCATGCAACGTTCCACAATAGCTTATTCTCTATTACAAACTGGATACAAGTCCGGGTCTTGCTTCCTCGTAAACGAATTATACCTCATGCCTTTCATATTAAGCCGGCCTACCAGAATATAAGCCGGCCTGCTGGGCCTTGGGCCTTGTCGTCCGTCTGATCCGCCCGTCGGGTCACCAGTGAGTCACAATGTCCAGGCGGGTTGCTTGTAAATCGCCATGTTTGGGTGGATCACCAGTGAGTCGCCAAGCTTCAACCGGGTCTCTGGTGAGTCGCCAAGTCCGGCCGGGTCATAATTCCGTCTGGGTCATACTATGGGGTATATCCCCGACAGAAACCATAGTCCCCACACAGAGCGAGTTTCAGGACGCGTCGTGTGCTCCCCCCCACTCTGTCGATCCGGTGGATGGATTAATTCGTACGTACACATGCGCTCAAACTATATACTATATGTAATATTCTCAGCATGACCTACCAAAAGACAAACCAAAAATTAATCCCCTCCCAGGACAAATTATTCTCTCTCGTTGTTGGTCAAATTGATGGACCAAGCAGGCCCATAGATGGAATTGTCACTGATAACCGTGTGTGTGAGTGTCCTAGGACAACCACCGCCTGCATGTGGCCCAAAAGGGGTGTTGCATGATGTTTGAATACCCAATGCACAACTTTGATGTGCCACCTATTTCGCAAACTGGAAACACCCCACACAAATGTTCATGACACGTAGTCGATCCCCTCACTGTGAACCGGTGGGAGGGATTCACGTGCACGCACGTTCTCAAACTTTGGTGTGGAATATCACCGTAGTCAACACTGTCGGTGTCAAAACCGGCGGATCTCGGGTAGGGGGGTCCCGAACTATGCGCTGAGGGCCCCTGAACCAGTCTTCGATGACGATGAGTTCGGCTCGCGTGTTGTCTTCGGCATTGCAGGACGGGTTCCTCCATCCGAACATATTGAAGCAATATTCCCTACACAAAGGTACTATCTCCGGCTCTGCATGATTAGTACAACCCTTAGCCTCAAAGGCAAGGTATCGAAAAATGGACTCTATGTCTTTACTGACAACTTTTCAATGAAGCATCATGCCCGACCCTTTAATATTTCAAACCGTTTTCTTGGCTACAGTTTCGCGTTTTTTCGTGGCATAGCCCCATTGGCATCCCAACCGCGCCTTACACATGACTACGTTGGGAACCGGTGAGGTTTACAGCTGGAGTGGGGGACATTTTCATTCATCGCTTATAAAAGGATACAAATCCTTCCCCTTTAACCCCATGCTCTCCTCAAGCCCTAGCTTTCCAATCTCCTCAGCCCCAGCGCCCATAGCTCCTGTGCCCACAACTCTCAACTCCTCCACCACCGCCTCCCTTCCCAGCAATGACCTGATCTGGTTCCAAGGCCAGTGGGAGGCCTCCACGATCACGGAGAAGACCGTGAAGAATCTCCAGAGTGCGGGCTATCTTGCTGATGACATAGTGCACCGGGTTCCCGATAAGAACCAGGTGATCCCCATCCCTAAGCCGGGTGAGAGGGTGGTTTTCCTCTCTCACTTTATCCGAGGGCTGGGGTTTCCTCTCCACCCCTTTATCCGTGGCCTCTTATTCTTCTACGGGCTGGATTTCCATGATCTAGCCCCGAACTCTATCCTCCACATATCAGCTTTCATAGTAGTATGGGAGGCTTTCCTCCGCGTCCCCCCCACACTTCGGCTTATGGCTCAAGGTATTCAATCTGAAGCCGAAGGTGGTTGACGGGAAACACGCGGATTGTGGATGAGCCATGGTGAGCAAGCTCCCCAACGCCACTTGACCCAAAGGGGCTTTTGAGGAAACAAACAAGATCTGGCAGCATGAGTGGTTCTACACCACTGAACCCCGCGATGCCAAGTGGGCGACGACGCCCGCATTCCCATCTGGACCCCCAGAGAGGCTAACCTCATGGACCACCAAGAGTCCGGATTGGGGGTCTCATACGGAGGTGCAAGCCCTCCAAAATCGCATCTCTAGTATGATGACGAAGGGCACCCTCCTCGCCAACGTGATTCAGGTGATGCTCTTCCGCCGCATCTCCCCTGCCAACGTCGGGACTCCCATTTATGGGAGTTCAATTCGGAAGAGCCCCGACCCTTGAAGCACCTATTCGGCACCACGCATGAAGACATATGGAAACAGTTCTTCAAGGCTCAGAAGGGGTGGCCGGCGGAGACCGAGGACAAGGGCTTTGGCAGCGTGTTCTCGGCTTCAGAGGTAATCAGTACTTCTACCGAATACATACCCCATCCATATTTCAATTATAAGAGTTGGAATTTTTACGTTCTATTCAGGCCTGGACGAAAAAGGCAGAGCAGATCAAGTGTCCAGCTCCTCTGTCCGAAGACCCAGAGACGCCCCAACTGACGGCAATGTTGGTTCCGGCACCGTACAAGGCACCAGAGAAGAAGTCCAAGAAGAAGGGCAAGTAGGTCAAGAGCAACCTCCTCCCTAAGGATCCCGCGTACACAGTGTTCGGGGAAACCGACTCCCACCCCTCCCACGACAAAGAAGAAGAGGAGGAGGAGGAAGAAGAAGCCGACTCCCCTATCAAAGAAAAGGGAAGGAAAAGAGCGGGCCCCGCTGACGCTGGCAAGGCGGTGCTCAGGAAGAAGCTGAACATTCCGGACAGTTTGGACTCAATGTTCGAACACAGCTTCCGAGTTTAGCCCAGGATCAAGCCCCGAGCCGAATTGTAAGTACTCAAATGATCGCTGCTTACATTCGGTTGAAATAGTTTTCAGTATTTAAATAATGTCGTTCTGTCTTTATATAGTCCTCCACACATACTCCCCGAGGCTTCACTGTCATCGAGGAATTCTCTAGCGCCAGAGATGGTGGAGAGCAACACGCCTCCGCGGAGCTCGTCGCCCGTCTTAGGGGACACCGAGCTGTCCTCTCTACATGCTTCTCCTATACGAGCAGGTGGGGGCGGGGTGGACGAGAAGGCGCCCGCGGCCAATCCCTCGGCCGCCGCCAGCCAAGGGGGAGCAATTCGCATGGCGACCGACGACGGGGGGCCCAAGCAATCTGGGCCCCCGCCGAACACCGTTCCGGAGCCCAATGCGGCTCCAATATCGAGAAGTCAACCCCCCATGATGGGGGAAGGAGCAACTGCTCCAACGACACCCGCCGTCAATCCAGAGGCGCCAAACTTTCTAGAGTAAGCACTGTGAAGTGCTTCCATCATAGTGGAACACCGCACTCTGATGAGTGCGGTCATGGAGAAGATTCACTCCGTCAAAGGTGGACTGAACGAAGCCTTCAACAGCCTACTGACAGGCTTCAAAGTATGCGATGTAATGTTCTAAAAAGAACTCTTTAATTTTATACATATATACATAGACAGTAGCCCCTGGTGCTTTGTTTGATTCTGAACAGAATCGGACAAAGGATCCATGTTATGGCATGTAACAGAGCTGAACTGTGTACTGTGTTTTTAAATAGGCTTCGCTAGTGGCGGCATCTGTCCAGGCCGTAGATGTTTTTGTGCTCATTCAGAAACTTAAACTAGCTGACGAGCAGCTCGACCTCGTCAACAAGCATTTTGATGAAACGCAACGTATGCGGATTTTTGAAAAATTTAAATGTCAAAAATACTATATGTTTGATCTTTGTGAGTATGAGCTCATTGTGTGATATGATTTGTGTAACAGTTGACACAGCTGAGGTCGAGGCCCTTAAGGGTGAGCTCGCGAAGGCCAAGGAGTAGGCCAAACTGAGCAAAGCAGCCACTGACAAAGCGACTGCTGGCCTGAAGGCCGAACAGGCCGTGCGTCAACAACACGTGTCGCGGGTGGCCGAAGTCGAGGACAAACTGCGAGATGCCATTCGCAAGTGTGAGGTGTTGGAGCAAAAGACTTTGGAGCAAGCATCCGCGCTCAATACGGCTGTCAATGATGCCAAGGAGGCGCGGAGTGAGTCGCGCAACGCTCACGAGGAGATCAAACAGGCGCGGCAGATAGCAACTGGTAAGACTTTTCTCTTGCACAATATCTTCGGAGGTTGGAGGTATCTTGTGCTGATGCGATTATGGAGTTCTCCAGGTGCGTTTGCAGATCTTTCGAGGAGCATTGCCGACGCCGCCCAATTCTTCTGAGCCTAGGAGGGGAATAACACGGAGAAGCTGTTCTGGTCGCAGTTTCTTGCGCCAGAACGTCCATTGCCTCTCAATGACCAGATGAAGCAGCTGGTCGAGCTGCATAATATGGCTGGTACGGCCATGAAGGACTTGATAGTCCGGCTATGGCCCGCTGATCTAATCCCAAGTAGCTACTTCGGGTTGGTGAATCGACTTGTCGATGCGAGTCTGCGGGTTGACGCTGTTAAGTGTTCGGCCTGCATAGAAGGTGCACTAATGGCCTTCGCCCGCGTGAAGGTGTACTGGGCGAAGATGAAGGCCACTGAGATAACGACTGCTGGCCCACTAGAGGGCAAGGATCACCGGAAGCCGGAAAGGTATTTTGGTGATGTCCTGGAAGGAGCCCGCCTTGTAGAGGGCCAGTGCTCAAAGTATATAATCTTTGAGTGATTGTATTCGGATTGCAAGGACTAAGCTTTTGTACCGATGTATATATAATTTTTGTTTTGTTATATTATAAGCGACTTTTCCTCATGTGCAGGTATTTATTTAAATTTGAAAGTTTCCAGTCGTCGGCTTCAGCCCCCATGTAGATACTACATGGGTGTACGGTAATGCGCGTTAACACTATTTATTCAACGTCTTGGTCCATAAAGGAGGTGTCCACGGAACGAACCAGGCAATCAGACTATGCGGCTTTATTGATTTCACTTAGCCATAGGAGCTTGACTTGTGGGGCTAAGTACTAGCCCCTGGTGCGTGTGCGGCTTTCCGAACTATGGTGCCCACTTCACGCGGCTGGGCAAAGACCAGCCCCTCGTATAACACGGAGTAGATCACTATCGATCGTAGTTTAACACTAGGTCACCAAATCGCTTGACCGGCTCTCGCTTCATCATAACAGTCAGTTTTCGGCTTTCTCTACTGAGGTACTTGACCGGACGAACTAGAAGTACAATCGCAGTAGTTCTCCCTTTACTACCTTAGCCGAACAATATGGAACGTAAGGTGGTAAGCACAGGAGCCGGGCAACCCAACTATCCCAAGACAGGATTCGGAGCTGATGCATATAATGCAATATCCGGGACACCGAACAGTTCCCTATAGGTGTTCGGACTTGGAGGTGTGCCAGGCCGAATACAATCCCGTCGGCGTCCCGGGAACCAGGGTACCCAGACTTGCCTGTCTGCGGGCCGCGACGCGCTCCTACAAACGGCCTGGTACGGCCCGGCTGATCGACCAGCTATCCAAAACCCTCGCGGGGGGGCTAAGCCTCGCGAGGAGAACGACGTCAAGACCTCCTCAGGAGCGGCCTCAACAAGGTGCTCCGGAGGGGTGGAGAATCCAAGGCCGAGCCTACCTCAGGAGGAGGCAGTGATGTCAGCAGTGATGCACCGCGCCAGCGGGTGCCAGCCTCCGCCAGCGGCGCAGTTGCCATTTCGGTGCAAAGGGGACAGCGCAGCCGCGGGTTCCCAAGGAGCGGGGCAAAGGTTTCCCCTTTGGTGCAACAAGACCGAAGACCGTAAGGACGACAAGGAGGATGTCACCGTCGAGCCCACCACTGATACGTCCATTTTGCATCATGCTTATATGTTGATATTTATTGCATTATGGGCTGTTCTTACATGTTTTGTCACAATACTTATGCCTTTTTCTCTCTTATTTTACAAGGTTCACATGAAGAGGGAGAATGCCGGCAGCTGGAATTCTGGGCTGGAAAAGGAGCAATCTCTGGAAACCTATTCTGCACAACTCCAAAAGCCCTGAAACTCAACAGAACATCGTTTCGGAAAATATAAAAAATATCAGGCAAAAGAAACCCACGAGGGGGGCAACCGACTGTCCACGAGGGTGGGGGCGCGCCCCCTGCCTCGTGGGCCAGCCGGCATGCCCCCGATGCCCATCTTCTCCTATATGAGGTGTTTTGACCAGGAAAAAAATCATAAGGAGGCTTTCGGGACTAGACGCCGCCGTCTCGAGGCGGAACCGAGGCGGAAACCAATCTAGGGCTCCGACAGAGCTGTTCTGTCGGGGATACTTCCCTCCGGAGGGGGAAATCGTCACCGTCGTCATCACCAACAACTCTCCCATCTTGGGGAGGGCTATCTTCATCAACATCTTCACTAGCACCATCTCCTCTCAAACCCTAGTTCATCTCTTGTATCCAATCTTTGTACCCAAACCTCAGATTGGTACCCGTGGGTTGCTAGTAGTGTTGATTACTCCTTGTAGTTGATACTAGTTGGTTTATTTGGTGGAAGATCATATGTTCAGATCCATTATGCATATTAATACCCCTCTGATCATGAACAAAATTATGTCTTGTGAGTAGTTACTTTTGTTCCTGCGGACATGGGAGAAGTCTTGCTATTAGTAGTCATGTAAGTTTGGTCTTCGTTCGATATTTTGATGAGATGTATGTTGTCTCTCCTCTAGTGGTGTCATGTGAACGTCGACTACATGACACTTCACCATTATTTGGGCCTAGAGGAAGGCATTGGGAAGTAATAAGTAGATGATGGGTTGCTAGAGTGACAGAAGCTTAAACCCTAGTTTATGCGTTGCTTCGTAAGGGGCTGATTTGGATCCATATGTTTCAGGCTATGGTTAGGTTTACCTTAATACTTCTTATGTAGTTGCGGATGCTTGCATTAGAGGTTAATCATAAGTGGGAGGCTTGTCCAAGTAAGGGTAGCACCCAAGCACCGGTCCACCCACATACCAAATTATCAAAGTACCGAACACGAATCAGATGATCGTGATGAAAACTTGCTTGACGATAATTCCCATGTGTCCTCGGGAGCGCTTTACTTTATATAAGAGTTTGTCCAGGCTTTTCCTTTGCTACAAAAAGGATTGGGCCACCTTGCTGCACCTTATTCACTTTTTCCGTTTGTCACTTGCTACCAATTACCTTATCACAAAACTATCTGTTACCTATAATTTCAGTGCTTGCAGAAAATACCTTACTGAAAACTATCTATCATTTCCTTCTGCTCCTTGTTGGGTTCGACACTCTTACTTATCGAAAGCACTACGATAGATCCCCTACACTTGTGGGTCATCAACCACCGTGTCACCGCCTGATCCTTTTGCAGGCGAAGACCACTTTTTTGAGGATAGGAACGTCCTTGTGTTCCCGCTCAAAAATGGCCGTTGTGGGATCCCTTCCTGCCTAAACATTTCGGGGGAAGAGGACCCTGGCCGCCTATATAAGTAGCTAGAACCCCCACTATGGAGGGATGAGGTGAAAAACAAGTCGAACCAAGCCTAGCCAAGTAGAGCAGACCCATAAGCTCTGCCTCCACGCAAAGGAGCAAGAACACTTGCCTCCTGACCCTCCTGAGCTTGCCTACCGAGCTCAGGAACTACTGTACTAGCTCATATTTCAGCCCTCCTAAGGCAAATCCACCAAAGCAGGAAGTAGGGTCTTACACCACACGATGGCCCAAACCTGGGTAAACTCTTGCGTGTTCTATCTGTTGTTTGTTTGCATCCCTTCACCGAGACGAGAGCGAGACGCTAGGTAGACATGAGTGGGAGAGATCTTCGTTCACGCCCCTGTGTTCGAACTTCTTGGGTTTTGCGGAGCCCTAAATCCAACATTTGGCGCGCCAGGTAGGGGGCGTGTTGAAATCTCGCCTCTCCGATGACCTCGTTGTGATCTCATCGTCGACACCGCTCCACAGCCATGGTGGACACACGCCGAGCTCGCGCCGCCCGTAGCGCCGCGAACGTCGATCAGACGGCGCCCGTGGGTAAGGGTGCACCGCTCCGCCCCAACTCGACGGTCGCCAACGCCGCCACCGACACGGCCATCCACGAGCAGCAAGAATCATCGCTGCCACCGTCCGTGCGGTGAGATGGCCGCACGAAAACGCCTTCACCCTCACCGACCGCGGCGTCGTCCTCGCTGGTCCGCCGCTGGCCGGTCTACCAGCAGCCCGCACTGCTGATGGCGCGGGAGCTCTTGCGCTACCGCCCGGCAGATGACCTCTACGACGAGTGGCTCCACCGCATCACCGAGCTCGTCAACGCCGTCGGAGAAGCACCTTCACCAACGCACTCCTCATGTCCTCCGTCGCCCCCGGCGGGGAACGAAGGCCACGGGGTCCCGGCTCCGCCTCCACTCCACTGCGCCGGACAGGAGGTCCGGCGCGAAGCTCCACGACGTGAGCAACCCCGCAAAGCCCATGCGCACGACGAGGAGAGCTGCGAGGTGATTCCGCATCCCCATGCAGGGGCTCGCGGGCCCCTTGGCCTGCAGCGCCCAGACCGCGCGCCACAAGAGGTGGTCGCGCCAACACCCCAAGAACCAGCACCGCAGGCGCAGGGGGCACCTGCGATCATGAGTGTGGCTAGGTGTCGCGCCCTAGCTCCTAAGCTACGATGCCTCGTCTAGCCCGGCAAGTTCAAACCGGACCTACCTCCGTGCTACGACGGCACCACCGACCCCACAGAGTTCCTCCAACTCTACGAGCTGAGCATCTGATACATCCAAAACGTATCTATAATTTCTGCTTGCTCCATGCCTCTTTTGTGTGATATTGCTATGATATTTATGCACTTCCATACACTTTTGATCATATTTGGACTAACCTATTAACTCAGTGCACCACAGTGCCAGTTCCTGTTTTCTGCTGTTTTTCTATTTCAGGTTTCCCCCATATTAAAAGTGCCCTAAAAATTCCGGGAAAAATACAGGAAATATCAGCGTATCGGGAGCTTCCGGAAAAACCAAGGCAGGGCCAGAGGGGAGCCTGGGGTGGCCCAGGCGGCCACCCGGCGCGGCCCCACCCCTGGCCGCGCCAGGGGGGCGCCTGGGGCCCCACCTCCGCCTCTGGTGACCCCCTTTGGCATATATATTGCTCGCGTCCCGAAACCCTCGAGGACGGAACCCTTTTTTGCGATCTCGTCTCTGTTCTGCCACCGCCGCGCTTCCAAGATCGGGAGCACCAGGAGAACTCTTCCCGGCACCCTGCCGGAGGGGAGAACCACCACCGGGAGCTTCTCCACCACCATGGACGCTTCCCGGATGAGTTGTGAGTAGTCTCCCTTGGACCATGGGTCCATGACCAGTAGCTATGTGATGTTCTCCTCCCCTCTTTGTTCTTCATCGATTAGACCTCGTGAGCTGCCCTACATGATCGAGGCACATATGTAATCTTTATGCTGTTGCTCTGCTGAGTTTGCTGGGATCCGATGGATTATGAGATTATGTTCAGATTGTGTGTGAGCAATATATTTGATTCACCTCTTTTATATTTATGTTCTTGAGTAATTCTTGCATGTTCTCCGTTGCTATTTATTGCTTTGCTGAGTAGTAGGTAGTAACTCCAAGAGGGAACGTTATGCTTGATTGTGGGTTCATGCCCCTCGATGACTAGCTTGAGTGACAGAAACATGAGTCTAGGGGATGTGCTGTTGCCACAAGGGGGAAAACAACGGTGCTTGTACTTGCGGGTGCAAGGATTGTTTACTTTACGCAAAGTTCTTTTAATGCAGTTGTCTGTTGCTTTGAGTTTACACTTTGGGTGGGACTCGCAACTTAATACCAGCGAGATGTTCTGGATAGATATCTCAAGGTGGATGATTAGTAGTAGATGCAGATGGATTTTGGTCTACTTGCCTTGGCGTACCGCCCATGCTTTTGAGCCTCTACCTTTCTTTACAGCATAGTTAGCATTGGTTTGCGCACATAATCCCGTCAATTGCCCAGCTGTAATTTGTTTACCTCGCTTAGCTGTTTTATCGTCTTTTGGGAGAGAGACATCACTAGTGAACATCATGGGATCCCGGTCCATATTACCATCACTGATCACACCCGCTATTTACTTCCTGTTCTTATTTCCTAGTTGCAGTCATACCTATCACTATTATCTCTTGCGTTTGATCCTTTGTAAACGACAAGGCCGGAGGGATTGACAACCTCTCTGTACTCGTTGGGAGCAAAGTTATTTGTATCTGTGTGCAGGTCCTGTCAAGCCATAGTTGCTGGCGCCATTGACACCTTCTTGTCGACCCTCGGAGTCTCACGGGATTCGATCCTTGGTATCTTTGCCAAGGGAAATTTGCTGCTACGCTACATCTCAAACCTTCCACTTGGGGTAACCAACAAGGGGCGAGAAGCCATCAAGCAAAGTTTCTGGCGCCGTTGCCGGGGACTCCACTCTTCAAGATAGGGGAGTTGCACGCTATCTTTTACCTTTGCTTTTTAGTCTTGTTAGTTTACCTTTCAGTTTTTGCTTTAGTGTCCTTTACCAAAAAATCACAAAAAATTATTTGCTTTTCGGCTAGTAGTCCTTTCTGTTTAGTTAAGCATGTTAGGATTTGGTGCTTTGAGGGAATCAGAAGTTCTAGATTTCCATCAAAGGGATGGAGAAAATATGAAGAAGGCATGGGACAGAATTTCTGATGCACATAGGAGAATTATGCCTTGGATACCTATAAAAATTGTGCTTAGAAATTTTTACCATGGTCTTTTTAAATGGTGTAAACACTCTCTTGATATTATAGCTGAAGGAGATTTCCTAGAGTATGATGAAGCTAGAGCTCTTGAAATTATACATGGTCTATCTAGTTACTTTGTTTATGATCATAGTTTTGATACTATCATAGATAGACTTGCTACTATTGAGAAGAGAATGGATGCTCTAGACTTGATGAAGGTAGAGAAACCCAAACCCAATAAGAGAGATATTTTGGAAATAGACAATGATTGGGAGCCTTTTGTTAGGATTAACATCTCTAATCAAGACTTCCTTGCTTATTGTGATATTGGATCTATGGTTTCTACTATGCCAAAAATTGTTCATGATTCTTTAAAATTTAACATGGATAGATTATCATCCTATCATGAACATGCTAATGGAGATATTTCTGAGATCTAGGGAAGGATAAAAGACGTGCCAGTTACATTCCTTAAAGGGATTGCAATGGTTGATTTCTTCATCATGAAGCCAAACCAAGGAAATATAGTGCTTGGAAGGGACTTCCTCCGAGCCGTAAAAGGCTTCATCGATATAGGTAAGGGACAAATCCGCCTATGCGGGAAGGCAAAAGGTACGTACCCCTTTCCTAGAAGGAACAAGGATGAACTTGTTGAGGAACCATTTGAAGCAATTTATAACTCCGATTATTATGATGATTTTTGATTCCTCTTTGCATTATGCCTAGCTTAAAGGCATAAAAGAAAGCGCTTTTGGGAGGCAGCCCACAACGAATAAAATTTTATTTTGCTTTTGTTGTGTCTTGATGTTTGTTACTACAGTAGCATCATCATTGTATCTTTTCTTTTCAGCTTTGTGCCAAGTTTAGCCTCCGATTGCAAGAAAGTTCAAAAGTTGTGACGTGCTGTCCAGGAAACAGATTCTGTCCTTGGACAGAAAAATTCGTATAAAATCACCAAATCGTTTTTTTGGTCTGATTTTTTTTGACAGCGTTCTCTATACAATTGGCTTTCGGGCATCTGTTTTGAGTTTTTTGATTTGAGTTGTAGAAGTGCCCCGAAAAAATTATTTACTACCTGCTGGTCTGTTTTTCACAGATTCTGTCCTGTTTTGCCTTTTCTTCGTTTTGCAAACCTTGAGCTTGATTTTTCTTTGCAAAAACCTTTTGGCAATCTTGAGAAACAGTAGCTCTTCAAGATTATCTTTATTTCGAGCAGGGAAAAGTTATTTTATTATGGGTACTAACCTCGCTAATCAGATTATGATGAGTTATGTATGAAGGGAGTTTTCAAGTGTGCGAGGGAAGATGATAAAAAGATTCTGGAGGGTCAAACGCTCAAGCTTGGGGATGCCCCCGTGCACCCCCAAGAAATATTCAAGAATACTCAAGCGTCTAAGCTTGGGGATGCCCCCGTGCATCCCCTTCTCCATCAACAATTATCAGTTCGTCTTTCGTTCCACTATATTTTAATCACTTCATGCGTTATGTTCTATGCTTGGAGCGTCTTGCTTTTAGTTTACTTTTTAGTTTTCTTTAGCTTTGTTTGCTGTTCATAACGAGTTAGAACCCAGCTTTCTTTGTGTGGGAGAGAAACACGCTCCACTTCAACCTAGAACACAACATAGGATTTTCATGCTTATCTTTGATGTGTATGTTCTTTGTCTTTCAATAGCTACTGTCATGTTTAGCTCTTAGTTTTCATGCTTTTCTTTTTAAAGAGCTTTTGTTTAGTTGGTTGTGTAACTCTCTTGAGTTTTCATGTTTATCTTGTTAAGAGAGTTGGCTTGTTGCACTGAGTTGTGTGTCTTAACTTAAAGTAGGTAATTGAGGTTGCTATTTAATTTTGGTAGTAACTTGCAATAGTTTTGAGGTATTGCCATGAGTAATGTCTGAACTTTTGGTGTCAAGAGCTTTAGCCTATTAGTGATAGATGTCGTATTTTGGGCAATCCGTGTTTATTTTCGAAAACCTAGAAAATAGTTGAGAACTTTAGCTACTAAATGGATCACTAATCTTTGGAGGGATCGAATATTAGAGTAGACTCACGTACCATGGGTCAAGGATGCGCAAGGGTAACCAAACCCCCATACACACCTCCTCGAGGTACTTGTCTCTTTGTGAACCTCCTAATTAGATTGAGAGTTACCGATAATAAGTGCATGAGTTCTTCAGACTAATGTGAGTATTCGAAGGTTGACACTTCCACCTAACCATATTTTTCTAGCCTCTTCGGTACCGTGCATTGCCCTTTCTCACCTCGAGAGTTGGCGCATACTTCGCCGGTGCATCCAAATCCTTGGCACGATACGCTCTATCATCATAAGCCTCATTATATCCTTCCTCAAAATAGCCACCATACCTACCTATCAAGGCATTTCCATAGCCTTTCCGAGATACATTTCCATGCAACATCCATCCTCTCATGACTTGATCTTCATGTCATACATGCTTTTGCTTGATCGATGAGCCGCATGCTAGTTGGGCCTTGCCCTAATCATTGCTACATGACGTGCTAGTATCATTGCATATCCTGCTACACTGGCAGAGGCATACATTTGAATACATCATGATAGTTTCATTTTCTTTATGTTGAGTACTTTTGTAAAGTGTGAAAGATCTTCTATACCTCTTGTAATACATAGAGTGTTGCCCCTAAAGTGAGGAAAAGATCCCAAAGAGGACAAATCAAAAGATCCCAAAGAGGACAAAATCAAAAGATCCCAAAGAGGACAAATGAGAGATAAATAGAAAGAGCCATTGAGGCCACAAAAAAAATAAAAAAAATATAGAAAAAAAAGAGAGAAAAAGAAATAAAAAGAGAGAAGGGGGCACACTACTATTTTCTTTTGAGAGATCCACACTCGTACTCCATCTTATACCTTGTGCTCCATAGAGATTATCATTTATGCATATAGCTATGTGGGGACCTTTACACTATAGAACTTGGCTTGTATATTCCAATGATGAGCCTCCTCAAAAGAGCTCTAGGTCTTCTTGAGCAAGCAAGTTGGATGCATCCCCACTAGTTCCATTGGAGAGCTTACCTTAGCTCATATGTGCATCTGTTGCATGGCAATCCCTACTCCTCACATCATATCTATCATTTGGCTTTCTCTCGCTGATGATTCTCCTCATTGATGTGAGCCTTTCACACCTTTTTTGTCTTCCCCCTCTATCATTTTTCTCTCTTTGCCATCCTAAGTGTCGACTCTCTTGCTTACGCTCATCCATTGCATGAGTGCTCAAAATATCGAAAGGGAGTGGATCATTTTGACTTGTACCTGGCTGACGGTCTGGGGATGAGTCAAGATAAGATTCCAAAGAAGACCAAGTGTGAAACTTTAGTAGATTAAGTTCTCAACAATACAAAAACTATGTTTTACTCTCTCATAATATCCCTATCCCCTTTCTTGCACGCAAACACCATTTGGAGACATTCGAGTCACGGACAGCGAGAGCTCTTGCACCTTTATGTTCTTTTGTTACTTGTTACAATGCTAATATAGACTCTTGCTTGTTATGACTTGAATTGGATTACATGCCTTGATTGCTTTACTTAAAAGTTCTTATATGATTGATAGCATGTCACCACAGAAATTATGCTTGTTATCATTTACCTACTCGAGGACGAGCAGGAATTAAGCTTGGGGATGTTGATACGTCCAAAACGTATCTATAATTTCTGCTTGCTCCATGCCTCTTTTGTGTGATATTGCTATGATATTTATGCACTTCCATACACTTTTGATCATATTTGGACTAACCTATTAACTCAGTGCACCACAGTGCCAGTTCCTGTTTTCTGCTGTTTTTCTATTTCAGGTTTCCCCCATATTAAAAGTTCCCTAAAAATTCCGGGAAAAATACAGGAAAAATCAGCGTGCAGTTGCATGCATCTTGGGAGGAGCCCATGCCCCGGCTTCCCATCGCATCTTCAAGCAGTTTGCCCATGAGGTGAACGCGGCGCTTCCCAGGCCTGACGCCGCGTGCAACCTTAGGTGGACCAAGCAAGTCAGCGCCTTCGACCCCAAGGACCAGCTCAAGTGCACTGCAGCCCCAAGCGCCCTCCCGATGCTCTGCACCCCGACCATCAGCAACGTCCTCGTGACCAAGACCCTCATCGACGGTGGAGCAGGACTCAACGTCCTCTCCGTCCAAACCTTCGAGACGCTCCAGGTTCCCTACGATCAGCTCCACCCGACCAAGCCATTCTACGGAGTCACGGATGGCTCCACACTCCCGATGGGGCAGGTCCGCCTCCCCGTCACCTTTGGTGACCGCGACAACTACCACACCGAGCTCATCGACTTCGACGTCACCAACATCCACCTCCCGTACAACGCCATCCTTGGGTATCCTGCCGTCGCCAAGTTCATAGCGGCGACCCATCACGGCTACAACGTCCTCAAGATGCCTGGGAGCGGCGGAGTCATCACGATCGCCTCTGACGAGAAGGAAGCGGTGCGTTCCCTGGAGCGCGCCTACCAGACCGCGGCGGTCGAATGCTCCGATGAGGATGGAGCCGTCCTCGCCCTGCAGACCACCCCCAAGAAGAAGAAGAACCTGCCCGTCAACAGACCTCAGGACGCAGGGGCTCCTTACGGCCTGGCCTCAGGACTCGCGCCTGCCGACGAGGCGCCCTCCACCCTCGCATAGGGGGGGCGCGCCCGACGGCCCTCTCATCTATGGCTTGGGGACTCTCCTCTGGAGTGTCTCCGGACTGACTGGCGTCTCGAGGGAGGTGTTCAGGCACCACCTGCAAGCGTGTCTTGACGCGCGTTTTTGTGAGCCCAGTGTAAGCCGTTCAGCGCTGGGGGCTCATGACTTCATCAACCAAGTTACCTAGGGACTTCAGTACACAAGACTCATCTGCGGTGGGCGTAACCGCACAACCCCAAGTTCACCTGCTCGCACCCCGAGCGACCGCTTCCGCGTCTGCATCGACATCGCGGGTCTCAACCGAGCCGCCTCTCAGGAGCCCTTCTGGCCGACGGCGATCGGCCAGAGGAGGGCCCTCCCCTGCAGCTACGTCCGCACACTCTTCGGCTTCCGCAACGCAGCTGCCACGTTCCAGCATCTCGCGCAGCAGGCCTTGGGGGCTCGGGAGGCTCAGTGGCAGGCGGTCCGGACAGAGCGACAACCGGAGCCGTGCGACCACTGAGAGCCTTCAGAGCCCCTGGGCCTCAGGAGTCCGACGATCCTCAGGAGCGACCCGGATGGCTCGCGTCTTCCGCTACCCCAACTCTTCTTCGACAAGTATCAGGTGACGCTTCAGGTATCCAATCGAGGGCGCCTCTCGGTCGGCATCATCCACTACAACAAACACCCACCTATAACAACGCATATCTACCAACGAAATGATAAAATGTGTTGTTTGTTTTAACCTCCCACCTCTCCTACTTATCCCACCCTTCCCTGCTTAGCGCTAACCTCCTCCTCTCCCAAGGAAAAATCTAACCTCCGTGTACAGTCGTACCCGCGCCCACCCAATTTTTGCTATCACACATCTCCTCTCCCCCTCGATCCCAATCTAACCCGAGCTCCATGACCATGTCCATGATGTTGGCCGCCGCCACCGATTTCTAGTAGCTTAGGCGCTCTCCCACGGCGTCGCTCGCCAGTGTCCGCCGCCGCCCCTCAATCCTCTCGTCTAATCCCCCGCCGCCGCGACTTCCTCCACGCCGCTGCACATGTCCCTGCAGCAACCCTAGCCGCCACCGGCCGCCAGTGCGACTCCCGCATATGCCCTCTACTCTGCGTCTCCCTATCCGTCGGTGCCGGCTCGGTCTCGACGGTGCTGCTCCACCTCGACTACCTCACCTCCATGATCAACAATTTAGTAAGGCACTTCTCTCCTCTGTTCCCCTTGTTCTTTGTGGTGACATGGCCATCGTTCCATGGTCGATTCTTATTTGGAAATCGTGGACGTGATCTATGCTCTAGTGTTAGCCTTCATGATGTCGTACCTGACGGCTGGATAACACCCTCGCTGGAGGCTCAAAAATTCACTTCACCATTCTAGGTATTTTAGTTGGGCGCTGCTAGTCTGCTACCCATCAACCGGTTGATAACTGCAAGTCATCAGCCGCCTTATCAGCCGCTAGATATGCTTAATCAAGGTCATCAGTTCGTCCCTCACATCACAGTATACTCTCTGGCCTGCATCATCTTTTGCAAGACAAACATAAAATAGCTCCATAGTAGCAGAAGTCATCATAGATCCGGCGAGCGACGGCTGCTGGTGGCCACTTGCAGCACAGCCGCTGTTGTGGTGGAGCTGCAATGAAACATCGCCGGTGGTCGCAGGTGCTACGATGGAGCATTGTTTGGTCACCGGGTGCCGCGGTAGAGTAGCAATGAAATATCACCGGAGGTCGCCGCTGTTGCCATGGAGTATTGCTTGGTCGTCCTGTGCCGTGGTGGAGCTGCAATGCAACATCACCGGGGAGTCGTTGCTGCTGCGATGGTGCATTGTTGGGCGCCGACAGCACCGGCAGCTCCAGGAAGGGCTGCGTTGCAGAACCGGCAATCGATGACCTTCGTGTCGTAGAACCGTCGAACGTTGCATCGCAGCACCGACAACAACCACGAGTTGCACAGTAGGAGCGCAACACCGGTGATGGATGCATTGTAGCGTCAGCGGCCGACGACGAGCGCCGCGCCGCAACGCCACCAGCACCGCCGAATGCTGCATCGCAGTTCCGACAACCGTCGATGGGTGCTGCGTCGCATCACTAGAGCATCCCTGCAGCGTCACCATTGTCTCATCACAACGTCCGATGTATTGTATCCCAACATGGCCGCCGGCTTTGCATCATATATTTTTGAGCAGCTTGGGCAGCAAAGCTTCACGAGGAGAAGAACGGAGGTTAGAGATGAAGAAAGTGGGTCACGTTTTGGAGAGAAGAAGAATTGGTGGCTCAACGTTCGCGGAAGTTAAGGAGATAAGGTTTGGTAGTTAGTGGCTGACGAGAGTTGCGCGAGAGATGAGCACCGCACGATCGAGTCGATCGGACGTGTCACAAATTGGCTTAAGGCAGTCAAAATCAGTCGGTTGGTTTTAAATATTTCCCATTTCAGTTTTGTGCTTGTTTCAATGTGCGCCACGATCTAGTTCTGCACATTCAAGCCAGTTTATTCTAGTTTGGTTGATCTATTTGGATGTATGGTTGAGTCCTCTGTTAATTCTGAAAGAATGCTTGCGTTCTTTTTTATCTCAACAGTTCGGTCTTGCTGCTATGCCCATGGATGAATCCTTACTGATTTCCTTGTCAGATATGTTGTGTACTACCATACGAATAAGTCTCACATGCGTCCATCTGTCCTAATATTCCACTTTATTGTATATGTAATCCTAAGTTTCATCTTTCCTTACAGGTTCTGAAACTGACCTTGCTTCAGCCAACATGTGTGTGTTTGTTGGATTGCTTTCTTATCGTAGTAGTAGTTTGATCTGTTGTGTTAATGAACATCCACGCAAGGTTGCAGGATGGTTGTAAGTTACAAAAACATTGTCTCCCTTAATTAAATAATCAGTAATCACAAACACATTTTCAATTGTTTGATCCGCCTGCTGAGTTCAGCGTGAAGTTTTGGTTTGACCTTTTCATTGCAGTGCTTGCAGAACAGAGTAAAGTTGAGAAAAATATTATCAAACCAAATCCAAAAAGTATGAAATTTTGCTACATCAAACTTTATCAAATGTTTGTGGTTCTTGCCAAGTTTCATCGATAAATAACATCCGATGATCTCTCACCAAAAAAAATTCGCTGCTGAAAGTTTTGTGCACTTTTTGAGCAGTGATTTTGTTATTTTTGCTGAGTGCTCCTCGGATGCTATTTTTAGACGAAACATTGGAAGAACCTCAAACAGCCGATAATGTTTGATGTCCCAAAAATTTAGATTTTTTGGAAAATGTTGGATCACATTTTTTGCTAACTCGGGTGTACTGGGTGCACTACACCCGAGAGTAGCCACTACTTTCACCTTGCTCCAGTTACTCGAACAGAACTCGTGGTTCTACATGTTGTTGGCTTCCAACTTCCTTGAATCAACATTCGATTCTTCACAAGATCATGAAATACTTATGTCTCACAGGTTCTTCATCGACCAATTTCTCAGATTAGTTGAGATAAACATCAATATATGTTCAAGGTAATACACCCTACTTTGCATAGTAAACCATATTGAGCTATTTTGAATGCAAAACATCTTTGATAAACTGAAGATGGTGTCACAACTCTACTCTAGTTTATGGATTACAAAGATATCGCCCAATCTAGAAAAGAAAAGATGGATGCCAAGGTGAACATTCGTGTGATGTCTAAAGCTGGGTTGCTGAAAAGTTTGTGTAAGTTCTTCTGGATTTCTTTCAAATATTAACTTCTTCGTATGCGCGCGCTGATGTAGAAGCAACAAATGTCTCACATGTCTTCTCGAAGATCATGTGTTGATTATATTTGAGCAAAGAAGTGTAATTTCCCAATCTACATTACTACCGATACTATTTTGATGCAATGACACGTCTGATATCTTGTAGCATTCTCAGTAGAATTTATGAAACTGATCTGTACAATTAAATACATAGTTTCTAATAAGGTGTAGCTTGGATAAGCTAATATCCCATTTTTGTCAAGATACTTCATGTACTCAACTCTACTCTATTAATTTTCTACTAAAATGTACCTTCTTTTACTAAATTATCTTGTTACTAATTGCATTGTTTTTCTAAAATTTGCCTTGCTACTGTTGTACTACATTGAACCATTGAGTAGTTAGAAGATCTCTAGGAGCAAATATAATGAGAAAGGAGAAGCCATGAGAAGTTAACTCAAAATCTAGTTAAGATGTGACCTTCACATTACTCACAAATCATAACCGCACATGATTCATGTTAGAATTGCACTAGACACATCACATCCAGTTGTATAAATGTACATAGTAGAATGTACTTGATGCCTATATTGTTCCCTTATAACTTGTTCGCAGAATTGGTCTGGTTTGAATTATATAGGATCAAAAGTGTTTGCCAGATGTAGAATATTACTCTACTTTTCTGCATATAGAGCTACTAATGCCATGACCTTGAACCTTTGTATGTTGCTCCTCCTTTACATTTTGTTGCCGTATTAACCTGATTTTCTATACAACAACTTACTCATCTCATTTTTTTTGTAGACTGCCAAGATAAATGGATTATACATGGCTTTGATGCTGATTGCAAGGATGAGAATAGGGCTACTACTAGATAATAAGAATGTCATTTCTAGGATAATGGTTCAAACTTTATAGTTGATTGCAAGGTCGAAAAGTTGGCTACTACTAGATAGTTTCACATCTTGTAATCTTTGGATCGTGTTTTTTGTAATGCAACATAGTTGATTGAATAAATGAGACCTTTCTGTTTACTATATTGTGGATCTATACACTATCCATATTGACCTAATAATTCTGGATGGAAATCCATATATCATATCATATCATCAATTATCCATGCTATGTAGCAAAGCCTCTAGTCGCAGGGTAGCCACCAACGCATGTGAAGTGTTGTTAGGCTCTAACTATATGTGTTGCTAACTTACAACGCTTCTACATGTCATTTACCAACGCATCTATATACGTTGTCGTAGACCCTAGCAATGCCACCAAAGGCAACGCATAATAATCCGTTGGTATAGACCTTAGCAACGCATATATAGACATATGACAACGCATCGATGCGTTGTTGTAGGGGGGTTCTTGTTGTAGTGATCCTCGGACTGCTGGGGGCTGTCCCCCCGCAGTCGTCTCCCTTTTTTGCATGATCAAGGCTAGTTGTTTCTTTCCATTCGCATTATCTACATGCTTGGCGTCCTCACCGCCACTAAGGTCATGAGCCCTTGTGAGCCCACTCGCGACCGCCCCATGATTAAGGACTGGCACGGCGTCTGTGCTCGGGTCCGTCCCTGCAACATCGCTAAACCCAAGGGCTGAGCTCTGTCTCACGAGCCATTCCCGTGACGTCACCTCCCATGGTACTTGGTGCCTTGTTCTCACATGGGCTAATCGTGGATGGGTAAGTAGGGGCCCGTGGCAGGTGCCTCGCTCACGCGGGAACCGCACGCTGGTTGTTTTTCTTTTGGATCGTTGCATGAGAAGACTGGGCACGACGTCTGTGCTCGGGTCCGTCCCTACAGCATCGACAAATCCAGTGGCTGAGCTCTGTCTCACGAGCCATTCCCGTGACGTCACCTCCTGGGGTCGCTGGTGTTGCGGCCTTCTCATGCGATACCCTTTAGAGATGCACTCGGCGCAGGCCGACACAACACTTCTCTTTTCACATTTTGCAGAAGAAGACTCAGGCGCAACCCGCCTCAGGGTAGGGTCTCATGAGTGATGTGTAAGCTCACGAGAACTTCGTCAGAGTCGTTCAGCTCATCTTGAGGAGGGCCCATATACACCTTGGCTGTCCTACCGTGCAAGCCACGTGTCAGGACGGGGCTGTACACGCCCCGTAGTCTCTCCCGGTGGGAGGCTCCCTACCACGGTCCAGTGGAAGTACCAAGCTCCGCGCTGGCAGATCCAACCGAGGAGCGGTTATGCCCACGAACCAGTGGAAGCACCAAGCTCCGCGCTGGCCACTACGACCGAGGCGCGGTTCTGCCCACACTCTGCGCAAGTGTGGTAGCTCTATGCTCCGCGCTAGTTATAAACAACTAAGGGCGGCCCCCAGTGGTCGCACCAACCTCAGGGAGCTTTTCAGCTCACGACACTCACAACTGTTCAACACCCCTCTCACCCCTATATATAGTTGGGAGTCACAAGGGGCAGCCAACCCTTCCACGCTTCCCCTGTATCTCTCCAGCTACTCCTCCATATTCTTCGGTATGCGCTTGGCGAAGCCCTTCCGCTGTCACCACCACCACCACACCATCGTGCTGGTTCAGATCTCATCTACCTCCTCTCCCTCTCTTGCTGGATCAAGAAGGAGAGGGCGCCACTGATCCGAACGTATGCTAATCCGGAGGTGTCGCACTTGCGGTGCTTGGATCAGATTGAATCACAACGCGAGTACGACTACGTCAACCACAATTTTTAGAGTGTTAACGCTTTTGGTCTACAAGGGTATGTAGACACACTCCCCTCCCTCGTTGCTAGCATCTACATAGATTGATATTTGGGTGATTCGTAGCAATTTTTCTGATTTTCATGCTTCGTTCCCCATCAGAAACCATGGTCGTGGTTGTTGCTATCGGAATGCCTTCAATCTGCTTAGAAACAAGCATCATGCTTTAATAGATAACATAATCCCACGCTGACAAGTAAAAATGTAGGGGAGATGCCCCCTTGCCTAATGACCCTTGATGGATTAAAGTCCTTTGTACGTCCTCCATTAAAGAGTAGCGAGAAATAAATCGTTCTTACACCCCTCATCACTTTTAGGGAGCGTACTACACAACAAAATTTTGCTAGTATGATCATATGCAAGTTCACTACGTAGGTTACGGGTAACAATCATATGACCAAGAAATTAGCGCACCGGAAGAAGACGAAATAGTGTTGGTCTAGTGTGATTATTCCCGCAACTAGGTTATACCTCCCAGCCGCGAGAATTTCTTCAGGATAATCCACTTACCTAGAGTTGAAGAATACGACACCTATGAGGTATCCACACATACTGATCTAGAGATACCACTACTAGGGAAAACCTTGGCAGTAGCGTGCGCGGGGGGGGGGGGGG
>LR738712.1:70511913-70564076 GCA_902687465.1 Secale cereale
CCCCTCTCTGTCCCCCACGTCGCCGCGGCCACCTCCGGCGCTCCGGCGCCCCTGCTGCCCCCCCTTTTTCTGCCACGACCGCCGCCCCCTACCTCCGCCGGCGCCTGGCCGCCCCGCCAGGCTCGCCGCTGCCCCTCGCGCCCGTCCCGATGTGGCCACTGCGCGCCACCGCCGCCCTTGTGCGCGCGCCACCGCCGCGGCCGCCTCCGCTCCGGCCACAGCCGACCGGCCCGCCTCCCGCGCCCGCAGGCCTCGTCCTCTGGACGCCGGCCGCGCCCGCCGGCCCCCCCTGGCCGCCGGCCGCGCCCCTGGCCGTGCCGTGCCGGCGCTCGCCTGGGCGTAGCGCCCCTTGTGCGGGCGAACCCGCCCGTTAGCCCACGCCCGCTCCAGTGGCCCTTGTGCCACTGGAAGCTGGGCCCCACGCGCCCATGCCCAGTAAGGCCTCTGTGCCTTTGACAAGTGGGCCCAGCCCCAGAAACGTTTTAAAAAAAAAGTTAAAAAAATAATAATAATAAAAATAATAAATAAATAAATAAATAAATAAATATATTAATTAATTAATTAATTAACAAATTAATTAAGTTAATTAATCACCTTTAGATTAATCTAATCATTAATTAACCTAATCTGTAATTAACTAAAACCTAATTAAATCTAATTAAACTGTTAGATAGTTTACTGCCTATGACACACGGGCCCCACTGGTCAGTTTGACCAGTCAACCCTGATGACGTCAGCATGATGTCATGCTGATGTCATAAATCATTTTTCGAATTAATTTAATTAATACTAAATTCCAGAAATTAATAAAACCTTTAGAAAATCGTATCTTTTAAACCGTAACTCGGATGAAAATAATTTGTATATGAAAGTTGCTCATAATTTCGAGACGCATCCGAATACGCAGACCGTTCGTTCACCACACATCCCTAGCATACCAAACCCGCAACTTTCCCCCTCCGTTTCATCCGCCCGAAAACGCGAAACGCCGGGAATACTTTCCCGGATGTTTCCCCCCTTCGTCAGTATCACCCGATACTGCGTTAGGGCACACTTAACACCGTTACTTGTCATGTCATGCATCGTCATGCATCTGTTTGCATTGTATTCACTGTTTCTTCCCCCTCTTCTCTCCGGTAGACTACGAGACCGACACCGCTGCTGCCCCGATCGACTACGGTGCTGACGACCTCACTTTGGCTGCCGAGCTTCCAGGCAAGCCCCCCCTTTGATCACCAGATATCGCCTATTCCTCTCTCTCTACTGCTTGCATTAGAGTAGTGTAGCATGTTACTGCTTTCGATAATCCTATTCTGCTGCATATCCTGTCATTGTTGCTACCACTGTTGATACTTTACCTGCAATCCTAAATGCTTAGTATAGGATGCTAGTATTCCATCAGTGACCCTACACCCTTGTCCGTCTGCCCTGCTATTCTATCGGGCCGTGATCACTTGGGGGTGATCACGGGTATATATTACATACACATATACATGATACTTGATGTGACTAAAGTCGGGTCGGCTCGTTGAGTACCCGCGGTTGATTCACGGATTGGGGGCTGAAAGGACATACTTTCCCGACGGCCCTCTGTGTGGATCTTTGTGGTGGAGCGACAGGGCAGGTTGAGACACCTAGGAGACAGGTGGCCTGGCCCTGGACGTTGTCTGCGGCTGTTTCACAATAACACGCTTAACGAGTTTGGATATTTGATCTGAGTCTGGCCATTTGGTCTATACGCACTAACCAGCTACGTGGGAATAGTTATGGGTACTCGACGTCGTGGTATCAGCCGAAGCCTTCTTGACGTTAGCGGTTTAGCGGCGCGCGCCGGGTTGGACCGCATAACGCAACTTCCTTAGTAATGGAGGTTGCTAGGTTTGCTCACCGGCCGCCCTCGCAACGTGCAGGTGTGCATTGGGCGATGGGCCCAGACCCCTGTGTGCTTAGGACTTAGACCGACGTGCTGACCTCTTTGCTGTGCTTAGGTAGGGCTGCGACGTGTTGATCTTCCGAGGCCGGGCATGACCCTGGAAAGTGTGCCCGGCCAAATGGGATCAAGCGTGCTGGGTTATGTGGTGCACCCCTGCAGGGAAGTTAATCTATTCGAATAGCCGTGTCCCTCGGTAAAAGGACGACCCGGAGTTGTATTCCGACCTCATGATAACTAGAACCGGACACTTGATAAAACACACCCAGATGAGTTCCAGATATAACTCGGTGGTTGCTCTCTCACAGGGTGATGTGCGGGAGAATCGCCGAGTAGGATTATGCTATTCGATGTTACTTGGTGAACTTACCATCTATTCTCTTCTACTGCTGCAAGATGGAGGCTGCCTGAAGCGTAGTCTTCGTTTGGATTAGCTATCCCCCTCTTATTCCCGCTTGCTGCAGTTCAGTCCACCGATATTACCCATATCATTGTTACCTTTGCATATGTAGTATAGATCCTTGCTTGCGAGTACTTTAGATGAGTACTCACGGTTGCTTTGCTCCCCCTTTTCCCCCTTCTGTACCTTCTTCTCGGATGTTGCAACCAGATGGTGGAGCCCAGGAGCCAGACGCCACCTACGACGACTCCTACGACACCGGAGGCGCCTACTACTACGTGCAGTCTGCCGACGACGACCAGGAGTAGTTTAGGAGGATCCCAGGCAGGAGGCCTGCTCCTCTTTCGATCTGTATCCCAGTTTGTGCTAGCCATCTTATGGCACCTTGTTTAACTTTATGTCTGTACTCAGATATTTGTTGCTTCCGCTGACTTGTCTATGATCGAGCACTTGTATTCGAGCCCTCGGGGCCCCTGGCTTGTAATATGAAGCTTGTATGACTTATTTTACTTTTAGAGTTGTGTTGTGATATCTACCAGTGAGTCCCTGATCTTGGTCGTACACATTTGCGTGCATGATTAGTGTACGGACAAATCGGGGGCGTCACATAGCTAGATGGCTTCGTCTATCTCTTTGATCTTCAATACAATGTTCTCCTCGATGTTATTGGAGATCTATTCGATGTAATCTTCGTTTGCGGTGTGTTTGTCCAGATCCGATGGATGGCGGATTTATGACCAGATTATCTATGAATATTATTTGAATCTTCTCTGAATTCTTATATGCATGATTTGATATCTTTGTATTTCTCTTTGAATTATTGGTTTGGTTTGGCCAACTAGATTGGTAGTTCTTGCAATGGGAGAGGTAAATAGTTTTGGGTTCAATCTTGCGGTTTCCTCACCAAGTGACAGAAGGGTAGCGAGGCACGTATTGCATTGTTGGCATCAAGGATAAAAAGATGGGGTTTATATCATATTGGTTGAGTTTATCCCTCTACATCATGTCATCTTGCTTACGGCGTTACTATGTTCTTATGAACTTAATACTCAAGATGCATGCTGGATAACGGTCGATGTGTGGAGTAATAGTAGTAGATGCAGAATCGTTTCGGTCTACTTGTCACAGACGTGATGCCTATATTCATGATCATTGCCTTAGATATTGTCATAACGTTGCGCTTTTCTATCAATTGCTCGACAGTAATTTGTTTACCCACCGTATGCTTTAATTCAAGAGAGAAGCCTCTAGTGAAACCTATGCCCCAGGGGTCTATTTTACATCTATTATTTTCAGATCTATAAAACCAAAAACCCAAAAATACCTTGCTGAAATTATTTTGTGTTTACTTTATTTTGCCTATTACTTTAGTTTTAATTCTAACTCTATCAGATCTCACTCTTGTTCGTGACGTTGAAGGGATTGACAACCCCTTTTCTGCATTGTGTGCAAGTGTTTGCTAGTTTGTGCAGGTGCATATATTAGGGACTTGCTTGTACCTCCTACTGGATTGATACCTTGGTTCTCAATCTGAGGGAAATACATATCTCTACTTTGCTGCACCACCCTTTCCTCTTCAAGGGAAAAGTCAACGCAAGCTTAAGAAGTAGCAGGAAGAATTTACGGGGAAGTCTACATCAAACCTACCAAGTACTTGTCATAAACTCTCATCTCTTGCACTTATATTATTTGCCATTTAACTCTCGTTTTCATCTCCCCCACTTCTAAAACGTTTTCAGAAATTCAAAAAATAGTTGCCATTTTATTCGCCCTTTTTCCGTTCGTCTTTCTCATTCGCTTTTGTTTGCTTGTGTGCTTGATCGCTTGATTTGTCACAACGAATCCAGAGAATACTAAATTGTGTGACTTTTCCAATACTAATAATAATGATTTCATCAGTGCGGAATCTTATAAAATCAATGCCGCTTTGTTGAATCTTGTTATGAAAGAACAATTTTCTGGTAGTCCTAATGAAGATGTTGCATCCCATCTAAATACTTTCGTTGAGTTATGTGATATGTGATGTCTACTACACAACCTTGTTCTTGTAGACGTTGTTGGGCCTCCAAGTGCAGAGGTTTGTAGGACAGTAGAAAATTTCCCTCAAGTGGATGAACTAAGGCTTATCAATCCGTGGGAGGCGTAGGATGCAGATGGTCTCTCTCAAACAACCCTGCAACCAAATAACAAAGAGTCTCTCGTGTCCCCAATACACCCAATACAATGGTAAATTGTATAGGTCCACTAGTTCGGCGAAGAGATGGTGATACAAGTGCAATATGGATGGTAGATATAGGTTTTTGTAATCTGAAAATATAAAAACAACAAGGTAACTAATGATAAAAGTGAGCGAAAACGGTATTGCAATGCTTCGAAACAAGGCCTAGGGTTCATACTTTCACTAGTGCAAGTTCTCTCAACAATAATAACATAACTGGATCATATAACTATCCCTCAGCATGCAACAAAGAGTCACTCCAAAGTCACTAATTGCGGAAAACAATCAAAAATATAATTGTAGGGTATGAAACCACCTCAAAGTTATTGTTTCTGGTCGATCTATTCAAGAGTCCGTAGTAAAATAACACGAAGCTATTCTTTCCGTTCGATCTATCCTAGAGTTCGTACTAGAATAACACCTTAAGACACACATCAACCAAAACCCTAATGTCACCTAGATACTCCATTGTCACCTCAAGTATCCGTGGGCATGATTATACGATATGCTTCACATAATCTCAGATTCATCTATTCAACCAACACAAAGAACTTCAAAGAGTCCCCAAATTTTCTATCGGAGAGTCAAGACAAAAACGTGTGCCAACCCCTATGCATAGATTCCCAAGGTCACGAAACCCGCAAGTTGATCACCAAAACATACATCAAGTGAATCAATAGAATACCCCATTGTCACCACGGGTATCCCACGCAAGACATACATCAAGTGTTCTCAAATCCTTAAAGACTCAATCCGATAAGATAACTTCAAAGGGAAAACTCAATCCATTACAAGAAGGTAGAGGGGGACAAACATCATAAGATCCAACTATAATAGCAAAGCTCGCGGTACATCAAGATCGTGCCTAATCAAGAACACGAGAGAGAGAGAGAGATATCAAACACATAGCGGTGGTACATACCCTCAGCCCCGAGGGTGAACTACTCCCTCCTCGTCGTGGAGAGCGCCAGGATGGTGAAGATGGCCACCGGTGATGGATCCCCCCTCCGGCAGGGTGCCGGAATAGGGTCACGATTGGTTTTTGGTGGCTATAGAGGCTTGTAGTGGCGGAACTCCCGATCTAGGTTTCTTTTCGGGGGTTTCTATATTTATAAGAATTTTTGGCGTCGGGAACAAGTCAGGGGGGGGGGGTTCTCCGAGTCGTCCACGAGGCAAGGGCGCGCCCAGGGGGTAGGGCGCGCCCTCCACCCTCGTCCACGGTCCGAGACTCTTCTGGCCCAACTCTTTTACTCCGAGGGCTTCTTTTGGTCCATAAAAAATCATCAAAAATTGGCACGTCAATTGGACTCCGTTTGGTATTCCTTTTTTGTAAAACTCAAAACAAGGAAAAAATAGAAACTGGTGATGGGCTCTAGGTTAATAGGTTAGTCCCAAAAATCGTATAAAATAGCATATGAATGCATATAAAACATCCAAGATGGATAATATAATAGCATGGACCAATGAAAAATTATAGATACGTTGGAGACGTATCAAGCATCCCCAAGTTTAATTCAGGCTCGTCCTCGAATAGGTAAATGATAAAAATAGAATTTTTGATGTGGAATGCTACGTAACATAATTATCAATTTAATTTCTTTATTGTGGCATGAATGTTCAAATCCGAAAGATTCAAGACAAAAGTTTAATATTAACATAAAAACAATAATACTTCAAGCATACTAACAAAGCAATTATGTCTTCTCAAAATAAGATGGCCAAAGAAAGCTATCCCTACAAAATCGTATGGTCTGGCTATGCTCTATCTTCATCACACAAAATATTTAAATCATGCACAACCCCGATTTCAGCAAAGCAATTGTTTCATACTTTAGTATGCTCAAACTTTTTAGACTTTCACGCAATACATGAGCGTGAGCCATGGATATAGCACTATAGGTGGAATAGAGTGGTGGTTGTGGAGAAGTATAAAAGGAGGAAGATGGTCTCACATCAACTAGGCGTATTAATGGGCTATGGATATGCCCATCAATAGATATCAATCTGAGTGAGTAGGGATTGCCATGCAACAAATGCACTAGAGCTATAAATGTATGAAAGCTCAACAAAAGAAACTAAGTGGGTGTGCATCCAACTTGCTTGCTCACGAAGACCTAGGGCATTTTGAGGAAGCCCATCGTAGGAATATACAAGCGAAGTTCCATAATGAAAATTTCCACTAGTATATGAAAGTGACAAAACAAGAGACTCTCTATCATGAAGATCATGGTTCTCTTTGAAGCACCAGAGTGGAAACAAGATAGTAGCATTGTCCCTTCTCTTTTTCTCTCATTTTTTTTGGAGACTCTTTTTTTTGAGACTCTTTCTCTTTTTTTGGCCTTTTTTTTGTCACACGGGACAATGCTCTAATAATGATGATCATCACACTTCTATTTAATTACAACTTGATACTTAGAACAAAATAAGACTATACATGAATGCCTCCGGCAGTGTACCGGGATGTGCAATGAATCAAGAGTGACATGTATGAAAGAATTATGAATGGTGCTTTGCCACAAATACAATGTCAACTACATGATCGTGTAAGGCAATATGCCAATGATGGAGCGTGTCATAATAAACGGAACGGTGGAAAGTTGCATGGCAATATATCTCGGAATGGCTATGGAAATGCCATAATATGTAGGTATGGTGGCTGTTTTGAGGAAGGTATATGGTGGGTGTATCGTACCGGCGAAAGTTGCACGGTACTAGAGAGGCTAGCAATGGTGGAAGGGTGAGAGTGCGCATAATCCATGGACTCAACATTAGTCATAAAGTACTCACATACTTATTGCAAAAATCTACAAGTCATCAAAACAAAGTACTACACGGATGCTCCTAGGGGAAGGGTTGGTAGGAGTTAACCATCGCGCGATCCCGACCTCCACTCATAAGGAAAGGCAATCAATAAATAAATCATGCTCCAACTTCATCACATAACGGTTCACCATACGTGCATGCTACGAGAATCACAAACCTCAACACAAGTATTTCTCAAATTCACAATTACTCCACTAGCATAACTCTAATATCACTATCTTCATATCTCAAAACAATCATAAGGAATCAAACTTCTCATAGTATTCAATGCATGTTATAAGAAAGTTTTTATTATATCCCTCTTGGATGCTGATACGTCTCCAACGTATCTATAATTTTTTATTGTTCCATGCTATTATATTATCCTTCTAGGATGTCTTATGGGCTTTAATATACACTCTTATATGATTTTTGGGACTAACCTATTAACCCAGAGCCCAGTGCCAGCTTCTGTTTTTCTCCTGTTTTAGGGTTTTACAGAAAAGGAATATCAAACGGAGTCCAATTGACGAGCCAATTTTTTATGAATTTTTCTGGACCAAAAGAAGCCCCCGAAGCAGAAGAGTTGGGCCAGGAGAGCCACGGGCTGCCCTTGAGGGTGGAGGGCGCGCCATGGGCAGGGGGCGTGCCCCCCTATCTCGAGGACGGCCCGTAGCTCCCCTTTACTTGGCCCCGACTCCAAAAATCCTATAAATACTGAAACCTTCGGAAATTAACCTAGATCGGGAGTTCCGTCGCCGAAAGCCTCTGTAGACACCGAAGACCAATCTACAGCCGTTCTGGCACCCTGCCGGAGGGGGGAATCCCTCTTCGGTGGCTATCTTCATCATCCTGGCGCTCTCCATGACGAGGAGGGAGTAGTCCACCCTCGGGGCTAAGGGTATGTATCAGTAGCTATGTGTTTGATCCCTCTCTCTCTCTCGTGCTCTTGAGATGGCACGATCTTGATGTATCGCGAGCTTTGCTATTCTAGTTGGATCTTATGATGCTTCTACCCCTCTACTTTCTTGTAATGGATTGAGTTTTCCTTTTGAAGTTATCTTATCGGATTGAGTCTTTAAGGATTTGAGAACACTTGATGTATGTCTTGCACGTGGTTATCTGTGGTGACAATGGGATATCATGTAATCCACTAGATGTATGTTTTGGTGATCAACTTGCGGGTTCCGTGACCTTGGGAATCTATGCATAGGGGTTGGCACACGTTTTCGTCTTGACTTTCTGGTAGAAACTTTGGGGCACTCTTTGAAGTTCTATGTGTTGGTTGAATAGATGTTTCTGAGATTGTGTGATGCATATCGTATAATCATGCCCACGGATACTAGAGGTGATAATGGAGTATCTAGGTGACATTAGGGTTTTGATTGATTTGTGTCTTAAGGTGTTATTCTAGTACGAACTCTATGATAGATTGAACGTTACTACGGACTCTTGAATAGATCGATCAGAAAGAATAACTTTGAGGTGGTTTCGTACCCTATCATAATCTCTTCGTTTGTTCTCCGCTATTAGTTACTTTGGAGTGACTCTTTGTTTCATGATGAGCACTAGTGAAAGTATGAACCCTAGGCCTTCTCTACTATCATTGCAACACCGTTTATGCTCACGTTTACCACTTGCTACCTTGCTGTTTTTATATTTCCTTACTACAAAAACCTATATCTACCATCCATATTGCACTTGTATCACCATCTCTTAGCCGAACTAGTGCACCTATACAATTTACCATTGTATTGGGTGTGTTGGGGACACAAGAGACTCTTTGTTATTTGGTTGCAGGGTTGCTTGAGAGAGACCATCTTCATCCTACGCCTCCCACGGATTGATAAACCTTAGGTCATCCACTTGAGGGAAATTTGCTACTGTCCTACAAACCTCTGCACTTGGAGGCCCAACAATGTCTACAAGAAGAAGGGTGCGTAGTAGACACCAAGCTCTTTTCTGGCGCCGTTTCCGGGGAGGTGAGTGCTTGAAGATATATCTTTAGATCTTGCAATCAAATCTTTTAGTTTCTTGTTTTATCACTAGTTTAGTTTATAAAAGAAAACTACAAAAAATGGAATTAAGGTTATCTCATATGCTTCATCTCTTTAATATCTTTCGTGAAAATGATGGGAAGGAAAATTGTGCTCAAGTACTAGAATAAGAATTACATAGAATGCTTGGCATATAATACGTGCATCATGAGCATGATTGCAATGTTGTTAGTATGAATTCTTTGAATACCCATGATGCTAATGATATGCAAAGCCACAAGCTTGGGGATGCTATGTTTGATGAAGATGATATGTTTAGTCCCCCAAGTTTAGATGAGCAAATTTATTATGATGAAATCATGCCTCCTATTTATGATGATTATATTAATGAAAGTGGATTTGGAGAGGTCATGACTTTATTTAGTGATGAATCCACTATTTCGGAAGAGGTTCCAATTGATTATGAGAACAAAGTTGCTATCTACGATGATTATTGTGATGACTTGTATGCTATTAAGAATAATGATAACCATGAAACTTGTCATCATGATTTTAGTTTTCAATTGGATTATGCTTCACATGATAGTTATTTTGTTGAGTTTGCTCCCACTACTATGAATGAGAAGAATTTTGCTTATGACGGGAGTAGTAAAATTTCTATGCAAGGGGATCATGAAAAGAATGCTTTATGTGCTGCTTATATTGTTGAATTCATTCATGATGCCTCTGAAAATTATTATGAGAGAGGAACATATGCTTCTACATATTTCAATAATATCAAGTTTCCTCTCTATGTGCTTAAAATCTTGAAGCTATGCTTGTTTTGCTTTCCTATGATAGTTCACTACAAGGATACCCCCTATAAAGCAACACATATTATACAACGTTTTGACTACATGTTGCCAAATTCATGATAGATACGCATATAAGCATTGTAACATATGCGTTGTTCATACAGCTTGTGACTCATTGCAAAGAACTCGTAAAGCCCAATGCATTAACCCAGCCTCTTGTCTAGCCCAGCCCAAGTTGGCTTCCATCTAGGTCGTCCCTTTCCCTAGCCTCCCCTATTCCTCTTGCTCCCTCCCACGCTGGCCGCCGCCCCTCCACTCCCCTTCGATCTTGTGTCACGGCGCCGCCCCTCACCATTGCCCTACGACCCTCTGTCCCGGCGCACCGTCTCTCGTCACCACCATGCGACCCTGCATCCCGGCGGGGTGCCCCTCGTCACCGCACCCTTACGACCAACAGCGAATCCAAGGTACGGCCATGAACAAGCACACACAACTGCATCCCTCATTCCACATATCTAGCCCTCGGGGTTCCAATGCATCATCCACATGTGTAGCCTTGTTCGTCCTCCTCCGGTGCTCCTCCTCCTAATGATTCTCCACTATTCATGTGTCGACCATGTAAAACGATCTAGGCGGCATCTCCCGAATCCCTTCTCTGCAATTTTTAATCTCCACTACCCAAATGACGCCGCCAGCCATCTTGGCTCTGGAGGACGTCTTTCCAATCTCAGATTTCGTGCCTCACCAAAACTACAATCCAATGTAGTGGGAAAGGCAGTACATCAAAGGTTGTTTGTATCTGATTATACAGTCGCTATTGTTGGTGAAGTTGCCGAGAAGAGGAACTATTGCAGACTTGTCGCAGGTATGCAAGAAGCAACAAGAGAGTGGGTTTTTTGCTTTCGAGGATTTTTATTTTGTGGTGTGCTACTGAAATCTGAGACGTGCGGCTTAGAGTTCTATTTTGGTGGATACTATGTGCTTCCTTTAGTTGCAGACCTCTACAATGAGAAAGTACAGCCTAGAGTTTTGTATTGGGGTATGCTGATGATGTGCGTTCTTCAGTTTCAAACATCTGAAGATATGTATTACTTGGATGGCTAAGATTTGTAGGTGCTATACAAGCAATTAGGCAATTCATTTCACCTAAGGCGTGGATGCACCTCTGCACAGTCAACTCAAGCACCATTTCTAATTTAGTTGGAAAATGGATAAGTAGTCTTGGAGCATTACACGATTTGTTCAGTCTACTTATTTATGTTCCTTGCATGCAAAAGGTACGGGTTTGTTTACTTGGATCCATTCTTTCAATCTTATTCTGACCCAATGATCCACATCTTAAAAGCACAAACTACTCTGTTCAGATGGAATTTATTTGGCAGTGTTGTTTCTGACTCGGAGGTGTACGCATCAGGAGGTCAAGGCGACACCATAACCGTATTTACTTGCAACTACACGCGAGATCAAAAAATGATGCTAAGTTAACCTCTTTCCTCATATTTTTTTCTGCTTGGTTCGTTTTAATGTTGTTCTTTTGTTAAATTGATGTACAAAATAATTAAGTACATATTTGTGTTGATTTTTTTAATGTTCATGCATCTGGTGTATGGAGCTAGAACTTGCCCAGGAAGAGTATGTAATTAAGATCTGATTTTTGAAATTCGCTAACTGTATCCATGATACTAAACTGTATGTTGTTGTAGTTCATATATATGTTATACATACACGTGCAGTTACTAGGCACCCTGAGCAGATAAGTTACCTATCATACATGTATTTCCATTCTCAAATAATGGAATATATACTAAAGGAGAGACTCATGTTGTATGCTTTTGATTCATGTTGACAGTGTGTAACCTTGTTGCTGCAAATCTCCCTTTCTGCATAATTGGAATAGGTGTGTAGCAAATAAAGGAAGCACACTTAGCACGTCATTACTGATTAACTAACGAAAGCCGAGTCGATGAAGAGGATAATCAAGTTTAGCGCCCCCAACAAGGTCGTACAATGGGTGAATGAGCTTCTAATCCACGCTTTGGCTGCATCCCATGTCTCCAGGTGTGTAGTTATTGGCTTCACAAAGATCTATTTTATACACGTACGTACTTGACTACTTTATACCTTTTCGCATGATGCATGGATGATGAACTGATATAACTTTGCAGAGCATGTATCATACGATTAGTTGCAGTGGCGCTAACATAAGAGAGGATTACCGATGCTTACCATATACATATACACACAGCCACACATGCTGTGATATTGGTATGTACTATAATATATGATTTACGTTTTTTTTTCAAATCTATGTTATTATTGTGACCCTATACTAAAGAGAGCAAAACCATATCAAAATCATTAGGAGCGAAATACATCTAGTAATAAATCCATGATTTTCTGTACTAATTAAAAGGGAAAAAATTAAGCTACATGTATGTATCATGAATGAAAAATATATCTTATTGATGAGTATGTATACCACAGATTTGATATATGTGTACATATGCATTTGTCAAGTCTTACAATGGAAGTTTTTGAAAACTCTTCAACACAAATGAACTAGAAATCCAGGTTTTCTGCCTCGCATTATATAGTGTAAAAAATGATATAGACTAGACAGAAAACCAGTTATCTCTTTTGCGTCAAGGAAAATCACTCATCCCTTTTGTGTTACCTATAGAACATTTAAATGGATTTGCTGTGTATCACCAAAACAAAGTAAATGTCCTCCTTTGAAGTGTTCATCCCATATACAGGAACCAAACGGAGCCAAAACACCTCTTTCTGCACAAACATATATACATGGTTAACATTCTTGGTATATTTTATTTTGAGTTTACATTTTTATCGTCCCAACATGGCCATCTTTTTTCCTCTTCCAAATCCATGATAAAATGACCAGTTGTGAGATGTTCAAAATGTATTACATGTTCCCTAACTACTGTTAATGCATTACCATACAAAGTTACTGGATTTCTTGTTTTTTGTTAATGCATTATGTGTTGACATTTTATTTTGTGTTTTGTTTGTAGATTCAAAAGATAAATGGATGATTATACGTATGCGTGGCAAGTTACTGATGATGATGTTCCTGTTCACGACGATGATCTTGGATGCTTTCAATTTTAGTTAAGTTGTAGGATGATAGTCCTCGTCTAAGTTTTAGCTAAGTTGTAGGGATATTGATGGATGGTTTCTGTTTTGGTTTTGTTGTCAAGAAAATATTTAGATTATGCATCACATATGGATGATGTTCCTCCTGTAATATCCACTCTTGTAATCCAACAATTTTATCTTATATATAATTCTTTCCTTCGATGAGTATATTCTCTTGTTTTGTGTTCACTTGAAATACATAATTATCACCATTATGTGTAACATTAATTTTATTGTTGGCAGTGTATATATAAAATAATAATATTCACATTATGTATGTAAGCGTTGCAAAATCTCTGTGGCCAAGAAATCGTATTTTGATTCCTATACATTAAGCACCAACACATAAAAGTGTTGTACAAATCAGTTTTATTTGTTGCCTTTTTGCAACGATACCTTTTACCAACGGGAGTATAAGCGTTGTAATATGCGCTAGCAACACTGGATAAGGCAACGCATCCCAAACCGTTGGTAAATACACTAACAACGGATATATGGACTTCTAGATACGGAAAAAAGCGTTGGTATAGTGGGGTTCTTGTTGTAGTGGTTGATTATCGTTCCCATAAGTTGTTTGTTCACAAAATCCCTATGCATAGGAAGTGGGTTAGACTTAAATGTGCTATTCATATGCTTCATGATGCTCCCGTTATGTTTCAAATCTTATCTTTTATGTGAGCATCATTATGCCTAGCTAGGGGCGTTAAACGATAGCGCTTGTTGGGAGGCAACCCAACTTTATTTTGTTTTCTTTGCTTTTGTTGCTATTAGGGAATAAATATTGCATCTAGACTCTGATTAGATGTGGTTTCATGTTTTGTTTAGTGTTTGTGCCAAGTAGAACCTTTGGGAAGTCTTGTGTGAAGTTTATATGATCTTGCTGTGAAAAACAGAATTGTTAGCGCTTGCTAAAGTAGTCGTGAGATTTTACTGGAGCGTGCTTTTTAGATGATTCTTTTTGCTGATGATTGGTAGACAAATTCCGCAAATTTACCAATTTAGTTTGAATTTTTTTGAGTTACAGAAGTAGGCAAACCCTGCAGATTACTACAGACTGTTCTGTCTTTGACAGATTCTGTTTTTCGTGTGTTGTTTGCTTATTCCGATGCATCTATGAGTAATATTGGATGATATGAACTATAGAGAAGTTGGAGTACAGTAGGTTTAACACCAATATAAACAAAGAATGAATTCATTGTTGTACCTTGGATTAGTGGTTTGCTTTCGTATACTAACGGAGCTCACGAGATTTTTTGTCTAAGTTTTGTGTTGTGAAGTTTTCAAGTTTTGAGTATTGCTTTGATGGACTATGGAACAAGGAGTAGCAAAGGCCTAAGCTTGGGGATGCCCATGGCACCCCAAGTAAATTCAAGATAATCAAAAGCCTAAGCTTGGGGATGCCCCGGGAAGGCATCCCCTCTTTCATCTTCATCCATCGGTAACTATACTTGGAGCTATATTTTTATTCGCAACATGATATGTGTTTTTCTTGGAGCGTCTTGTATAATTTGAGTCTTTGCTTGTTAGTTTGCCATAATCATCCTTGCTGGACACACCTATTTGAGAGAGTTAAATATGGCCTAGAAATTATTAGAACACTCTATGTGCTTCACTTATATCTTTTGAGTTGAATAGTTTTTGCTCTAGCGCTTCACTTATATCTTTTAGAGCATGGTGGTGGTAATATTTTTTAGAAATTGTTGAACTCTCATGCTTCACTTATATCTATTTGAGAGTCTATTAAAGCAGCATGGTAATGTGTTTAGGCTAAATAAACTAGTCTTCACATGATAGACATCCAATGTGAATGTAGTAAAAAAATCACACTAAGTGCATTGAATAGAATGAGATGTTGGATGCTTGATAATTGTTTTGAGATATGAGGATAGTGATATTAGAGTCATGATAGTGGAGTTACTATGAAATTGAGAAATCCTTTTGTTAAGGTTAGTGATTCCCGTAGCATGCACGTATGGTGAACCGCTATGTGACGAAGTTAGAGCATGAGGTATTTGTAGAGTGCCAACCTTTGTGTGGAGGTCGGGGGCGCGCGATGGTTAACTCCTACCAACCTCCCCCCTAGGAGCATGCGTTGATTTCTTTGTTTTGATGACTCGTAGTTTTTTGCAATAAGTATATGAGTTCTTATGACTAATGTTAAGTCCATGGATTATACGGACTCTCACCCTTCCACCATTGCTAGCCTCTCTTGTACCGCGCAACTTTCGCCGGTACCATACACCCACTATATATCCTTCCTCAAAACAGCCACCATATTATTCCTCAAAATAGCCACCATACCTACCTATCATGGCATTTCCATAGCCATTCAGAGATATATTTCCATGCAACTTTCCACCATTCCGTTCATATGACACGCTTGATATTGTCATATTGCCAAGCATGATCATGTAGTTGACATCGTATTTGTGGCAAGGCCACCATGCATAAATTTTCATACATGTCACTCTTGATTCATTGCACATCCCGGTACACCACCGGAGGCATTCATATAGAGTCATACTTTGTTCTAGTATCGAGTTGTAATATCGAATTGTAAATCAATAAAAGTGTGATGATCATCATTATTAGAGCATTTTCCCGTGTGAGGAAACAAAAAAATAAAAATAAAAGATAAAGGCCAAATAAAAAAAGGAGATGGCCCAAAAAAATAGAGAGGGGCTAAAAAAAGCCCCTCCAAAAAAATGAGAGAAAAGAGAGAAGGGACAATGCTACTATCTTTTTCCACACTTGTGCTTCAAAGTAGCACCATGTTCTTCATGGTAGAGAGTCTCATGTTTAGTCACTTTCATATATACTAGTCGGAATTTTCATTATAGAACTTGGCTTGTATATTCCAACAATGGGCTTCCTCAAATGCCCTAGGTCTTTGTGAGCAAGCAAGTTGGATGCACACCCACTAGTTTCTTTTGTTGAGCTTTCATACATATTTAGCTCTAGTGCATCCGTTGCATGGCAATCCCTACTCACTCACATTGATATCTATTGATGGGCATCTCCATAGCCCATTGATACGCCTAGTCGATGTGAGACTATCTTCCTCCATTTTGTCTTCTCCACAACCACCTCTATTCCACCCATAGTGCTATATCCATGGCTCACGCTCATGTATTGCGTGAAAATTGAAAGGTTTGAAAAGATAGAGTATGAAAACAAGTGCTTGGCTGAGATCGGGGTTGTGCATGATATGAATATTTTGTGTGATGAAGAGGGAGCATAGCCAGACTATATGATTTTGTAGGGATAACTTTCTTTAGCCAAAGTATTTTGAGAAGACATGATTGCTTTGTTAGTATGCTTGAAGTATTGTTATTTCTTATGTCAATATAGACTTTTGTCTTGAATCTATCAGATCTGAACCTTCATGCCACAATTAAGAGAATTACATGGAAAATTACGTTGGTTAGCATTCCACATCAAAAATTCTGTTTTTATCATTTACCTACTCGAGGACGAGCATGAATTAAGCTTGGGGATGCTGATACATCTCCAATGTATCTATAATTTTTGATTGTTCCATGCTATTATATTATCCTTCTAGGATGTCTTATGGGCCTTATTATACACTTTTATATGATTTTTGGAACTAACCTATTAACCTAGAGCCCAATGCCAGTTTCTGTTTTTCTCCTGTTTTAGGATTTTACAGAAAAGGAATATCAAACGGAGTCCAATTGACGAGCCAATTTTTAATGATTTTTCTGGACCAAAAGAAGCCCCCAAAGCAAAAGAGTTGGGCCAGGAGAGCCACAGGCTGCCCTCGAGGGTGGAGGGCATGCCCTGGGTAGGGGGGCGCGCCCCCAATCTCGAGGACGGCCCGTAGCTCCCCTTTACTTGGCCCCGACTCCAAAAAATCCTATAAATACTGAAACCTTCGGAAATTAACCTAGATCGGGAGTTCCGCCGCCGAAAGCCTCTGTAGCCACCGAAAACCAATCTTCATCCGTTCAGGCACCCTGTCGGAGGGGGGAATCCCTCTCCGGTGGCTATCTTCATCATCCCGGCGCTCTCCATGACGAGGAGGGAGTAGTCCACCCTCGGGGCTGAGGGTATGTATCAGTAGCTATGTGTTTGATCTCTCTCTCTCTCTCATGTTCTTGAGATGGCACGATCTTGATGTATCGCGAGCTTTGCTATTCTAGTTGGATCTTATGATGCTTCTCCCCCTCTACTCTCTTGTAATGGATTGAGTTTTCCCTTTGAAGTTATCTTATCGGATTGAGTCTTTCAGGATTTGAGAACACTTGATGTATGTCTTGCACGTGTTTATCTGTGGTGACAATGGGATATCATGTGATCCACTTGATGTATGTTTTGGTGATCAACTTGCGGGTTCCGTGACCTTGGTAATCTATGCATAGGGGTTGGCACACGTTTTCGTCTTGACTTTCCGGTAGAAACTTTGGGGCACTCTTTGAAGCTATATGTGTTGGTTGAATAGATGTTTTTGAGATTGTGTGATGCATATCGTATAATCATGCCCACGGATACTTGAAGTGACAATGGAGTATCTAGGTGACATTAGGGTTTTGATTGATTTGTGTCTTAAGGTGTTATTCTAGTACGAACTCTATGATAGATTGAACGTTACTACGGACTCTTGAATAGATCGATCAGAAAGAATAACTTTGAGGTGGTTTCGTACACTACCATAATCTCTTCTTTTGTTCTCCGTTATTAGTTACTTTGGAATGACTCTTTGTTGCATGTTGAGGGCTAGTAATATGATCCAATTATGTTATCCTTGTTGAGAGAACTTGCACTAGTGAAATTATGAACCCTAGGCCTTCTCTACTATCATTGCAACACCATTTATGCTCACGTTTAACACTTGCTACCTTGCTGTTTTTATATTTCCTTACTACAAAAACCTATATCTGCCATCCATATTGCACTTGTATCACCATCTCTTCGCCGAACTAGTGCACCTATACAATTTACCATTGTATTGGGTGTGTTGGGGACACAAGAGACTCTTTGTTATTTGGTTGCAAGGTTGCTTGAGAGAGACCATCTTCATCCTACGCCTCCCACGGATTGATAAACCTTAGGTCATCCACTTGAGGGAAATTTGCTACTGTCCTACAAACCTCTGCACTTGGAGGCCCAACAACGTCTACAAGAAGAAGGGTGCGTAGTAGACATCAGATGCCCATCATATTAGGACTAAATTCATAGCCTAAGCAAATTACCATGTTGTTTAAGACTCTTAAAATAATATAAGTGAAGCATGAGAGTTCATCAATTTCTTCAAAATAAAACCACCGTCGTGCTCTAAAAAGATATAAGTGAAGCACTAGAGCAAATGACAAACTACTCCAAAAGATATAAGTGAAGATCAATGAGTAGTTGAATAATTATGTAACTATGTGAAGACTTTCTAACATTTAAGAATTTCAGATCTTGGGATATTATTCAAACATCAAGCAAAACAAAATAAAACAAAATGACGCTCCAAACAAAACAAATATCATGTGGTGAATAAAAATATAGCCTCAAGTAAAGTTACCGATAGACAAAGACGAAAGAGGGGATGCCTTCCGGGGCATCCCCAAGCTTAGGCTCTTGGTTGTCCTTGAACATTACCCTTGGGGTTCCTTGGGCATCCCCAAGCTTAGGCTCTTTCCACTCCTTATTCCATAGTCCATCGAATGTGTACCCAAAACATGAAAACTTCACAACACAAAACTCAACAGAAAACTCGTAAGCTCCGTTAGTATAAGAAAATAAAACCACCACTTAGGTACCGTTGTGAACTCATTATAAATTCATATTGGTGTTATATCTACTGTATTCCAACTTCTCTATGGTTCATACCCTCCGATACTTCTCACAGATTCATCAAAATAAGCAAACAACACAATGGAAACAGAATCTGCCAAAAACAGAATAGTCTGTAGCAATCTGTAACTTTCGAATACTTCTGTAACTCAAAAAATTCTGAAATGAATTGGTAGAAGTGAGGAATTTGTATATTAATCTTCTGCAAAAAGAATCAACTCAAAATCACTCTTCTTTAAAAAAAATGGCAGCTAATCTCGTGAGCACAAAGTTTCTGTTTTTTACAACAAGATCACATTAACTTTCACCCAAGTCTTCCCAAAGGTTCTACTTGGCACTTTATTGAAACAAAAGCTATAAAACATGATTATTACAGTATCTTAATCATGTGTACACACAAAAATAGTAAGGGTAAATATTGGGTTGTCTCTCAACAAGCGCTTTTCTTTAATGCCTTTTAGCTAGGCATGATGATTTCAATGATGCTCACATAAAAGATAAGAATTGAAACATAACGGGGGCATCATGAAGAATATAACTAGCACATTTAAGTCTAACCCACTTCCTATGCATAGGGATTTTGTGAGAAAACAAATTATGGCAAGAATCAACTAGCATAGGAAAGCAAAACAAGCATAGCTTCAAGATTTTCAACACATAGAGAGGAAACTTGATATTATTGCAATTCCTACAAGCATATGTTCCCCCCTCATAATAATATTCAGTAGCATCATGAATGAATACAACAATATAACCATCACATAAAGCATTATTTTCATGATCCCCAAGCATATAGATTTTATTACTCTCCACATAAGCAAATTTCTTCTCATGAATAATAGAGGGAGCAAACTCAACAAAATAATTATCATGTGAGGCATAATCCAATTGGAAACTAAAATCATGATGACAAGTTTCATGGTTATCATTATTCTTAATAGCATACAACTCATCACAATAATTATCATAGATAGCAAAATTTTTCTCATAATCAATTGGAACCTCTTCCGAAATAGTGGATTCATCACTAAATAAAGTCATGACCTCTCCAAATCCACTTTTATAAATATTATCATCATAAAAAGGAGGCATGATATCATCAAAATAAGTTTGCTCATCAAAGCTTGGGGGACTAAAAATATTATCTTCATCAAACATAGCATCCCAAAGCTTCTGGCTTTGCATATCATTAGCATCATGGATATTCAAAGGATTCACACTAACAACATTGCAATCATGCTCATCATTCAAGTATTAGTGCCAAACATTTTAATGCATTCTTCATCTAGTACTTGGGCACAATTTTCCTTTCCATCATTTTCACGAAAGATATTAAAAAGATGAAGCATATGAGGTACCCTCAATTCCATTTTTTTTGTAGTTTTCTTTTATAGACTAAACTAGTGATAAAACAAGAAACTAAAAGATTCGATTGGAATATCTAAAGATATACCTTCAAGCACTCACCTACCCGGCAACGGCGCCAGAAAAAAGCTTCGTTGACGGGATGTGAGTGCTACTTACCTAGCCTCCCCAGCAACAGCGCCAGAAAAGAGCTTCATGTATACTACACAACCTTCTTGTAGACGTTGTTGGGCCTCCAAGTGCAGAGGTTTGTAGGACAGTAGAAAATTTCCCTCAAGTGGACGGCCTAAGGTTTATCAATCCGTGGGAGGCGTAGGATGAAGATGGTCTCTTGCTACTTCTCGAGCTTGTGTTGTATTCCCTCAAAGAGGAAAGGTGATGCAGCACATTAGCGTAAGTATTTCCCTCAATTTTTGAGAACCAAGGTATCAATCCAGTAGGAGACCACGCGCGAGTCCCTCGCACCTGCACAAACAAATAAGAACTTCGCAACCAACGCGATAAGGGGTTGTCAATCCCTTTATGGTCACTTACGAAAGTGATATCTGATAGAGATGATAGTTTGATATTTTCGGTATTTTTGGTTATAAGAACAGAAAGTAAAAGTGGAAAAGTAAAGTAGATTGTAGATTGATATGTTGAGAATAGACCCGGGGGCCATAGTTTTCTCTAGTGGCTTCTCTCATGATAGCGATATTCTACGGCGGGTAAACAAATTACTGTCGAGCAATTAATAGAAAAGCGAATAATTATGAGACTATCTAGGCATGATCATTATATATAGGCATCATGTCCGACACAAGTAGACTGAAACAATTCTGCATCTACTACTATTACTCCACACATCGACCGCTATCCAGCATGCATCTAGAGTATTAAGTTCATAAGAACAGAGTAACGCCTTAAGCAAGATGACATGATGTAGAGGGATAAACTCAAACATAGTGATATAAACCCCATCTTTTTATCCTCGATGGCAACAATACAATACGTGCCTTGCTGCCCATACTGCACTGGCAAAGGACAGCGCAAGATTGAACCCAAAGCCAAGCACTTCTCCCATTGCAAGAACTATAGATCTAGTAGGCCAAACCAAACCAATAATTCGAAGAGACTTGCAAGGATATTATAATCATAGAAAAGAGTTCACAAAAGAACCAAATATTTCTCGAAGATAATCTTGATCATTAACCCACAATTCATCGGATCTCAACAAACATACCGCAAAAAGAGATTACATCGAATAGATCTCCTCGAAGACCAAGGAGAACTTGGTATTGAGATCCAAAGAGAGAGAAGAAGCCATCTAGATACTAGCTATGGACCCGAAGGGTCTTTGGTAAACTACTCACAACTCATGGTGAGGCGATGATGATGATGTAGAAGCACTTCGTGGTAGATCCCCCCCTCTGGCGGAGCTCCGGAACAGGCCCCAAGATCGGATCTCACGGGAACAGAAGGTTGCGGCAGTGGAATTAGGGTTTTCTCTGTTGTTCTGATGGTTTCGGGGTACGTAGGTATATATAGGACGAAGGAGGGCACCGGGGGCCAGACGGGGTGCCCACGAGGCAGGGGGCGCGCCCTATAGGGGGGACGTGTCCCCCACCCTCGTGCACGCCACGTGAGCCCTACTCTGTTGTTCTAAAGTCTCCCGTGCGTATTTTACTCCAAAAATATCTCTCTAGAAGTTCATTCCGTTTGGACTCCGTTTGATATTCCTTTTCTGTAAAACCCTGAAATAGGCAAAAAAAACAGCAATCTGGACTGGGCCTTTGGGTTAGTAGGTTAATCCCAAAAATAATATAAAAGTGTACAACAAAGCCCATTAAACATCCAAAACATCATAAATAATAGCATGGAACAATCAAAAATTATAGATACGTTGGAGACGTATCAAGCATCCCCAAGGTTAATTCTTGCTCGTCCTCGAGTAGGTAAATGATAAAAACAGAATTTTTCATGTGGAATGCTAACCAACATAGTTTTTCAATGTAATTCTCTTAATTGTGGCATCAATGTTCAGATCTGAAAGATTCAAGACAAAAGTCTATATTGACATAAGAAATAATAATACTTCAAGCATACTAACAAAGCAATCATGTCTTCTCAAAATACTATGGCTAAAGAAAGTTATCCCTACAAAATCATATAGTCTGGCTATGCTCCCTCTTCATCACACAAAATATTCATATTATGCACAACCCCGGTATCAGCCAAGCACTTGTTTTCATACTCTATTCTGTCAAACCTTTCAACTTTCACGCAATACATGAACGTGAGCCATGGACATAGCACTATGTGGAATAGAGAGGTGGTTGTGGAGAAGACAAAAAGGAGGGAGATAGTCTCACATCAACTAGGCGTATCAACGGGCTATGGAGATGCCCATCAATAGATATCAATGTGACTGAGTAGGGATTGCCATGCAACGGATGCACTAGAGCTAAAAATGTATGAAAGCTCAACAAAAGAAACTAAGTGGGGGTGCATCCAACTTGCTTGCTCACGAAGACCTAGGGCATTTGAGGAAGCCCATCGTTGGAATATACAAGCCAAGTTCTATAATGTAAATTCCCACTAGTATATGAAAGTGACTAAACATGAGACTCTCTATCATGAAGAACATGGTGCTACTTTGAAGCACAAGTGTGGAAAAAGATAGTAGCAATTGTCCTTTTTTCTTTTCTTTTTTGGGCCTTTTTTCTTTGGTATTTTTTTAATTTTTTGGAGGGGCTTTCTTTATTTAGCCTTTCCTCACTTGGGACAATGCTCTAATAATGATGATCATCACACTTTCATTAAATTACAACTCGATATTGCAACTCGATACTAGAACAAAGTATGACTTATATGAATGCCTCCTGCGATGTACCGGGATGTGCAATGAATCAAGAGTGATATGTATGAAAAATTATGCATGGTGGCCTAGCCACAAATACGATGTCAACTACATGATCATGCATGGCAATATGACAATATGAAGCGTGTCATATGAACGGAATGGTGGAAAGTTGCATGGCAATATATCTCGGAATGGCTATGGAAATGCCGTGATAGGAAGGTATGGTGGCTGTTTTGAGGAAAGTATATGGTGGCTGTTTTGAGGAAGGATATATAGTGGGTGTATGGTACCGGCGAAATTTGCGCGATACAAGAGAGGCTAGCGATGGTGGAAGGGTGAGAGTGCGTAATATCCATGGACTCAACATTAGTCATAAGAACTCATATACTTATTGCAAAATTTTACGAGTCATCAAAACAAAGCAATTAACGCATGCTCCTAGGGGGGAGGTTGGTAGGAGTTAAGCATCGCGTGCCCCCGGCCTCCACACAAAGGATGACACTCTACAAATACATCATGCTCTAACTTCGTCACATAGAGGTTCACCATACGTGCATGCTACGGGAATCACTAACTTTAACACCAGCATTTCTCAATTTCATAATAACTCCACTAACATTACTCTAATATCACTATCCTCATATCTCAAAACAATTATCAAGCATCCAACTTCTCATCATATTCAATGCACTTAATGTGAAAGTTTTTACTACATTGATCTTGGATGTCTATCATGTGAAGGCTAGTTTCATAGCCAAAGTACATTACCATGCTGTTTTAATAGACTCTCAAAAGGATATAAGTGAAGCATGAGAGATCAACAATTTCTACAAAATATAATTACCACCGTGCTCTAAAAGATATAAGTGAAAGAGCAAAAACTATTCAACTCAAAAGATATAAGTGAAGCACATAGAGTGTTCTAAAAATTCCTAGGCTATATTTAACTCTCTCAAAAAAGGTATGTCCAGCAAGGATAATTGTGTCAAACTAATAAGAAAAGACTCAAATTATACATTACGCTCCAAGTAAAACACATATCATGTGGTGAATAAAAACATAGCTCCGAGTATAGTTACCGATAGATGAAGACGAAAGAAGGGATGCCTTCCCGGGGCATCCCCAAGCTTAGGCTTTTGGTTGTCCTTGAATTTTACCTTGGGGTTCCTTGGGCATCCCCAAGCTTAGGCTCTTGTCACTCTTTGTTCCATAGTCCATCAAAGCAATACTCAAAACTTGAAAACTTCACAACACAAAACTTAGACAAAAATCTCATGAGCTCCGTTAGTATAAGAAAACAAACCACTACTCAAAGTTACTGCCATGAATTCATTATTTGTTTATATTGGTGTTAAACCTACTGTATTCCAAATTTTCTATGGTTCATACTTCCCAATACTACTCATAGATGCATTGAAATAAGCAAACAACATACGAAAAACAGAATCTGTCAAAAATAGAACAGTCTGTAGTAATCTGCATTTTTTGCATACTTCTGTAACTCCAAAAAAATCAAACTAAATTGGTCAACGTGAGGAATTTGTCTAGTAATCATCTGAAAAAAGAATCAACTAAATAGCACACTCCAGTAAAATCTGGTGACCATTCTAGCGAGCGCTAATGATTCTGTTTTTCACAGCAAGATCATATAAACTTCACACAAGTCTTCCCAAAGGTTCTACTTGGCACAAACACTAAATAAAACACAATAACACATCTAAACAGAAGCTAGACGCAATATTTATTCCTAAACATAAGCAAAAACAAAAAATATAAAATTGGGTTGCCTCCCAACAAGCGCTATCGTTCTACGCCCCTAGCTAGGCACGATACATGGATAGATCTAGGTATTGCCATCTTTGGAAGGCAATCCATAAGTGGCTCTCATAATATATTCATATGGTAATTTGATTTTCTTTCTAGGAAATAGTTCCATGCCTTTCCTTAACGGAAATTGGAATCTAATATTTCCTTCCTTCATATCAATAATTGCACCAATCGTTCTAAGGAAAGGTCTACCAAGAATAATCGGACATGAAGGATTGCAATCTATATCAAGAACAATGAAATATACGGGCACAAAATTCCTAATGGAAACAATAAGAACATCATTAATCCTTCCCATAGGTTTCTTAATAGTGGAATCCGCAAGATGCAAAATTAAAGAACAATCATCAAGCTCATGGAATCCTAGCAAATCACACAAAGTTTTTGGGATAGTGGAGACACTTGCACCCAAATCACACAAAGCATAGCATTCATGATCTTTAATTTTTATTTTGATAGTAGGTTCCCACTCATCATAAAGCTTTCTAGGGATAGAAACTTCTAACTCAAGTTTTTCTTCATAAGATTGCATCAAAGCATCAACTATGTGTTTGGTAAAAGCTTTATTTTGACTATAAGCATGCGGAGAGTTTAGTACGGATTGCAACAAGGAAACACAATCAATCAAAGAGCAATTATCATAATTTAATTCCTTGAAATCCAAAATAGTGGGCTCATCACTATGCAAAGTTTTAATCTCTTCACTCCCACTTTTAAGAATTTTAGCATCAAGATCTAAAAACTCTGAATCATTGGGACACCTTAAAGTAGAATCATCTCCAATCCTATCATCATCAAGATTTATACTAGAAAACAAGGATCTAATAGGAGACATATCAATAACTTTCAGATCTTCATCTTTATTTTCATGATAACTAGAAGAACACGCTTTTATATAATTCTCTCTTTTAGCATGCATCCTAGCGGTTCTTTCTTTGCATTCATCAATGGAAATTCTCATGGCTTTGAGAGACTCATTGATATCATGCTTAGGTGGGATAGATCTAAGTTTCAAAGAATCAACATCAAGAGTAATTCTATCCACACTTCTAGCCAATTCATCAATCTTAAGCAATTTTTCTTCAAGCAAAGCATTGAAATTCTTTTGCGAAATCATAAACTCCTTAACACTAGTTTCAAATTCAGAAGTCATCTTTCCATAAGAGTTGTTGTAGGAATTACCATAATTATTAGAGGAATTACTAGGAAAAAGGCCTAGGATTAAAGTTCCCTCTATAAGCATTGTTACCGAAATTATTCCTACCAACAAAATTCACATCCAAAGATTCATTGTTATTTTCAATCAAAGTGGACAGAGGCATGTCATTAAGATCAGAAGAGGCACTCTTAGCAGCAAATAATTTCATAAGTTCATCCATCTTTCCACTCAAAACACTAATTTCTTCAATAGCATGCACTTTTTTACTAGTAGATCTTTTGGTGTGCCGTTGAGAATAACTAACCATAATATTATCTAGGAGTTTGGTAGCTTCTCCTAAGGTAGTTTCCATGAAAGTGCCTCTTGCGGCCGAATCTAAAAGATTTCTAGAAGCAAAATTCAAGCCAGCATAAAAGTTTTGAATAATCATCCATAAGTTCAAACCATGTGTAGGGCAATTACGTATCATTAATTTCATTCTCTCCCAAGCTTGTGAAACATGCTCATGATCTAGTTGCTTAAAATTCATAATATCGTTTCTAAGAGAGATGATCTTAGCAGGAGGGAAATACTTAGAGATAAAAGCATCTTTGCACTTATTCCACGAATCAATACTATTTCTAGGCAAAGAGGAAAACCAAGTTTTAGCATGATCTCTAAATGAAAATGGAAATAACTTCAATTTAACAATATCGTTATCTGTATCCCTTTTCTTTTGCATATCACACAAATCAACAAAGTTGCTTAGATGGGTAGCGGCATCTTCACTAGGATGGCCGGAAAATTGATCTTTCATGACAAGATTCAACAGAGCAGCATTAATCTCACAAGATTCAGCATCGGTAATAGGAGCAATCGGAGTGCTAATAAAATCATTATTGTTGGTATTGGAAAAGTCACACAATTTGGTATTGTTCTGAGCCATAGTGACAAGCAAGCAATCCAACACACACAAGCAAACAAGATGCAAGCGAACGATAAACACACGGCAGAAGAAGGGCCAATAAAACGGCAAAGGTGATGTGGGGGAGAGGAAAACGAGAGGCAAATAATGTAATGCAAAGGATAAGGGTTTGTGATAGGTACTTGGTATATGACTTTTGGGTAAGCCTCCCCGGCAACGGCGCCAGAAATTCTTCTTGCTACTTCTCGAGCTTGCGTTGTATTCCCTCGAAGAGGAAAGGGAGATGCAGCACAGTAGCGTAAGTATTTCCCTCAGTTGAGAACCAAGGTATCAATCCAGTAGGAGACCACGCGCGAGTCCCTCGCACCTGCACAAACAAATAAGAACTTCGCAGCCAACGCAACAAGGGGTTGTCAATCCCTTTACGGTCACTTACGAAAGTGAGATCTGATAGAGATGATAGTTTGATATTTTTGGTATTTTTTATTATAAGAACGGAAAGTAAAAGCGGAAAAGTAAAGTAGATTGTAGATTGATATGTTGAGAATAGACCCGTGGGCCATAGTGTTCTCTAGTGGCTTCTCTCATGATAGCGATATTCTACGGCGGGTAAACAAATTACTGTCAAGCAATTGATAGAAAAGCGAATAATTATGAGACTATCTAGGCATGATCATTATATATAGGCATCACGTCCGAGACAAGTAGACCGAAACAATTCTTGCATCTACTACTGTTACTCCACACATCGAGCGCTATCCAGCATGCATCTAGTGTATTAAGCTCATAAGAACGGAGTAACGTCTTAAGCAAGATGACATGATGTAGAGGGATAAACTCAAACTTAGTGATATAAAACCCATATTTTTATCCTCGATGGCAACAATACAATACATGCCTTGCTGCCCCTACTGTCACTAGGAAAGGACACCGCAAGATTGAATCCAAAGCCAAGCACTTCTCCCATTGCAAGAACTATAGATCTAGTAGGCCAAACCAGACCAATAATTCAAAGAGACTTGCAAGGATATTATAATCATACATAAAGAGTTCAGAGAAAAACCAAATATTTCTCATAGATAATCTTGATCATAAACCCACAATTCATCGGATCTCGACAAACACACCGCAAAAAGAGATTACATCGAATAGATCTCCTCGAAGACCGAGGAGAACTTTGTATTGAAATCCAAAGAGAGAGAAGAAGCCATCTATATACTAGCTATGGACCCGAAGGTCTGTGGTAAACTACTCACAACTCATGGTGAGGCGATGATGATGATGTAGAAGAACTCCGTGGAAGATCCCCCCTCCGGCGGAGCTCTGGAACAGGCCCCAAGATGGGATCTCATGAGAACAAAAGGTTGCGGCGGTGGAACTAGGGTTTTCTCTGTTGTTCTGGTAGTTTCGGGGTACGTAGGTATATAAAGGATGAAGGAGGGCACCGGGGGCCAAACGTGGGGCCCACGAGGCAGGGGCGCGCCCTATAGGGGGGCGCCCCCCACCCTCGTGGGCGCCACGTGTGCCCTACTCCGTGGTTCTCAAGTCTCTCGTGCGTGATTTTCTCCAAAAATATCTCTCCCGAAGGTTTCATTCCATTTGGACCCCGTTTGATATTACTTTTCTGTAAAACCCTGAAATAGGCAAAAAAAAAACAATCTAGACTGGGCCTTTGGGTTAGTAGGTTAGTCCCAAAAATAATATAAAAGTGTATAACAAAGCCCATTAAACATCCAAAACATCATAAATAATGGCATGGAACAATCAAAAATTTTAGATACGTTGGAGATGTATCACGGGTAAACAAATTATTGTCGAGCAATTGATAGAAAAGTGAATAATTATGAGACTATCTAGGCATGATCATTATATATAGGCATCACGTCCGAGACAAGCAGACCGAAATGATTATGCATCTACTACTATTACTCCACACATCGACCGCTATCCAGCATGCATCTAGAGTATTAAGTTCATAAGAACAGAGTCACGCCTTAAGCAAGATGACATGATGTAGAGGGATACACTCAAACATAGTGATATAAACCCCATCTTTTTATCCTCGATGGCAACAATACAATACGTGCCTTGCTGCCCCTACTGTCACTGGGATAGGACACCGCAAGATTTAACCCAAAGCCAAGCACTTCTCCCATCGCAAGAACTATAGATCTAGTAGGCCAAACCAAACCAATAATTCGAAGAGACTTGCAAGGATATTATAATCATGCATAAAGAGTTCAGAAAAGAACCAAATATTTCTCGAAGATAATCTTGATGATAAACCCAAAATTCATCGGATCTCGACGAACACACCGCAAAAAGAGATTACATTTAATAGATCTCCTCGAAGACCGAGGAGAACTTGGTATTGAGATCCAAAGAGAGAGAAGAAGCCATCTAGATACTAGCTATGGACCCGAAGGTCTGTGGTAAACTACTCACAACTCATGGTGAGGTGATGATGATGATGTAGAAGCACTCCGTGGTAGACCCCCCCTCCGATGGAGCTCCGAACATGCCCCAAGATGAGATCTCACGGGAACAAAAGGTTGCGGCGGTGGAACTAGGGTTTTCTATGTTGTTCTGATGGTTTCGGGGTACGTAGGTATATATAGGAGGAAGGAGGGCACCGGGGGCCAGACGGGGTGCCCACGAGGCATGGGGACGTGCCCCCATCCTCGTGGACGCCATGTCAGCCCTACTCCGTGGTTCTCAAGTCCCCCATGCGTATTTTGCTCCAAAAATATCTCTCCAGAAGTTTCATTCCGTTTGGACTCCGTTTGATATTCCTTTTCTGTAAAACCCTGAAATAGGCAAAAACAGCAATCTGGACTGGGCCTTTGGGTTAGTAGGTTAGTCCCAAAAATAATATAAAGTGTATAACAAAGCCCATTAAACATCCAAAACATCATAAATAATAGCATGGAACAATAAAAAATTATAGATACGTTGGAGACGTATCATCTCTCTCAAACAACCCTGCAACCAAGTAACAACGAGTCTCTTGTGTCCCCAACACACCCAATACAATGGTAAATTGTATAGGTGCACTAGTTCAGCAAAGAGATGGTGATACAAGTGCAATATGGATGGTACATATAGGTTTTTGTAATCTGAAAATATAAAAACAGCAAGGTAACTAATGAGAAAAGTGAGCGAAAACAGTATTGCAATGCTTCGAAACAAGGCCTAGGGTTCATACTTTCACTAGTGCAATCTCTCAACAATAATAACATAACTGGATCGTATAACTATCCCTCAACATGCAACAAAGAGTCACTCCAAAGTCACTAATAGCGCAGAACAAATGAAGAGATTATTGTAGGGTACGAAACCACCTCAAAGTTATTCTTTCTGATCGATCTATTCAAGAGTCCGTAGTAAAATAACACGAAGCTATTCTTTTTGTTCGATCTATCCTAGAATTCGTACTAGAATAACACCTTAAGACACACATCAACCAAAACCATAATGTCACCTAGATACTCCATTGTCACCTCAAGTATCCGTGGACATGATTATACGATATACATCACACAATCTCAGATTCATCTATTCAACTAACACGAAGAACTTCAAAGAGTGCCCCAAAGTTTCTATCCGAGAGTCAAGATGAAAATGTGTGCCAACCCCTATGCATAGATTCCCAAGGTCATGGAACCCGTAAGTTGATCACCAAAACATACATCCAGTGAATCAATAGAATACCCCATTGTCACCACGGATATCCCACGCAAGACATACATCAAGTGTTCTCGAATCCTTAAAGACTCAATCTGATAAGATAACTTCAAAGGGAAAACTCAATCCACTACAAGAAGGTAGAGGGGGAGAAACATCATAAGATCCAACTATAATAGCAAAGCTCGCGGTACATCAAGATCGTGCCAAATCAAGAACACGAGAGAGAGATCAAACACATAGCTACTCGTACATACCCTCAGCCACGAGGGTGAACTACTCCCTCCTCGTCATGGAGAGCGCCAGGATGATGAAGATGGCCACTGGTGATGGATCCCCCCTCCCGCAAGGTGTCGGAATAGGGTCTCGATTGATTTTTGGTGGCTACAGAGGCTTACGACGGTGGAACTCCCGATCTAGGTTTCTTTTCGGAGGTTTCTGTATTTATATGAATTTTTGGCGTCGGGAAAAAGTCAGGGGGGTCTTCAAGTCGTCCACGAGGCAGGGGGCGCGCCCTGATACGTCTCCAATGTATCTATAAATTTTTATTGTTCAATGCTATTATATTATCTGTTTTGGATGTTTAATGGGCTTTATTATGCACTTTTATATTATTTTTGGGACTAACCTATTAAACGGAAGCCTAGTGGAAATTGTTGTTTTTTGCCTATTTCAGTGTTTCACAGAAAAGGAATATCAAACAGAGTCCAAACGGAATGAAACCTTTGCGAGGATCATTTTTGGAACAAACGCAACCCAGAAGACTTAGATTACATGCCAGGGAAGCCACGAGGCGGCCACGAGGTAGGAGGGCGCGCCCAGGGGGTAGGCATGCCCCCACCCTCGTGGGCCCCTCGTAGCTCCACCGACATACCTCTTCCTCCTATATATACTCATATACCCTGAAAACATCCGAGAGCACCACGAAACCCTATTTCCACTGCCGCAACCTTCTGTACCTGTGAGATCCCATCTTCGGGCCTTTTCCGGAGCTCCACGAGAGGGGGAATCGATCACGAAGGGCTTCTACATCAACACCATAGCCTCTCCGATGAGTTGTGAGTAGTTTACCACAGACCTTCGGGTCCAAAGTTATTAGTTAGATGGCTTCTTCTCTCGCTTTGGATCTGAATACAAAGTTCTCCTCGATCTTCTTGGAGATCTATTCGATGTAATACTTTTTGCCGTGTGTTTATCGAGATCCGATGAATTGTGGGTTTATGATCAAGATTATCTATGAATAATATTTGGTTCTTCTCTGAATTCTTATATGCATGATTTAAATATCTTTGCAAGTCTCTTCGAATTATCAATTTGGTTTGGCCTACTAGATTGATCTTTCTTGCAATGGGAGAAGTACTTAGCTTTGGGTTCAACCTTGCGGTGTCCTTTCCTAGTGACCGCAGGGGCAGCAAGGCACGTATTGTATTGTTGCCATCGAGCATAAAAAGATGGGGTCTATATCATATTGCATGAATTTATCCCTCTACATCATGTCATCTTGCTTAAGGCGTTACTCTGTTCTTATGAACTTAATACTCTAGATGCATGCTAGATAGCGGTCGATGTGTGGAGTAATAGTAGTAGATGCAGAATCGTTTCAGTCTACTTGTCACGGACGTGATACCTATATACATGATCATGCCTAGATATTCTCATAACTATGTGCTTTCTATCAATTGCTCGACAGTAATTTGTTCACCCACCGTAGAATATGCTATCTTGAGCGAAGCCACTAGTGAAACCTATGGCCCCCAGGTCTATCTTCCATAATATTAATCTTGCATCATCTAGTTATCTTTTATTTTGCAATCTTTACTTTTCAATCTATACAACAAAAATACCAAAAATATTTATCTTATTATCTCTATCAGATCTCACTTTTGCAAGTGGCCGTGAAGGGATTGACAACCCCTTTATCGCGTTGGTTGCAACGTTCTTATTTGTTTGTGCAGGTACGAGGGACTTGCGTGTAGTCTCCTACTGGATTGATACCTTGGTTCTCAAAAATGAGGGAAGTACTTACGCTACTTTGCTGCATTACCCTTTTCTCTTCAAGGGAAAACCAAGGCATGCTCAAGAGGTAGCAAGAAGGATTTCTGGCGCCGTTGCCGGGGAGATCTACGCACAAGTCACATACCAAGTACCCATCACAAACTCTTATCCCTCGCATTACATTATTTGCCATTCGCCTCTTGTTTTCCTCTCCCCCACTTCACCCTTGCCGTTTTATTCGCCCTTTTTCTGTTCACTTCTTTTCGCTTGCCGCTTGTTTGCTTGTGTGTTGGATTGCTTGTTCGTCACTATGGCCCAAGACGATACTAAATTGTGTGACTTTTCCAATACCAACAATAATGATTTTATTAGCACTCCGATTGCTCCTATTACCAATGATGAATCTTGTGAAATCAATGCTGCTATGTTAAATCTTGTTATGAAGGATCAATTTTCTGGCCTTCCTAGTGAAGATGCCGCTACCCATCTAAACAACTTTGTTTATTTGTGCAATATGCAAAAGAAGAGGGACGTGGATAATGATATTGTTAAATTGAAGATATTTCCGTTTTCGCTTAGAGATCGTGCAAAAACTTGGTTTTCTTCTTTGCCTAAAAATAGTATTGATTCATGGAATAAGTGCAAAGATGCCTTTATCTCTAAGTATTTTCCTCCCGCTAAGATTATCTCTCTTAGAAACGATATTATGAATTTTAAGCAACTTGATCATGAGCATGTTGCACAAGCTTGGGAGAGGATGAAATTAATGATACGTAATTGCCCTACACATGGTTTGAACTTATAGATGATTATACAAAAATTTATGCTGGATTGAATTTCACTTCTAGAAATCTTTTAGATTCGGCCGCGGGAGGCACTTTCATGGAAATCACTTTAGGAGAAGCTACTAAACTCCTAGATAATATTATGGTTAATTACTCCCAATGGCACACCGAAAGATCCACTAGTAAAAAAGTCCATGTGATTGAAGAGATTAATGTTTTGAGTGGAAAGATGGATGAACTTATGAAATTATTTGCTAACAAGAGTGTTTCTTCTGATCCTAATGATATGCCTTTGTCCACGTTGATTAAAAATAATAATGAATCTATGGATGTGAATTTTGTTGGTAGGAACAACTTTGGTAACAACACTTATAGAGGAAACTTCAATTCTAGGCCATTCCCTAGTAATTCCTCTAATAATTATGGTAATTCCTACAATAACTCTTATGGAAATTTTAATAAGATGCCCTCTGATTTTGAGACTAGTGTTAACGAATTTATGAATTCGCAAAAGAATTTCAATGCTTTGCTTGAAGAAAAAAATGCTTAAGATTGATGAATTAGCTAGGAACGTGGATAGAAATTCTCTTGATGTTGATTCTTTGAAACTTAGATCTATCCCACCTAAGCACGATATTAATGAGTCTCTCAAAGCCATGAGAATTTCCATTGATGAGTGCAAAGAAAAAACTGCTAGGATGCATGCTAAGAGAGATTGCTTTATGAAAGCGTGTTCTTCTAGTTTAGATGATAATAGAGATGTAGATTTAAAAGTAATTGATGTGTCTCCTATTAAATCTTTGTTTTCCAATATGAATCTTTATAAAGATGGGACTAGAGATGAATCAACTTTAATTAAAAGGTGTCCCAATGATTCAGAGTTTTTAAATCTTGATGCAAAAATTGTTAAAAGTGGGACTGAAGAGGTCAAAACTTTACATAGCAATGAACCCACTTTATGATAATTGCTCTTTTATAGATTGTATTTCCTTGTTGCAATCTGTGCTAAATTCTCCTCATGCTTATAGTCAAAATAAAGCTTTTACCAAACACATCATTGATGCTTTAATGCAATCTTATGGAGAAAAACTTGAATTAGAAGTTTCTATACCTAGAAAATTTTATGATGAGTGAGAACCTACTATTAAAATTAAGATTAAAGATCATGAATGCTATGCTTTGTGTGATTTGGGTGCTAGTGTTTCCACGATTCCAAAAACTTTGTGTGATGTGTTAGGTTTTCATGAATTTGATGATTGTTCTTTAAACGTGCATCTTGTGGATTCTACCATTAAGAAACCTATGGGAAGGATTAATGATGTTCTTATTGTTGCAAATAGGAATTATGTGCCCGTAGATTTCATTGTTCTTAATATAGATTGCAATCCCGCTTGTCCTATTATTCTTGGTAGACCTTTCCTTAGAACGATTGGTGCAATTATTGACATGAAAGAAGGAAACATTAGATTCCAATTTCCATTAAGGAAAGGCATGGAGCACTTTCCTAGATAGAAAATCAAATTGCCTTATGAATCTATTATGAGAGCCACGTATGGATTGCCTACCAAAGATGGCAATACCTAGATCTATTCTTGTATCATGCCTAGCTAGGGGTGTTAAACGATAGTGCTTGTTGAGAGGCAACCCGATTTTATTTTCTTTGCTTTTACTTCTGTTTAGTAAAAAATAATTCATTTAGCTTCTAGTTAGATGTGGTTTTGTGTTTTAATTAGTGTTTTTTCCAAGTAGAACCTTTGGGAAGACTTGGGTGAAGTCTTTGCGATCTTGCTGCTAAAAATAGCAACTTTTGCGCTCAGGAGATTAGATGCCATTTTTTACTGGAGAGTGCTTTTAGGTTCTTTATTTTTGCAGATGATTAGTAGAAAAATTCCTCACGTCCACCAATTTTTTTAAGAATTTTTAGAGTTATAGAAGTATTCAAAAGTTACAGATTTCTACAGACTGTTCTGTTTTTGACAAATTCTGTTTTTCGTGTGTTGTTTGCTTATTTCGATGAATCTATGAGTAGTATCGGGGGGTATGAACCATAGAGAAGTTGGAGTACAGTAGGTTTAACACCAATATAAATAAATAATGAGTTCAATACAGTACCTTAAAGTGGTGGTTTGTTTTCTTATACTAACGGAGCTCATGAGATTTTTATTAAGTTTTGTATTGTGAAGTTTTCAAGTCTTTGGGTAAGGATTTGATGGACTATGGAATAAAGAGTGGCAAGAGCCTAAGCTTGGGGATTTCCAAGGCAACCCAAGATAAAATTCAAGGATAACCAAAAGCCTAAGCTTGGGGATGCCCCGGGAAGGCATCCCCTCTTTCGTCTTCGTGTATCGGTAACTTTACTTGAGACTATATTTTTATTCACCACATGATATGTGTTTTGCTTGGAGCGTCTTGTATGATTTGAGTCTTTGGTTTTTAGTTTACCACAATCATCCTTGCTGTACACACCTTTTGGGAGAGACGCACATGAATTGGAATTTATTAGAATACTCTATGTGCTTCACTTATATCTTTTGAGCTATATAATTTTGCTCTAGTGCTTCACTTATATTTTTATAGAGCACAGTGGTGGTTTTATTTTATAGAAATTATTGATCTCTCATGCTTCACTTATATTATTTTGAGAGTCCTTTATAACAGCATGGTAATTTGCTTTGGCTATAAAATTAGTCCTAATATGATAGGCATCCAAGATGGGTATAATAAAAACTTTCATATAAAGTGCATTGAATACTATGAGAAATTTGATACTTGATGATTATTTTGAGATATGTGGATGGTGATATTAGAGTCATGCTAGTGGAGTAATTGTGAATTTTAGGAATACTTGTGTTAAAATTTTGTGATTCCCGTAGCATGCACGTATGGTTAACCGTTATGTGATGAAGTTGGAGCATGATTTATTTATTGATTGTCTTCCTTTGTGTGGAGGTCGGGATCACGCGATGGTTGACTCCTACCAACCCTTCCCCTAGGAGCATGCGTTTAGTGCTTTGTTTTGATAACTTGTAGATTTTTCCAATAAGTATATGAGTTCTTTATGACTAATGTTGAGTCCATGGATTATACGAACTCTCACCCTTTCACCATTGCTAGCCTCTCTTGTATCGCGCAACTTTTGCCGGTACCATACACCCACCATATACCTTCCTCAAAACAGCCACCATACCTACCTATCATGGCATTTCCATAGCCATTCCGAGATATATTGCCATGCAACTTTCCACCGTTCCGTTTATTATGACATGCTTCATCATTGTCATATTGCCATGCATGATCATGTAGTTGACATCGTATTTGCGGCAAGGCCACCATGCATAAATTTTCATGCATGTCACTCTTGATTCATTGCACATCCCAGTACATGATGGCTTCTCGCCCCTCGTTGGTTACCCCAAGTGGAAGGTTTGAGATGCAGTGTAGCGGAAGTTTTCCCTTGGCAAAGATACCAAGGATCGATTTCCCTGAGACTCCCAGTTTCAACAAGAAGGTGTCAACTGCTAACGGCGCCAGATATTAGCAATCAACGTGGACCTGCACACAGATACAAATAACTTTGCTCCCAACGAGTACAGAGAGGTTGTCAATCCCTCCGGCCTTGTCGTTTACAAAGGATCAAACGCAAGTGATAATAGTGATAGGTTTTGCTGCAATAGTAAGTAAAAAGCGGAAAGTAAATAGCGGATGTGATCAATGATGGTAATATGGACCGGGGTCCCATGATGTTCACTAGTGATGTCTCTCTCCCAAAAGACGATAAAACAGCTATGTGAGGTAAACGAATTACAGCTGGGCAATTGACAGAATTATGTGCGCAAACCAATGCTAACTATGTTACAAGAAAGGTAGAGGTTCAAAGCATGGGCGGTACGCCAAGGCAAGTAGACCGAAATCCATCTGCATCTACTACTAATCATCCACCTTGGGATATCTATCCAGAACATCTCGCTGGTATTAAGTTGCGAGTCCCACCCATAGTGTAAACTCAAAGCAACAGACAACTGCATTAAAAGAACTTTGCCTAAAGTAAACAATCCTTGCACCCGCGGGCACAAGCACCGTTGTTTTCCCCCTTGTGGCAACAGCACATCCCCTAGACTCATGTTTCTGTCACTCAAGCTAGTCATCGAGGGGCATGAACCCACAATCAAGCATAACGTTCCCTCTTGGAGTCACTACCTACTACTTGGCCAAAGCAATAAATAACAACGGAGAACATGCAAGAATTACTTACGAACATAAATATAAAAGAGGTAGATCAAATATGTTACTCAAACACAATCTAAACATAATCTCACAATCCATCGGATCCCAGCAAACTCAACATAGCAACAGCATAAGGATTACATATGTGCCTCGATCATGTAGGGCAGCTCACGAGGACTAATTAGTGAAGCACAAGAAGGGGAGGAGAACATCACATAGCTGCTGGTCATGGACCCATGGTCCAAGGGAGACTACTCACAACTCATCCAGGAGGCGTCCATGGTGGTGGAGAGGCTCCCGGTGGTGATCCTCCCCTCCGGCAGGGTGCCGGGAAGAGTTCTCCTGGTGCTCCCGATCTTGGAAGCGCGGCGGCGGCGGAACAGAGATGAGATCGCGAAAAAGGGTTCCCGTCTCGAGGGTTTCGGGACACGATATAAATATATGCCAAAGGGGGCATCAGCGGAGGCCCGGGGGCCCCAGCCCCCCCCCCCCCGGCGCGGCCAGGAGGGGGGCCGCGCCACCAGGGCGCCTGGAGCCCTGGTGGCCCCCCTCCGGCTGTACTTTGGCTGCTGGGAAGCTTCTGGAACGCTGATTTTTTATATAATTTTTCCGGGATTTTTCTGGCAGTTTACGTGACGGGAAAACCTGAAATACAAAAACAGCAGAAAACAGAAACTGGCACTGGGGGTGCACTGAGTTAATAGGTTAGTCCAAATATGATCAAAAGTGTATGGAAGTGTATAAATATCATAGCAATATCACCCAAAAGAGGCATGGAGCAAGCAGAAATTATAGATACGTTTTGGACGTATCAACATCCCCGAGCTTAATTCCTGCTCGTCCTCGAGTAGGTAAATGATAACAAGAATAATTTCTGTGGTGACATGCTATTAACCATATAGGACTTTTTCATAGTCATATGACAAAAGCTTACTGAGACAATGAATCTGTAGTAATTAAGTTGCCTCATGAGAAAATCACAAAGAACTGAAAGTTTTACAACATGATACTGAAACGTCAAATAGATTTGTAATGAGCATGGTGTGCAAATATGACAAAGAGATATCTCGCTTGCCTCCTTTAGTGAAGCAAAACATAAATGCAGGGGCACCTCCAAGGTTTAAGTGATGACTAGATACAATGATTTCAAAATAAACAATATCATAATCATGCAAAAGACAATGCTACTTTGGGACAATGCACATTACACTCAGAATGACAATCATGCTCTCAGTAGTTGGTGCTTTAAAAGAAGGTGGAGACTCTCGAACCGTGGCTTTTGTTGGCAAGGTTGAAAACCCGTAGTCAGAAGCAAAGACAAAACATGTACCAGAGCTCTTGGTTTTAAAAACAGAGGTAATAAATTTTTATTTTTTTAGATTATGCATGTTCCGTCAACGAATGCTAGCAGATAACTCAATTACTTCTTGAGATGGACAAGTTTCGAGGAACGGCTCCCGAATGAGGACGATCACATCCTCTTAATCTCCTTTGTTTATCACTGCCAAAGTTTTCTGATTTCTCATGAACAAAGCGTGAAGGAGGGTTTGTTTGTTATATTAATTTTGAGCCGGGCGCACTCAATGCCAGTTCCTTCTCCTGTTATGGGTTTGCACATTAGACATGCAATCCCGGGGTGAAGCTTGTCCAACTTAAAAAGATCATGAATTAACTACTACTTCCTCATGAACTTAAAACAGAGGCACAAAACAGGAATGCATTTTATTTTCTTTTTGAATAATTTCGAGATGGTACATGAAAGTCTTCGTTAGGAATGGCAGGTAAATACCATGTAGGAAGATATGGTGGACTCATATGGCATAACTGGTTTAAAAGAATTTGGATGCACAAGCAGTCAGTCCGCTTAGTACAGGCGAAGGTTAGCAAAAGACTGGGAGCGACCAACTAAGAGAGCAATGACGGTCATAATCATGCAGAGCGACAAAGCAACATTGAATCAGGCATGGTAGTTATATCGCTACTCAGAAACAAAAGATCATCAAGGCTTGACAGACTTTCTTTACAGTCTTAAATATGCGTGAGCATACGCCAAGTCAATCAAAATAAATTCTTGAAGGAAGATATTACTAAACCATACCACATCATAGGCAAACAAATCATGTTGGTACTCCAATAACACATTGGGAACCCCCCAGCTATTTGAGACTAACCATAAGAAAACATGAACTACTAAGCGCCATTATGCACGTAGCATCTTTATCATAGACATATCAACCAATGCAATGGAAGCAAACTCTCTTAATAAGATAATCATGATAACTAAAGAGAGTTCAAGCAACCAACTAAACAAAAGCTCTTTAAAAAGATAAGCATGAATACTAAGAGCTGAACATGATAGTAGCTATTAAAAGACAAAGAACACACACAGCAAAGATAGACATGAAAATTCTATGTTATGTTCTAGGTAGAAGTGGAGCGTGTTTCTCTCCCACATAAAGGAAGCTGAGTTCCGACTCGTTATGAAAAGCTAAAGAAAACTAAAAAGGAAACTAGAAGCAAGACGCTCCAAGCATAGCACATAACACATGAAGTGATAAAAATATAGTGGAACGAATGACGAACTGATAATATTGATGGAGAAGGGGATGCACGGGGGCATCCCCAAGCTTAGACGCTTGAGTCTCCTTGAATATTTCTTGGGGGTGCATGGGGGCATCCCCAAGCTTGAGCGCTTGACACTCCTGAATCTTTTTATCATCTTCCCTCGCACACTTGAAAACTCCCTTCATACATAACTCATCATAATCTGATTAGCGAGGTTAGTACCCATAATAAAATAATTGTTCCTTGCTGGAAATAAAGATATTCTTGAAGGTCTACTGTTTCTCAAGATTGCCAAAAGGTTTTTGCAAAGAAAAAGCAAGCTCTAGGTTTGCAAAATGAAGGAAAGGCAAAACAGGACAGAATCTGTGAAAAACAGAACAGCAGGTAGTAAATGATGTTTTCGGGGCACTTCTGCAACTCTAATCAAAAAACTCAGAACAGACGCACGAAAGACAATTGTATAGAGCACGCTGTCGAAACAATTCAGACCAAAAAGATGATATGGTGATTTTATGCGAATTTTACAATCCAAGGACAAAATCTGTTTCCTGGACAGCACGTCACAACTTTTGAACTTTCTTGCAATCAGAGGCTACACTTGGCACAAAATTGAAAAGCAAAGATACAATGATGATGCTACTGTAGTAACAACATCAAGACACAACAAAAGCAAAATAAATTTTTTATTCATGTGGGCTGCCTCCCAAAAGCGCTTTCTTTTATGCCTTTAAGCTAGGCATAATGTAAAGAGATCAAGTTTTATCAAGAGTAAAAGAAATAGCTAGCCCGTATAACGGACTCAAATTGTAACTTAATCTTCTTTCGAGGGAAGTGTTCCATCCCTTTCTTGAGAGGAAATTGGAATTTTATATTCCCCTCTTTCATGTCAATGATAGCACCAACGGTGCGTAGGAAAGGACGTCCCAAAATAATTGGACAAGAAGGTTCACATTCAATGTCCATAATAGTAAAATCAACGGGAACATAATTGTCATTGACAATGATAAGAACATCGCCGATCCTCCCCAAAGGTTTCTTTATGGAAGAATCAACGAGACGAACACCAAAAGAACAAGAATCAAAAGGTTTCAATTTAAGCATATCATATAATCTTTTGGGCATAACGGAGGTACTAGCTCCAACATCACATAAAGCATAGCAAGAAAAGTTATTCAACTTAATTTTAATCATAGGATCCCAACCATCTTCTAGCTTTCTAGGTATGGAGGCTTCTACTCTAAGTTTCTCCTCCCTAGCTTTGATAAGAGCATTGGTGATATGCTCTGTGAAGGCAAGGTTAAGCGTGCTAGTGCGGGGATCTCTAGACATCTTGTGAAGGAAATCAATAACTTCGGTAAGAGTGCAATTATCAAAATCAAGGTCACTACTATCAAGTAAGGTGGTAGTGGTGTCCTTTAGGTTCACTTGTTTGGTAGTTTCTATAGTCATAGCATCACCATTAATAGGTCCAATGGGACCAGGAGTGCATTGGGTGCTAAGAGTTTGGATATCCTCAACAATTTGGATAGTAGCAACAGTGTGGTGGGTAGGAAGGTTCTTAATTCTATCTTCTTCCTCCCTTTCTCTAGCCCATCTCTCTTTAAGTTTAGCCATCATCCTAATATTTTCATTAATTTGCACTTGAATAGCATTCATAGGAGTGACCTTCCTCTCCTCAAGAGGAGAAGTTCTAATTTTAAGCAATTCTACCTCATTGGCTAAATTGTCTACCTTCGAAGAGAGATCATCTAGTTTGTTTAGTTTTTCTTCTACACTATTATTAAAGGCTTTTTGGGTAGTGATGAAATCTTTAAGCATAATCTCTAGTTCAGTAGTGGAGTTCTTGGTGCTAGGATAAGCATTGTTGTTCCCATAAGAATTAGAGGGGAACGGTCTAGGATTGCTACCAAAATTACTCCTATAAGCATTGTTGTTAAAATTGTTTCTAGAGATAAAGTTCACATCTACTTGTTCTTGAGCAATCAAAGAATTTAAAGGAACATCACGAGGATCAACAGAAGATTGCTTCGAAAGTAGAGACATGATCAAGTCAACTTTTTCATTTAGGGAGGAAATCTCCTCGACAGAGTTTACCTTCCTACCTGTTGGAGCGCGTTCGGTGTGCCATTGGGAATAATTGGTCATCATCTCATCGAGAGGCTTTGTGGCAGCACCAAGTGTAGTTGACATAAAGGTTCCTCCCGCGGCCGAATCTAACAAGTTCCGCAAGGTAAAGTTCAAGCCTGCATAAAAAGTTTGGATAACCATACAAGTAGTCAAACCATGAGTAGGGCAGTTCTTGATAAGAGATTTCATACGTTCCCAAGCTTGGGCAACGTGTTCATTATCCAATTGTTTAAAATTCATTATGTTACTTCTTAGTTGGATAATTTTAGCAGGTGGATAGTATTTTCCAATAAAAGCATCTTTGCACTTGTCCCATGAATCTATGCTATTTCTAGGCAAAGACTGAAACCAAATTTTAGCTCCTCCTCTCAAGGAGAAAGGAAAAAGCTTAAGCTTAACAATATTACCATCTATTTCTTGGTACTTTTGCATATCACAAAGTTCAACAAAGTTGTTCAAGTGTAAAGCAGCATCCTCTCCAGCACCGGAGAATTGATCTTTCATAACTAGGTTCAGTAAAGCAGGTTTAATTTCATACGAAGGTGCTGAAGTGGCAGGTGTAGTGATAGGTGTGCAGATAAAGTCATCGTTGTTATGACTAGTGAAGTCACACAACTTGGTGTTCTCGGTGGAACCCATAGCAGCAAGCAAGCAAGATAACTATTTTTGTGATTTTCGATAAAAGATACTAAAGCAAAAAACTGAAAGGTAAACTAACAAGACTAGAAAGCAAAGGTAAAAGATAGCGTGCAACTCCCCTATCCTGAAGAGTAGAGTCCCCGGCAACGGCGCCAGAAAACTTTGCTTGATGGCTTCTCGCCCCTCGTTGGTTACCCCAAGTGGAAGGTTTGAGATGCAGTGTAGCGGAAGTTTTCCCTTGGCAAAGATACCAAGGATCGATTTCCCTGAGACTCCCAGTTTCAACAAGAAGGTGTCAACTGCTAACGGCGCCAGATATTAGCAATCAACGTGGACCTGCACACCGATACAAATAACTTTGCTCCCAACGAGTACAGAGAGGTTGTCAATCCCTCCGGCCTTGCCGTTTACAAAGGATCAAACGCAAGTGATAATAGTGATAGGTTTTGCTGCAATAGTAAGTAAAAAGCGGAAAGTAAATAGCGGATGTGATCAATGATGGTAATATGGACCGGGGTCCCATGATGTTCACTAGTGATGTCTCTCTCCCAAAAGACGATAAAACAGCTATGTGAGGTAAACGAATTACAGCTGGGCAATTGACAGAATTATGTGCGCAAACCAATGCTAACTATGTTACAAGAAAGGTAGAGGTTCAAAGCATGGGCGGTACGCCAGGCAAGTAGACCGAAATCCATCTGCATCTACTACTAATCATCCACCTTGAGATATCTATCCAGAACATCTCGCTGGTATTAAGTCGCGAGGCCCACCCATAGTGTAAACTCAAAGCAACGGACAACTGCATTAAAAGAACTTTGGGTAAAGTAAACAATCCTTGCACCCGCGGGCACAAGCACCGTTGTTTTCCCCCTTGTGGCAACAGCACATCCCCTAGACTCATGTTTCTGTCACTCATGCTAGTCATCGAGGGGCATGAACCCACAATCAAGCATAACGTTCCCTCTTGGAGTCACTACCTACTACTTGGCCAAAGCAATAAATAACAACGGAGAACATGCAAGAATTACTTATGAACATAAATATAAAAGAGGTAGATCAAATATATTACTCAAACACAATCTGAACATAATCTCACAATCCATCGGATCCCAGCAAACTCAACATAGCAACAGCATAAGGATTACATATGTGCCTCAATCATGTAGGGCAGCTCACGAGGACTAATTAGTGAAGCACAAGAAGGGGAGGAGAACATCACATAGCTACTGGTCATGGACCCATGGTCCAAGGGAGACTACTCACAACTCATCCGGGAGGCGTCCATGGTGGTGGAGAGGCTCCCGGTGGTGATCCTCCCCTCCGGCAGGGTGCCGGGAAGAGTTCTCTTGGTGCTCCCGATCTTGGAAGCGCGGCGGCGGCGGAACAGAGATGAGATCGCGAAAAAGGGTTCCCGTCTCGAGGGTTTCGGGACACGATATAAATATATGCCAAAGGGGGGCATCAGCGGAGGCCCGTGGGGCCCAGGCGCCCCCCTGGCGCGGCCAGGAGGGGGGCCGCGCCACCAGGGCGCCTGGAGCCCTGGTGGCCCCCCTCCGGATGTACTTTGGCTGCTGGGAAGCTTCTGGAACGCTGATTTTTTATATAATTTTTCCGGGATTTTTCTGGCAGTTTACGTGACGGGAAAACCTGAAATACAAAAACAGCAGAAAACAGAAACTGGCACTGGGGTGCACTTAGTTAATAGGTTAGTCCAAATATGATCAAAAGTGTATGGAAGTGTATAAATATCATAGCAATATCACCCAAAAGAGGCATGGAGCAAGCAGAAATTATAGATACGTTTTGGACGTATCAGTACACCGCCGGAGGCATTCACATAGAGTCATATTTTGTTCTAGCATCGAGTTGTAAGTAAATAAAAGTGTGATGATCTTCATTATTAGAGCATTGTCCCAGTGAGTAAAGGATGATGGAGACTGTGATTCCCCCATAAGTCGGGATGAGACTCCAGACGAAAAAAAGGAAAAAAAAAAGAGGCCATAAAAAAAGAGAAGGCCCAGAATAAAAAAATGAGAGAAAAAGAGAGAAGGGGCAATGCTACTATCCTTTTCCCACACTTTTGCTTCAAAGTAGCACTATGATCTTCATGATAGAGAGTCTCTTGTTTTGTCACTTTCATATACTTGTGGGAATTTTCATTATAAAACTTGGCTTGTATATTCCAATGATGGGCTTCCTCAAAATGCCCTAGGTCTTCGTAAGCAGGCGAGTTGGATGCACACCCACTTAGTTTCTTTAGTTGAGCTTTCATACACTTATAGCTCTAGTGCATCCGTTGCATGTCAATCCCTACTCACTCACATTGATACCTATTGATGGGCATCTCCATAGCCCATTGATACGCCTAGTCGATGTGAGATTATATTCCTCGTTTTTGTCTTCTCCACAACCACCACTCTATTCCACCTATAGTGCTATATCCATGGCTCACGCTCATGTATTGCGTGAAAGTTGAAAAAGTTTGAAAAAATAAAGTATGAAACAATTGCTTGGCTGAAACCGGGGTTGTGCATGATTTAAATATTTTGTGTGATGAAGATAGTGCATAGCCAGACTATATGACTTTGTAGGGATAACTTTCTTTGGCCATGTTATTTTGAGAAGACATAATTGCTTTATTAGTATGCTTGAAGTATTATTATTTTTATGTCAAAATTAAACTTTTGTCCTGAATCTTTCGGATCTGAAAATTCATGCCACAATAAAGAAAATTACATTGAGAATTATGTTGGGTAGCATTCCACATCAAAAATTCTATTTTTATCATTTACCTACTCGAGCACGAGCAAAAATTAAGCTTGGGGATGCTTGATACGTCTCCAACGAATCTATAATTTTTTATTGTTCCATGTTATTATATTATCTGTTTTGGATGTTTAATGGGCTTGATTATGCACTTTTATATTATTTTCGGGACTAACCTATTAACCGGAAGCCCAGTGCAAATTGTTCTTTTTTGCCTATTTGAGTCTTTCGCAGAAAAGGAATATCGAACGGAGTCCAAATGGAATGAAACCTTCATGAGGATCGTTTTTTGGAACAAACGCAACCCAGAAGACTGGGAGTACACGTCAAGGAAGCCACGAGGCGGCCACGAGGTAGGAGGGAGCGCCCAGGGGGGTAGGCGTACCCCCCACCCTCGTGGGCCCCTCATAGCTCCACCGACGTACCTCTTCCTCCTATATACACTCATATACGCTGAAAACATTCGAGAGCACCACGAAACCCTATTTCCATCGCCGCAACCTTCTGTACCCATGAGATCCCATCTTGGGGCCTTTTCCGGATCTCCACCGGAGGAAGAATCGATCACGGAGGGCTTCTACATCAACACCATAGCCTCTCCGATGAGTTGTGAGTAGTAGACCACAGACCTTCGGGTTCATAGTTATTAGCTAGATGGCTTCTTCTCTCTCTTTGGATCTCAATACAAAGTTCTCCTCGATCTTCTTGGAGATCTATTCGATGTAATACTTATTGCGGTGTGTTTGTCGAGATCCGATGAATTGTGGGTTTATGATCAAGATTATCTATGAACAATATTTGGTTCTTCTCTGAATTCTTATATGCATGATTTAAATATCTTTGCAAGTCTCTTCGAATTATCAGTTTTGTTTGGCCTACTAGATTGATCTTTCTTGCAATGGGAGAAGTGCTTAGCTTTGGGATCAATCTTGTAGTGTCCTTTCCGAGTGACAGCGGGGGCAGCAAGGCATGTATTGTATTGTTACCATCGAGGATAAAAAGATGGATTCTATATCATATTGCATAAGTTTATCCCTCTACATCATGTCATCTTGCTTAAGGCGTTACTCTGTTCTTATGAACTTAATACTCTAGATGCATGCTGGATAGTGGTCGATGTGTGGAGTAATAGTAGTAGATGCATAATCGTTTCGGTCTACTTGTCATGGACGTGATGCATATATACATGATCATGCCTAGATATTCTCATAACTATGCGCTTTTATATCAATTGCTCGACAGTAATTTGTTCACCCACCGTAGAATATGCTATCTTGAGAGAAGCCACTAGTGAAACCTATGGCCCCCGGGTCTATCTTCCATCATATTAATCTTTCATCAACTAGCCATCTTTTATTTTGCAATCTTTACTTTTCAATCTATACAACAAAAATACCAAAAATATGTATCTTATTATCTCTATCAGATCTCACTTTTGCAAGTGGCCGTGAAGGGATTGACAACCCCTTTATCGCGTTGGTTGCAAGGTTCTTATTTGTTTGTGCAGGTACGAGGGACTTGCGTGTAGTCTCCTACTGGATTGATACCTTTGTTCTCAAAACTGAGGGAAATACTTACGCTACTTTGCTGCATCACCCTTTCCTCTTCAAGGGAAAACCAACGCATGCTCAAGAGTAGCATGCCCAGGGGGTAGGGCGCGCCCTCCACCCTCGTGGACGGCCCGGGACTCTTCTGGCCCAATCCTTTTACTCTGGGGGCTTCTTTTGGTCCATAAAAAATCATCAAAAATTGGCACGTCAATTGGACTCCGTTTGGTATTCCTTTTCTGTATAACTCAAAAACAAGGAAAAAAAATAAAAACTGGCACTGGGCTCTAGGTTAATAGGTTAGTTCCAAAAATCATATAAAATAGCATATAAATGCATATAAAACATCCAAGATGGATAATATAATAGCATGGAACAATCAAAAATTATAGATACGTTGGAGACGTATCAATATGCAAAATAAAATATATATGTATAATGATTTTATTGAATTGAAGCTATTTCCGTTCTCTCTACGTGATCGTGCGAAAACTTGGTTTTCATCTTTGCCTAAAAATAGTATTGATTCATGGAATAAGTGTAAAGATGCCTTTATTTCCAAGTATTTTCCACCCGCTAAGATCATCTCACTTAGGAATGATATAATGAATTTTTGACAACTAAGTGATGAGCATGTTGCACAATCATGGGAAAGGATGAAATTAATGATAAGAAATTGCCCTGCTCATGGTTTAAGTTTATGGATGATCATACAAAATTTCTATGTCGGATTCAATTTTGCATCTAATAATCTTTTAGATTCAGCCGCAGGAGGTACTTTTTTGGAAATCACGTTAGGAGAAGCTACTAAACTCCTAGATAATATTATGGTAAATTATTCTCAATGGCATACCGAAAGATCATCTAGTAGTAAAAAAGGTGCATGCAATAGAAGAGATTAATACTTTGAGTGATAAGATGGATGATCTTATGAATTTAATTGCTAGCAAGGGTCCTTCTATGGATCCTAATGATTTGCCTTTGTCTACTTTAATTGAGAATAATAATGAATCTATGGATGTGAATTTTGTTGGTAGGAACAATTTCGGTAATAATGCGTATAGGGGTAATTTCAATTCTAGGCCGTTTCCTAGTAATTCCTATAATAATTATGGTAATTCGTACAACAATTCTTATGGAAATTATAACAAAATACCTTCTGATCTTGAGAGTAAAATTAAGGAATTTATAAACTCCCAAAAGGTTTTCAATGCTATGGTAGAAGAAAATTTGCTTAAGATTGATGATTTGGCTAGGAATGTTGATAGAATTTCTTATGAGATTTATTATTCGAAAATTAGATGTATGCCACCAAAGCATGATATTAATGAGTCTTTAAAATTTATGCAAGTTTCTATCAGTGAGTGCAAGGAAAGAACAGCTAAAAGAGAATTGCTAGAAAAGACACGGTCTTCTAGTTTATGCGATAATAATGATGAAGATCTTAAGATGCTTGGTTTGACTCCTATTGAATCTTTGTTTTCTAATATATATCTTGAAAAAGAAGGGACTGGTGATGAGTCAACTTTAGAGAAAAGGCGTGCCGATAATTTGGAGAATAACGATCTTAGTGAAAAAAGTGAAAAAAGTGGGATTGGAGAGGTTAAAACTTTAGCTATCAATGAACCCACTACTTTGGATTTCAAGGAATTTAATTATGATAGTTGCTCTTTGGTAGATTGTATTTCCTTGTTGTAATCCATGGTAAAATCTCATCATGCTCATAATCAAAATAAGGATTTTACGAAACATATTGTTGATGCTATGATGAAATCTTTTGAGGAAAAACTTGAGTTGGAAGTTTCAATCCCTAGAAAACTTTATGATGATTGGGAACCTATAAACTTGATGATTGCTCTTTAAACTTGCATCTAGCGGATTCCACCATTAAAAACCTATGGGACAGATTAATGATGTTCTTATTGTTGCAAAATACGAATTATGTGCCTGTAGATTTTATTGTTCTTGATATAGATTGCAGTCCAGCATGCCCTATTATTATTCGTAGACCTTCCCTTAGAACGATTGGTGCAATTATTGATATGAAAGAAGGAAACATTAGATTACAATTTCCATTAAGGAAAGGCATGGAGCACTTTTCGAGAAAGAAAATAAGGTTACCATATGAATATATTATGAGGTCTACTTATGGTTTGAGTACCAAAGATGACAATACCTAGTTTGTTGCTTTATGCCTAGCTAAGGGCGTTAAACAATAGCGCTTGTTGGGAGGCAACCCAACTTTGTTTTGGTTTTTACTTTTTTCTTGTTGTTCTTGAACAAATCTATCATCTATCATCTGGTTAGATGTGTTTTCATGTTTTTCTTTACTGTTTATGCCAAGTAAGACCTTTGGGATGATTTGGAAGATAGTAGATTGGTTTTTGCTGGAAAATGGAAACTTTTGTGTCTAGTATCAGAATTGTTTCCGGTTGCTCGAACATGGAAAAATTATGAATTGTTTACAGGTTTCTTATCTACAACTTGTCCACGTTGTCCTAATTTTTTAGATTGTTTAGAGATATAGAAGTTTTACATCAATTCGCATATTTACAGATTGTTCTGTTTTTGATAGATTTTGTTTTCTTTGTGTTGTTTTCTTATTTTGATGCATCTATGGCTAGTATCGGGGTATGAACCATGGAAAAGTTGGAATACATTAGATATTACACCAATATAAAATAATAATGAGTTTGCAACAATACCTACAAGTAAGGATTGAATTTGTTTTACTAACGGATCTCATGAGTTTTCTGTTGAGTTTTGTGTTGTGAAGTTTTCAGGTTTTGGGTAAAGATTGGATGGACTATGGAATAAGGAGTGACAAGAGCCTAAGCTTGGGGATGCCCAAGGCTCCCCAAGGTAATATTCAAGGACAACCGAACATCTAAGCTTGGGGATGCCCCGGATGGTATCCCCTCTTTCGTGTTCAATCCATCGGTAAATTTACTTGAGGCTATATATTTATTAACCACATGATATGTGTTTTGCTAGGAGTGTCTTGTATGATTTGAGTCTTTTTTTAGTTTGCCACTATCATCCTTGCTTTACACGGCTATTAAGAGGGACACGCATTAATCGTGCATTTATTAGAATACTCTTTGTGCTTCACTTATATCTTTTGAGCTACGTAGTTGCCCTAGTGCTTCACTTATATCTTTTTGAGCACGGTGGTGATGTTTATTAGGAATAAATTGATGAACTCTCATGCTTCACTTATATTATTTTGAGGGTCTCTAAACAGAATGGTGCTAGGTGGCTTCTCACCCCTCGTTGGTTACCCCAAGTGGAAGGTTTGAGATGCAGTGTAGTAGAAGTTTTCCCTTGGTATTACCAAGGATCGATTTCCCAGAGACTCCCAGTTTCAACAAGAAGGTGTCAACTGCTAATGGCGCCGGATATTAGCAATCAACGTGGACCTGCACACAGATACAAATAACTTTGCTCCCAACGAGTACAGAGAGGTTGTCAATCCCTCCGGCCTTGTAGTTTACAAAGGATCAAACGCAAGTGATAATAGTGATAGGTATAATTGCAATAGTAAGTAAATAGCGGAAAAGTAAATAGCGGATGTGATCAATGATGGTAATATGGACCGGAGTCTCATGATGTTCACTAGTGATGTCTCTCTCCCAAAAGACAATAAAACAGCTATGTGAGGTAAACGAATTACAGCTGGGCAATTGACAGGACCATGTGTGCAAACCAATGCTGACTACATTGCAAGAAAGGTTGAGGTTCAAAGCATGGGCGGTACGCCAAAGTAAGTAGACCGAAATCCATCAATATCTACTACTAATCATCCACCTTGAGATATCTATCCAGAACATCTCGCTGGTATTAAGTTGCGAGCCCCACCCATAGTGTAAACTCAATGCAACAAACAACTGCATTAAAAGAACTTTGCGTAAAGTAAACAGTCCTTGCACCCGCGGGCACAAGCACCGTTGTTTTCCCCCTTGTGGCAACAGCACATCCCCTAGACTCATGTTTCTGTCACTCAAGCTAGTCATCGAGGGGCATGAACCCACAATCAAGCATAACGTTCCCTCTTGGAGTCACTACCTATTACTTGGCCAAAGCAATAAATAACAACGGAGAACATGCAAGAATTACTTACGAACATAAATATAAAAGAGGTAGATCAAATATATTACTCAAACACAATCTGAACATAATCTCATAATCCATCGGATCCCAGCAAACTCATCATAGCAACAGCATAAGGATTATATATGTGCCTCGATCATGTAGGGCAGCTCACGAGGACTAATTAGTGAAGCACAAGAACGGGAGGAGAACATCACATAGCTACTGGTCATGGACTCATGGTCCAAGGGAGACTACTCACAACTCATCCGGGAGGCGTCCATGGTGGTGGAGAAGCTCCCGGTGGTGATCCTCCCCTCCGGCAGGGTGCCGGGAATGGTTCTCCTGGTGCTCCCGATCTTGGAAGCGGCGGCGGCGGCAGAACAGAGATGGGATCGCGAAAAGAGTTCCTGTTTCGAGGGTTTCGGGAGACGCTTTAAATATATGCCAAAGGGGGGCATCGGAGGAGCCTCGGGGGGCCCAGGCGCCCCCCGGCGCGGCCCAGGGGGGCGCGCCGCCAGGGCGCCTGGAGCCCTGGTGCCC
>LR738712.1:70570974-70588207 GCA_902687465.1 Secale cereale
CCCCCCCCCCCCCCCCGCGGCTGTCCTTCGGGCGCACGGTAGTTTCTGGAACGCTGATTTTTTATATATTTTTTCTAGATTTTTCCTGGCAGTTCTCGTAATGTGAAAACCTGAAATACAAAAACAGCCAAAAACAGAAACTGGCACTGGGGTGCACTGAGTTAATAGGTTAGTCCAAATATGATCAAAAGTGTATGGAAGTGTATAAATATCATAGCAATATCACCCAAAAGAGGCATGGAGCAAGCAGAAATTATAGATATGTTTTGGACGTATCAAATGGTAATTTTATTGGGTTATGAATTTAGTCCTAATATGCTAGGCATTCAAAGAGGGTATAATAAAAACTTTCATAAAGAGCATTGAATTTATGAGAAGTTTGATTCCCTTCAATTGTTTTGAGATATTAAGATAGTAATATTATAGTCATGCTAGTAGTAAATTATGAGGTTAAAGAAATAATTATTTTAAGGTTTGTGATTCCTGTAGCATGCACGTATGGTCTTCTAGTTATGTGATGAAGTTGGAGCGCGATTTATTCTTGATTGTCTATCTTTGAGTGAAAGTCTGGGGCGCGCGATGGTTAACTCCTACCAACCGCTCCCCTAGGAGCATGTGTAGTAGTACTTTGCTTCGAGGGATAGTAAACTTTTTGTAAAAAAGTATGTAAGTTCTTTATGACTAATGTTTACTCCATGGATTATACGCACTATCACCCTTCCACCACTGCTAGCCACTCTAGTACCGCGTAACTTTTGTCGGTGCATCAATTGTCGGTGTATAAAAGTAGGGGCGCTCCTTTGTACCCCTTACTTGTGCACGGGCAGTCAGAGCCACGCCTGCGGCCACACATAACAAAGCAGAGGAGGGAAGCCAGAGACACAAGGCTACAAGAGCAATGCCAAGACAGTGGCGCAAGGAGACCAAGCAAGAAGGCAGGCTTCCCCCGGCGAGGCCCTTGTCGGGGAGGCATGCACGCCCCCGGCAAGAACCCTTGCCGGGGCAACTCATCCAAACGCCAGCATTGCGGCCACCCTTGAGCCTAGGAGTTCCAACATCACCAACAACATTGGAACCAAGGCTCGGGAAGCGCCAGTGTGATGGCATGCAGATCTTTGTGAAGACAAGGGTCTATGGATCCTAAGAAGAGAACCAGAAGAGACGGCGATCGCAAGGCTCCTTTCCAAGGATGCCCACGAGACCCCGGCAAGACTCCTTGCCGAAGACACCCCGAAGCCCCGGCAAGCCTCTTGCCGAGGACGCTCACAGAGGCCCCGGCAAGACCATTGCTGGGAACAGACGCAAGACTGCGGCAAGCCCTTGCCGCCCCATCATCGCCCCAGATCAACGGCCGACCCACTAGCCTGGGCAGGAACCCACGTAGCCGTACGTGGCACCTGGTCAAGCACCTACGTGATGGCTTGCAGATCTTCGTGAAGGCCCTACCACCACGCCATCTCAGCTGCCTGCTCCGCTGGCTTGCACGCGCGTCGCAACTAGACGGAGCGGCGACGGACGGGACGGGCCTCATTCCCATCCCTGATAAAGCAAATGGACACCTAAGTAGCGCATTTAATGTGTCTTGTCCCGTAATGGCATAAGATAAGCCTACGCACTGTATACCTTTCCACCTCCCGTGTGCCACTGTGGCAGCCCCTTTTGACTATAAAAGGAGGCCCGAGGTGTACTGAAGAAGGATTCGGATCCTTTTGGACTGGACATGCACCATAGCTAGTTCAAGAACTCAAGAACACTTAAATACACACGAGAGCAGGACTAGGGTATTACGCATCTTCACGGCCCGAACCTGGGTAAACGATCCTTGTACTAACCCTTAGACGCGCTCTTTGCACAACCTAGCGCCCGCCAACCGTAGAAGGGATTCCAGTGATCCCATAGGTGTCGTTTTCGCCGACATCTTTGGCGCGCCGGGTAGGGGGCGCAGTTGTGGAAATCCGGTCTAGCAATTAGTTTAGCAGTCCTCCTTGGCCATGACTTCCCAGGAAGAGAATGACCAAGCGCGCGACATCATCAGCAAGTGAGGTGGATGCCCATGCAACGACAGAAAAGATAAGTCATGCAAAAACTTGAGTAATTCCTTTTTACATAAGGTTATTCTCCTTGGAGATCTTGCCCTCTGTATGATAAACCTGTATGCAATGGGGCCCTTCCACTATTGGGAAGGCCCTCATCCTGTTTCGAGTCCGCTCAACAGTTCGAGCGGCCGCGTCAAGAACGGCAGGGTAGTCTTTCCGTTACTGGCAACGCTTTTGCCCTGTTTCGAGTCCGCTCAATAGTTCAAACGGCCGCGCTAAGAACGGTAAGGTGGTTTGCCCGGCAGCAAGCATACCCGATAGGCTATTGATGATCCGTCCTCAGAGCGTCGCGGCCTGGGTTTACGCGCCGGCAAGCCTTTCCAATTAAGCATAGGGTGGACATACTGAGAGGAATCAAACAGGGAAATAGTGTGCATCGCAACAAAACACTTCAGAGTTATATTACATCAATTGTTGATGTGGTTCTAACTAAAGATAAAAATTGTCTTGGTTGTGAACCTGCTGCGGCGATAAGAAACATGGTTCCTAATCCTGACGCTGGCCCTCTAGCCTCTGAATTCCGTCGACGCGACTGATGATGTGCTTGATACGCTCCTTGAGAGCCGTGAGATCTACATCCTCCGGCAAGCTACCCAGCGTGGCATCGAAGTCGAGGTCGGGGTTCCAGTATGCCACCTTGGTGATAACCTTGGTCAAGGCGCCCCGGCAGAGCCTCCGGGACTCGTCGGCCAGATAAGCCGCTTGGTCGGAGCGGAGCTTTTCCAAGGCATCAAGGATGTGCTCGAAGAACACGGTCAGGCTGGCATTGATGGTGAGGTTCACCTCCTGGGAAAACCTGAAGTTTGGCATGCCCATGGCAGCCAACTGCGCGGTGAGATTCTCCGCGACGACGACGAGGCGGCTGATCCATAGGTTCTCGCCCTTCACGTAATCTGCATGGTCAGCGGCGTCGTCTTTCCGTAGCCGCTTCTCCTTCTCCAGGTCCCTGTTCAGAGCCTCCTCCCGAGCCCTGGCCTCCGAAAGCATCTCCTTGAGGCCCTCCAGCTCCAGTTTCAGATCTTTGATGGAATCGTGGGCCGTGGAGAGCTGCTTGGCCTTGCCAAGAACTTTGGCTTGCACCTCCATCAAGGTAGCATGGATTGTGTCCCTCTCCTCGGTCATCCCCAGGACACGTTCATTCAGGCCACCCCGTTCCGCCTCCAGCTCCTTCACCTTGCCGGCATGGACCCGAGCCTGAGCATTGAGTGCCTCAATGTGCCTCTGCTCTAGCTCCTGGGTCCGCTATGCGACGAGCTTGTCAACTTCATCATCCTTGTCGTGGAGTGCAGCGGCGAGTGCCCGCTCACGGGCGACGAGTTCTTCCTCCTGAGAGTCTAGTTGAACTTGGCGCTGGTTGTGGGCGGCCTCATCATTGGCGGCATGCTCCTTGGCCTCCTCCTGGGCCTTCTCGAAATCGGACTGCGCCAGCACTAGATCTCGGGTGCGCTCGTCTAGCTGCTCTTGGGAAGCCCTCAACTCATTCCGGGCCTCGACAAACGAGGCTTTCGTCTGGGCGACGCACTCCTGGAAGTCGTCCTCCGCCTTATCCACCACCGCTGATCTGGACTTTGCCTTGTCCAGGCGGGCACGGTGAAGCGCTTGGAGCTTCTGGAAGCTGGCTCCCATGGCCCGAAGAAGCTGCTCCTCTCGAAAACCGTCGCCGCCGACGCCCTGCTCGTCAACAACCTCAAGCCTGGCGGCGGCGAGCGCCTCGTCGTCGAACACCTCCCCCTCGGTTGGCGCCCTGGTGCTTGCCGTCCACGGGAGGTGGACGAACATGTCGTCACTCACCTTCAAGTAACGACCCGAGCCAGAGGCGGCGGCGGAGGAAGGTTGGTCATCAGCAGCAGCCTTGCCGGCCTCCTCGGCAGCAGCCTCGTGGGTCCCTCCGGCGGGCCCCTTGCCGGCCTCCTTGGCGCTAATTTTGCTGGTCCCTCCGACAGGCCCCTTGGCTGCCCCCTCAGCAGTGGCCTTGGCGGCCTCCTCGGCAGCGATCCTGTTGGCCTCGGCCTCGGTATCCTTGACGACCTCCTAGACGATGGGCTCGACATCCACCCGGTTCGTCAAGGGAGGGTCTAAAAGTCAAGAGAAAAAGTGAGGCAAGGCCAAAGTCGAAGCACAACCTGAAGAAAACAAAGCAGGGACAGAGAACAAACAAATTATTCGTACCAGGCTAAGAAGGAGTGGCGCCCTCCCCGCCAACGATCGTTGCCGGGGGAGAGTCACTGGCGCTCAAGTTACTCTCCTCCTCCTCCATGGGCGTGGGCTCCGTGGTCGGCGCCCTTGCCGGAGACGCCCCTTGGGGCGGTGTAGTGGAGGGGGCGGCGTGTTAGTGGTGGCCCCTGCGGGCCCTCCTGCTGCCGTTCAACTCCTACAAACCCGGCAAGGTCAGCATCAAGGATTCACGCCTTGGTGTTCGTCCATGAAGGACTGAGTAGTGAACATACGTCGGGGGCTGTTGTCCGGGCTGCTCTCCACCAATAGCGGCATACCTGAGGTACCCGCCGGGGGCTTGTCAGTGGACGGTGCCCTGGCCTTTTTCGCTGCCCTCTGGGCCAGCGTATCCATGTCCCTACAAAGACCACATCGAATCAATGAGAGAGATAATGCAAAAATGAAGCCAGGAGGTAATGAGAGGGGAAAAAATACATACTCGTCCTCCATCTCCTCCTCCTCCTCCTCCTCCTCCTCCTCTGGCTTACTCTTCTTCCTCCTTGGGTTGAGAGACCCAAGATCAAATTCGACATCCATGACGACATCTGCGGGAGGGGGAGAAGGAGATGGGGTCCGGCCACGCTTGGATGAAGAGGAGGCAGCTGCTGTCCTTTTCACCACCGCGGTCTTCCCCGCCTTCCTATTTGCCGCGGCCTTCATCGACCTCGTCTCACACACGAGTTGCTCCGGGGGCTGCTGCCGCCGCATGATGCTGCCAGGCCGGACCGGCTCACCCGAGCCAGCCCAACGCAGGACGCGCCGCCTCCCCGTGGCAGGAGGGTTGGCGGCCTCAGCCTCCTCATCGATCGACTCCTCGACCATGTCTTCGACAAGAGGAGCGTCGGCATTGACGCCAGCGCGGCTGGCCATCCCAGCGGACTTCGCCCATTCGGCGAGCTCCTCTTCCTCGGTGGCCAGCGCTGCCGGCCTCCAGGGCAAGCGCCGCTTCTGCCGTCCCGGCGGCAATATAATTCAGCTCCGTCTGGGTGGTGTCATGGGTGAGCACCGGCTCTTCGCGGACTCGGCTCTCCGACAAGGTGTCTAAGAACTCCTGCACGCGATCCGCTGGCGGCTCGACCCAGGCCGGTTCAAGGCCGTGCGCGTTGAAGTCCGGCATCATAGCAATGATGGTGGACTGGCGGGAGTTGTTGCTCAGCGGGACCACTCCCGCCGGCAACCCAAACAGGGGCCCCTTGACGGCCTTGCCGGTCTTGGCGGCCTTGCCGGTCCTCTCGACCCTGCCATCGTGGTCCACATCAAGCTGGAAGAGCTTTTGGCAAAGATGGGCATGCTCCATCACCGTGAAGTTGTGCTTCAGACCAGGGCAGAGCCTCATGACGGTGGCCGCGTTCTGGAAAAGCCAAGTCGGCCTCCCCTTGTTATGCAGTGGCGTGATTCGGCGGCGGATGAAATCAGCCCCAATCATCTCGAGGGTGAGCCCGGCCTGAGCGAGACGGTGGATCCTAGTGGTGGCAATCGAGAGCTTCTTGTCGTTGACGTCGATGTACCCCCAGTCCTTGCAGCGGGCCAGCGGGCTCTGACGAACTCGGCAGAACTCTGGTGGGTCATCCTCCTTAATCCATAGCCACCGGCTCCTCCACTCCTCCCACCTCTCCTTCTGCGCACCATCCGGGTACGTACCCTTCTCCTGGGCCTGTGGAATCCAGGTGACGCAGCCGGAGATGGCATCCCCCTGGATGCGAGGGAAGAAGTAATGACGGAAGAGCGCCATGCTGGGAACCACCCCGGCAAAATCCTCACAGAGGTGGGCGAAGAAAGCCATGCACGCCACGGCATTCTGTGTGAAATCAAGGAGATTGAAGCCATAGGTATGCATAATACCATTGAAGAAATCGGAGAAAGGGGGACAGAGGCCACGGTAGAAGTAGTCTACGAAGAAGGGGTACCGATTCGGGCCGGCCTGGGCGAACTGGGCGGGGATGACGCGTGTAGTTGGATGCCCCGTCGTCTTGCACCCCCATAGGGGCTGGAAGTAGTCCCTGAGATGGACCGCGTCGACCGTCGGGGGGAAGTAGGCGTGCTGCATCAGAAGCACCGCTAACTCGCTCTCCGGTAGCTCCTTCTCCCCCACATCCTCGGCCACTCCCTTCCCTTTCTAGACTTGGGTGCCACAGCGGCTGGGGAAGAGGAGAGGAACCGGGGGCAAGGGGAGCGCGGCGGGGCGATCGGGGGCAAGGGGGGCGCAGCGGCGGCGAGCGGGGGCAAGGGCTTTGGCTTTTTCACTTGGAGAAGAAGCAAAGGAACGGCAAACCTGAGATTGGAGAAGCGCGGGAGGTAAATGAGCGGCGTGCCTGCGGTTTTCCCCTTTTTATGGGGAAGGCGCGGACCGCCCCCCTTTACCATTCACTGCGATGTGAAATGGGCGTACAGTAACCGCCCCATGCACGATCTCCACGTCATGCCCAGATCGTGGGGAAGCGCAATCATCGGAGAAGTTACTGCAGTAAAGAATCCACCCCACTGCCCGCGCACCATTCTGGGCCTAGCCCAACAACGCGTCGCGCTTATGTATGGCCCATGCCCGGGGGCTCCTGTCGGTGTACAAAAGTAGGGGCACTCCTTTGTACCCCTTACTTGTGCACGGGCAGTCAGAGCCATGCCTGCGGCCACACATAACAAAGTAGAGGAGGGAAGCCAGAGACACAAGGCTACAAGAGCAACGCCAAGACAGTGGCGCAAGGAGACCAAGCAAGAAGGCAGGCTTCCCCCGGCGAGGCCCTTGCCGGGGAGGCCTGCACGCCCCCGGCAAGAACCCTTGCCGGGGCAACTCACCCAAACGCCAGCATTGCGGCCACCCTTGAGCCTAGGAGTTCCAACATCACCAACAACATTGGAACCAAGGCTCGGGAAGCGCCTGCGTGATGGCATGCAGATCTTTGTGAAGACAAGGGTCTATGGATCCTAAGAATAGAACCAGAAGATACGGCGATAGCAAGGCTCCTTGCTAAGGATGCCCACGAGACCCCGGCAAGACTCCTTGCCAAAGACACCCCGAAGCCCCGGCAAGCCTCTTGTCGAGGACGCTCGTAGAGGCCCCGGCAAGACCCTTGTCGGGAACAGACACAAGACCGCGGCAAAGCCCTTGCCGCCCCATCTTCGCCCCAGCTCGACGGCCGGCCCACTAGCCTGGGCAGGAACCCACGTAGCAGTGCGTGGCACCTGGTCCAGCTAGTCAAGCACCTACATGGTGGCATGCAGATCTTCGTAAAGGCCCTACCACCGTGCCATCTCAGCTGCCTGCTCCGCTGGCCTGGACGCACGTCGCAACCAGACGGAGCGGCTGCGGATGGGACGGGCCTCATTTCCGTCCCCGATAAAGCAAATGGACACCTAAGTAGCGCATTTAATGCGTCTTGTCCCGTAGTGGCATAAGATAAGCCTACGCACTGTATACCTTTCCACCTCCTGTGTGCCACTGTGGCAGCCCCTTTTGACTATAAAAGGAGGCACGAGGCGTACTGGAGAAGGATTCGGATCCTTTTGGACTAGACATGCACCGTAGCTAGTTCAATAACTCAAGAACACTCAAATACACAGTAGAGCGGGACTAGGGTATTACGCATCTTCGTGGCCCGAACCTGGGTAAGCGATCCTTGTACTAACCCTTAGACCCGCTCTTTGCACAACCTCGCGCCCGCCAACCGTAGAAGGGGTTCCAGTGATCCTATAGGTGTCGTTTCCGCCTACATCAACCCACCTTATACCCTTCCTCAAAACAGCAACCATACCTACCTATTATGGCATTTCCATAGCCATTCCGAGATATATTGCCATGTAACTCCACTGTTCCTTTTATTATGACATGTACCATCATTGTCATATTGCTTGGCATGATCGTCAGATAGCTAGCATGATGTTTTCATGTCCCTTCCGTTTTTGATGTCATTGCTACGCTAGATCACTCCACATCCCGGTACACCGCCGGAGGCATTCATATAAAGTCATATTTTGTTCTAGTATCGAGTTGTAAGTAAATAAAAGTTTGATGATCATCATTATTAGAACATTTTCCCATGTGAGGTTATGAATAAAGAGGCCAAAATAGTCTCCAAAAAAGAGAAAAGGGTCTCCAAAAAAACGAGGAGCCTAAAAAATGAGAGAAAAGAGAGAAGGGACAATGTTACTATCCTTTTCCACACTTGTTCTTGAAAGTAGCACCATGTTCTTCATTATAGAGAGTCTCCTATGTTGTCACTTTCATATACTACTAGTGGGAAAAATTTCATTATAGAACTTGCTTGTATATTCCAACGATGGGCTTCCTCAAATGCCCTAGGTCTTCATGAGCAAGCAAGTTGGATGCACACCCACTTAGTTTTTTCTGAGTTTTCATACACTTATAACTCTAGTGCATCCCTTACATAGCAATCCCTACTCACTCACATTGATATCGGTTGATAGACATAATCCATAGTCTATTGAATTGCCTAGTTGATGTGAGACTTTCTCCCTACTTTTGTCTACTACCACCTTCTATTCCACCCATAAGTGCTATGTCCATGGCTCACGCTCATGTATTGCATGAAGAGTTAAAAAAGATGAAGCACGTTAAAAAGTATGAAATAATTGCTTGGCTGACACCGGGGTGGAAATTATTTATACTTTGTGCTGAGAAGAGGGAGCATAACAAGACTATATGATTTTGTAGGGATAACTTTTTTAGCCATGTTATTTTTGAACATTCACAATTTTCTTTCTAGTATGTTGGAAGTATTATTGTTTTGATATTAATGAACTTTTGTTTTGAATCATATGGATCTGAACATTCATGTCAAATAAAGAAGAAATACATTGCTAAACATGTTAGGTGGCATTCCACATAAAAAATCTATTTTTATCATTTACCTACTCCAGGAAGAGCAGGAATTAAGTTGGGGATGCTTGATACGTCTCCAACGTATCTATAATTTTTCATTGTTCCATGCTATTATATTATCAACTTTGAATATTTTATATGCATTAATATGTTATTTTATATTATTTTTGGGGCTAACTTATTAACCTAGAGCCTAGTGCCAGTTTATGTTTATTCCTTGTTTTTGAGTTTCGCAGAAAAGGAATATCAAACGGAGTCCTAACATAATAAAACATTCACGATGATTTTTCTTGGACCAGAAGACACAAGTAGGACTTGGAGAGGAAGTCAAAGGAGTCCCGAGGCCACCAAAAGCCCTTAGGGTGCGCCCTAGTGGGGCGCCTCCCTGGCTTGTGGGCCCCACGGGACACCCCAAACCCTAATCTTTGGGCTATAAATTCAGAAATATTCCCCAACCATCAGAAGCGTCCACAAATATACTTTTCCACCGCCGCAGGTTTCCAATCTCGTGAGATCCCATCTGGAGGCCTTTTCTGATACTCTGTCGGTGGGGGACTTGATCATGGAGGGCTTGTACATCAACCTTTTTGCCTTTCCGATGATGCATGAGTAGTTTACTAGAGACCTACGGTTCCATAGCTAGTAGCTAGATGGCTTCTTCTCTCTCTTTGATCTTCAATACAATGTTCTCCTCGATGTTCTTGGAGATCTATTCGATGTAATCTTTGTTTGCGGTGTGTTTTTCTAGATCCGGTTAATTGTGGATTTATGATTAGATTATCTATGAATATTATTTGAATCTTCTATGAATTCTTATATGCATGATTTGATATCTTTGTATTTATCTTCAAATTATTGATTTGGTTTGGCCAACTAGATTGGTAGTTCTTGCAATGGGAGAGGTGCTTAGTTTTGGGTTCAATCTTGCGGTGTCCTCATCCAGTGACAAAAGGGGTAGCCAGGCATGTATTGCATTGTTGTCATCAAGGATAAAAATATGGGGTTTATATTATATTGCTTGAGTTTATCCCTCTACATCATGTCATCTTGCTGAAGGTGTTACTCTGTTCTTATGATCTTAATACTCTAGATGCATGCTCGATAGCGGTCGATGTGTGGAGTAATAGTAGTAGATGCAGAATCGTTTCGGTCTACTTGTCACGGACATGATGTGTATGTTCATGATCATTGCCTTAGATATCATCATAACTTTGTGCTTTTCTATAAATTGCTCGACAGTATTTTTTTTACCCATCGTATGCTTTATTCAAGAGAGAAGCCTCTAGTGAAACCAATGCCCCCGGGTCTATTTTACATCTATTATTATTAGATCTATAAAACCAAAAACCAAAAAATACCTTGCTGCAATTATTTTGTGTTTACTTTATTTTGCCTATTACTTTAGTTTTAATTATATCTCTATCAGATCTCACTCTTGTTCTTGACATTGAAGGGATTGACAACCCCTTTTCTGCGTTGCGTGCAAGTGTTTGTTAGTTTGTGCAGGTGCATATATTGGGGACTTGCTTGTACCTCCTACTGGATTGATACCTTGGTTCTCAAACTGAGGGAAATACTTATCTCTACTTTGCTGCATCACCCTTTCCATTCCAAAGGAAAATTCAACACAAGCTCAAGAAGTAGCACGAGCAGAGGCTTATAATACATTATTTTTTGCTTTAGAGTTGTTGGAGTAAATCGGGCCGCAGGAACGGTGACTTGGATGCCCTCACTAAGTAGCAGTTTGTGCGGACAGGTCTGGCTCTGGTGTGTTGATGTAGACCAGACCGCGGGGGCGGACGGTACAGACGGCCACGGCCTTGGAGGCGATGTGGACGCAGGCGAGTTAGGCACATGCGCGAACAGATGAGTGTGTCGCGGTGTTGTAAGCCGGCGCGGACGGGCGAGTTGGGTGCGAGCGTGGTCCGAGCGAGTTGGTGTAGACTAAGCCGCAAGGGCGGCGACTTGCGCCCATCCGTTGAGCAGCGAGCGGGCGTGGTCCTGGTGAGTCAATGTTGACCCGGCCGCAGGGATGGCGACTTGCACACGTCCATATCCGTGGCATGGCACCACTTTTATAATGAACAATTTTCCTGCAAAAAAGATATCACATGCGAGAGTATTTTTTCTCGAAAGAATAAAAATGGATCAATAAAGATCGACTGTGTGGATTTCACCTGATATGTTTTGCCGGAAATTTATCAGCCGTAGGGGTCATGATGATCGCGGTGTAGTTGAAATCAACCGCGAGCGAGTTGGAGATACTCATCATAATTTCCATGTGTAATCTGATAAGTTTTGAGCTGACCATACCTTTTTTTTGTCGAGCAGCTCTCTTGCTTTTTCTATATTTCTTTTATGCTGACCTGTGGGCAGCCAGTCAAAACGGGCGGCTAGAGCGGTAGGCGACCCCGATCCATGGCCGGGGAGCCAGCGGCAGGTGAGGACAACTTTCGGCGAGGCCGCAACCCCTGCTCAGAGGCGGCTTGGCGGCGAGATGTCAGGGCAAGTCGCAGCGGAGAGGACGGGGCCATTGGGCTCGCGCTTGACAGCCAGGGCGGCGTACCGGCGAGCGGGCGACGAAGCAGCCTACACGGGCGTGTGGAGACGGGTTGCCGTGAGGAGAGGAGTAGCATGGGAGCTTGGAAGGGTGGAGCACCCGGCCGTGAAGGGAGGAGTAGATGGCCAGGCGGGGCGGAGGAAACCTGGCGGGGGCTCAGAGCCGGCTTGTGGGCGCAGCGAAGGCGGCTTAGCAGCGGAGGGCGAGGTCGCGGTGCGGTGGAGCAAGCGGAAAGTCGAGTGAGGCGCGGCGGTGGCTAAGGCTGGCGGCAGCTTGGCGATTTGATGCAGCAGAGGGCCGCGGTGGGGCACGTCAGAGCCGACGTGGGCGGGTCACGCGTAGGCCAGGGAGGCTCAGCCCCGGCGGCTCGATGCGACGAGGCCCGCAGAGAGGTGCAGTGGGGTGGCTCGACCGTTCGCTATTGAGTTGGGCAGGTCGCGCAGTCCGGGTGCACAGTGGCACGAACAGGCGGAGGGTGCGGCATCTTTGGCGGAGGCAAGGCGACTCGCTCGGAGATGACACGAGGCGGAGGTGACCTGGCCGGGGCGATACGAAGCCCAGGCATGGGCAGCGAGAGACGACCGGAGGCAAGGGCCATAGCGGCGATGACGGCTTCGAACAATGGCGACTTGGCAAGGCGGAAACGGCCGGTGGCTTGGTGGAAACCGGAGTGGAAGAGCGAGGCATGCGACAACGAAGGCTGGGGCGGCTCGACACACAACGGATACCCGACGTGCGGGCAAGATTGCGGGCGGTTGATACGTCTTCATTGTATCTACTTTTCCTAACGCTTTTTATCTTGTTTTGAACTCTAATATGCATGATTTGAATGAAACTAACTCAGACTGACGATGTTTTCAGCAGAACTACCATTATGTTGTTTTTGTGCAAAAATAAAAGTTCTCGGAATGGAACGGAACTTTGCGAGGATTTTTTATGCAACAAAGGAAAATTACTGGAGCCAAGAACCACCGGAGGGGGGCACCTGGGTGGGCACAACCCACCAGGGCACCCCCCCCCCTCCTGGCACGCCCAGGTGGGTTGTCCCCACCTGGTGGCCCCACCGACCCTACTCCGACGCTATAAAATCCTATTTTCGGAGAAAAAAATCGGGGAGGAAGAATTATCTCGTTTCGCGATACGGAGCCGGCGTCACCTCCTGTTCTTCATCGGGAGGCCAAATCTGGAGTCCGTTTGGGGCTCCGGAGAGGGCAATGTTTGTTCTTCGTCATCACCAACCCTCCTCCATCACTAATTCCATGATGCTCTCCACCGGGAGTGAGTAATTCATTCGTAGGCTCGCTTGTCGGTGAGGAGTTGGATGAGATTCATCATGTAATCGAGTTAGTTTTGTTAGGGCATGATCCCTAGTATCCATTATGTTCGGAGATTGATGTTGTTATGACTTTGTTATGCTTAATGCTTGACACTTTGGGCCCGGGTGCCATGATTTCAGATCTGAACCTTTTATGTCACTAGTACGCGTCGGTGCTATACAAACGGTTTTTAACCCCTTTCCGCGATGGCATTTGGAACCATCGCCAAGTGAGTGTGTGCGATAGGGTGTCCTTCCCACACGACCCAGAAATCGTCGGGGATAGGCCCTCCTGGGACCCAGGCTGGGGCCGTGTGCGGTCGGGCAAGGCATCGAAACCCAATCATTTCCGTAGGTATGTACATCCCACACGATAATCCGAGAAAATCATTTTCGTAGGTATGTACATCCCACACGGTGAATCCCAGAAAAACATTTCCCTCCGTATGTATATCACACATAGTCAATCCAAGGAATACGTTTATGTTCTTATGTACATCCCACACAGTCAATCTAGGGAAAATGTTTCCGTTCGGATGTACATCCCACACAGTTTTTCGTATACGCTCGTGTGTGAAAGGTGTAATCATCACACACGCTCTACCTTGGTTAACTATTTGCTTTCATTAACTACATCACACACGATTTGATGTAGAAAACTGTGTGGCATTGGGCTATCCATCACAAGTGCTTTTACTGCCAGAACCGTTTGCAAAGTTCCATGACAGTCTGTTCTCTTTTTATTTTTGCCTGTAATTTATTATTCTAATTGGAAATTTTGAAATATGAAACGTGCAATTCAAATTCTCAGCACAATGGTTCAACAATGAATCCATAAATAAAATTGCCAGTACAATATGTTCGGTAATTACAGGATTAGGCAGCAATTAACTATGATGAACCATAATATTTAAAGGCGGTAAAGGTGAAGAGACAAGTGTAAATCATTTTGACAGCCGATGGTGTTGAAGAAGCGGAATGCCCATAATGTGCCTTCCTGCATGCCATAGGCATGAACCACTTTTGTCCAACCCCTTGTGACGATCATCCGCCCATCCTTCACCGCCTTCAGGAAGACTTCTAGAGCATTATCATGGTAGCATGAATTATATACTTTAACCTTAGTTGCCTCCACTCAGGTCATGTAGTTTGCAAGGTAATCATAAGTAAATAGCTTCGAAAACTACTAAATAGCCTCCACTCCCATTTCTTTCGCCTAACAATCTTTCTTAGTTTCCTCACTTAACGCTTGTTCATAAATATCTCATTGCCCCATACGCAAAAGGGATCGAAGCGTGGATCAGTACCGCTCATATATGTACCTACAAGCAACCAGTAATTGTTAGAAGCTAAACTGAGATTGCACAAATGATGTAAAATACAACTACCCATGTTCCTAAGTACAAGTATTTTTTTTAGATTTCAATATGAACTACATACGGATGTATATAGAATTATATATATAGTTTAGATTAGAATCTAGAATTCTAGATTCACTCATTTTGCTCCTTATGTAGTTTATATTGGAATCTCTAAAAATACTTATATTTAGGAATAGATTGTGTATAAGACATGGGATGCAGCTAACCTCGGTGGCAAACAACAACATCGCCCATTGTAGCCATGTGTAAGTACATGGAAAGTCAATGTTAACTACAACAGGGTTAACATCCACTAAAAATAATAAATGGTAATAAAACGGCAGCATCTGCAGTGATATCTTCATTTCAAAAGAGTGGCACGGTAGCAAAGGGACATATTAAAAAATGGATACAACTGTTAATTGCAACAGGCTTAACAACATCCTAATTCATGTTTTGTAAGTTTGTAGCCATTGAAATACAACTCTTTAAAAATGGATACAACTGCTAATTGCAACAGGCTCAATGGCCATTGAAACCGGTATTGATAAAAATGCAATTTGAAGACTTAAACATCACAGGGCAGGTGCTGCCAGAGCAAATAATGGCCCAGTTGTCTATAAAAAGGTATGGAAATAGCTCAAACGTGTTAGGCATGTTTACTACAACATGCTTAATACATCGACAGTACAAAACATAGCCATTAATTGCAACTGGTATTGGTAAGATTGAACTGGTAGGTACATACTTGTTAAGTCCTCAGAGGTAGTTGCTGGGGCACTTCATCTTGGCCAGAGCCCGCCCAAAGTCAGCGGCGTCGGAGGCGAGTTGTTCCTCCGGGTCGAAGCATGGATAAGTGCCACTGACATGTGTACCTACAAGCAACCAGTAAATGGTAGAAGTTAAACTGCAATTGCACAAATGATGTGAAATTGTGTAAGACATGGGATGCAGCTAACCTCGACGGCAAACAACAACATCGGCCGTTATGACCCTGCGTAAGTACATGGACAAGCATGTTAAGTACAACAGGATTAGCATCCACCAAAAATATCAAATGGGGCAGTATCTCTAGTATATCTTCATTGCGGAGAGAAGCATGATAGCAAATGGACAAATTAAAAAATGGATACAAGGCACGACCATGCATAATACATCAACCGTAAAAATCATAGCCGTTGCAAGTGGTATTGGTAAGATTTAGCTGGTCAGATCTTACATGTTAAGTCCTGGGGGGTAGTCGCTGGGGGACTTCATCTGGGCTAGAGCCTGCACCATGTCGGCGGCGGCGGCAGAGGCGAGGTGTTCCTCCGGGTCAACACGCACAGTGGCCATCTCGCCATGGACCGCCATCAGCTCCTAGCGGGGGGGATTTGGAGGCATGAGGATGTTTCGCAGGCACCATTTAAGCAATCAGGCCGGGGACCTGATACAGATCGGTGGGTTACCTGACTGGATTCGAGCAGAACATAGATGTGGTTGAAGCTATGGTTGCGGCGACGGCGGTTTGAGATGCCGGTAGGGGGAGCCGCGATGGGAGAGGGTGGGGGGGTACTAAGGGGAAGGGGATGTGGTTGGAGGAATAAATTCTGAAATCGCGCGCCTAATGAAAATTTTGGTGCGAAACTTGAAACTTGGGCGGGGGAAACACACAACGCAGACGAAGTGCGTAAAATACTCGTGTGCGATAAAATAAAAGTTGGCAGATCCCGTCTCCAAAATAAATGTACACGCGTACTTGATTTTTTGTATCAATGGTATGCCTGGTTTATTAGGAAATATCGCATATGTAACTGACTTATGGGTCATTAACGCAAAAAAATGCAGACGGGTACGGCATAGAAACCGTGTGTTTTGTGACCTTCTAATGATTAACGCAAAAATACGCACACGGGCACACATGCTAATCAACGCTCAAAGCCCTCAAAGGATGCTCTTACCGACATTGTACGTTAATACTACAAACTTAAAGTACTACTGGTAATTTGCTCTAATACTACAAACTTAAACTAATTCTCATTATCGCACACGGTTCATCTCCGTCGCTTTCGGAAACAGTGTGCGCAGAGCCTATTGTGTGTTGCGTTATGATTGGTCGGAACCCCAGCCATGCAGATCGCACGTGTTCACCGTTGGATGCGACGCAATCGAACGGCAATTCACGTCCCTCACATCACACCTGTGCACCTGTAGCTGGATTGGATTTATATGCGCTAAATGCCTACAAAATGCACATAATCTCCTAAATATGGTAAATGAGCACGGAAAAATGCCGAATTTGAACACGGTGATTTGCAGGGTGTATGTTCATCGTAGAAAAAACTGCATGGCAAAGAATGAAGAAATTTGGATTCCCCTTCAATCTTGGGGATTTCCCTCTCGAAAGCATGGAACTTCCTCGGTGATGGTTGGATTTATGAAGGGCGTGCATGACGACATAAGCCAAACCTTCTCAAATTTTTACCAGGGCATGGTGAGGTCATACCATGGCACCATGCCAGGTGTCATGTTTTTTAAGCATTTATTTCATTTTTCTATAGTTGAAAACCCAACAAACAAACATTTGTGGTTGACTATTGCCACACATTTCATTGAAATATATGTCCATTCCATGTAAAAGGCATAAGAATTTGCTAAATGGCACGAGCATGGTTTTCTAGACCGTTCTTGTGGACCCTTTTATGCATCGATTGTTTGAACTTGAATTATGCACATTAATGCCCAGGAAATGCACATAATCCCCTACATATGGCAAATGAACCTGGAAAAGTGCCAAATTTGAACACGGTGATTTGCAGGTTGTATGTTCATCATAGAAAAAACTCGTGGACAAAGGACAAAGGAAATTTG
>LR738712.1:70588257-70655064 GCA_902687465.1 Secale cereale
CCCCCCCTTCAATCTTGGTGATTTCCCCCTCGAAACCATGAAACTTCCTTGGTGATGGTTCGATTTATGAAAGGCACGCATCACGACATAAGGAAAACATTATCCAATTTTTACCAGGGCATGGTGAGGCCATACCATGCATGGCACCACGCCAGGCCTCATGTTTTCCAACCATGTGTTTCATTTTTTGTATAGTTATTAACCGGGTAAACGACATGTTTATGGTTGACTATTGTCACACATTTCCTTGAAATATCTGCCCATTCCTTGTAAAAGGCATGAGAATGTACAAAATAACACGAGCATGGTTTTCCAGACCGTTCTTGTGCACCTTTTCATGCACCGATTGTTTGAATTTGAATTATGACCATTAATGCCTAGAAAATGCACATAATCCCCTAAATATGGTAAGTGAGCCCGGAAAAATGCCGAATTTGAACACGTTGCATTTGAGGCGGTATGTTGATCGTTCGAAAAAACTGAATGACAAACTAGGACGAAAATTTGGATTCCCCTTCAATCTTGGGGATTTTCCCTCTCGAAACATTGAACTTCCTCAGTGATGGTTCGATTTATGAAGGGCGTGCATGAAGACATAAGCCAAACCTTCTCAAATTTTTACCAGGGCATGGTGAGGTCATACCATGGCACCATGCCAGGCGTCATGTTTTTTAAGCATTTATTTCATTTTTTCTATAGTTGAAAACCCAACAAACAAACATTTGTGGTTGACTATTGCCACACATTTCATCGAAATATCTATCCATTTCATGTAAAAGGCATGAGAATTTACTAAATGGCACAAGCATGGTTTTCTAGGCCATTCTTGTTGACACTTTCATGCATCGATTGTTTGAACTTGAATTATGTGCATTAATGCCTAGGAAATGCACATAATCCCCTAAATATGGCAAATGAACTCGGAAAACTGCCAAATTTGAACACGGTGATTTGCAGGTTGTATGTTTATCATAGAAAAAACTCGTGGACAAAGGACAAAGGAAATTTGGATCCCCCTTCAATCTTGGTGATTTCCCCCTCGAAACCATCAAACTTCCTCGACGAAGGTTCGTTTTATGAAAGGCGTGCATGACGACATTTTTACCAGGGCACGATGAGTTCATACCATGGCACCACATCAGGCGTCATGTTGTTCCAAGCATGTATTTCATTTTTGTATAATTGTTAACCCAGTAAACGACGTGTTTATGGTTGACTATTGCCACACATTTCCTTGAAATATCTGCCCATTCCTTGTAAATGGCACGAGAATGTACTAAACATCATGAGCATGGTTTTCTAGACCGTTCTCGTGCACTTTTTCATGCACCAATTGTTCGAATTTGAATTATGTGCATAATTAATGCCTAGAAAATGCACATAATCTCCTAAATATGGTAAATGATGAGTTCAGAAAAATGTCAAATTTAAACACGTTGCATTTGAGGCGGTATGTTGATCATTGAAAAAAACTGAATGACAAACTAGGACGGAAATTTGGATTCCCCTCCAATCTTGATGATTTCCCTCTCGAAAGCATTGGACTTCCTCGGTGATGGTTCGTTTTATGATGGGCGTGCATGACGACATAAATCAAACCTTCTTAGCTTTTAACCAGGGCACGGTGAGGCCATACCATGGCACCATGCCACCCGTCATGTTTTTCAAGCACATATTTCATTGTTCTATAGTTGATAACCTAGTAAATGACGTGTTTTTGGTTGATTATTGCCACGCATTCCATTGAAATCTCTGCCCATTCCTTGTAAAAGGCTTGAGAAATTATTAAATACCACGAGTATGGTTTTTCCAGACCGTTATTGCTCACCCTTTCATGCACTGATTGTTTGAATTTGAATTACGTGCATTAATGCCTACAAAATGCACATAATCGGGGCACCGTTGATTGCCGGCAAAACATTGAGATACATGGCTTGTAATTTCTAGTAAATCCAAAAAAATTGTCCCATTTGGGGCAGGTTTGGGTATATGCTTCTCACAAACTAGAGCTTCTCACAACAAGCATGATGGTTTCGGCAGGGAACGTCCCACCTTTGGGGGACGAAGCAATATCCATTGCCTCTTATTGCTTTCAAATGTTTTCTCGTGTCAACATAGAAGAACAGGAGTGTTGTGTCAATTTTTGTGATTTTTCGGGGTTCGTTTGGACATTTTTATGCATTAACTGAGTTTTCAATGCATTTATGTGCATAATTCAAATTTGAACTACATGCACATGCTCCAATGCATATAAATTGGTTGAAAAAACAAATATGTGTCCTTATGTGCATGCTTAGGTCCCATGCAAGGAATGGGAATGAAATTTAAACATCTGGGCGTCGTGGCTTGGCCGGAAAGATTGAGAAACTTGGTTTTTTAATTCCTGTAAATCCAAAACATGCCTAAAAATCATGAAGCTTGGCATGGTGTCATGACATGGCACCAACATGTTGTGCTAATTTTTCTGTCCGATTTGCGAAAGCGCGCACATTAACAATGAACAAAGTCATTTCGGAACAAGTGCTATCACGTTACAAATCAGAAACACAAGTATTATTGAAACCATGGGCGTTCTACTTACCAATTACGTGCCGCCACATGTCCCTTGTTTTAATGGCTGAGAGGTGCCCTGTGGGGTAGCTATTTGAGTACGAGAGGCGTACAATCAGACCCCTGCGCGTGCTCATCGGGAGGAGAGCCCTTTGACCGCTACCCGCCGCGCACCTCCCTCCCAACGTCTCCATTAATGGCACACGAGCCCCTGTTCTACGGCGTGGCTATATGTCTCACTGGACTGGGAGAAAAATGAAAATATAAAAAGAAAGTTTTGCACGGATCTTGATGTAAGATCCGACGGACCTATATAGCATCGATTGTGACTTATAGCAAGCATAATGAATATAAGGACGATGACAATGGATAATAATTTTCTTACATATTTAGGAACATAACTAAAAAAGCAACATGCAGCAACGCCTGAAATATACAAGGGAAAAAGAAGAAGGAAGACAATGATCTGGCTCGCTGATCTCTACTATCTTGATGCGTTGCTGCAGGCCGTAGGAACTAGTATCTGCGGCGAGCCGCGATGAGCTCTTTCTTGTCCTCAAGATGCTACTGGAGAGCATCCACGGATTCCTCCACCAGCCTTCTGCGCTCAATGCGTAGCATGGCATTCTCATCCATAAGTTTCTCGACGATGACGTCGGTCCTCTTCAACAAGGCGGTGGTCTCCTCCTACTGCTCCGCACTTTCGACGATCTTCGCCCTCAGCAGCTCGCGCTCGGCCCGAAGATTCGCATTGCTCTCATTTAGTTGCCGGATGACGCCGGTAGCCTGTTCAAAAGAGGCTTTCATGTCGTCCTGCAATCTTGCCCAGCCGGAGATCTGATCCATCTGGCTATGGACGATCGCATGCATACGCTTGTAAGAGTCCTCACCCGCCCGCGAGACATTTTCCCAGGCCGCCGCGGCGCGGGAGGACATCTCTGCTGCATTCGCAGCGCGATGGGACATCTCTTATGCTTCCGTGGCGCGGCTGGACCAGTCTACTACATCGACGGCGCGGCGGGACCTCCGTGCTGCTTCGGCGGCGCGGTGGGACCTCTGTCCTGCTACGGCCGCGCGGCGGGACATGCCGGCTGCGTTCACGGCGAGGCGCGACATCTCACGTGCTTCCGCTTCAATGCTCACATCTCCCTGGTGGCAATCCCTCGATCCAGAACTCACGCTGTCCATGGCAAACGCAAGGGAACGATGATGCATAACTTGTTTATTTTTGTGGATGAGGAGTTGAGGAGGAATGTGCGGTCATCTTGGAGTAGGAGTAGTATTTATTGTTGGGGAATGTAGTATTTCAAAAAAATTCTACGATCACGCAATATCTATCTACTAGAAGCATAGCAATGAGAGGGGAGAGTGTGTCTACGTACCCTCGTAGACCAAAAGCGGAAGCGTCTAGTGACGCGGTCGATGTAGTAGAACGTCTTCGCGATCCAACCAATCCCAGCACCTAACGTACGGCACCTCTGCGTTCAGCACAAGTTCAGCTTGATGACGTCCCACGAGCTCTTGATCCAGTTGAGCTTCATGGGAGAGTTTCGTCAACACGCCGGTGTGATGACGGTGATGATGAAGCTACCGGCGTAGGGCTTCGCCTAAGCACTGCAACGATATGAACGAGGTGTGTAACTGTGGGGAGAGGCACCGCACACGGCCAGAATCAACTTGTGTCTCTATGGGGTGCCCCCTGGCCACGTATATAAAGGATTGGGCGAAGAGGAGGCCGGCCCTCATAGGGCGCGCCCAAAGTGTGGAGTCCTACTAGGACTCCCTAGTCCTAGTAGGATTCCACCTCCCACATGGAATAGGAAAAGGGGAAGGGAGAAGGAGAAGGAAGGAAGAGGGCGCCCCCTTTCCCTAGTCCAATTCGGACCAGTCCATGGGGAAGGGGCGCGGCCACCCTTGAGGCCTTTCTCTCCTTTCCCGTATGGCCCATTAAGGCCCAACACAAATTCCCGTAACTCTCCGGTACTCCGAAAAATACCCGAATCACTCGAAACCTTTATGATGTCCAAATATAGCCTTCCAATATACCGATCTTTACGGCTAGACCATTTCGAGACTGTTCGTCATGTCTGTGAGCTCATTCGGGACTCCGAACAAATGTCGGTCATCAAATCACATAACTCATAATACAAATCATCATCGAACGTTAAGCGTGCGGACCCTACGGGTTCGAGAACTATGTAGACATGACCGAGACACATCTTTGGTCAATAACCAATAGCGGAACCTGGATGCTCGTATTGGCTCCTACATATTCTACGAAGATCTTTATCGGTCAAACTGCATAACAACATACGTTGTTCCCTTTGTCATCGGTATGTTACTTGTCCGAGATTCGATCGTCGGTATCATCATACCTAGTTCAATATCGTTACCGACAAGTCTCTTTACTTGTTCTGTAATACATCATCTCATGATTAACTCATTAGTCATTTGCTTGCAAGGCTTATTACGATGTGTATTACCGAGAGGGCCCAGAGATACCTCTCCGACACTCTAAGTGTCAAATCCTATTCTTGATCTATGCCAACACCACAAACACCTTCGGATACACCAGTAGAGCATATTTATAATCACCCAGTTACGTTGTGACGTTTGATAGCACACAAGGTGTTCCTCTGGTATTCGAGAATTGCATAATTTCATAGTCATAGGAACATGTATAAGTCATGAAGAAAGCAATAGCAGTAAAACTAAACGATCATAGTGCTAACCTAACGGATGGGTCTTGTCCATCACATCATTCTCCTAATGATGTGATCTCATGATCAAATGACAACACATGTCTATGGTTAGGAAACATAACCATCTTTGATTAACGAGCTAGTCTAGTAGAGGCATACTAGGGACACTCTGTTTTGTCTATGTATTAACACATGTACTAAGTTTTCGGTTAATACAACTCTAGCATGAATAAAAGACATTTATCATGATATATAAGGAAATATAAATAACAACTTTATTATTGCCTCTAGGGCATATTTCCTTCAGTCTCCCACTGGCACTAGAGTCAATAATCTAGTTCACATCGTCATGTGATTTAATACCGATAATTCACATCGTTATGTGAATAACACCCATAGTTCACATCGCCATGTGACCAACACCCAAAGGGTTTACTAGAGTCAATAATCTAGTTCACATCCCCATGTGATTAACACCCAAAGAGTACTAAGGTGTGATCATGTTTTGCTTCGTGAGAGAAGTTTAGTCAGCGGGTCTATTACATTCAGATCCATATGTATTTCGCAAATTTCTATGTCTATAATGCTCTGCATGGAGCTACTCTAGCTAATTGCTCCCACTTTCAATACGCATCCAGATTGATACTTAGAGTCATCTAGATTAGTGTCAAAGCTTGCATCGATGTAACTCTTTACGACGAACTGTTTATCACCTCCAGAATCGAGAAACATTTCCTTAGTCATCCAGTAACTAAGGATAATTTTGACTGATGTCCAGTGATCTACTCCTGGATCACTTTAGTACCTCCTTCCCAAACGCATGGCAAGGTACACAATAGGTTTGGTACACAGCATGGCACACTTTATAGAACCTATGACTGAGGCATAGGGAATGACTTTCATTCTTTCTCTATCTTCTGCCATGGTCGGGTTTTGAGTCTTACTCAACTTCATACCTTGTAACACAGGCAAGAACCCTTTCTTTGACTTATCCATTCTGAACTTCTTCAAAACTTTATCAAGGTATGTGCTTTGTGAAAGTCCAATTAAGCGTCTTGATCTATCTCTATAGATCTTGATGCCTAATATATAAGCAGCTTCACCAAGGTCTTTCTTTGAAAAAAAACTCCTTTCAAACATTCCTTTATGCTTTCCAGAAAATTCTACATCATTTCCGATCGACAATATGTCATTCACATATACTTATCAAAAATGTTGTAGTGCTCCCACTCACTTTCTTGTAAATACAGGCTTCACCGTAAGTCTGTATAAAACCATATGCTTTGATCACCTTATCAAAGCGTATATTCCAACTCCGAGATGCTTGCACCAGTCCATACATGGATTGTTGGAGCTTGCACACTTTGTTAGCACTTTTAGGATTGACAAAACCTTTTAATTGCATCATATACAACTCATCTTTAATAAATCCATTAAGGAATGTGTTTTGTTATCCATTTGCCAGATTTCATAAAATGCGGCAATTGCTAACATGATTCGGACAGACTTAAGCATCGCTACGAGTGAGAAAAACTCATCGTAGTCAACTCCTTGAACTTGTTGAAAAAACCTTTTGCAACAAGTCGAGCTTTGTAGATAGTAACACTATCATCAGCGTCCGTCTTCCTCTTAAAAATCCATTTATTCTCAATGGCTTGCCGATAATTGGGCAAGTCAACCAAAGTCCACACTTTGTTCTCATACATGGATCCTATCTCAGATTTCATGGCCTCAAGCCATTTTGCAGAATCTGGGCTCATGATCGCTTCCTCATAGTTCGTAGGTTCATCGTGGTCTAGTAACATGACTTCCAGAACCGGGTTACCGTACCACTCTGGCGCGGAACGCACTCTGGTTGACCTACGAGGTTCAGTGGTAACTTGATCTGAAGTTTCATGATCATCATCATTAGTTTCCTTGCTGATTGATGTAGGAATCACTGGAACTGGTTTCTGTGATGTACTACTTTCCAATTCGGGAGAAGGTACAATTACCTCATCAAGTTCCCCTTTCCTCCCACTCACTTCTTTCGAGAGAAACTCCTTCTCTAGAAAGGATCCATTCTTAGCAACGAATATCTTGCCTTTGGATCTGTGATAGAAGGTGTACCCAATAGTTTCAGTTGGGTATCCTATGAAGACACATTTCTCCGACTTGGGTTCGAGCTTATCAGGTTGAAGATTTTTCACGTAAGCATCGCAACCCCAAACTTTAAGAAATGACAACTTTGGTTTCTTGCCAAACCACAGTTCATAAGGTGTCGTCTCAACGGATTTAGATGGTGCCCTATTTAACGTGAATGCAGCTGTCTCTAATGCATAACCCCAAAACGATAGTGGTAAATCGGTAAGAGACATCGTATATTGCACCATATCTAATAAAGTACGGTTACGACGTTCAGACACACCATTACGCTGTGGTGTTCCAGGTGGCGTGAGTTGTGAAACTATTCCACATTGTTTCAAATGAAGACCAAACTCATAACTCAAATATTAACCTCCGCGATCAGATCGTAGAAACTTTATTTTCTTGTTACGATGATTCTCTACTTCACTCTGAAATTCTTTGAACTTTTCAAATGTTTCAGACTTGTGCTTCATCAAGTAGATATACCCATATCTGCTCAAATCATCAGTGATGGTGAGAAAATAACGATACCCGCCGCGAGCATCAACACTCATTGGTCTGCATACATCAGTATGTATTATTTCCAATAAGTCACTTGCTCGCTCCATTGTTCCGGAGAACAGAGTTTTAGTCATCTTGCCCATGAGGCATGGTTCGCAAGCATCAAATGATTCATAATCAAGTGATTCCAAAAGTCCATCAACATGGAGTTTCTTCATGCACTTTACACCAATATAACCTAAACGGCAGTGCCACAAGTATGTTGCACTATCATTATCAACTCTGCATCTTTTGGCTTCAATATTATGAATATGTGTATTTACTACGATCGAGATTTCAATAAACCATTCACTTTGGGTGTATGACCATAGAAGGTTTTATTCATGTAAGCAGAATAACAATTATTCTCTCACTTAAATGAATAACCGTATTGCAATAAACATGATCCAATCTTGTTCATGCTCAACGCAAACACCAAATAACATTTATTTAGGTTTAACACTAATCCCGAATGTACGGGGAGTGTGCGATGATGATCATATCAATCTTGGAACCATTTCCAACACACATCGTCACTTCACCTTCAACTAGTCTCTGTTCATTCTGCAACTCCCGTTTCGAGTTAGTAATTTTAGCAACTAAACCGGTATCAAATACCCAGGGGTTGCTATGAACACTAGTAAAGTACACATCAATAATATGTATATCAAATATACCTTTGTTCACTTTGCCATCCTTCTTATCCGCCAAGTATCTAGGGTAGTTCCACTTCCAGTGACCATTTCCTTTGTAGTAGAAGCACTTAGTTTCACGCTTGAGTTCAGCTTTGGGTTTCTTCACAGGAGTGACAACTTGCTTGCCATTTTTCTTGAAGTCCCCCTTCTATCCCTTTGCCCTTTTCTTGAAACCAGTGGTCTTGTTAACCATCAACACTTGATGCTCTTTCTTCATTTCTACCTTCGCCGATTTTAGCATCACGAAGAGCTCGGGAATACTTTCGTCATCCCTTGCATATTATAGTTTATCACGAAGTTCTAGTAACTTGGAGATAGTGACTAGAGAACTTTGTCAATTACTATCTTATCTGGAATATTAACTCCCACTTGATTCAAGCAATTGTAGTACCCAGACAATCTGAGCACATGCTCACTAGTTGAGCTATTCTCCTCCATCTTGTAGGCAAAGTATTGTCAGAGGTCTCATACCTCTTGATACAGGAATGAGTATGAAATACCAATTTCAACTCTTAGGAACATCTTATATACTTCGTGGCATTCAAAACATTTTTGAAGTCCCGGTTCTAAGCCGTAAAGCATGGTGCACTAAACTATCAAGTAGTCATCATACCGAGCTTTTGTCAAAACATTCATAACGTCTGTATCTGCTCCTGCAATAGGTCTACATCTGCTCCTGCAATAGGTCTGTCACCTAGCGGTGCATCAAGGACATAATTCTTCTGTGCAGCAATGAGGAAAATCCTCAGATCACGGAACAAGTCCGCATCACTGCTACTATCATCTTTCAACTTATATTTATCTAGGAACATATAAAAATAAACGGGGAGCAACATTGCGAGCTATTGATCTACAACATAGATATGGTAATACTACCAGGACTAAGTTCATGATAAATTAAAGTTCAATTAATCATAGTACTAAAGAACTCCCACTTAGATAGACATTCCTCTAGTCATCTAAATGATCACGTGATCCAAATCAACTAAACCATGTCCAATCATCATGTGAGATGGAGTAGTTTTCAATGGTGAACATCTTATGTTAATCATATCTACTATATGATTCACGCTCGACCTTTCGGTCTCCAGTGTTCCGAGGCCATGTCTGTACATGCTAGGCTCGTCAAGTTTAACCCGAGTATTCCGCATGTGCAAAACTATCTTGCACCAGTTGTATGTGAACGTAGAGCCTACCACACCCGATCATCACATGGTGTCTCAGCACGAAGAACTTTCGCAATGGTGCATACTCAAGGAGAACACTTGTACCTTGAAATTTTGTAAGGGATCATCTTATAATTCTACCGTCGTACTAAGCAAAATAAGAAGCATAATAAGATAAACATCACATGCAATCAAAATATGTGACATGATATGGCCATCATCATCTTGTGCTTTTGATCTCCATCTCCAAAGCATCGTCATGATCTCCATCGTCACTGGCTTGACACAATGATCTTCATCATAGCGTCGTGGTCGTCTCGCCAACTATTGCTACTACTACTACTACTATCGCTAACTCATAGTGATAAAGTAAAGCAATTACATGGCCTTCGCAATTCATACAATAAAGAGACAACCATAAGACTCCTGCCGGTTGCCGATAACTTTACGAAACATGATCATCTCATACAATAACGTATAACTCATCACGTCTTGACCATATCACATCACAACATGCCCTGCAAAAACAAGTTAGACGTCCTCTACTTTGTTGTTGCAAGTTTTACGTGGCTGCTACGGGCTTAGCAAGAACCGTTCTTACCTACGCATACAAAAACAACAACGATTTTTCGTCAAGTATGTGTTGTTTTAACCTTCACAAGGACCGGGCGTAGCCACACACGATTCAACCAAAGTGAGAGAGACAGACACCCGCCGGTCACCTTTAAGCAATGAGTGCTCGTAACGGTGAAACCAGTCTCGCGAAAGCGTACGCGTAATGTCGGTCCGGGCCGCTTCATCTCACAATACCGCCGAATCAAAGTATGACATGCTGGTAAGCAGTATGACTGTTATCACCCACAACTCATTGTAATCTACTCGTGCATATCATCTACGCATAGACCTGGCTCATGATGCCACTGTTGGGGAACGTTGTATTTCAAATAATTCCTAGGATCACACAAGATCTATCTACTAGAAGCATAGCAACGAGAGGGGAGAGTGTGTCTACGTACCCTCGTAGACCAAAAGCGGAAGCGTCTAGTGACACGGTTGATGTACTCGAACGTCTTTGCGATCCAACCGATCCCAGCAACAAACGTACGGCACCTCCGCGTTCAGCACACGTTCAGCTTGATGACGTCCCACGAGCTCTTGATCCAGTTGAGCTTCACGGGAGAGTTTCATCAGCACGCCGGTGTAGTGACGGTGATGATGAAGCTACCGGCGCAGGGCTTCGCCTAAGCACTGCAACGATATTACCGAGGTGTGTAACTGTGGGGAGAGGCACCGCACACGGCTAAAATCAACTTGTGTGTCTATGGGGTGCCCCCTGGCCACGTATATAAAGGATGGAGCGAGGAGGAGGCTGGCCCTCATAGGGCGCGCCCAAAGTGTGGAGTCCTACTAGGACTCCCTAGTCCTAGTAGGATTCCACCTCCCACATGGAATTGGAAAAGGGGAAGGGGGAAGGAGAAGGAAGGAAGGGGGCGCCCCCTTTCCCTAGTCCAATTCGGACCAGTCCATGGGGAAGGGGCGCGGCCACCCTTGAGGCCTTTCTCTCCTTTCTCGTATGGCAGATTAAGGTCCAATACGAATTCCCGTAACTCTCCGGTACTCCGAAAAATATCCGAATCACTCGGAACCTTTTCGATGTCCGAATATAGCCTTCCAATATTTCGATCTTTATGGCTCGACCATTTCAAGACTGTTCGTCATGTCCGTGATCTTATTCGGGACTCCGAACAAACGACGGTCATCAAATCACATAACTAATAATACAAATCGTCATCGAACGTTAAGCGTGCGGACCCTGCGGGTTCGAGAACTATGTAGACATGACCGAGACACATCTCCGGTCAATAACCAATAGCGGAACCTGGATGCTCATATTGGCTCCTAAATATTCTACAAAGATCTTTATCGATCAAACCGCATAACAACATACGCTGTTCCCTTTGTCATCGGTATGTTACTTGTCCGAGATTCGATCATCGGTATCATCATACCTAGTTCAATCTCATTACCGGTAAGTCTCTTTACTCGTTCCATAATACATCATCTCATGACTAACTCATTAGTCGTTTTCTTGCAAGGCTTATTACGATGTGTATTACCGGGAGGGCCTAGAGATACCTCTCTGACACTCGGAGTGACAAATCCTATTCTTGATCTACGCCAACACCACAAACACCTTCAGATACACCTGTAGAGCATCTTTATAATCACCTAGTTACATTGTAACATTTGATAGCACACAAGGTGTTCCTCCGGTATTCGGGAGTTGCATAATCTCATAGTCATTGGAACATGTATAAGTCATGAAGAAAGCAATAGCAGTAAAACTAAACGATCATAGTGCTAAGCTAACGGATGGGTCTTGTCTATCACATCATTCTCCTAATGATGTGATCCAATTGATCAAATGACAACACATGTCTATGGTTAGAAAACATAACCATCTTTGATTAACGAGCTAGTCTAGTAGAAGCATACTAGGACACTTTATTTTGTCTATGTATTCACACATGTACTAAGATTCCGGTTGTTACAGTTCTAGCATGAATAAAAGACATTTATCATGATATATAAGGAAATATAAATAACAACTTTATTATTGCCTCTAGGGCATATTTCCTTCATTTATGACTGAGTACTAATACGCTCCTAAGTGGGAAACTGTTTAGGTTTAGATCGGTGTGAACAGGTTTGCAATTTGGAATGTGACGGGCCGCAGGCTCAAAATTTACTGGCGGTTATAAGTGTGGCACTATTCCCAGAGGGCGTAACATGGGCACGTACACCTTCTCGGCCGCGTACGTGGCGTTTGCACCATAGGGTGCACCGCAATAGGCAACGTCTGCACATGTCTTGTTCCAACAACCGTGCGCTCGTTATTACCATCGCGCACTCTTCTTTTAATTTGAATGTGTGTGCCCGTCTAGCGCACACACGTTGATCTATCTAACTGTTTCAGTTTGTTGTGGCTAATCGCAAACAGTTCATCCGTGAGAAGTGTATGCCATCAATCGTACACACTTTTTTTTGCTAATAGTCGCAGACACTTTGATCTGGCTGACTCGTTTCTGTTATGTTGCCTAATCGCAAACAGTAATCCTTCTGAAGCATATGCCCTCAATCGCACACACCTTTATCTACCTACTCGTTTCTATTGTTCCTCCTCAACAAAAACAGTTCATCTGAGTGAACCGTATGTTGTATATCGCACACGCCTTCATCTGGCTATCCGTTTCTTTTGTTCCTCCTCATCGCAAACAGTTCATTGAACTGAACCATATGCCCTGCGTCGCACACGCAACTAAAATCTAAACCGTGTTTGATGCCTTGCCACCGCAAACTTTTTGCACCTTTTTTGAAGGATTTTGTACACCCCCGTTTGCGATTATGGCATACCACACAGTTTCATCAAAGGGTCTCTGATCGTAGTGTCACGTTAGCAGCAACCTGCAGTAGTGTGTTATCACCATTATATCTATGTTCTAGATCCGATATTACAAGTCATAGTCACCTATTACGTGTTATGATCCGTAAACCCTATAGTGACAATATGTGGGATACTTTTTGGTGATGATCGTAATTTGAGTTCATGTATTTACTATGTGCTAATGCTTTGCTTCGCTACTCTATTAAAAGGAGGCCTTAATATCCCTTAGTTTTCTTATGGACCCCGCTGCCACGGGAGGGTAGGACAAAATATGTCATTCAAGTTCTTTCCATAAGCATGTGATGGCTTCTCGCCCCTCGTTGGTTACCCCAAGTGGAACGTTTGAGATGTAGCGTAACGGCAAGTTTCCCTTGGCAAAGATACCAAGGATCGAATCCCGTGAGACTCCGAGGGTCGACAAGTAGGTGTCAACTGCTAACGGCGCCAGATACTTAGCGGTTGACAGGACCTGCACACAGATACAAATAACTTTGCTCCCAACGAGTACAGAGAGGTTGTCAATCCCTCCGGCCTTGTCGTTTACAAAGGATCAAACACAAGAGATAATAGTGATAGGTATGACTGCAACTAGGAAATAAGAACAGGAAGTAAATATAACGTGTGATCAGTGGTGGTAATATGGACCGGGGTCCCATGATGTTCACTAGTGATGTCTCTCTCCCAAAAGACGATAAAATAGCTAAGCGAGGTAAACAAATTACAGCTGGGCAATTGACAGGATTATGTGCGCAAACCAATGCTAACTATGCTGTAAAGAAAGGTAGAGGCTCAAAAGCATGGGCGGTACGCCAAGGCAAGTAGACCGAAATCCATCTGCATCTACTACTAATCATCCACCTTGAGATATCTATCCAGAACATCTCGCTGGTATTAAGTTGCGAGTCCCACCCAAAGTGTAAACTCAAAGCAACGGACAACTGCATTAAAAGAACTTTGCGTAAAGTAAACCATCCTTGCACCCGCAAGTACAAGCACCGTTGTTTTCTCCCTTGTGGCAACAGCACATCCCCTAGACTCATGTTTCTGTCACTCAAGCTAGTCATCAGGGGGCATGAACCCACAATCAAGCAAAACGTTCCCTCTTGGAGTTACTACCTACTACTCGGCCAAAGCAATAAACAGCAACGGAGAACATGCAAGAATTACTCAAGAACATAAATATAAAAGAGGTGAATCAAATATATTACTCACACACAATCTGAACATAATCTCATAATCCATCGGATCCCAGCAAACTCAGCAGAGCAACAGCATAAAGATTACATATGTGCCTCGATCATGTAGGGCAGCTCACGAGGTCTAAACCATGAAGAACAAAGAGGGGAGGAGAACATCACATAGCTACTGGTCATGGACCCATGGTCCAAGGAGGACTACTCACGACTCATCCGGGAAGCGTCCATGGTGGTGGAGAAGCTCCCGGTGGTGGTCCTCCCCTCCGGCAGGGTGCCGGGAAGAGTTCTCCTGGTGCTCCCGATCTTGGAAGCGCGGCGGCGGTGGAACAGAGGCGAGATCACGAAAAAGGGTTCTGTCCTCGAGGGTTTCGAGACGCGAGGAGTATATATGCCAAAGGGGGTCACCAGAAGCGGAGAGGAGGGCCCAGGCGCCCCCCCTAGGGCGGCCAGGGGTGGGGCCGCCTAGGCTGCCCCTGGCTCCCCTCTGGCCCTGCTTTGGTTTTTCTTGAAGCTCCCGGTACGCTGATTTTTCCTGTATTTTTCCCGGAATTTTTAGGGCACTTTTAATATGGGGGAAACCTGAAATAGAAAAACAGCAGAAAACAGGAACTGGCACTGTGGTGCACTGAGTTAATAGGTTAGTCCAAATATGATCAAAAGTGTATGGAAGTGCATAAATATCATAGCAATATCACACAAAAGAGGCATGGAGCAAGCAGAAATTATAGATACGTTTTGGACGTATCAACATCCTCAAGCTTAATTCCTGCTCGTCCTCGAGTAGGTAAATGATAACAAGCATAATTTCTGTGGTGACATGCTATCAACCATATAAGAACTTTTAAGTAAATCAATCAAGGCATGTAATTCAATTCAAGTCATAACAAGCAAGAGTCTATATTAGCATTGTAACAAGCAACATAAGAACATAAAGGTGCAAGAGCTCTCGCTGTCCGTGACTCGAATGTCTCCAAATGGTGTTTGTGTGCAAGAAAGGGGATAGGGATATATGAGAGAGTAAAACATAGTTTTTGTATTGTTGAGAACTTAATCTACTAAAGTTTCACACTTGGTCTTCTTTGGAATCTTATCTTGACTCATCCCCAGACCGTCAGCCAGGTACAAGTCAAAATGATCCACTCCCTTTCGATATTTTGAGCACTCGTGCAATGGATGAGCGTAAGCAAGAAAGTCGACACTTAGGATGGCAAAGAGAGAAAATGATAGAGGGGGAAGACAAAAAAGGTGTGAAAGGCTCACATCAATGAGGACAATCATCGGCGAGAGAAAGCCAAATGATAGATATGATGTGAGGAGTAGGGATTGCCATGCAACGGATGCACATATGAGCTAAGGTAAGCTCTCCAATGGAACTAGTGGGGGTGCATCCAACTTGCTTGCTCAAGAAGACCTAGAGCTCTTTTGAGGAGGCTCATCATTGGAATATACAAGCCAAGTTCTATAGTGTGAAGGTCCCCACATAGCTATATGCATGAATGATAATCTCTATGGAGCACAAGGTATAAGATGGAGTACGAGTGTGGATCTCTTAAAAGAAAATAGTAGTGTGCCCCCTTCTCTCTTTTTATTTCTTTTTCTCCTTTTTTCTATATTTTTTTTTAATTTTTTTTGTGGCCTCAATGGCTCTTTCTATTTAACTATCATTTGTCCTCTTTGGGATCTTTTGATTTTGTCCTCTTTGGGATCTTTTCCTCACTTTAGGGGCAACAGTCTATATATTACAAGAAGTATAGAAGATCTTTCACACTTCACAAAAAGTACTCAACATAAAGAAAATGAAACTATCATGATGTATGCAAATGTATGCCTCTGCCAGTGTAGCAGGATATGCAATGATACTAGCGCGTTATGTAGCAATGATTAGGGCAAGGCCCAACTAGCATGCGGCTCATCGATCAAGCAAAAAGCATGTATGACATGAAGATCAAGTCATGAGAAGATGGATGTTGCATGGCAATGTATCTCGGAAAGGCTATGGAAATGCCTTGATAGGTAAGTATGGTGGCTGTATTGAGGAAGGATATAATGAGGCTTACGATGACAGAGCGTATCGTGCCAAGGATTTGGATGCACCGGCGAAGTATGCGCCAACTCTCGAGGTGAGAAAGGGCAATGCACGGCACCGAAGAGGCTAGAAAAATATGGATATGTGGAAGTGTCAACTTTTGAATACTCACATTAGTCTGAAGAACTCATGCACTTATTATCGGTAACTCTCAATATAATTAGGAGGTTCACAAAGAGACAAGTACCCCGAGGAGGTGTGTATGGGGGTTTGGTTACCCTTGCGCATCCTCGACCCATGGTACGTGAGTGTACTCTAATATTCAATCCCTCCAAAGATTAGTGATCCATTTAGTAGCTAAAGTTCTTAACTATTTTGTAGGTTTTCGAAAATAAACACGGATTGCCCAAAATACGACATCTATCACTAATAGGCTAAAGCTCTTGTCACCAAAAGTTCAGACATTACTCATGGCAATACCTCAAAACTATTGCAAGTTACTACTACAATTAAATAGCAACCTCAATTACCTACTTTAAGTTAAGACACACAACTCAGTGCAACAGGCAAACTCTCTTAACAATATAAACATGAAAACTCAAGAGAGTTCAGCAACCAACTAAACAAAATCTCTTTAAAAAGAAAAGCATGAAAACTAAGAGCTAAACATGACAGCAGCTATGGAAAGACAAAGAACATACACAGCAAAGATAAGCATGAAAATCCTATGTTGTGTTCTAGGTTGAAGTGGAGCATGTTTCTCTCCCACACAAAGAAAGCTGGGTTCTAACTTGTTATGAACAGCAAGCAAAGCTAAAGAAAACTAAAAAGGAAACTAAGCGCAAGACGCTCCAAGCATAGCACATAACACATGAAGTGATAAGAATATAGTGGAACGAAAGATGAACTGATAATTGTTGATTGAGAAGGGGATGCACGGGGGCATCCCCAAGCTTAGACGCTTGAGTCTTCTTGAATATTTCTTGGGGGTGCACGGGGGCATCCCCAAGCTTGAGCGATTGACCCTCCTGGATCTTCTTTTATCATCTTCCCTCGCACACTTGAAAACTCCCTTCATACATAACTCATCATAATCTGATTAGCGAGGTTAGTACCCATAATAAAATAACTTTTCCCTACTGGAAATAAGGACAATCTTGAAGAGCTACTGTTTCCAAGATTGCCAAAAGGTTTTTGCAAAGAAAAAGCAAGCTCAAGGTTTGCAAAACGAAGAAAAGGCAAAACAGGACAGAATCTGTGAAAAACAGACCAGCAGGTAGTAAATAATTTTTTCGGGGCACTTCTGCAACTCAAATCAAAAAACTCAGAACAGACGCCCGAAAGCCAATTGTATAGAGCACGCTGTAAAAAAAATTCAGATCAAAAAGATGATCTGGTGATTTTATACGAATTTTTCTGTCCAAGGACAGAATCTGTTTTCTGGACTGCACGTCACAACTTTTGAACTTTCTTGCAATCGGAGGCTAAACTTGGCACAAAGCTGAAAAGAAAAGATACAATGATGATGCTACTGTAGTAACAAACATCAAGACACAACAAAACCAAAATAAAACCTAATTCGTTGTGGGCTGCCTCACAAAAGCGCTTTCTTTTATGCCTTTAAGCTAGGCATGATGCAAAAAGATCAAGTTGTATCAATTGAACCATCATCAAGATCATCAAAAAGGTCTTCAATAGTACAACTAGTCTTAAGAGGACTTTCAAATAAAGGCCTAGTAAAGATACTTCTAGGGAGAAAACCAAAAGGTGGAAAGTCAATGGGAGATTCATTTATAAATTTATCAAAGAGAGGTATTTCTTCCAAAGTTTTCACAGTTTCAACCCCTTTGGCAATAGATGGATTACTTTTGGAACGAGGAGCCTTTGGAACGTAACCGAACTTAGGTTCCTTCTTTGCCGGAGTTTCTACCTTTTTGGCTTTGATTGAGGAGAAAGTAGTTCCTAAAGTGTCAAAGATTTCCTCAATCTTGTCTATCCTAGAAGAATCCAAGTCATGGGATTTGATGGTCTCCAAAGTTTTGAGAATTTTATGCATGGAGCTATCAAGCCTATTCAAATTCCCTTGGATCTTATGGTCCAACTCATTTATCTTATTAATGCTTGGCATCTCTAGCTCTATCTTTTCAAGTTTTTTCATAATGTAAGCTAGGGTAATGTCCTCTTGAATACTAACAACAGGGGGATTTCCAACAAGATTTTCCATAATACTAAGAGATTCCCAAACTGGGGCTTCTAGGAAATTTCCATTGATAGCAGAATCTAGAATAAACCTATTCCAAGAAGTAATTCCAACATAAAAATTTCTAAGTAGGATAGTAGTAGATTGCTTCTTGGTGGCTCTTTTTTGAGAATCATTAATTCTATACCAAGCATCTTTTAGACTCTCACCACCTCTTTGTTTAAAGGTGAGCACTTCTGCCTCACCAAAGGCAAAAGGACCAGACATAATGCCAACTAAAAGCAAGATAACTATTTTTGTGTTTTTTGGTAAGGGACACTAAAGCAAAAACTGAAAGGTAAACTAACAAGACTAAAAAGCAAAGATAAAAGATAGCGTGCAACTCCCCTATCTTGACGAGTGGAGTCCCCGGCAACGGTGCCAGAAACTTTGCTTGATGGCTTCTCGCCCCTCGTTGGTTACCCCAAGTGGAAGGTTTGAGATGTAGCGTAACGGCAAGTTTCCCTTGGCAAAGATACCAAGGATCGAATCTCGTGAGACTCCGAGGGTCGACAAGTAGGTGTCAACTGCTAACGGCACCAGATACTTAGCGGTTGACAAGACCTGCACACAGATACAAATAACTTTGCTCCCAACAAGTACAAAGAGGTTATCAATCCCTCCGGCCTTGTCGTTTACAAAGGATCAAACACAAGAGATAATAGTGATAGGTATGACTGCAACTAGGAAATAAGAACAGGAAGTAAATATAACGTGTGATCAGTGGTGGTAATATGGACCGGGGTCCCATGATGTTCACTAGTGATGTCTCTCTCCCAAAAGACGATAAAACAGCTAAGCGAGGTAAACAAATTACAGCTGGGCAATTGACAGGATTATGTGCGCAAACCAATGCTAACTATGCTGTAAAGAAAGGTAGAGGCTCAAAAGCATGGGCGGTACGCTAAGGCAAGTAGACCGAAATCCATCTGCATCTACTACTAATCATCCACGTTGAGATATCTATCCAGAACATCTCGCTGGTATTAAGTTGCGAGTCCCACCCAAAGTGTAAACTCAAAGCAACGGACAACTGCATTAAAAGAACTTTGCGTAAAGTAAACAATCCTTGCACCCGCAAGTACAAGCACCGTTGTTTTCTCCCTTGTGGCAATAGCACATCCCCTAGACTCATGTTTCTGTCACTCAAGCTAGTCATCAGGGGGCATGAACCCACAATCAAGCATAACGTTCCCTCTTGGAGTTACTACCTACTACTCGGCCAAAGCAATAAACAGCAACGGAGAACATGCAAGAATTACTCAAGAACATAAATATAAAAGAGGTGAATCAAATATATTACTCACACACAATCTGAACATAATCTCATAATCCATCGGATCCCAGCAAACTCAGCAGAGCAACAGCATAAAGATTACATATGTGCCTCGATCATGTAGGGCAGCTCACGAGGTCTAAACCATGAAGAACAAAGAGGGGAGGAGAACATCACATAGCTACTGGTCATGGACCCATGGTCCAAGGAGGACTACTCACGACTCATCCGGGAAGCGTCCATGGTGGTGGAGAAGCTCCCGGTGGTGGTCCTCCCCTCCGGCAGGGTGCCGGGAAGAGTTCTCCTGGTGCTCCCGATCTTGGAAGCGCGGCGGCGGCGGAACAGAGGCGAGATCGCGAAAAAGGGTTCCGTCCTCGAGGGTTTCGAGACGCGAGGAGTATATATGCCAAAGGGGGTCACCAGAAGCGGAGAGGAGGGCCCAGGCGCCCCCCTAGGGCGGCCAGGGGTGGGGCCGCCTAGGCTGCCCCTGGCTCCCCTCTGGCCCTGCTTTGGTTTTTCTTGAAGCTCCCGGTACGCTGATTTTTCCTGTATTTTTCCCGGAATTTTTAGGGCACTTTTAATATGGGGGAAACCTGAAATATAAAAACAGCAGAAAACAGGAACTGGCACTGTGGTGCACTGAGTTAATAGGTTAGTCCAAATATGATCAAAAGTGTATGGAAGTGCATAAATATCATAGCAATATCACACAAAAGAGGCATGGAGCAAGCAGAAATTATAGATACGTTTTGGACGTATCAGCATGTATGACTATTTACGGAATGCATGCCTACATTATATTTATGAACTCGAGCTAGTGCCGCATCGCCCTAGGTTATAACTATTACATGATGAATATCATCCAACAAATTGCCGATCCAATGCCTACGAATTTCCTACATATTGATCTTGCTAAGTTTCTACTGCTGTTGTTACTATTGCTACTGCTATAAAATCACTGCTACCATTGTTACTGTTACCATTGATGATACCGCTACTATCAGAACTATCATACTACTATGCTACTAATCACTTTGCTACAAATAATTAATCTCCGGGTGTGGCTGAATTGACAAATCAGTTGCTAATACTTGCAAATATTCTTTGGCTCCCCTTGTGTGGAATCTATAAATTTGGGTTGAATACTCTACCCTCGAAAATTATTGCGATCCCCTACACTTATGGGTTATCAGCGGCTCAGGAGTGGCGGACCGCAGAGGCAGAAAGGAAGACCTGCGGTGAATTGAGGATGTACCAACAGGGGCGGCTTGGAGGCACGTTCGTGACGGCAAAGTTGTAGCTTGATGAAGCCGTGGCGACTCGACACTCAACGGATGCGGCCGACTCGAGGGCACGGATAGAGGCGACGAGGCGAGGAGGACGGCGGCTCGACGTAGGCCCAGGCAGAGATGAGCCGCCCGGCAGTGGTCACGCCGGATCAGCTCGATCAGGAGGCAGCTCAAATTCGGGGCGGCGGCTGACTTGGGCACTGCGACGGAGGTGGTCGAACCCGGGCGGGGTGAGGTTGACCCGAGGTGTCTTGGCGCAACGGGCGAAGGCGGCAGTGGTTTGGAGGCCCGGCGCACGGAGACCCGGCGTGGAGGTGGGCGCGTAACACAGCGCGATGGCGTGACGGTGACTCAGGGGAGGCGAGGCCCAACATTGACTCGAACGGGAGGCGAGGCGCGACGGCGACTCGGACGGGAGGCGAGGCGCGACCCGTGGTGGCAGAAGAGTTCGGGGTAGTTAGGAGGAGGCGACGCGTGACCCGTGGTGGCAGAGGAGTCCGGGGCGGTTGTCTTCATGTTGATGCCCACGACCACATCTCCTTGAGGTCGTGGTCGCACCTGATTTTTTCTTTCTTTATTATTACTAGCAAAACAGTCCGTGCATCGCAATGAAAAAATATCTCACGTGATTCAATATTTTAGGTGTCTTTTCTATCTACACACGTGCCCATAAAAGTGATTTCATGAATCTAGACTTGTTCTCTAGATTTCTTCCATAATATAATTATTATATTGTTTGACCTATGTTATTTTTGCATTGCATCATGCCATTAATTATTCCACATATTTTTTTAAACTATAAACATCTTCAGAATTTAATCTGAGCCCCCCTTCTAGTTTTTATTTAAGTGCTTTCCTTTTCCGTTCCAAACCTTCTCCAAATCCTATGCATTTTCTACTTCAAGTTTGGTCTCCAAACATTCCCACTGATTCTTGTAGCATTTATCCTAAAACCTAGACCTATTTCAAACTCATTTCAATTAAATTCAAATGATTTGAATCTAATTTCCAGATCATGCCGACAACCAATTTTCTTGGGTCACACATATTTGAAGGAAAGAAAAATTATCCATTGCACATATTCATCCCCTAACCCTCTCTATCTCATATCCTTTTTGTAAAATAAAAATAAGAAGAAGAGCAGCAGCACAGCCTAGCAGCTCGGTCTGCTCTGCAATCGGCCCACCTAAACCTTTTTTAACCCTAATCCAATCCTCTCGTCCTTCTCCTCGATCCCCCTCTCCCTCGTTCCCCTCGAGAGCCTCCTCGGGAGAGGAGCGTCGCGCCAGCGCCGCCATCTTCCCTCGCTCCGGACGACGAGGCAGACCGCGCTACCATCACGATGTTCCTCGCGTCGCTGCCCCGCCTCTCCTAGCGCCCTTCCGCAGCTCGCCCGAGCTCTGATGCACGCGGAAATGGATGACCCCCGCCTCCGCTCGTCCTCTGCTCTAGACTCCATCCTGTTAGATCTTGCACACCGTTTCGATGCTCTGGCCGCCTCGCCCTGTAATCCGAGGATCCGCGCCCGTCGGGAGGCCCATCCGAGCGGACAAGAAAATCGAACGTAACGTACGAAGAAACGGACGAGTAGAAGCAAATCTGGAGTGTGTGGAGAGTGGATTAATTACTTAAAATCATAGGGACTTTTCTAGAAAAAATATGCGATGATGAACCCGACAGACTCAATCCGTGTTTTATTAGATTGCTTCTTGGAGATAGCAACGCCTGGGCAATGCTTTTTGGCAAGAAGTAACAGCAGTCGTTTTGAGTTGATGCCCTTGGAATTTGAAACGTATATGGATAGCGGCGACACGAACACGGTGTATAGGACATACGCTTGATGCATAGTAATCGAACCCGGTCGTTGAATCTAGAAAATCTTTGACATGCTCGATGGACTGTTGTGGTGTGTTCTCTTGAACTCGGACGAATCTTGCAGATTGTAAATCTGGACGGATGAACTCCAAGCTGATGCATATCTTTCCAAACCGGCTCTTCTTCTTCCGGAAAATTTGCGAACTTCTCGATCAATGGGAGAGATCCCTCCAAGAACTCAACACCATCGTGCGTGGCCCCACGGGGGATGCCAAATGTCATGGTTTTGTCACGGCAGAATGTCTTAGGGTGAGGACTTAGTCATGAGGCCATCACAACTAGGTAGTAGCTTGTCGGGGTTGGTCGGAATCGAAAGACGCGAGATTTTCCCTAGGTTCGGCCCCTCGCGGTGGAGGTAAAAGCCTACATCCTGCTTGATTGATATTGATGATGATTATCTCGGTTACAAGGGCGGTGTTTCGCTACCTCTATCATGAGAGCATCTACTTTGATCTTGTCTAAGACTTGTATGTCTGTTTAAAACTTCTCTCTCTTGGGGTGCCCTGACCCTTCTTATATAAGTTGAAGGGGCGGGTTAAATGTAGAGTCCTAATACGATTAGAACTAGTCTATTTTCTCTATCACAAGCCGGATACAAGTCCGGGTCTTGCTTCCTTGCCTCCTCTTGCTCTTCTTGGACCTTCTCCGTGAGCCGGCCGTCCACGCCTCTCCTTGAGCCGGCCACCTCACACGCCGCCTTCTGGGCTTTGGGTCTTGTCATTCGTCTAACCCGCCTACCGGGTTATAAATGAGTCGCCACGCTCAGCCGGGTCACCAATGAGCCGCCAAGCTCGGCCGGGTCACCAGTGAGTCGCCCATTTCGGCCGGGTCATACATCAGGCGAGGTTATGTCGCGGGTATATCCCCGATAGGCTCCCTCGGCCTAGCCTTTGACTCCGCTGTGAGCTCTCGCTCCTCCTGGACTCCCCCTCGCTCTCTCCCGTGCGCCTAGCTAGTTTCCCCGAGCACCGTCGCTAGCCGCCGTGATGAGGACATCACTAACAAGGTTACACCCACAGCTCCAACTGACACATATACAGGACCAATTACTAGAGCTCGCGCACGCCAATTAAATTACCAGGTACTTTCGTTTCTTGGTAATGAATCTAATGTTCATGAGAATATGATGCTGCCTAAATTGGATACATTTGTCTTGCTTACAAATGAAGGGCCTAGCTTGGACAAGAAGGATGAACATTGGAGCAAGATCAAGCATGGAGATGATGGCATGCGCAAGGGGAACAAGAATGGCGTTTCAATTGATGATTTCAGGACTTTGAAGCCACCATAATGAGTGCGAGAAGCCTTGGACGAAATATACAAGATGCCACTTCATAAATTTCGTCCAGAGGCTATTATAGGTGCTGCGTCACCTTATTATTGGGCCAGGCCCATGTAATTTCAAAATACTTGAGTATAGGCTGTTTTTAGAGTCCGTATGTGTGGGGAAACAAGAGTTAGGGTTGGTTTCGGACCCCTCCACCAAGGGCCACGAAATTCCCCCCTCTTTCCCTCATATATACAGCCCTTAGGGCGTCGTTTAGACTTTGGGTTTTGTTTAGATTAAAGTTCGCCATAGCTGCAACTTCGCGTACTTCGTTTGTGTTCAACGACCAGACCAAGACGTCACAGAACCCCACTTGATCAATAAAGTTTTCCTCTTGAATTCGCAATATCCAAATTGCAATCTCAGTTTCTTGCTTGTTCTTCGTTTGCGTGCAGGAAACAGACCTTCGTGGTCAGGTTGATCGTGCTCCGGCGTGGTCAATAACCTCTCGGAGTTGGTTTAGCGATTGCTAAGGCGCGACATCCACGCACGTTCGTAGTCGGATCGTCAAAGTCGACTTCATCCAAACGATAGCCACCATCTCATCGAAATATGGGACACCTTTGCCTCTATCACGCCGCTTGTCCGCCATTATTGTCACCACTTCCAACCACGCCCATCCATGCCATCATCGTAGATGGATGCATAGTGTCGCCCGCATACCGTAGAACCTCGCGGCCGTCCAAGTGGACGACGGATGCATCGATCTGGTGCACCACCACCGAGTGATGTCACCTCCAACGTGCTCTGGCGCCTGCTGACTCACTGTCGTGGGCCCAGACCATCAGGCCGATTAGATTATCCCTAGTGGCACAGTGCCATGTGGGGCCCTTCCCACTAAATAGCTAAACTAAAATAATAACTAAAACCAGTTTAGCCTCTATCACTCACTATTGAGCCCCACCTCCTAATTAGAGTTAACTAATTTAATTTAAACACAGTTAGTTGACCCTTTCACATGGTCAACGGCCCTATTGGTTGATGACTAGACCTGCTGACTGGGCAGTTGACTTGGTCAACTGGCTCCACCTGTCAGCCTCTAACACCCACTTTTGTGTACACTTCTCCATGCACACATAGTATTTTCTCCAATTAATTTCGAAATAATAATAGATACAAAAAATAGAAAATTAATTAAACTTTGTAAAATCATATAAAATAATCTATAACTCAGAAGAATATAATTTATATGTAAAAGTTAATCAGAAAAATAAGAAGAATCGGAATATGTCATCCACATACCAGCCAAACCCCTCTAGCATAATGAACATTGACAATATGCCCCTAGATCAATATACCCAAAAATACCTAGAGTTGGGAAAACATTTCCAGATGTTCTCCCTCTTCTTTTTAAATTGTTAAGTGGTGCATTAGAGCATATCATCTTTATATTTTGCCGTGACAAGCTTTGTGTTGCATTTGATTGCTCTGTTATTTATCTGTTCCCCCTCTCGTTCATTCTTTTGTTTTATTTTTTTCACAAGTTTTCTTCTGTTTTTCTTTTTCCATTTTGCTTTGGTTTTCTTTGTTTTCTCATTAGATTTTTGTTTTTTCTTTCTTTGTTATACTTTGTGTCTCTCTTGTTTTTCTTCGTTTTCTCCGGCTTTTTGCTTTTCTTTTCTTCTTGTTTGGTTTTTATTATATTTCTTGTCGGTATTCCTTTTTCTTTTATTCAACGCATGTCTACTTTTTTGCATACATTAGGAACATTCTTTGCGCGTGTTTAACATTTATCAAATACTCCATCCGTCCTATAATGTAAGATCATTTTTGACACACTCAATACATGACACACTCAATATATATAAACATTATTCTAATCACGGGATGAGAAATATATTTTGATAACTACCTAACCCGTCCCAGTAGTAGTAGTTGAACTTCCCCTAGTAGTAGGTTGAACTTCCGCGAACATTGTCCAAATGGGGCTTGCGATATGCCGTTGGAAAGTTATGGACATGAGTATCATGATCTACGTTAATTTTTTGCCAAAATGTAAATGGTTTAATAGCATTTTTGAAAACCTTTTTTTCTTCATACAAAAAACGTGAATCGTATTTTCGAGCCCATTTTAAACCGTTTATCGAAATGAGGCATAATATGACCTTGGAAAGCTGCTACAAATCTGCTCATTCTATATATACGAAGTTTTTCCAAATTCCATACGGTTAAAGAGTAATTTGAAAAAAAACATAAGTTCCCAAACCGAACAGTGGAGTCATATTTTTGAGCCCATTTCTAAATGGCTAATCCGATTGAGGCAAACATTTGTGGCGTTGGAAAGTTTATGAAAATGTGCTTCTTCTTCATATAGAAAGTTTTTTTTTCTAATTTTAAACGGTTTAAGAGTAATTTAGAAAACTGTCAAGGTTCCTCCAAGTTTGTAATTTCAAATTAATTCGTCAACCGTTTGTCGGAATGCAGCAAATGATATGACGTTCGAAAGCTTGAAAAAATGGGAACTTTTTTGTATAGATTGTTTCTCCCAATTCTTTACGTTTTTTTATTTTAAAAATGGGTGAAAACGTATTTTGGCATAATTTGCGCAAACTTTATTGGAATGGGACACATAATATAACGTTGGAAAGCTATCAAAAATACGAAACTTTTTCGTATATAATGTTTTCTATAATTCCCAACCATTTTTACGTAATTTTGTAAATGGTGAAATCATGTGTTCCACATTTATCGCGGAAACAGAGTCTTCAAAAATGAGTGCGTGAGGTAAGTAAACTTCGGGGGCATATGTTTTTGAACTTCACTCTATTTTTCACGTAATATTTTTTGGCCCTAACTCCCCAACCAATCAGTAGAATTGAGCGAAAGATATACTGATGGAAAGATGTTGAAAACACGCAACTTCCCCGTGTTGATCATTTTTTCATACTCGCGTCGGTTTGAAAGTTTTTTTTAATATGTAAAAACGTGTTTTTAACGGTATACATGAAACTTTTAAACCGTTTATCGGTATGTAACATATAATATCCCGTTCGGAAGCTTATGAATAGGAGCAAAAAAATTCTTTGTTACAAATTCATTGCCGTTTGCGAGCAGTTTTAAAAATGCCAAATACAACAATGGTTTTGCCTTTTTTGAACATGTAAATGAACAACGGATGTCTCGCACTAGAAATTCTGAACCGTGCAGGGACAAGAACGTGAACTTCGTGCAACTACCATTTTAGGCTTTTATTTTTTATTATTTTATTCTCTTTCGAAACGCATTCCGTGTAGTAGTTGAACTGCTCGTTGTTTTCACTCTGAACATATGTCACGTATTTTTTGCTCGTTATTCCTCACCCGTTCCTATTGGTAAAATCCTATATTTTTTAATAAACATCGAAACCACTTCGTTATTTTTGTTTGAACTTGTAGTTTTCTAAAAAATCGGAAAAAATCCTTTTAAACTTTTTTTAGTTGTTCATTTTATTTTGATTTGAACTTCTTCATTTTATTCTTTAGTAACGAGAAAAAATCTGAGTTGTTTATGAACTTCAAACTTCTCTGTTATCCTAATTTGTACTTCACATTTTTATTTCGAATAAAGAGTTGTTTTTTATTTTAATAAACTTCGAACATCTATGTTATTTTAATTTGAACTTCTTAGTTTTAGTACTAAAATAATATGATTATTAAATAAGCATCAAACATTTTTTAAATTGAATTTCATACTTTTCTTTTTCCCTGGAACCGAAAGAATTTCAGTTTTTCGTATACATTGAACTACCATGTTACTTTAATTTGAATTTCTTGATTTTATTTCTTTACTAACAAGGAAAATCTGAGTTTTTTATAAATATTGAACCGCTATGTTATTTAAATTTAAACTTCTTGGATTATTTCTTTTAGTAACGGAAAATACTAGTTTTGTAGTAAATATTGAACTCGTCCGTTATTTAAATTGAAAGTTCTAGAGTTTTTTTAACAAATGGAGAAAATATTTTTTTATAAATATTGAACTGGTCTACTTTAAAAATTTGAACTTCTTGTTTTTTATTTTAGAAACAGCGAAATAATCGCTTTTAAGTGCTCTTTTATTTTTGAACTGCTCTATTTTTTTTTGAACTTCCTATGATCTTCTTGTGAGCGGATTTTGATTTCTGACTTTTATACTACGAGCTACTTTGTTATTTAATTTTGAACTTCTTGTTTCCATTATTTAATAGTGTGGAAAAATCTGAATTTTGTATAATCATCGAACTGATCCTATTTTTAATTTGGACTTCATGGTTGTATTTCTTTTAGTAACGGTAATATCCTAGTTTTTTAATAAACATTGAGCCAGTACATTTTTTTTAATTTGAACTTCTAGTGTTTTTTTTTTGCTTTTTAGGTATATATTTTCATTGACGGGTTTGATTTTTTCGAACCTCCCGAATTCGGTTTATTATATGCATCAACTTTTCTAAAGGAGAATACTTGAACAATTTTGAATTGTCATGATGTTACGTGTGGGATGTGCATTTTTACTCCCCAGGGACGCCCATATAAGCATGAGGTATTAGAGAACATGTACTTTTCACTACATGTTTTCAAAAAATGCACCTTTTTCTCTATGCAAACTTCAGTATTTTTATATATGAACTTCATTAATTTCTACACACAATTTTTATCGTGTTACATATTCTGAACCTTGTCATATCTTATATTTGAACTTTATCTCTTTCTCTTATATACACAATAAGAAAATGAAACCACCATTTTTTTCCACGAACACACATACAGAAGACATACCCGCACAGACATATTTCTCGTAAGTATAACGTCAAACAAGTAGATGGCATCAACTCATACACAAGAACAAAGAAAATTACAGATCTCTACAATGGTCATACGCAAAGAGAGAGGAGGAGATCTGTCGTATGCATTTTTTAGGAGGAGATTTGCGCAAACATTTTCTTCATACTTGCCGCAAGAATTATGTTCGAACCGCCACAAGAATTTTTCTCGACCTGCCATGGATGCTAGAATATTTTAACTGCAAGTAGTGAAAACATTAGAGCAAGCATTGTTTGTATCAGGGAGATGGAAACTGTTTTTCTCGTTTTGAGTTTTGCATTTGTTCTTCCTTTCCATAAGTGTCATGTACTAGGAGAACAACCTGAACTACCTTTATTCTTTTTTTTGGAAACACCTAGTGAGCACACTAATCAGAAATGTGAGAACACATTTTCTTTTTTTCTTTTTGTTGCTTGCTCATAGAAAATCCGAGCGGGGTCGCACACAAAATGAAAAAAAATTAAGGGAACAATCAGGGCGGATTTGTACTACTTGCTGCATCTGCACAAAAAAAGAATCCTTGAACTTCCGGGGGAGATGGACGAGAACGACGATGATAAGGCCGCACTAGCCAAGAAAAGAGGAAGGGGGAGAGGTGTCGCACTGGCGGTTAGAAGCGATGGCGGTTTAGGGGCTTTTCTGGAGCTTTTTTGGACGAACAAAAAAATTTAGTGAGGCATGTCGATGGACTGCTCATGCGCGAGGCATTGGACTGCTTTGCTCGAGATGGATGGTTGAGCTGCCAGCGCGGGCATGGCCAGGAGGCAAAACATGGAAGAGGCACGGGTGGGGCGAAGCAGGGAGGCCTCACCCACGGTGGTTTGGCGGCCTTCCTCATCCACGATGAGCATCTGGACACCCCCGATCCAGATCCTTGTTGCGGAGGAGTGTCGGGGAGGAGAGGTGGGTGGTGGTGGTCGGGAGGCCATGTGGGTGGCGTTGGTGCTGGAAGGCGGGGAGGCAGCGCATCGGCGACGAGAAGAGGCGGGGGTAGGAGAGGACGAGAGCCGACGGAGTAGGACCGGTGGTGGTGGTGGAGGGATCCTGTGATTTGGGGCCGGAACATAACTGCGGGATCTGGAGGCTGGGGGCATGATTGTGACGGTTGGATTCAGTACTTGGTGCGGGAGGAAGGGGCGGCCGCTATGGGGGAGAGGCGCTTGGGCGGTTGGGGTTGGCGCGGTGGGCGGTGAGGCGGCGGCTGCGGCTGGGGAGTGGTGAAGAGGCCCGCAGGCCATGGAGGAAGAGGCGCGCGGCGGTAGGGATGGCGGCGGCTGGGAATCGTGGGAGAGTGAGGGAGAGATGGGGAACGTGGGGTTTGGGCGAGTTTTTTGTTTGTTTGGGCCTTTTCTTTTTTGCTTCGCTGCGAGTTCGGCAGTTTGGGAATGTGTCGGTCGCGCCCTTATAAGGCCGATCGTGATCAGAATACTATGATGTGTGTGTGTCTCTCTCTCTCTACTGTTTTCATACATGTTGTCATTTTTCATTTGTAAATAAACACATTTCTTATGTATCTTTCACATTTTTCAAATACATTTTTTTACAAAAACATGATATTGAAGATTTTTTTTGCAAATACATGTTAAATATTTTCTAAATAAACATTGGAACATCTTTTTAATGATAAAACATCTTTTCCAAACAATGCAAACTTTTTTTAGTGTACTGCTACTTCTCGAGCTTGCGTTGTATTCCATCGAAAAGGAAAGGGAGATGCAGCACAGTAGCGTAAGTATTTCCCTCAGTTTTTGAGAATCAAGGTATCAATCCAGTAGGAGACCACGCACGAGTCCCTCGTACCTGCACAAACAAATAAGAACTTCGCAGCCAACACGATAAGGGGTTGTCAATCCCTTTACGGTCACTTACGAAAATGAGATCTGATAGAGATGATAGTTTGTATTTTTGGTATTTTTGGTTTATAAGAACAACAAATAAAAGCGATAAAAATAAAGTAGATGTAGATTAATATGTTGAGAATAGACCCGGGGGGGCATAGTGTTCTCTAGTGGCTTCTCTCATGATAGCGATATTCTACGGCGGGTAAACAAATTACTGTCGAGCAATTGATAGAAAAGCGAATAATTATGAGACTATGTAGGCATGATCATTGTATATAGGCATCACGTCCGAGACAAGTAGACCGATTCCTGCCTGCATCTACTACTATTACTCCACACATCGACCACTATCCAGCATGCATCTAGTGTATTGAGTTCATAAGAACAGAGTAACGCCTTAAGCAAGATGACATGATGTAGAGGGATAAACTCAAGCAATATGATATAAACCTCATCTTTTTTATCCTCGATGGCAACAATACAATACGTGCCTTGCTGCCCCTACTGTCACTGGGAAAGGACACCGTAAGATTGAACCCAAAGCCAAGCACTTCTCTCATTGCAAGAACTATAGATCTAGTAGGCCAAACCAAACCAATAATTCGAAGAGACTTGCAAGGATATTATGAGCACACATAAAAAGTTAAGAGAAGAACCAAATATCTTTCATAGATAACCTTGATCATTAACTCACAATTCATCGGATCTCGACAAACACACCGCAAAAAGAGATTACATCGAATAGATCTCCTCGAAGACCGAGGAGAACTTTGTATTGAGATCCAGAGAGAGAGAAGAAGCCATCTAGATACTAGCTATGGACCCCGAAGGTGTGTGGTAAACTACTCACAACTCATGGTGAGGGCGACGATGATGATGTAGAAGCACTCTGTGGTAGATCCCCCCCTCCGGTGGAGCTCCGGAACAGGCTCCAAGATGGGATCTCACGGAAACAGAAGGTACGGCGATGGAATTAGGGTTTTCTCTCTGTTCACGGAGGTTTTGGGGTACGTAGACTTATATAGGAAGAAGGAGGGCACCGGGGGACGCTCGAGGGGGGCACGAGGCAGGGGGCGCGCCCTGGGAAGGGGGGGCGCCCTCCACCCTCGTGTGCCACCTCTTGATCCTCTGATGTGGTTCTCAAGCTCCGTGTGCGTGATTTTCCCCAAAAATATCTCTCGCGAAGGTTTCATTCCGTTTGGACTCCGTTTGATATTCTTTTTCTGCAAAACCCTGAAACAGGCAAAAAACAGCAATCTGGACTGGGCCTTTGGGTTAGTAGGTTTCATTCCGTTTGGACTCCGTTTGATATTCTTTTTCTGCAAAACCCTGAAACAGGCAAAAAACAGCAATCTGGACTGGGCCTTTGGGTTAGTAGGTTAGTCCCAAAAATGATATAAAAGTGAATGATAAAGCCCATTAAACATCCAAGACTTCATAAATAATAGCATGGAACAATCAAAAATTATAGATACGTTGGATACGTATCATGTACTAACAATTTTTTTGAAAATTTCCCAAACACATTCTTAAAACTTGTGAATATTTTTTGTAATGTAACATACATTATTTTGAATTACAAGAACATTTTTATGGTGTATAAACATCTTAGGTACACATGATTAACATATTTTTGCACACGTTATTAAAATTTCTTTTATTTATTCACATAGTACATTTTTCGTATAACAAAAAACATGATTCAAAATTATATCCCATGTTGATAGGTTTTGATGAACTTTTTTTCATGAAAAAAATGGACAAAGAAACCAGACCGGAAGCACGTTTTTTTCCTTTACGAAAGCAATTTCCGAGACGCACGGTCGTGCCTCTCGCGGAAGCAAAACCTTGCCTCTCACGAAAGCAAAGTCGTGTCTCTTGCATAAAGAAAAGAGAGAAAACATTTTTTTTCTTTTTCGAGAGGCACGGTCGTGCCTCTCACAAAAGCAAAAGCGTGTCTCTCATGGAAGAAAAAAAACAAAATATGTTCTTTTCCATTCCGAGAGGCACAGAAAAATCATGTATCTTGCGGAAGCTAAACCGTGCCTCTCACAGAAGGAAAGAAAAGGAGAAAAAAATTTATTTTCCAAAAGCATGGCCGTGCCTACCGCGGAAGCAAAATCATGCATCTTATGGAAGAGAAAAAACAAAAAAACATATATATTTTTTTCGTTTCCGAGAGATACGACCATGCCTCTCACGAAAACACACCCATATAAAAAGTCAAAAACATGTGCAAAGGAAAAATTTGGAGAAAGGGCCCTGAGCGCAACATGTGGCGGCAGCCGAGAGCGCGCCAATTGACGCGCTCTCAGCCCATCCCCAACTGACCCTTGGGGAGGCTGAGAACGAGAGCTCTTTAGTTAATTGCTCTTTTTGATCTGTTTCTTTCTCCGTTTTCAATTGTTTTTTTTTTTTTTGCTTTTTTTCTTTCTCCAATTTTCTTTTATTTCTTTCTTTGGTTTCGGTGCACATTCAACATTTTTAGTACAGCTGAAATATTTTATATATACATGATTAACACTTTTGAGAACTTTTTTATCTCTATTTTTTCCTCTATGGGTTGTACATTTTGGTTGTATATATATAATACATGTTTAACATTATTCAAATAAAAGATTGACATTTTTGGAATGCATGGTCAATATTTTATTTTATTCACATTTACCATTTTTTAAATTTTTGATTAACATTTTTCAAATACAAGATTCACATTTTTTGAATATATGGTCAACAATATACACATTTGATATATTTCAAATGCTTTATTAACATTTTTCAAATACAAATTTAATTTTTCTGAAATACAGGGTCAAATTTTGTTTTGTACACATTTAACATTTTTCAAATGATTCATTTTTTCAAATACTAAATTAACTTGTTTTTAATACATGGTCAACATTTTTTTATACACATTTAACATTTTTCAAATGCTTGATTAACATTTTTCATATACTTAGTTAACATTTTTAAAATACATGATCAAAATATTTCACACACATTTTATATTTTGTATACATTTTTCGTGTACATGATCAACATTTTCTATATATAAATTTCACATTTTTAATACATGATTAACATTTATAAAGCATATTTCTGTAATCGACTAATGTATATGGCAACCGTGTGGCAGATTGCAAAAACTGCAACACACATCCCGCACTGTCAGATCAGATCGCGCGCACCCACGCTGCCCTCCCGATTTCCTTCCTTCTTTAGTTTTTCCTCACGTCCTCCCGATTTCCTTCCTTCTTTAGTTCACGTCCTTCCGATTTTATCGTGCGCACCCGCAGATGCCTCCCAAAAATAATGCTGGGATTGGGATTTGATCTCCGGTCTGCAAGTAATAAACTAGGGGAGCTGACCACCTCATCTATGACTCATTGTTGGACAAGCTAAGGAAAATACGGTTTTAGACATATTTGCCTTTAATATGTTAGCACAGAAAATCTTTTTGTTTCACCTATCAAACCTGGCACATAAACTTTTTCCATGGTAAATTCTCCATCACCACCAGGATAATTAACGCACCACCAACATGATAACTTCTGTATACCACATGTTACATTATGTGTAAGTAGCATGGTCATATAAGCAACGGAGGCGTGATAACTTTGTTGAAAGCATCATGATAACTTTGATCTCGGTAATTTCTGTAAATAGCACGATAACATTCACGACATAGACCTGATAATTTAAATACAAACATCATGATATCTTTAACCATTGGGGAAGAAAAATGTGAAAATACACCTGATAATTTATGTGTAAATAGATGGTAATATACGCAGCGCACATCTGATAAATGAGGTAGAAACACCATGGTAACTTCGACCATCGGGAAGAAAAATATTGAAAAGGTACTCCGGTAACTTATGTGTAAATAGCACGGTAGTATACCTCCCTCCCCTGGTTTTTTTAATGTGTAATAGCATGAAAACATATGCACTGCGATAACTAAACGCCATGATAAGTTTTTGACCCGTGGGGGGAGGGAATTTTTGCTAAAACATTCCCCTGATAAATTTTGTGTAAATAGCATGATATTTTAAGCACGGCGGGCTTGATAGGTTACCTAGAATCACCTTGATAAGTTTTTGACCCGGAAAAAAGTTGTTCAAAACATCCCCGATAATTTTTTGTGTAAATAACATGATAATACAAGCACCCATAACAGATAACTTACATATAAACACCATGGTAACTTTTTGCCAAAGAAAAAAAGTTGTTAAAAACATACACTCGCCTCGCGGGGCTTCTTGAATGAACACAACACATGACGTGCCACGAGAAAGTCACATAATGATTAGTGTCATGAGGGACACATGTGCTCGTGGGTTGGCCAAAAAACGATCCGCTTTGACCCGCTATAGGCATGATAAGTTACACAAAAATATTGTGGTAATTTTTACCTATGGAAAAAGCTACTGAAACACACCCGGGTTTTTAGGTGTAAGTACCATGATAATATACAAATTGTAGAACCGGTAAGTCATGTACAATCTCCCATGGTAACTTTGGCCAGGGGGGTTGATGTAAACATACCCTGATAACTTATGTATTAGTACCACGGTATTTTACGCATGGAGGACCTGATAACTTGTGTACAAAACACATCACTAACATTGAAAGGGGGGTGTAGTTGTTGAAACATAGCACCTGGTATGTTCTATATAAATAGCATGGTAACTTAGGCAACATAGACCTGATAAATGACGTACGAATACCATGGTACCATTGACCCGAGGGGAAATCGTGGTAATTTTCTGTAATAACACGATTGTAAAAAAAGGGTAAAAATGAATAGTTTTCTTTAGTTCAGCAACAAATCCCTGAGGATGAGTTGGTTGTGGTGGTGCGCTTTCGTGCCAGGGAGTTGTGGGTTCGAATCCGACATGCACAATTTTTTTTATTACGTGGGAGATGTGAAGAAGTGGCAGTTTCCCCGAGGGGGGGTGAGGGCGCGAGATGTGCGGGAGAAGCAAGTTTCTCGGGCGAGCCTACGGGGTCATTCGGGAGAAAGAGGGATCGAAGGGAGGGAGATCGTTCTGTACTTAAAGAGGAAGGAATAAGATGTGTGTGGTAGTTTTAGCTATGTGGCACACGTGTGCCAAATAACATAGTCCTTCTGTAATATATATCTGTAGTATATTTGGAAGTGTAAACAAAGGTAAAAAATTAACAAAATGAAAAAAAGTGGGAAAACATTATAAAACTTGTGGGGTGCTAGTCTTGACGCGATGGTTCCTTACGTTTCGCTATAAGTGAGACATAGCCGCGCCCCACATGTTGGCTCAGGAAGATTCTGTCAGCTGAAACCCATTATGTCGCCCAGCAGTTGAAATGAAAGTGAAATGAATCAAGAAAAAAATCGGGCCGAATAAAGCCGTAGAGAACTTAACAAATGATCTCATAATTTAGAATTATTCAAAAATCAATTAAATATAACTGCACTAGAAATTCCAAATAATTTTGGTTGGTAAAATAAAATATTTGTATTACATGATACAACTAAACATGTGTTAATTCTTCAACTAATTAAATTAGACCAACTGATTTATTCTTCACAAAAAAATACCAACTAGGTTATAATAACTCCCATTAAGCTTTGACTAATTCACAACTGTATACTCCGAGTGAAAGAACATGCGGTGCCCTCATGTTTGATTTTGATAATTGATGACATTCTCTATGGATTAATGGTTGCCTTGAGTTATATTTTGAAGAATTTTTCCATATGCTTTTCTTGAAGTCCATGTGTTGGTTTTAAGGAGTTTATGTGATGACCAAGGTGCTATTCAAGGAATTATCCAAAGATTGGCCATGTAGAAGACATGATACAAGGTTGATCTAGACTAAGTCAAGAGTGCTATTCAAGTTGATCAACACACAAAGCGTAGAAGATATACTGAGAGGGATCAAGTGATCCCATGGTATGGTAAGCATTGTCCATTACGCTTTGTGTACTAACCCATGGTCTATGTGAGAGTTCTACGTGGGGTTGGGAATGTTTCCATGGGAAAACATCAAAAGGAAGATATCATATAACCCATGGAGGATGACATCAAGTGGTGATCGTCATCAAGGTTGCGGTGTGTAAGTTCAAGTGGAGCATCACGAAGAGATCATGCTTGAAGCTTGTCGTCCATTGTGGTGACAATGGATTTGTGAAGATGTGCTAAAGAGTGGCTCACCCATAGTAGAGTATGGGGGAGCAATCTACTAGTCTTCACTGAGCCAGCACAATCAACAAAGGTGGTCCATCTTGAGGAGGACAAGATCGTCCTCATCTACCTCAAGTGGATTATGCGCAAGGCAAAGGTTTGTCCTTGATAGGTTTTCTATTTTACCGGTCCCATGAGGGTAGTTGGGAGACCACGTTATAGGATCGATTGTCGTACTATCAAGGGGGGCTTTTAAGTGAGTAGCTTGATCGTATCGTTCGTAGAGAGCTCAAACCATTGCATATTTGCATCATATTTCTTGGTTCTTGTTTGGTGTTTCTCTTTGTAAGTTTTAGAGCTTATGGTCATCTTCATGACAAGCTCGAGTTCATCGAAAACAGAGTTCATATATGCATCTTCTATGATGTTTTCGATGATGAAGTTTTTGCCGGTTCTTCATTCATAGAGGTTTCACATCTCTAAATCTTAGGCATCTCATTTCGATGTTGGGTAGTTCTTGTCGTCATCTATCCAACAAGCTTGAGTTTTCTCAATTCGGAGCTCATTTGCAGAAGTTATGGCAGTTCTGGTTTTCTTGTAGCCATCTGTTGTTGTGCTTGTGAGCTGGAGGCCACAAGCAGTAGTACCGCTCTGGTAAGCGTTAATACCGTTGCTTCTGAGAACTCGATTTTCGTGTCGGGTTTACGCGGAAGTGCAACGGTAGTGCTGTAACATCCCAAAATTCTAAAATTTGGAATGTTATAATAAATAGATAGAGTTGATTGCTGTTTGATGTGCTGAGTCAAATTGAGTGAAATTTGAAACTTTTGAAAGTTAAATGAGAGGGAATAAAATGACTTTCCCAAAACTTTCACTTTGCCTTTTGATCTCTGAGGGAATTCAAATTCTTTTGAACACAAAACCCTAGAGTGAAGATAATATGACTTCTTCCATTTATTTTTCAATGATAAAGGGCCTTGAAAGGATTTTTGAATTTCATCCTTGAAATATTTTCAAATTCAGAAACTTTATGCAACTCAATGATTTTCCCGAGAGAAGATAAAATGACTTCTTCAAATTATAGGAAATATGAGTTGGAGGTTTTCTGAAATTTTCTATAACTCATTTTCAAAAATTGAATTATTTGGTTTTTATTCAAATTATTTTTCTCCAAAAAAATAAAATATATGGAAAATAGGGTAACATGATTCCCTACAGCAGAAAATTGGAGAGAAATAAATTTGAATTCTTTTTGGTATTTTAAGAATGATCTTTGTTGGATTTTATTGCATCAGTAGGATCTCTTAACTTGTGGGACTGGGAAGTAGATTGAGGTAGAACCTATTACCTGCATTATTTTCAAACCCTTGGGAGTTACTTCTACATTTGCTTAGGTTCCTAAGCTATGCTCGTAGACGTGGGTTGGGTTTGAGTGAAATCCATGACAGATGTGAGTTGTTAATTAAGGATTCAACTTAAGGTGGTTACTTGAATACACATCTGGGTGGATTTGTTTGGCGCACCCTGGGAGTGAACCAGTGGATTGCCCGGACACCTGGGGTTTCCAGTGTTGTCCTAGGAAATCCAGGGGTTTCCGTGTGATTGTCCTATTGGAATGCCACCCAGGCTCAAAGGGATCATATAATATTTTCATGCCTAGAAACTTCCATGTGCAGCCACATGCCAATATGGGCTCTGGCATAGTTGAGTAAGTTGTGGGAAACCTTTCCATGATTGGCTAGCAGATGTAGGGGGATTGTAGGTGTACCGGCCTATCTATCTGGTTAAGGGGACCTCTTCGGAAAGACTGTGTCTCGGTCATCCGTTTCTCAAACATCATGCAGTGCGAGAAATCCAACGGAGGCGATCGAGTCTTGTGGGGAAAGTGCACAAACCTCTGCAGAGTGTACAAACTATTCATGAGTAGCTGTGTCCCCGGTTATGGACATCTTTGAGTATCTAGAAGTGGATTATTTGTTGATCTCAACACTCTATTTAATTAATTTGTTGGGTTAATAATGACTTTGGTTTGGGATTGAGATGGAGGAACCATTCTCAATTGTCCATGATTTAAATTTAACAAAGTAGTTAAATAAATGCATTCCTTTGTGGTAGGGAAAAATCAGCTTTACGCAAAAACAGCCTTACAGCCTCCACCAGCCAAATATGCATGTAGTTGTAGGCATTGTTCATCATTATCATTACAGTGTGAAATTGCCAGTACATTCAATGTACTGACCCTCTGTGGCTGCAACGTCTCATGTTGCAGGATTATCTTACGACGAGTAAGTGATACGTTAGGGTTACGATTTCTACACTCAACTTTGCCGTTGGTGTTGATGGGAATCCACAAACTTTGTTGCTTCCGCTAAGTTCGATTGAGGTAATAGTATTTACGTTACTTAATACATGTGATTTACCTCTATTATAAATCCTCGAGTACTATGTGTGTCAGCATACCGATCCAGGGATGACACTAGAACACATAGACTTCGGTCCATTCGGATCGTGCTCGCTACAAGATGGTATCAGAGCACATGTTGACTGTAGGACGTGACCCTAGAAACTGACCAGACCATAGGAAAGGATTTCTCTAAAACTATCATTTTCAAAAGATTCTTACCTCTCTTCTTTTCTGAGCTTTGTCAAACTTTTCCTTTGACCTTAAATAGTTAGTCAATACCCTTTTCCATTGGATCACTTCGGGTAAAGAGGATTTTACCATGCATTGGAAGTGTTGAAGCTACAACAGTGGATACTCCGAAGGTTTGAAGAGTTGACGACTTTGAGGAGATGTTGACCTGTAGAAGACCAAAACCCCTGTTATCTACTTACGTTAGATGCGACGATTGTGAGCCGTCATTTGTTTGATGTTTTCTAACGGCCACAAAATAAAACCCGTCTTTTCAAAACTACTGTTTGTATTGAGTGTAACTCTCTTTCCATCTCTCTTATCTCATCCCAAAACCCTTGGACCCAATAGAGGATGACTGAAGATAGACTTGAAGTCTCTGGACCAATGACGCAACCGGAGGCAGAACTATTGATACAAAACATGGAGGATACAACAACAACAACAAACAAACAACAACAAAGCCTTTAGTCCCAAACAAGTTGGGGTAGGCTAGAGGTGAAACCCATAAGATCTCGTGACCAACTCATGGCTCCGGCACATGGATAGCAAGCTTCCACGCACCCCTGTCCATAGCTAGTTCTCTGGTGAAAAACATGGAGGATCACTTTAGGAAAAATTTGGTAGCAAGGAAGTATGAGGTTCAATACGCTCTTCAGTACTTTACAAAAAGTGCTGCAACATGGTGGAAGATGCATCAAGCCCTACAAGGAGGTAATAGAGCAGGAAGTTGGAAGGAATTCAATAAGACTCTGCTAGGATCCCGTCTCATCCGAGAGCGTAGAGACAACCCGAAGAAGAAACGTTGTGCCTGTAGGATTTGTGGAGAAATAGGACACACCCAGGAGGAGCACAAGGATGAATGTCCTAATTGTGAAGGAAGTCACCTAGCTGAAGAATGCCCAACTAGGCAGATTACTTGTTTCTTGTGTGAAGGGACTACCCATTACCCTGCTCAGTGTCACTTTTACCCCATGGTGCAACGAACTATCCAACAGAAGAAGGAAGCAATGAAAGAAGCCCTCGAGGAAACCTTAAAGGAATCCGCGATGGAGGAAGATATTGACGACCCTGATGGAGAAGGACTAAATAGATATTACTCTCGTGCTTGCTATTCATGTGGAGAAGAAGGACATTTTTCACAGCATTGCACGAAGGAAAGCCAGGAGTATCTGGGAGACTTCCCGACAGAAGAAGTGGAGTTTGATCCACAGAAGATAGAAGAATTGATAGGAACGAAGAAGTCGAAGAAGAGAAAGAGCATGTGTCCCCAGAACAACCCAATTTCTGCGGAAAAGGACCTGAGTCACATCACATGTTACCGGTGTAAGGATTTAGGTCATTATGCTATCAAATGCCCAACCAGGAAGCGACGAACCCAGTGAACCAGGACATCCACCATGAAGTCTTTAGATTGGTCTTATGCCATTAGTTTACATCACAAGGAAGTAGAGCATTTTACGAAGAGAAGTTTCAGACCGCAGGAAGGATGATCAGAGTAGTTGAGATCTGGATATTTGAATGAAGCATGTAGCTAAATATGGAATACACTTTATTACAATGTTGAGTTGAGTTATGGAAAGAACATTGTAATAGTTCGTGAAGCAATAGAAGTTGATATTTTTGGAGTCTAAGAAGGAGATGTTATGAGTTGTTGGATGATGGTGAGTGCCCCTCACCCAGACCAAAACCTAGAGCCCATGGAGAAGCTGACCCAAACCTTTCTCGGACAAACGACCCCGTTTTACCCGAGGATATCTGTATGTTGTCCTAAGAACCCCTTCTGTCTTATGCCTATAGATGACAACACTATACGAGTCTTTTCTCAAGGGCCCGGAAACAATCATGACCCTGACTAGTGATCAGGATTATCCAAAGATCCTGAAGGACATGATGAAGCATATTCACCTGGAAGGAGATGCAGTTTACAAGGGTTATCCCTTCATGGAGAATGGAGTTGAACTTTGGTACGTGGAGGTACACCTCCATCGTGTGAAAGGAGTTTGCCCAAAAACTATGGGTCAATACTTTCTCATCTCCCTAGTACCACGACCAACATTCTTCGACTCTATTCGTGAAGCTGCTATGGAGGCCATACGTCAAATTGGAGAAATACTCGAAGCAAGACTTCGTTATACCCAGGGATGCCTGAGTATGGTGCATGCAGAGATGGTGGAGATGAAGCACACGACCAATAGGATGAAGCAAAAGATTGATGATTTTAAGAATCATGTTGCACAATTCCCGTGGGACTGAAGCATCCTTAGCTAGGACAAAGTAATAAAGATGGAAGGAATGTTGACCATACCCGACTATGTGGATAGTAGCAATTGTAGTGATGCACCCTTGGAAATTGGAGTATTGAACACTGGTTCAAGAAGTAATAAAAGATTTGATATGAGGAGAATATGGATTATGGATGAACTAGTGCAGTTTGTTTAGTTGAACCTTACTGTGTGAACCCTGGACCCATAGGAAAAGAAAGTGTTGCTCCAAGGAGTAGAGTTTGCACAAATAAGTTAGAGTTTATTTTGATATGAGGCTTACCCCAAGAGTATGAAGGAAAGAAGTACAATTGGATTTTTAAGAGAGTATAAGACTGGAGTATGGAACTATAGTGACCCCAAGGATTGCGTTATGGATATACAAGTTCTGACGTGGACCCTTTAGTCGAGGACCTAAGGAGGCTACATAATCACAAGGGAACCACGAGACTTGTCCATAGTTATGTGTATCTGCTGTAGTAAAGCAGTGCATTTTGCTATAGATTGTACCAAGAAGGAGTTTTGTGCTAAGTATTGGAGTTGAAGCAAGAAAATGGAAGTGCAGTAGATCGTAGTAAGTTGAGAATCAATACAGTTGGCATCATGGTATTGATTTTGGATATTATAAGTTGGTACAATAAAGGTGATGAATGAAGACATGATGCATGGAAGGAGATTTTGAAGAAACTAGTGTTATTCATTTTGAGTGTGGTAGAATCCAACACCGTTACCCGAATACACTAGCTAGTGGTTAGTTACGTCAGACTTGGAGTGGATTGCCCAAGGATGAGTGTGAGTAATCACACTCAGTTTTAAACCAAGAGAAGTAAGGATGGTTGGATGGAATAAAGAAAAACCAAGGAAGTTGGATGTCGGAAGTATGATCAGTGGCAAACCGATGATGAGACCAAGTGTTGCTAGTGATGAGATGAGCCATAACCCACAGGCCCCAGGACCTGTCAAGAAAGCAAGCACACTCTTGCTGAAGGAAAAATCCCTGGAGGGAGGTACGATTTTGATCAGCAAATGTTTCCTAGGTGTTTACGCAAAACCTGAGGGTTGTGAAGCACGATAGATGTTTGTTTGGCTTGCAGAATCAATGGATTTATCTGAACTTAGTTCGTTGAAAGGATAAAATTCTGCAATGCTTGTAAGGATGACCGAGTGTTAGAATGCGAGATTCACTAAAACCATATACAAGGTAATGATTTGGGTGCGGGATGGATTGATCACCATACCGACTTACACTTATTATTCGCCTTTGTTATAGGGGATGGTAAATCTAAGTGACTTACCTATAGTAGAGAGACGACGATGTCAAAACTTTGTTTAAACCTTAGAATGGTATAGAAACTTTTCCCTTGTACACGGCATGTTGTTGCCAACCGTAGGATATACGGTGAGGATGAAGCCCAGACCCATTTTCTGCAGGGACCCAATTAATTTGGTTGATGACCACCATGAGATATCGATATTTGTTTAGTATTGGCGCCAGACCTGTCAGTTAAGAAGAACCAGTCCCGAAAGAACCTTACCAAGATGAAAGGATACAAGAATTGAGGGCAAAGGTTATGCCACTACCGAAGGAGCCCGAGAATGAAATACCCTGAAGATCTGAGAAAAACAGCACCATCAACCCAAAGGATGGAATACCTGAGTTTTGATGGAACCGTGACCATCATCCTAAGTGTGGTAGCACACTAGACCTTACCCATCATGGATTTGTTAGGAGACCCCCAAACCCTAACCTATTTCTTGCTAGCCTCTCCGAATCTCGAGGACGAGATTCATTTTAAGTGTGGTAGGTTTGTAACATCCCAAAATTCTAAATTTTGGAATGCTATAATAAATAGATAGAGTTGATTGCTGATGGGCCTCTAACCCCTCGTTGGTTACCCCAAGTGGAAGGTGAAAGATGCAGTGTTGTGGAAGTGTTTTCCCTTAGCAAAGATGCCAAGGATCGAATCCCCAGAGACTCCTAGGTTCAACAAGTAGGTGTCAACTGCTAATGGCGCCAGATATTAGCAATCAACGTGGACCTGCACACAGATACAAATAACTTTGCTCCCAACGAGTACAGAGAGGTTGTCAATCCCTCCGGCCTTGTAGTTCACAAAGGATTAAAAGCAATGATAGTAGTGATAGATAATGTTTTGCAATAGTAAATAATAGCGAAAAGTAAATAGCGGGTGTGATCAATGATGGTAATATGGACCGGAGTCTCATGATGTTCACTAGTGATGTCTCTCTCCCAAAAGACGATAAAACAGCTATGTGAGGTAAACGAATTACAGCTGGGCAATTGACAGGACCACGAACGCAAACCAATGCTGATTACATTGCAAGAAAGGTTGAGGTTCAAAGCATGGGCGGTACGCCAAAGTAAGTAGACCGAAATCCATCAATATCTACTACTAATCATCCACCTTGAGATATCTATCCAGAACATCTCGCTGGTATTAAGTTGCGAGTCCCACCCATAGTGTAAACTCAAAGCAACAGACAACTGCATTAAAAGAACTTTGCGTAAAGTAAACAATCCTTGCACCCGCGGGCACAAGCACTGTTGTTTTCCCCCTTGTGGCAACAGCACATCCCCTAGACTCATGTTTCTGTCACTCAAGCTAGTCATCGAGGGGCATGAACCCACAATCGAGCATAACGTTCCCTCTTGGAGTCACTACGTATTACTTGGCCAAAGCAATAAATAACAACGGAGAACATGCAAGAATTACTTATGAACATAAATATAAAAGAGGTAGATCAAATATATTACTCAAGATCAATTTAAACATAATCTCATAATCCATCGGATCCCAGCAAACTCAACATAGCAACAGCATAAGGATTACATATGTGCCTTGATCATGTAGGGCAGCTCACGAGGACTAATTAGTGAAGCACAAGAACGGGAGGAGAACATCACATAGCTACTGGTCATGGACTCATGGTCCAAGGGAGACTACTCACAACTCATCCGGGAGGCGTCCATGGTGGTGGAGAGGCTCCCGATGGTGATCCTCCCCTCCGGCAGGGTGCCGGGAAGAGTTCTCCTGGTGCTCCCGATCTTGGAAGCGGCGGCGGCGGCGGAACAGAGATGAGATCGCCAAAAAGAGTTCCCGTCCCGAGGGTTTCAAAGGACGCTCTAAATATATGCCAAAGGGGGGCACCAGACGGGCTTCGGGGGGCCCAGGCGCCCCCCCGGCGCGGCCCAGGGGGGGTGCCGCCAGGGCGCCTGGAGCCCTGGTGCCCCCCCCCGGCTGCCCTTCGGGCGCAAGGTAGGTTCTGGAACGCTGATTTTTTATATGATTTTTCTGGATTTTTCCTGGCAGTTCTCGTAACGTGAAAACCTGAAATACAAAAACAGCCGAAAACAGAAACTGGCACCCGGGTGCACTGGATTAGTAGGTTAGTCCAAATATGATCAAAAGTGTATGGAAGTGTATGAATATCATAGCAATATCACCCAAAAGTGGCATGGAGCAAGCAGAAATTATAGATACGTTTTGGACGTATCAACATCCCCAAGCTTAATTCCTCCTCGTCCTCGAGTAGGTAAATGATAACAAGAATAATTTCTGTGGTGACATGCTATTAACCATATAGGACTTTTTATAGTCATATGACAAAAGCTTACTGAGACAATGATTCTATAGTAATTAAGTTGCCTGATGAGAAAATCACAAATGACTGAAAGTTTTACAACATGACATTGAAGCATCAAAAAGATTTGCAATGAACATGATGTGCAAATATGATAAAGTGATATCTAGCTTGCCCTCTTTAGTGAAGCAAAACATAAATGCAGGGGCACCTTCAAGGTTTAAGTGATGACTAGATACAATGATTTCAAAATAAACGATATCACAATCATGCAAAAGACAATGCTACTTTGGGACAATGCACATTACACTCAGAATGACAATCATGCTCTCAGTAGTTGGTGCTTTTAAAAGAAGGTGGAGACTCAACATAAAAGTAAAAGAATGGTTATGTGCTAGAGCTTTTTATTTTGAAAACATAGAAGCAATTTTGTCAACGGTAGTAGTACTTCATATGTGTCATGCATAAGACATCTTATAAGTTGCAAGCCTCATGCATCGAATACCAATAGTGCTCGCACCTTGTCCTAATTAGCTCGGATTTCCATGGGTTATCATTGCATTACATATGTTTCAACCAAGTGTCACAAAGGGGTACCTCTATGCCACCTGTACAAAGGTCCAAGGAGATAAATCGCATTTGATTTCTCGTTTTTGATAGATCTCAACTTGAGGACATCCATACTGGGACAACATAGAAAATAGATGATGGACTCCTCTTTAATGCATAAGCATATTCTCATAAGAGATTGAGGATTAATGTCCAAGCTAAAACTTCCACCATGATACATGGCTTTGGTTGGCGGCCCAATGTTCTTCTCTAACAATATGCATACTCATTCAACCCATGGCGAATCACCCTTACTTCAGACAAGACGAACATGCATAGCAACTCACATGATATTCAACAAAAGTGTGACAGTTGATGGCGTCCCCAGAAACATGGTTACCGCTCAGCAAGCAACTTATAAGAAATAAGATACATAGGCAACATATTCTTTACCACAATAGTTTTTAAGCTACTTTCCCATGAGCTATGTATTGCAAGGTTAGTCTGCTTAGTACAGGTGGAGGTTAGCAAAAGACTGGGAGCGACCAACTAAGAGAGCAATGACGGTCATAATCATGCAGAGCGACAAAGCAATATTGAATCAGGCATGGTAGTTATATCGCTACTCAGAAATAAAAGATCATCAAGGCTTGACAGACTTTCTTTACAGTCTTAAATATGGGTGAGCATACGCCAAGTCAATCAAAATAAATTTTCAAAGGAAGATATTACTAAACCATACCACATCATCGGCAAACAAATCATGTTGGTACTCCAATAACACATTGGGAATCCCCCAGCTATTTGAGACTAACCATAAGAAAACCTGAACTACTAAGCGCCATTATGCACGTAGCATATTTATCATAAACATATTAACCAATGCAACGGAAGCAAACTCTCTTAATTATATAAGAATGATAATCAAAGAGAGTTCAAGCAACCAACTAAACAAAAGCTCTTTGAAAAGATAAGCATGAATACTAAGAGCAGAGCATGATAGTAGCTATTAAAAGACAAAGAACACACACATCAAAGATAGACATGAAAATTCTATGTTATGTTCTAGGTAGAAGTGGAGCGTGTTTCTCTCCCACATAAAGAAAGCTGAGTTTCGACTCGTTATGAAAAACTAAAAAGAAAACTAAAAGCAAGACGCTCCAAGCATAACACTTAACACATGAAGTGATAAAAATATAGCGAAACGAAAGACGAACTGATAATGTTGATGGAGAAGGGGATGCACGGGGGCATCCCCAAGCTTAGACGCTTGAGTCTCCTTTAATATTTCTTGGGGGTGCACGGGGGCATCCCCAAGCTTGAGCGCTTGACACTCCTGAATCTTTTTATCATCTTCCCTCGCACACTTGAAAACTCCCTTCATACATAACTCATCATAATCTGATTAGCGAGGTTAGTACCCTTAATAAAATAATTATACCTTGCTGGAAATAAAGATATTATTGAAGTTCTACTGTTTCTCAAGATTGCCAAAAGGTTTTTGCAAAGAAAAAGCAAGCTCTTGGTTTGCAAAATGAAGGAAAGGCAAAACAGGACAGAATCTGTGAAAAACAGAACAGCAGGTAGTAATTGATTTGTTCAGGGCACTTCTGCAACTCAAATCAAAAAACTCAGAACAGAAGCACGAAAGACAATTATATAGAGAACGCTGTCAAAAAAAATCAGACCAAAATGATGATCTGGTGATTTTATACGAATTTTTCTATCCAAGGACAGAATCTGTTTCCTGGACAGCACCTCACAACTTTTGAACTTTCTAGCAATCAGAGGCTATACTTGGCACAAATATGAAAAGCAAAGATACAATGATGATGCTACAGCAGTAAACAACATCAAGACACAACAAAAGTAAAATATAAAAATTTATTCATGTGGGCTGCCTCCCAAAAGCGCTTTCTTTTATGCCTTTAAGCTAGGCATAATGCATATAGATCAAGTTTTATCAAGAGTAAAAGAATAGCTAGCCCGTACAACGGACTCCAAAGGTAACTTGATCTTCTTTTGAGGGAAGTGTTCCATCCCTTTCTTGAGAGGAAACTGAAATTTTATATTACCCTCTTTCATGTCAATGATAGCACCAACGGTGCATAAAAAAGGACGTCCCAAAATAATTGGACATGAAGGATCACATTCAATATCCATAATAGTAAAATCAACGGGAACATAATTATCATTAACAACGATAAGAACATCGTCGATCCTCCCCAAAGGTTTCTTTATGGAAGAATCAACGAGACGAACACCAAAAGAACAAGAATCAAAAGGTTCAATTTAAGCATATCATATATTCTTTTGGGCATACAGAGGTACTAGCTCCAACATCACATAATGCATAGCAAGAGAAGTCATTCAATTTAATTTTTATCATAGGATCCCAACCATCTTCTAGCTTTCTAGGTATGGAGGCTTCTACTCTAAGTTTCTCCTCCCTAGCTTTGATGAGAGCATTAGTGATATGCTCTGTGAAGGCAAGGTTAAGCGTGCTAGTGCGGGGGTCTCTAGACATCTTGTGAAGGAAATCAATAACTTCGGTAAGAGTGCAATTATCAAAATCAAGGTCATTAGCATCAAGTAAAGTGGTAGTGGTGTCCTTTAGGTTCATTTGTTTGGTAGTTTCTATAGTCATAACATCACCATTAATAGGTCCATTGGGACCAGGAGTACATTGGGTGCTAAGGGTTTGGACATCTTTAACAACTTGGATAGTAGCAACAGTGTGGTGGGTAGGAAGGCTCTTAGTTCTATCTTCTTCCTCCCTTTCTCTAGCCCATCTTTCTTTAAGTTTAGCCATCATCCTAATATTTTCATTAATTTGCACTTGAATAGCATTTATAGGAGTGACTTCCCTCTCCTCAAGAGGAGAAGTTTTAATATTTAGCAATTTTACCTCATTGGCTAAATGGTCTACCTTAAAAGAAAGATCATCTAGTTTATGTAGTTTTTCTTCTACACTCTTATTAAAAGTTTTTTGGGTAGTGATGAAATCTTTAAGCATAATCTGTAGTTCAGTAGTGGAGTTCTTGGTACTAGGATAAGCATTGTTGTTCCCATAAGAATTAGAGGGGAACGGTCTAGGATTGTTACCAAAGTTACTCCTATAAGCATTGTTGTTAAAATTGTTTCTAGAGATAAAGTTCACATCTACTTGTTCTTGAGCAATCAAAGAATTAAAAGGAACATCACGAGGATCAACAGAGGATTACTTCGAAAGTAGAGACATGATTAAGTCAACTTTTTCATTTAAGGAGGAAATCTCCTCGACAGAGTTTACCTTCCTACCTGTTGGAGCGCGTTCGGTGTGCCATTGGGAATAGTTGGTCATCATCTCATCGAGAAGCTTTGTGGCAGCACCAAGTGTAGTTGACATAAAAGTTCCTCCCGCGGCCGAATCTAACAAGTTCCGCGAGGTAAAGTTCAAACCTGCATAAAAAGTTTGGATAACCATCCAAGTAGTCAAACCGTGAGTAGGGCAGTTCTTGATAAGAGACTTCATACGTTCCCAAGCTTGGGCAACGTGTTCATTATCCAATTGTTTAAAATTCATTATGTTACTTCTAAGTTGGATAATTTTAGCAGGTGGATAGTATTTTCAAATAAAAGCATCTTTGCACTTGTCCCATGAATCTATGCTATTTCTAGGCAAAGACTGAAACCAAATTTTAGCTCCTCCTCTCAAGGAGAAAGGAAAAAGCTTAAGCTTAACAATATTACCATCTATTTCTTGGTACTTTTGCATATCACAAAGTTCAACAAAGTTGTTCAAGTGTAAAGCAGCATCATCTCCAGCACCGGAGAATTGATCTTTCATGACTAAGTTCAGTAAAGCAGGTTTAATTTCATATGAAGGTGCTGAAGTGGCAGGTGTAGTGATAGGTGTGCTGATAAAGTCATCGTTGTTGTGACTAGTGAAGTCACACAACTTGGTGTTCTCGGTGGAACCCATAGTAGCAAGCAAGCAAGATAACTATTTTTGTGATTTTCGAAAAAAGGTACTAAAGCAAAAACTGAAAGGTAAACTAACAAGACTAAAAAGCAAAGGTAAAAGATAGCATGCAACTCCCCTATCCTGAAGAGTGGAGTCCCCGGCAACGGCGCTAGAAAATACTCCTTGATGGGCCTCTAACCCCTCGTTGGTTACCCCAAGTGGAAGGTGAAAGATGCAGTGTTGTGGAAGTGTTTTGCCTTAGCAAAGATGCCAAGGATCGAATCCCCAGAGACTCCTAGGTTCAACAAGTAGGTGTCAACTGCTAACGGCGCCAGATATTAGCAATCAACGTGGACCTGCACACAGATACAAATAACTTTGCTCCCAACGAGTACAGAGAGGTTGTCAATCCCTCCGGCCTTGTAGTTCACAAAGGATTAAAAGCAATGATAGTAGTGATAGATAATGTTTTGCAATAGTAAATAATAGCGAAAAGTAAATAGCGGGTGTGATCAATGATGGTAATATGGACCGGAGTCTCATGATGTTCACTAGTGATGTCTCTCTCCCAAAAGACGATAAAACAGCTATGTGAGGTAAACGAATTACAGCTGGGCAATTGACAGGACCACGAACGCAAACCAATGCTGATTACATTGCAAGAAAGGTTGAGGTTCAAAGCATGGGTGGTACGCCAAAGTAAGTAGACCGAAATCCATCAATATCTACTACTAATCATCCGCCTTGAGATATCTATCCAGAACATCTCGCTGGTATTAAGTTGCGAGTCCCACCCATAGTGTAAACTCAAAGCAACAGACAACTGCATTAAAAGAACTTTGCGTAAAGTAAACAATCCTTTCACCCGCGGGCACAAGCACCGTTGTTTTCCCCCTTGTGGCAACAGCACATCCCCTAGACTCATGTTTCTGTCACTCAAGCTAGTCATCGAGGGGCATGAACCCACAATCGAGCATAACGTTCCCTCTTGGAGTCACTACGTATTACTTGGCCAAAGCAATAAATAACAACGGAGAACATGCAAGAATTACTTATGAACATAAATATAAAAGAGGTAGATCAAATATATTACTCAAGATCAATCTAAACATAATCTCATAATCCATCGGATCCCAGCAAACTCAACATAGCAACAGCATAAGGATTACATATGTGCCTCGATCATGTAGGGCAGCTCACGAGGACTAATTAGTGAAGCACAAGAACAGGAGGAGAACATCACATAGCTACTGGTCATGGACTCATGGTCCAAGGGAGACTACTCACAACTCATCCGGGAGGCGTCCATGGTGGTGGAGAGGCTCCCGATGGTGATCCTCCCCTCCGGCAGGGTGCCGGGAAGAGTTCTCCTGGTGCTCCCGATCTTGGAAGCGGCGGCGGCGGTGGAACAGAGATGAGATCGCCAAAAAGAGTTCCCGTCCTGAGGGTTTCGAAGGACGCTCTAAATATATGCCAAAGGGGGGCACCAGACGGGCTTCGGGGGGCCCAGGCTGTAATGCCCAGGATGGGACTATACCTCCTACGTGTCGAGGCACGACTTAAAGGTATAAGCCCATCCTAGAATGATCTCAAGTTTGGTATCTTTGCACGACTCATGTAAAAGAGGGATTAAATAGCAAAAGGAGATAGTTGGCTTACACTCTCCACTTCACTCAACACATTACATAAACAAAACATCATCCAAAACATCACAACCCGACTACGGGTGAAGATCCAAAAGAAAGATACCAAAACAACATAAAGCCACAGGTCAGGATCGAATCCTAGTAGAAACCACTACTGATCGTCGAAACGTCACAAGCAAACGGCCACTCTCTTCAACGAGCTCCTGGTGAAGAACTTGAACCAGCTCCTGCATCAAACTCGGCTGAACCTGCATCTGGTGTTGTAGTATCTTTGAGCCACGAGGACTCAGCAATCCCATAACCATGGGTATCAAGACTAGCAAAGCTTTATGGGTAGGAAGAGGTAAAGTGGTGAGGCTGCAGCAGCGGCTAAGCAATATATGGTGGCTAACTTACGAGTACCAGAATGAGATGAGCATCTACGCAAACGGTCGCAAAAGTAGTGATCGCTAAAGATCCTGAACTACATACGAATCAAACATAACCCCACCGTGTTCTCTTCTCAAAATGAAAAGAGACAGTCACGGTTACTCACACAGTTGTGTGTTTTACTTCGGATCATCTGTCAAGTTTTCTACAACCGGACATTAACAAATTCCAATCTGCCACATAACCGCGGGCACGGCTTTCGAAAGATCATAACCCTGCAGGGGTGTTCCAACTTAGCCCATCACAAGCTCTCACGATTAGCTGAAGTGATAAATATAATATCATCACCCCTTATCTTAGGGAAAACCGATCAGGCTCGGCATCCCGGTAGCACAAGTCATTTCGACAATGGTAAAACAAGTCCAGCAAGACCTCCTGGCGTGCCGACACCCTAATAGTAGCCGCGCGTATCTCGTCTCAGGCCACGTCCGGATGAGCAGTACGTACAGATACCGAAGATCCCAGCGAACTGGGTGGTATCCGCAAGTGGCTCTAGTTTGGGACCAACACCATCAGCACTGGCCCCCCCTGTTATGTAGAATTAAGAATCCTCGGGTAGCGCTAACTCCCTATGCAATTTAATTAAATTAATTAAGTTGTTATAATGAGCAAAAATAAAACCAATGTTGGGCCTTGCTGGAGGAGTTTTATTCAAAGTCGAACTGTCAAGGGGTCCCCATCCACCCATCGTGTAAGGAACGCAAAATCAAGGAACATAATGCCCGTTTATCGGCGCCTAAGGTGGCATGAGTGGAACAAAACACCAAGCAAAAGGCCAAGCCTTCCACCCATGCCCAGTATATAGGTGTGTTAATAATAATTATAGATATTGTGATATATCCAACAACAAGTTCCCTCCTGGAACGATCTTCATCTTCACCTGCAACTAACAACGCTATAAGAGGGACTGAGCAAGCGAGGCTGAGCAAGCGGGTAACATAGCCAAACAGTGGTTTTGCTGGGAAGGTGTCAAGGGTAGAGGTTTCATGGCAACAAGGAGAGGCTGACATAAAAGATGGGTATCGCGACATGTAACGATAGCATCGAGACATCTAAGCATGTCAATGGTAGTAAAGGTATCCAAGGGTATGATCATCTTGCCTGGAATTCCACAAGGGAGAAGAACGGATCCATGAAGCAGACGGAGCAACACAGTCGAGCGAATCCTCACAACTCCGGAACGAAACCGAAGCTATCAAGAGAAGCAAACCGGAAAGAATCAAACAACACGGTAAACACACAAGCATAAACATGGCATACGATGCACATCCAAGTATGATGCATGTCCGGTTTAATTATGCATGGCATGGCAAAGTGCACAAACAAGACTACAAGTTAAGTGGAGCTCAATATGCACCGAGTTGCATATTGACGAAACGCCACATTTAATTATTTAGTTGACTTTCGTTTATTTCAAGACAAGGTTAAAATGTTTTTAACATGGCAAGAGGTGAAGCATAATAAAACTACACTATTTAGGCATTTTAAATGAGGCCGGAAAATAACAACAACAAGTCCGGAAAATCCCCATATGCATGTTTAGCAATTATTAAAGCAACAACAATTCACACATTTAAATGATGTTAACATGATGCGGATGACATGAACAAGTTTTATGCAAGTTTTATTAAAAGATGACAAGAAGAAGATATGAAGTATTGTCACCGTGGTGGAAGGAAAAGGGTGCCACGGCAACAATTCCGAAAATGATGCCACGGCAACATATCGGTTCCGGTAACTCGTTGAGAGTCCGGAGCAAAAGAAAGAATCGACGTGAGCAAGTCGAACAAGATGAAAGTGGGTTGATCCCATCACCGGGTTCCCACGAGTCGGTGACGAGGCAACCGAGGAACACGACAAAAGATGAAACGGCACGGAGCACAAGGGGAACATTTCATACAACTCAACAAACACAAGCGTTCATCCACGGGGTCACGTCTCGGGGTTATACCTTCGAAACACTCGTTTCGGGACGGTTCGTGATCGTAGAGGAAGGAGTCGTTCTCGCGATACGTAGAAGAAGTAGGCGTTCACGGGGCGACGGTAGTTGTACACGTTAGCGTTTCCGTTCCGAAGAGGTACTTGTCGAGTCGGTCGTCGTGGTACTTGTCGAAACAACACCGGATGAAGTGGTACTTGAAGAGGACTTGGCGGATCCAGCCGTCGCGGTACTTGTTCACGGAGGCGTTTTCGTTCGTAGTTGTACGGGTCGTAGACATTCGGGTAACCGTAGAGGTACACGTGTAGTCGAACTTGGCGGTTCGTCGGCGACTCGAAGGGGTACTCGTTTCTTCCGAAGGTAGTCGTGCACGTTCCTGGACAACCCAAAAGCACAAGGCAACACAAAATAACAGAAACGGCAGCACGACGGGGCGACGAGGCCACGGGCGCTGGACCCGATGCTGGACGACGACGAGGCGGGAACTGGCCACGGCGTCGCTGGCTTCAGGCTCTGCAGTGTCGCGGCGCGAGGCTCGGAGAAGGGAGGCCGATGCAGGGAGCCAGAGGGCCGGTGGCGCACTGGAGGACGAAGCGGTCGCGGGCGCGCAGGGCGGCAGCCATGGCGACTCGAAGGGTCCTGGAGAAAGGAGACCGCAGCCGCGGCCTTAGCGCTGCCCGGCCGACGCTGGAGCGACGCATGTGAGGAGAGGGGAACGCGCTCGGCTGCTCGGAGATGACGCAGGGCGACGCCGGCTCGCGGGCGAGGCGCTGCTCCGGCCCCGTCCAAGGCGGCTGGAACGAGGCGAGGAGGGCTCGGACGAAGGCGGGGCCTGGCCGCGGGAGGAGGAGTCCGGGCGCGTCGGGGTTGCTGGAGACGGGGAGAACGAGCGGCGCTGGTCGCCTGGGTGCAGAGGAGGCGCGGACTTGGCCGCGGGAGGGACGAGGCCGGGCGCGGCGGGGCTCGGCCGGCTCGCGGCACCGCGGCGCTGGGGCCATGGCCTCTGGAGGGGGCGGGGAAGGGGCCCTGCGGTGCTCGAGGGGGAGCCGTGCTGGGGCGGCTACGAGGGAAGGAAGCGGGCGCGGGAAGAAGTGTGGGGGAGATCGAGGGATAGAGAAGGGGAGGGGAGGTCGGGTGCGGTCGAGGGAAGAAGATCGAGGGAACGGGCGCTGCCTGGCGGCGCTCAGCAGGAGAGAGGAGCGACGGGGTCGAGCGATCGGGGTGAGATGGCTCGGCTAGGGTTAGCGCTAGGGAACTGGCTGGTGGGCCTAGAGGGACGGGCCGCGGCTGGGATGAGAAGGCTGCAGCTGGGCTGCTCTTCTTCTTTTTATTTCTTTAACAGAAATGACAATAGAGAAAGAACAACACCAATAGAAAAACGGTCAAGAAGAAGAAAATAAAAGATGGAACATTTTTGTAGGCTTTATGGAATAAAACCAACCCAACAAAAGTGGTTCCAACAAAATAGGAAAATGCAAACTAAAACATTTAGTTTGCAATAAAAGGAGTTTGAACGGAGTCTAGATATTTAGGAGGAGCCTCGATAACGAGAAAAGGAAAAACATGGAAGGTTTTAAAGGTGAAACTTGAATATGGAATAAGCATGGGGAAAATATTGCAAGTGTGTTACGGTGATCCCAACCAGTTGGAATATTTATTAGTATAGCTCCCTAAATATTGAGAGGCTTTTATATGTTATAAAGAGAAGTCACCTTCCCTCGATTTAAATGGACCGAAGGTCCACACGATTTATTTAGGTTGAGATGCAAAAAAATAAAATGACATGATGGCATGATGACATGATGCAATGCGAAAATAAATAACACGATCACAAATGAAACACACGGGCAACCCGGAACATCTGGAATCTTCTGGAATCTTCTGGGACGTCCGTCTCGGGCGTCACAACTCTCCCACACTAACAGAGGATCTCGACCCGAGATCCTAGAGATATCCCCGGGTAAAAACGGAAGAGGAAGAGGTAAAACAAAGTTGCTTCTTCGACAAACGAGTGAAACCACGAACCTGAGAGGTTTAACAATCTGAAAGAAGAATACAACGGAGATGAACGAAGTTAAGAGCACTCCCGTAAAAGGATGAACAAGGAACATCGATAACCTTGTAGGTTGAAAGGCATGAAACAAGAGCTTACGAACCAAAAGAATACGAAACCACAACGGTATAGCCAAGGGATAAGAATGACAGAATTGGACAGCACTCCGTCTGAAAGAGGAAGGAATTGAACATGAACTTAAGGAGATGGAGTGATACTTGATGAAAACAACAACACACAGCCTCCGGAACAATTAAAAGAATGGCACAAGGGGTAAGAAAGATTCAGACAGCACTCCGGTTAAAAGAGAGGCAAACTTGGTAAGACGAGAGAACTTGAATGAAGAATACAACGCTCCGGTTAAATGATAAGCAAGGGAAAAAACATGATCTCGATAAAACGATATGATGGTTTGGATAGAGCAACATCACAAAGCCTCCGGAATGAAAGAATAGCATATAAATCAATGAAAGATTTGAATGGAGAAGAAAAATGACAACTTCTCCCACGAGTGAATTAGAAAATCCTCCTTACGGAGAAGGGTTGAATGTGGTTGATGGAGAAAATCAACAACCAAAAGAAGCTTGATGTGGGCTTACGGAAAAGATCTCAAAATTAAGAGGTGACAACCGGCCACTAACGGAAATATTTGAATGGATTGAGATCAACAAGGAGATGAAAAACTTATTTCACCGGAATGATAAATGAAGAACTTGGGTCATTTATAAGCACCATAATTAGCAACAATCCTCAGGGAAAGCTTTTAGGTGAAATACAACCCAAGATAACTCCAATGAATAAATTGAAGGGTTTGAAAGATCTCCTCAACAAGGAAAAAATGATGGTTTTTAAATATCTCATTCCTGACAACTTGGAATCATGAAACATGAAGGAATTGTCAAGAATGACATAACACCATCTGAAAAGATAAGGTAGAAAGGATTGCACTTGGAAAGCAAGAAGAAGAAAAAATTATTTGAGTTCCTCCAACAAGAATCTTGATGAAGACTTCGAGGATGAATTAAAACATGATGAACCACCATGAAGAACTCCGGTAATGAAAGCATGAGAAGTGAAAGATGGAAAGAATAAGATTTAAGGCCTGCGATGAATTAGATGGAGCTTCGTGACAAGATAATTGAGAGAGCTTCGAACACCGGGGAACAAGACGAACAACTTAGAACCGAGAATATGATATGATGAACAAGCTCCGAAGGAAGGGATTAGCCTCTTGGAAGAAACTAGAATAAGATTTATGTTATGCATATCCTTCACCAATTTAAATTGATGACAACCAAAGGATTTGGCATACTACTTATTCTCGTTGGAAAGAATTAAAGAGAGATCTCGCACAAGCTTGTGTAAATCTTCAACAAAGCACCGGTAGGATTATGAAAATAACAAATGAATTAAAACGATAACAACGGAAGGGTAATCTTGAAAGAACCACCGTAAGAAAAATATGGAGACGAACGAAGAGGCATCAATGAAGAATATTTGGAGGACGAAGTTGAAAACTGAGAACGAAGAAATCTTCTGAAATGATGGCCTTCGGAGGATCACAAAGAAAGAATTCATGAAAAAAAATCTTGAGAGAACGGGCCAAGATTAAGATAAACACTTCTCTGGTCTCCAAATACTGAGAAAGAAGACGAGAAAAGCCATGAAGAATTTCGAGATACTCCGGACGAATGACAAGAGGAAGGTAGAGCTAAAGATGGAAATAATTGAAACAAGCTTGAAGAAGGCATGTGACTGATGGAATTTCATTCTTAGGTCACACTTGAAAAGAATTTAAGTATAACTCCAGAAAAAAAATAGAAGAGTCAGGTAAGATCCTGGGAAAAGACCTGTGGGTTAGGGCCCACTCAAAAGAAATCACCGTTGGAAAAGATTGCTTAAGAGATATTGCACCGGTTGAATTAAATGGCTTGAATGAGATAACAATGCTCAAAAATTGCTTGAACGGATTAAGAATGGAATTATGAATCTTCAGCACTCCGGATAAGAATAGCAAGAGGAGAATGATTCATTTGTGCACCGGAATAAGAAAGCATTGGGAAAAGAGGAAAAGGATAAGATCAACACCAAAATCTTGAATTACATCCACCGGTAGAATATTGGAATTAAAAATGATGAACTTGAAGCTCTTGAGCAACTTCACGATAAACACCGGATAATGGAATTGCACGAAAAGAATGAAGAAACATCACATTAATAAAATGGATATTTCATTAGAGAATTGCTGGCTCCATAAAGAAAAGGGTAGGAGGGTGGGGAAAACAAGGACAACTTGGGATGAATGAAACAGACAAATCGTCAGATTTCTCAACGACGTCCGTATGGAATAACTTGAAGAGAAGGCACACCGGTTGAAAAGAATTAACATGAAAATCTCGATGATCAAGAAGGATTAGCACTCCCATAGAAATATGAGAAAACCGATTAGGAAAGGTATGGAATCAACATTTGACATCGAAGCAACTCGAATACCAGAATCAAATCAAAACAAAGGATAGAATGTTGCAGAAGAATCTTCACAATATCATCCGAACAGAGAATTGAACGAATGAGTTCCGCAGGTACATCAACTTGACGAGAAGCCACTTGGAGAACAAAAGTAAATAAAAGGAACAAGGATCAGATAGAACAAATACAAGATAGAAGCTTCGTTCGACAGCTTCGTGCTGAAAGCTCATGAAACGTGTTACAAAAGGGTTTTGTCATCCCCGGATCAGCATAGCCAAGGACCCTTTAAGATGCAACTCCCGATCAGAACAAGTCCATAAAACCACTTCACTCAATGTAGAACCCCGAACTTCATATCGTGCATCCGTTGGAAGAATGCCTAGAACTACTAGATGAACCCACCTATTAATTTCCGAAAGTTTCCAGTTATGCAATCAGGTGTTGGGGATACACGGGAAGCACCGCGCAATCAACTCTAAACCTACATCCAGGTGTATCCATCCTTCAACACATAACCAGTTGTCTCCGGAAACCGTTTACCTCGGACCTTCGAAACGCATCCACTATACAAGCTATGGCAATACTCCCGAACTACCTCCCCAGTACTGGGTGATGTCGGGGTTATCTTGCCACTAACCGCATAGGAGAGTTTTCGATGTCGGCCGTCTTAAGTATTCTAGTACTGCCGCGATGGATTTGTGACGACAACACCTCGGAGCTCAACTCCCCGGGACACTGCCACAACCCCTAATGACAGGAGGCATCGAGAACAATGTTCTCGTCACAAAGACATCGGAACAATCCAAACAATACTCGCGAGATCCTAAAAAAAAATTGTGCATTTTTTGAAAGTAGAAGAGGCAAGAGTAATCGTCAGGAGTCCTCACTAGAGTGAAAAGAGATGAGGAGCAAAGAAATCCTACTCTCCGATATATATAGGACTCAAAACATTTTTAGTGTGTGCCTAGACTCAACCGTCAACGATTCGATCAATCAGTGGGGGCTTCTAGGTCGGAGAAGGCTCTGATACCAACTTGTAATGCCCAGGATGGGACTATACCTCCTACGTGTCGAGGCACGACTTAAAGGTATAAGCCCATCCTAGAATGATCTCAAGTTTGGTATCTTTGCACGACTCATGTAAAAGAGGGATTAAATAGCAAAAGGAGATAGTTGGCTTACACTCTCCACTTCACTCAACACATTACATAAACAAAACATCATCCAAAACATCACAACCCGACTATGGGTGAAGATCCAAAAGAAAGATACCAAAACAACATAAAGCCATAGGTCAGGATCGAATCCTAGTAGAAACCACTACTGATCGTCGAAACGTCACAAGCAAACGGCCACTCTCTTCAACGAGCTCCTGGTGAAGAACTTGAACCAGCTCCTGCATCAAACTCGGCTGAACCTGCATCTGGTGTTGTAGTATCTGTGAGCCACGAGGACTCAGCAATCCCATAACCATGGGTATCAAGACTAGCAAAGCTTTATGGGTAGGAAGAGGTAAAGTGGTGAGGCTGCAGCAGCGGCTAAGCAATATATGGTGGCTAACTTACGAGTACCAGAATGAGATGAGCATCTACGCAAACGGTCGCAAAAGTAGTGATCGCTAAAGATCCTGAACTACATACGAATCAAACATAACCCCACCGTGTTCTCTTCTCAAAATGAAAAGAGACAGTCACGGTTACTCACACAGTTGTGTGTTTTACTTCGGATCATCTGTCAAGTTTTCTACAACCGGACATTAACAAATTCCAATCTGCCACATAACCGCGGGCACGGCTTTCGAAAGATCATAACCCTGCAGGGGTGTTCCAACTTAGCCCATCACAAGCTCTCACGATTAGCTGAAGTGATAAATATAATATCGTCACCCCTTATCTTAGGGAAAACCGATCAGGCTTGGCATCCCGGTAGCACAAGTCATTTCGACAATGGTAAAACAAGTCCAGCAAGACCTCCCGGCGTGCCGACACCCTGATAGTAGCCGCGCGTATCTCGTCTCAGGCCACGTCCGGATGAGCAGTACGTACAGATACCGAAGATCCCAGCGAACTGGGTGGTATCCGCAAGTGGCTCTAGTTTGGGACCAACACCATCAGCACTGGCCCCCCTGTTATGTAGAATTAAGAATCCTCGGGTAGCGCTAACTCCCTATGCAATTTAATTAAATTAATTAAGTTGTTATAATGAGCAAAAATAAAACCAATGTTGGGCCTTGCTGGAGGAGTTTTATTCAAAGTCGAACTGTCAAGGGGTCCCCATCCACCCATCGTGTAAGGAACGCAAAATCAAGGAACATAATGCCGGTTTATCGGCGCCTAAGGTGGCATGAGTGGAACAAAACACCGAGCAAAAGGCCAAGCCTTCCACCCATGCCCAGTATATAGGTGTGTTAATAATAATTATAGATATTGTGATATATCCAACAACAAGTTCCCTCCTGGAACGATCTTCATCTTCACCTGCAACTAACAACGCTATAAGAGGGACTGAGCAAGCGAGGCTGAGCAAGCGGGTAACATAGCCAAACAGTGGTTTTGCTGGGAAGGTGTCAAGGTTAGAGGTTTCATGGCAACAAGGAGAGGCTGACATAAAAGATGGGTATCGCGACATGTAACGATAGCATCGAGACATCTAAGCATGGCAATGGTAGTAAAGGTATCCAAGGGTATGATCATCTTGCCTGGAATTCCACAAGGGAGAAGAACGGATCCATGAAGCAGACGGAGCAACACAGTCGAGCGAATCCTCACAACTCCGGAACGAAACCGAAGCTATCAAAAGAAGCAAACCGGAAAGAATCAAACAACACGGTAAACACACAAGCATAAACATGGCATACGATGCACATCCAAGTATGATGCATGTCCGGTTTAATTATGCATGGCATGGCAAAGTGCACAAACAAGACTACAAGTTAAGTGGAGCTCAATATGCACCGAGTTGCATATTGACGAAACACCACATTTAATTATTTAGTTGACTCTCGTTTATTTCAAGACAAGGTTAAAATGTTTTTAACATGGCAAGAGGTGAAGCATAATAAAACTACACTATTTAGGCATTTTAAATGAGGCCGGAAAATAACAACAACAAGTCCGGAAAATCCCCATATGCATGTTTAGCAATTATTAAAGCAACAACAATTCACACATTTAAATGATGTTAACATGATGCGGATGACATGAACAAGTTTTATGCAAGTTTTATTAAAAGATGACAAGAAGAAGATATGAAGTATTGTCACCGTGGTGGAAGGAAAAGGGTGCCACGGCAACAATTCCGAAAATGATGCCACGGCAACATATCGGTTCCGGTAACTCGTTGAGAGTCCGGAGCAAAAGAAAGAATCGACGTGAGCAAGTCGAACAAGATGAAAGTGGGTTGATCCCGTCACCGGGTTCCCACGAGTCGGTGACGAGGCAACCGAGGAACACGACAAAAGATGAAACGGCACGGAGCACAAGGGGAACATTTCATACAACTCAACAAACACAAGCGTTCATCCACGGGGTCACGTCTCGGGGTTATACCTTCGAAACACTCGTTTCGGGATGGTTCGAGATCGTAGAGGAAGGAGTCGTTCTCGCGATACGTAGAGGAAGTAGGCGTTCACGGGGCGACGGTAGTTGTACACGTTGGCGTTTCCGTTCCGAAGAGGTACTTGTCGAGTCGGTCGTCGTGGTACTTGTCGAAACAACACCGGATGAAGTGGTACTTGAAGAGGACTTGGCGGATCCAGCCGTCGCGGTACTTGTTCACGGAGGCGTTTTCGTTCGTAGTTGTACGGGTCGTAGACATTCGGGTAACCGTAGAGGTACACGTGTAGTCGAACTTGGCGGTTCGTCGGCGACTCGAAGGGTTACTCGTTTCTTCCGAAGGTAGTCGTGCACGTTCCTGGACAACCCAAAAGCACAAGGCAACACAAAATAACAGAAACGGCAGCACGACGGGGCGACGAGGCCATGGGCGCTGGACCCGGTGCTGGACGACGACGAGGTGGGAACTGGCCACGGCGTCACTGGCTTCAGGCTCTGCAGTGTCGCGGCGCGAGGCTCGGAGAAGGGAGGCCGATGCAGGGAGCCAGAGGGCCGGTGGCGCACTGGAGGACGAAGCGGTCGCGGGCGCGCAGGGCGGCAGCCATGGCGACTCGAAGGGTCCTGGAGAAAGGAGACCGCAGCCGCGGCCTTAGCGCTGCCCGGCCGACGCTGGAGCGACGCACGGGAGGAGAGGGGAACGCGCCCGGCTGCTCGGAGATGACGCAGGGCGACGCCGGCTCACGGGCGAGGCGCTGCTCCGGCCCCGTCCAAGGCGGCTGGAACGAGGCGAGGAGGGCTCAGACGAAGGCGGGGCCTGGCCGCGGGAGGAGGAGTCCGGGCGCGTCGGGGTTGCTGGAGACGGGGAGGACGAGCGGCGCTGGTCGCCTGGGTGCAGAGGAGGCGCGGACTTGGCCGCGGGAGGGACGAGGCCGGGCGCGGCGGGGCTCGGCCGGCTCGCGGCACCGCGGCGCTGGGGCCATGGCCTCTGGAGGGGGCGGGGAAGGGGCCCTGCGGCGCTCGAGGGGGAGCCGTGCTGGGGTGGCTACGAGGGAAGGAAGCGGGCGCGGGAAGAAGAGTGGGGGAGATCGAGGGATAGAGAAGGTGAGGGGAGGTCGGGTGCGGTCGAGGGAAGAAGATCGAGGGAACGGGCGCTGCCTGGCGGCGCTCAGCAGGAGAGAGGAGCGACGGGGTCGAGCGATCGGGGTGAGATGGCTCGGCTAGGGTTAGCGCTAGGGAACGGGCTGGTGGGCCTAGAGGGACGGGCCGCGGCTGGGATGAGAAGGCTGCAGCTGGGCTGCTCTTCTTCTTTTTATTTCTTTAACACAAATGACAATAGAGAAAGAACAACACCAATAGAAAAACGGTCAAGAAGAAGAAAATAAAAGATGGAACATTTTTGTAGGATTTATGGAATAAAACCAACCCAACAAAAGTGGTTCCAACAAAATAGGAAAATGCAAACTAAAACATTTAGTTTGCAATAAAAGGAGTTTGAACGGAGTCTAGATATTTAGGAGGAGCCTCGATAACGAGAAAAGGAAAAACATGGAAGGTTTTCAAGGTGAAACTTGAATATGGAATAGGCATGGGGAAAATATTGCAAGTGTGTTACGGTGATCCCAACCAGTTGGAATATTTATTAATATAGCTCCCAAAATATTGAGAGGCTTTTATATGTTATAAAGAGAAGTCACCTTCCCTCGATTTAAATGGACCGAAGGTCCACACGATTTATTTAGGTTGAGATGCAAAAAAATAAAATGACATGATGGCATGATGACATGATGCAATGCGAAAATAAATAACACAATCACAAATGAAACACACGGGCAACCCGGAACATCTGGAATCTTCTGGAATCTTCTGGGACGTCGGTCTCGGGCGTCACACAGGCGCACCCCCCCCGGCGCGGCCCAGGGGGGGCGCGCCGCTAGGGCGCCTGGAGCCCTGGTGCCCCCCCCCCCGGCTGCCCTTCGGGCGCAAGGTAGGTTCTGGAACGCTGATTTTTTATATGATTTTTCTGGATTTTTCCTGGCAGTTCTCGTAACGTGAAAACCTGAAATACAAAAACAGCCGAAAACAGAAACTGGCACCGGGGTGCACTGGATTAGTAGGTTAGTCCAAATATGATCAAAAGTGTATGGAAGTGTATGAATATCATAGCAATATCACCCAAAAGTGGCATGGAGCAAGCAGAAATTATAGATACGTTTTGGACGTATCAATTGCTGTTTGATGTGCTGAGTGAAATTGAGTGGAATTTGAAACTTTTGAAAGTTAAATGAGAGGGAATAAAATGACTTTCCCAAAACTTTCACTTTGCCTTTTGATCTCTGAGGGAATTCAAATTCTTTTCAACACAAAACCCTAGAGTGAAGATAATATGACTTCTTCCATATATTTTTAAATGATAAAGGGCCTTGAAAGGATTTTTGAATTTCATCCTTGAAATATTTTCAAATTCAGAAACTTTATGCAACTCAATGATTTTCCCGAGAGAAGATAAAATGACTTCTTCAAATTATAGGAAATATGAGTTGGAGGTTTTCTGAAATTTTCTATAACTCATTTTAAAAAATTGAGTTATTTGGTTTTTATTCAAATTATTTTTCTCCAAAAAATAAAATATATGGAAAATAGGGTAACATGATTCCCTACAGCAGAAAATTGGAGAGAAATAAATTTGAATTCTTTTTGGTATTTTAAGAATGATCTTTATTAGATTTTATTGCATCAGTAGGATCTCTTAACTTGTGGGACTGGGAAGTAGATTGAGGTAGAACCTATTACCTGCATTATTTTCAAACCCTTGGGAGTTACTTCTACGTTTGCTTAGGTTGCTAAGCTATGCTCGTAGACGTGGGTTGGGTTTGAGTGAAATCCATGACAAATGTGAGTTGTTAATTAAGGATTCAACTTAAGGTGGTTACTTGAATACACATCTGGGTGGATTGGTTTGGGGCACCCTGGGAGTGAACCAGTGGATTGCCCGGACACCTGGGGTTGCCAGTGTTGTCCTAGGAAATCCCGGGGTTTCCGTGTGATTGTCCTATTGGAATGCCACCCAGGCTCAAAGGGATCATATAATATTTTCATGCCTAGAAACTTCCATGTGCAGCCACATGCCAATATGGGCTCTGGCATAGTTGAGTAAGTTGTGGGAAACCTTTCCATGATGGGCTAGCAGATGTAGGGGGATTGTAGGTGTACCGGCCTATCTATCTGGTTAAGGGGACCTCTTCGGAAAGACTGTGTCTCGGTCATCCGTTTCTCAAACATCATGAAGTGCGAGAAATCCAACGGAGGCGATCGAGTCTTGTGGGGAAAGTGCACAAACCTCTGCAGAATGTACAAACTATTCATGAGTAGCCGTGTCCCCGATTATGGACATATTTAAGTATCTAGAAGTGGATTATTTGTTGATCTCAACACTCTATTTAATTAATTTGTTGGGTTAATAATGACTTTGGTTTGGGATTGAGATGGAGGAACCATTCTCAATTGTTCATGATTTAAATTTAACAAAGTAGTTAAATAAATGCATTCCTTTGTGGTAGGGAAAAATCAGCTTTACGCAAAAACAGCCTTACAGCCTCCACCAGCCAAATATGCATGTAGTTTTAGGCATTGTTCATCATTATCATTATAGTGTGAAATTGCCAGTACATTCAATGTACTGACCCTCTGTGGCTGCAACGTCTCATGTTGCAGGATTATCTTATGACGAGTAAGTGATACGTTAGGGTTACGATTTCTACACTCAACTTTGCCGTTGGTGTTGATGGGAATCCACAACCTTTGTTGCTTCCGCTAAGATCGATTGAGGTAATAGTATTTACGTTACTTAATACATGTGATTTACCTCTGTTATAAATCCTTGAGTACTGTGTGTGTCAGCATACCGATCCAGGGATGACACTAGAACACAGAGACTTCGGTCCATTCGGATCGTGGTCGCTACAAGTGCGAAGCGGAAGTACCGCCTCTAAGCGGTAGTACCACCCGCTACTACCGATGCACTACCGCTCCCTCCAGGTCTCGATGCACTCTCAACGGAAGTAAAGCGGCAGTGGAGAGCAGCACTACTGCCTATAAGAGATAGTAACGCTCAGGTCGGCGGTAGTACCGATGTTGCAGTTCTACCGCTTTTCTCATGTTCCTACTCTGCTTCTGTGCAACCCTGAGCCGCAACCTTTGCATTAGTACCGCTGGCGCGATCGGTAGTACTGCTTCGGCTGCACTACCGCCCCGTGGCTTCGTGCAATTGCACTGCTTTTGGATTACTACCTCCCGAGCGGTAGTAACGCTCTGTGCGGGTTGAGAGAAAGGTAATGGTTGGATTTTCCCCTCCTATAAAAGGGGGTATTCTTCCCCCTTGGACCTTGTCCTTCTAGCTCGTATTCTCCGGCTCCCATTGTTGACCTTCTTCGCGCTTGCTATCAATCAATTCCTACATGGATTCTTGCTAAAAAAATTGGTGGTGG
>LR738712.1:70655203-70695750 GCA_902687465.1 Secale cereale
ATTGGTGGTGGGGGGGGGGGGATCTAGATCCACATTTGCACCTATCACTTTCTCCTCTGTGTGAGGGGAACCCCTTGGATCTAGATCTTGGAGTTCTCCTTCTTGTTCTTCCTCTCATTTTTCTCCATAGCTTTCGTTGCATTGGTGGCATTTGAGAGTGAGGGACTTGGGCACTCCATGTGCCCTTGCCATTGCATTACTTGCATGGGTTTGAGTTCTCCACCGTGATACGTAGAAGTGAAAAGTTGAGAAACTTATTATTTTTGGGTGCTTGGTAACATAGAGTCTGTTCCTCTTGGGTGCTTGGGCACCCTAGACAGGTCGAGGTGCTTCAGAGCTCAATCATTGTGGTGTAAAGCTCCGGGAAAGCGTCAGGATCTCCAATTAGGTTGTGGAGATTGCCCCGAGCAATTTGTACGGGTTCCGGTGACCGCCCCCAAGGGTTGCCATGTACGGGTTCGGTGACCGCCCCCAAGGGTTGCCAATTGCACGGGTTCGGTGACTGCCCTCAAGGGTACCTTAGTGGAATCATTGCATCTTGCATTGTGCAAGGGCATGATGAGATTAAGGTGACCCTAGTGGCTTCTTGGGGAGCATTGTGCCTCCACACCGATCCAAACGGAGGTTAGCATCCACAAGTGTCTGAACTTCGGGATACATTGTCGTCTGCATGATGCTCGGTTATCTCGTAGCCGATCCCTTTACTTATGCACTTTACTTTGTGATAAACTTATTGTATCTTGTTATATATCTTGCTATCACTTAGTTTTTTATGTTGCTTAACATAAGTTGTCAGTGCACATAGGTGAGCCTAGTTGTTTTAGGTTTCGTGCTTGACAAATTAAACTCTAGTTTTAGTCAGTATTTGTTCAAGGTTAAACCGTAATTATTTTAAAGCGCCTATTCACTCCTCTTTAGGCCACATCCATGATCTTTGACCGAGCCACATGTACTTTATTTATTAATAATAAAATTTATAGTTTCTTAATGCTCGCAGAAAATTAGGATGATGCATGTACCATTCACATTCATCGACAGAAGTTGGCAGTTGTATTTGGGGACCTCCTATTGGGCACGTGGGGCGCTAGCCAACATGCCAACGCGCAACCGACTCCCCTCCCGCGCGCCCCTCTCGGGCTGGCCCATAAGAGGGATTGGGCACCCCTAGTTTTTTTATTCCGTCTTTTTGTTACATATTTTTTCAAATTTCAGTTTTTTTTAAACAATACAGAATCTCAAATTTTCTAAAATTTTAAGAAAAAAATAAATTTAGAAAAAATATTTCAGAAATGAAAACATGTTCGTGGTTAAAATAATGTTCATGCTTTCTAATATATTTTTTTGCGTATTGAAATTATGTTCGTGAATTCAAAAACTGTAGATAAATTTCATAAAAGTGTTCACTAGTTCAAAATTCGATGGAAATGTTTTGAACTTGATGAACAAAAATTGTATTCAAGAATATTGTCTTTTGGAAAATGGAAGAACAAATTTTGCATTCAATGAACAGTTTTTGAAAATCAATCAAGAAATTTTGAATATGATGGACATTTTTTGTAAAAAGATGAACAAATTTTAAATTTGATGAACGTTTTTTGAATTTGATGAATAATTTTTAAATTTGATGAGCATAATTAAATTTAAAAGAACTTTTTAAAATTTGACAAAAAAAATCATGAATTTAAAGAATGCTGATAATGAAAAAAATGTTTAAGGTGTAATAAAAAAGCATGAATTTAAAAGATTGTCACAAATATAAAAAAAGAATAAAAAGGAAAAAAGGGAAATCGAAAAATAAAAACATAAAATGAAAACGAAAAATAAAAAACAAGAAAAATCGAAAGAAAAAATAGAGAAAAACAAAAAACAGGTTGAGGGAAGGTTAGGTTCTACTCCCTCCGTTCCCAAATATTTGTCTTTCTAGAGATTTCAACAAATGACTGCATACGAAGCAAAATGTGTGAATCTACACTCTAAAATATGTCTAGAAAGAGAAATATTTGAGAACGGAGGGAGTAGAACCTTTCTAAAACCTGATTGGATGGAAGCCGAAAGAATGGGCCGGCCCATACAAAACCGGATAGTTAGGGAATTTTGTCTCATGGCAAGTGATAATTTCAGACCGAAACAAGTGCGCAACTTGCCATGTTGATGTTGTGCTTTTTTTTAGGGGCATGTTGATGTTGTGCTGTTTGAGTAATGGCTTTTTCTTTCAGTGTCAAAGTTTGCGTTGGTGCTGACATTTGAGCGCTTACTTTTTTTTTTTTGAGGAATCATTTGAGCGCTTGCTGATATTCGCTTTGTAGTCATCTGCGCCCCTCGTGACTTGGCCCATAAGAGGGGTTGGGTGCCCCTAGTTTTTTTATTCCGTATTTTTTGTTTTATATTTTTTTGTTTAATTTTTTTAAACAATTGGGAATATAAAAATGTTAAAAATTTAATAAAAGATATTCCAGGATGTTCGTGGTTAAAATAAAGTTCATGATTTCGAATAGTTTTATTTGCGTATTGAAAACATGTTCGTGAATTCAAAAAATGTCCATAAGCTTCATATAAGAGTTCGCTAATTCAAAATTAATATTTTGAACGTGATGAACAAAAATTTTATTCAAGGACATTATCTGTTGGAAAATGTACAGATTTTTTTTGCATTCAATGAACAGCTTTTGAAAAATCAAAGAACAAGTTTCGAATTTGATGGACATTTTTTGCAAAAAGATGAACAAATTTTAAATTTGATGAACGTTTTTTGAATTTGATGAATAATTTTTTAATGTGATGATCAAAATTTGAATTAAATGAACATTTTTTAATACGATGAACAAAAAAATGTTCATGAATTTAAAGGACGTTGATAATGTAAAAAATGTTTATGATTAAAAAACAGTTCATGAATTTACAAGATTTTCACAAATATAAAAAACAAAGAATAAAAATGAAAAAAGGAAAATCGGAAAATAAAAACATAAAACATAAAAACAATAACAAAAAAATAAAAGGAAGAAAAAACCAAAAGAAAAAATAAAGAAAAACAAAAAACCGGTTGAGGGAAGGTTAGATTCTAGATCCTTTCTAAAACCGGATTGGATGAAAGCCGAAAGAATGGGCCGGCCCATACAAAACCGGATTTAGTTAGGGGATTTTGTCTCATGGCAAGTGGTAATTTCAGACCGAAACAATTGCGCAACTTGCCATGTCGATGTTATGCTGTTTGAGTAATGGCTTTTTCTTTCAGTGTCAAAGTTTGCGTTGGTGCTGACATTTGAGCGCTTGGTGTATTCGCTTTGTAGTCATCTGGGCACTTCAGCCTGGTCTGAGTTGATTATTTATGTCGAATCCATTTCATTTCATTGTCTTTTAGTAATTACCTTTTGAACAACCTGTAACTTTGTAATGTGCGGTTTGCGTGTAATTAAACGATTGAGTGTTAGCTCGTCAGGCAAGCACCATTCATGTCAGTTAGTGTTTTGATCAAAGCTTTCACTTTTGCGTAGTTTGTGCTTTGCGTCCAACCTAGACTAGTAAAGCAACATTTCCACGTAACCCTCTGTGAACGGAGTGCATTTCATATAAAAAAAATTGTCGTCACTTGAAAGTAACCGGGCCGTAACACTGGTTCTTGTCTCACTGCAATTAGTAAGACATAAAGCTACTACTAGTCCTGATTAATCTGGATGCATCAGGCTAAATTAGCTTTAGCTTTCGCTCCTAAAAAGACGGCTCGTCCCGGTGCTCCCGGCACTAATTTTTATGAAAATGCTGGCTAATCTTTGATGTCTCACTGCTCGCACAACATACACGAAGTACCCTTTTGCAGCACTTGCAGGTATAAAATATGTAGTGGTATCCAAAGATGAGAAAGCAGTAAGTTAAGCTAAAAGTGGCTTAATCCTGAATCTGCCAACCAGCATGGGACTCAGGCTAGCTAATGTGTAGATAAGCAGCCCATATACTTTGCCTAGAACGCTTCAGTTCTGAGTCGCCCTTTCTGCCCTTTTGAGATGCAGCTTTATATGTATTTGGTAATAAAGAACAATTTTATACTACTACTGTAAAAGAACATTTGTATAAAACACACATATCAAACTACGTTCCTCACTTTCACTCCTAGTTTGTGGTTCAACATATATACTCTTGTATCAGTGGTTTGGCATCTTCTGAAAAGTGCCTTTATAAACAGGCACTGTTATTTTCATGATGAGCCACTGGTAATTTTAGTAACTACACGCTGCATACTTATATAATAAAAGTGACGAATCTCTGTGTACGGTTGTTTACCGAGACTGGCTTTCACGTCTATCGAGGGATTCCAGTCCTTAAGTCTTTCGATTTAGCAGCAGCAGTTCATTCGTTTTGACTGTCAGAAGCCTTGGCTTTATTTTCATATTGTATGATTCATGCCGTCCTGAATCTTCACAGAATAAGATGTTGATACAGGCAACTGACAACGAGTGGCCCTTTCGTTCTCGTGACAAGTCAACATGGATCGCACGTCCTATTCGAAGCGAACCCTCAAACCTCCCGTCAGCCGAGCTGTCCGAACACAGGTTGTTATCCACCAGCGTCCTGCATCGATCTGTGGAGCAGTTTGGATGTTCATTTTACCATAAACCGGAAGCAAGCTAGGGGTTTTACGGGAGCTTGGACATCAGCCACAAAGAACTCTGACATCTCCGGTCCACCCAAAACCCCATTTGAATCCCGCGTCTCCATCCCTCTCTCTTTCTTCTCCTACATTTTCTCTCTTGCCGACACCACCGCTCTACCACCCCACCCGCCAGCCAAGCCCCTGCCGAAACTACGTGATGTCGATCGCTACACCAGGCATCTAGGCCGCTTGTGCTCTGTCGTCGGTCCATACCCCTCGTCGGTCCGCCGCCGCACAGTTACCATTCGCCCATACGGTAGTCACCACGCGCGGAAGCGTTTGCTGAAATGCTTGTGCTAAATTTATTGTCCCTTCTTTGAAGCAATGGATTCGTACATTAAATACATATATGAGTACTGTGACGCCCCAAGACCGACGCTTCGGAAGACTTCCATATGTTCCGGGTTTCACCTTGTGTTTCATTTGTGCTTGCTCTATTTATTTTGCATTGCATCATGTCATTAATCTTTTGCAGCTCAACTAAATAAATTGTGTGGATCTTTGGTCCATTTAAATCGAGGGATATTCACAATGGTGATTTCTCTTTATAACATATACACAGTCTTCTAATATTATTACGGAGCTATTATAATAAATATTCCATTAATTTGGAATTTACCTCAACACACTTGCAATCTCAATCATACGTCTTTTCTGCTTTGAGTTTCACCTCCAAACCTTGTCGTCAATTCTTTTCTCTTTTGTCGAGGCTCCTCCAAAAACCTCAACATTCTTTGTACCTCCCAAACACCCACTTCAATGTGTAACCCATTTGGATTTATTCAAATGAGTTTGAATTCAACTTCCTCCGCATGCCCACAACTAATTTCCCTGGTTTAAGCTCATTTTTATGAGTCTGGGAAAATTAGTTGTATGCCCAAATTCTATCCCTAGCACCTTCTTTCTTATCTTTTCTTCTTTGTTGTTTTTCTGTTTTTGGGAAACAATAGAAGAAGAGGGAAAAGAACTAGACCAGCTGGGCCGGCCTCCCTGCCGATGCCCTCTCCTAGGCCCAGCTAGGCCGCCAGCCCCCAGCACCACAGTCGCCGGCCCCCCCCTAAGGCCCATCTGCAGCCGGCCCAAGACCCAGTCGGACCTCCTAACCCTAGTCCCGATCGAGCTCTCGATCCCTCTCGTTCCCATCGAAGCACCGCCGCCACCCATCGCACGCGAGGCCTCTGCTCGATCCCGATCCCCTCGTCGCTCTTCTCTCGATCCACCCCGCTCCCTCTCCTTCCTGCAGCGCCGGCGGCTCCCACCTCTCGCTCGATCCCACTCATCTCCCTCGCAGCGCCAATCCCCTCGATCCCCATCTCCTCCTCCTTCCCGCACCCAGCCACCACGCCAAGCCCCGCCGCCGGGACCTCGCCGGCCATCGCCGCCACCATGCCTCCTCCTCCGTTCGAGCTCCCCACGCCCAGATTCGTCGAGCCCCGCTGTCCTGGACCTCCCCTTCCCAGGCCGCGACCGCGCACCTCCTCCGTCCCGCGTCCTCTACGCCCGAGCTATACCAGGCCCCGAGCGGCCTCGCTCCCCTGCTATCTCCGGCGCCGCGCCGACGAGCGCCACCGCCGGAAGCTGCTCCGTCCGCCGCATGCTACCCCGCGCCCCCAGGGCTTCGTCCGCATCGCCTCCTGCCCGCCAAGTTCCTGCCCTTGCCTCGACCGCTGCCGGATCCGCGGATCCTGGCCTCCACGACGTCACTCCGGTGCCCCATGGCGCCGCCGCCTTTGGTGCCCGACGGGAGCAGCGCGAGCCCCCGCATCGGCAGACCTGCATCGAGCCTTGGTGCTCGCTGTTTCCCCTGCACGAGCTGTTGGGGAACGTAGTATTTCAAAAATTTCCTACGATCACGCAAGATCTATCTACCAGATGCATAGCAACGAGGGGGGAGAGTGTGTCTACATACCCTTGTAGACCGAAAGCGGAAGTGTCAAGTGACGCAGTTGATGTAGTCGAACTTCTTCGCGATTCAACCGATCAAGCACCGAACGTACGACACCTCCGCGTTCAGCACACGTTCAGCTTGATGACGTCCCACGAGCTCTTGATCCAGTTGAGCTTCACGGGAGAGTTTCGTCAGCACGACGGCGTGGTGACGGATATGATGAAGTTACCAATGCAAGGCTTCACCTAAGCACTGCAACGGTATGACCGAGGTGTGTTTCTGTGGAGGGGGGCACCGCACACAGCTGGAGAGATCAACTTGTGTGTCTAGAGGTCCCCCTGCCCCCGTATATAAAGGAGCAAGGGGGAGGCCGGCCAGCCCCTATGGCGCGCCTAGGAGGAGCAATCCTACTAGGAATAGGATTGCAATCCTATTCCTAGTAGGAATCACCAAGAGGGATAAGGGGGAAGGAAGGAGAGGGAGAGGGAGAAGGAAAGGGGCGCCGGCCCCCCTCCTTCCTTGTCCAATTCGGACCAAGGGGTGGGGGGCGCGCGGCCCAGCCCCGGCCTTCCTTCTCTCTTTCTCCTATGGCCCATTAAGGCCCATAGCTTCCCCGGGGGTTCCGGTAACCCCCGGCACTCCGGTTAATTCCGAAACTTTACGGAACGCTTCCGATGTCCGAATATAGTCATCCAATATATCAATCTTTACGTCTCAGACATTCCGACACTCCTCATCATGTCCGTGATCTTATCCGGGACTCTGAACTACCTTCGGTACATCAAAACTCATAAACTCATAACACCGATCGTCATCAAACGTTAAGCGTGCGGACCCTACGGGTTCAAGAACTATGTAGACATGACCGAGACTCATCTCCGGTCAATAACCAATAGCGGAAACTGGATGCTCATATTGGCTCCTACATATTCTACGAAGATCTTTATCGGTCAAACCGCATAACAACATACGTTGTTCCCTTTGTCATCGGTATGTTACTTGCCCGAGATTCGATCGTCGGTATCTCAATACCTAGTTCAATCTCGTTACCGGCAAGTCTCTTTACTCGTTCTGTAATACATCATCTCGTGACTAACTCATTAGTCATTTGCTTGCAAGGCTTATTATGATTTGTATTACCGAGAGGGCCCAGAGATACCTCTCCGACACTCGGAGTGACAAATCCTATTCTTGATCTATGCCAACACCACGAATACCTTCGGAGACACCTGTAGAGCATCTTTATAATCACTCAGTTACGTTGTGACGTTTGATAGCACACAAGGTGTTCCTCCGGTATACGGGAGTTGCATAATCTCATAGTCATAGGAACATGTATAAGTCATGAAGAAAGCAATAGCAGTAAAACTAAACGATCATAGTGCTAAGCTAACGGATGGGTATTGTCCATCACATCATTCTCCTAATGATGTGATCCTGTTGATCAAATAACAACTCATGTCTATGGCTAGGAAACATAACCATCTATGATCAATGAGCTAGTCTAGTAGAGGCATACTAGGGACATACTGTTTTGTCTATGTATTCACACATGTACTAAGTTTCCGGTTAATACAATTCTAGCATGAATAAAAGACATTTACCATGATATAAGAAAATAAAAATAACATCTTTATTATTGCCTCTAGGGCATATTTCCTTCACGAGCTCCCTCTTGTTTGTTCAGTTCGAGAACGGCTCTTCGCCCTCCAACCATCATACTGCTGTAGGAACTCTGCCAGGAACTTCTGCAGTGCTGGCATTTTGTCAAGTTCCACGACTAAACCGCCGGTGACCTCGGTTTTGGACCGCAATTGCCAAGTACACCAACGACAAGACCACCCTGACGACTACCGCACCGAAACGTCAAGTACCCCTTCAGATTCATCAAGTTCCTCCACGACGACCGTGTACCACTATAGTCGGAAGAACCAAGACCGGCAAGTCCGAAGACCCCAAGTACCACTACCGCCGACATATATATCTACGAACGTGAACGACTACTTCCACGACGTCCGTGAACGACTACTTCCTTTTGGAAACATGAACGACTACTTCGACGACGAACCGTGAGTACCACTACTTCCACTATCGACGAACTCGTACCCCTCCAAAATGCACGCTTCGAAGGTATACCGCCGAGACAACGCCCGTGGACGAATGCTATGTGATGTATGAGATGAATCACATGTTTGCACCGTGTCCGAAGTGCCCTCGTTTGCCTTGCCACCAACCTGTGGGAACCCGGTAACGGGATCACCCCACCTATCTCTTGCATGACACGTTCACGCCGCCCTTCCTTTGCTCGACATCTCAACGAGTTGTCGGATCATCGGAATGTTGTCGTGGCACCATTACGTTGTCATCGCCATGGCACCCCTTTCCACCACGGTGACAAATACTTCATATCTTGCTCATGTCAACTTTTAATAAAATTGCATAAAACTTGAATATGTCATCCGCATAATGTTAACAACATTTAAATGGTTAAAATTGTTGTTTGCTTTAAAATTGCTAAATGACATGGGGATTTTCCGGAATTGTTTTTTGTTATTTCCAGCCTCATTTAAAATGCCTAGTTAGCTAGTTTACTTATGCTTCACCTCTTGCCATGCTAAAAACAATTTAATCTTCTCTTGTAAATAAACGAGATCAAACTAAATATGTGAATGTGGTGTTTTGTCAATATGCAACTCGTTGCATATTGAGCTCCACTTAACTTGTAGTTTTGTTGTTGCACTTTGCCATGCATATTTAAACCGGACATGCATCATACTTGGTTGTGCATCATATGCCATGTTTATGATTGTGTGTTTACCATGTTGTTTGCTTCTTTCCGGTTGCTTCTCTCATTAGCTTCGGTTTCGTTCCGGAGTTGTGAGGATTTGTTCGACTACTTCTTGGGCTCGTTCTTCTTCCTTGCGGAATCCCAGGCAAGATGACCGTTCCCCGATATCACCTCTATCTTTGCCTTGCTGGTTGTCTCGCTCTATAGTTATGCCTCGATGCCTATTCTTGTCTTGTCAGCCTCCTATGTTGCCATGAAACACTCTAACCGCCTTCCTAGCAAACCGTTGATTGGCTAAGTACGCTTTTGCTCAGCCTCTCTTATAGCGTTGTTAGTTGCAGGTGAAGTTGAAGATTGCCCCATGTTGGATTTGGTTATTAGGATAACACAATATATATCTTAATTAATTGATGCACATATATATTGGCAATGGGTGGAAGGCTTCACCTTCTGCTTGGTGTTTTGTTCCACTCATGCCACCTTAGAACCCGATAAACCGGTTTTATGTTCCTTGATTTTGCGTTCCTAACACGGTTGGGGTTTATGGGCCCCCCTTGATAATTCACACTGCTTAAAGCTTTTCCAGCAAGGCCCAAGATTAGTACTACCATTTGTCTACCGACTAAAACTTGCCGAGGGAGTAATTAACCCTAGGATTTATTAATCAACCCCTGGGCCAGTGCTCGTTTTGAGTGTTGGTCCAACCCAGAGTCGTGTGCGGTACCCCCCTTGGCAACTTGGGTCTTTGGTCACTGTACGATGTGCTCATCCGGTCGTGGCCTGAGACGAGATACGCGCGGCTACTATCAGGGTGTCGGCACACCGATAGGTCTTGCTGGATTAGTTTTACCTTTATCGAAATATCTTGAGCACGGGATTCCGAGAATACTCGGGTCTTCCCAACATGGAGTTGCGACTCCGCAGATCGTGAGCTTGTGATGGGCTAAGTTGGGACACCCCTGCAGGGTTTTGAACTTTTGAAAGCCGTGCCTGCGGTCATGTGGTAGATGGGAATTTGTTAATATCCGGTTGTAGATAACTTGACACCATATCCTTAAGAATACACTACCTGTGTGAGTACCGTGATGGTCTCTTTTTGAAGGGGTTTCAGAAAGTGAACACGGTGGGGTTATGCATGAACGTGAGTAGCTAGGATCACTTCTTGATAACTTGGAGACCGTTGGCACATATTCTCATCGCGCTCTGAATTCGTAAGCTAGTTGCTTAGTGCTTGCTGCAAACACTTTATTACCTCTCCACACCTAAAGGCTTTGTTAGTTTTGATACCCGGGAATGGGATTGATGAGTCCTTGTGACTCACAGATTACAACACACACCAGATGCAGGTACAACTGAGTACGACGCAGGAGATGGACAAGAACTTCACTGGGAGTTCGATGAAGAGCTTGGTCGTATGTATGTTACGTATCCCGACGATCAGTAGTGGTTCCTACTAGGGGCGATCAGGACTGTGGTTGTGGTATCTTTTCTCGTTTGGATTTCGTCCGTAGTCGGACCCTGTGTTATTTGGATGAATGTATGCTATTGTATTCATTGTGTGACGTGGCGAGTGTAAGCCAACTATTTTACTCCTTCATCCCTGTATTTTACATGAGTTGTGCAAAGATACCACGCTTGCGATCATTCCAGAATGCGCTTATGTCTCTAAGTCATGCCTCGACACGTAGGAGATATAGTCGCATCCTGGGCATTACAATTACTATGTTGAGTCATCCAACAAGGACAACGACACGGATGGAATGGTTATGATGCAGGCGGTCCTGGCTGACGGGGAGCAAGAGGAAAAGCATGTTCTCAATTTCAAGAGATTGATGAATGGTTATTGAGTGCTCAATCGGAACTGGGATGGGGTCATTTGACGCCGACGGGCGACTACTTTGGCCCCATGCACTATTTGCTGACGATTTTCGTCCGCCCTTTCGGATGCAAAAATGTCTTCGACCACCTCTACCACGGTGTCCGGTCCTTTGATGACTACTTCATCTTGAAGAAGAATATCGTTGGAAGGATTGGATTTTAGATTATCAGAAGTGTACGACCGCAATGCAGATGCTTGCATATGGCACAACCACGCATACGTGGGAAAATACTTCCAGATGTCTGAGAGCACATGTGGAGACGCCATGGTCAGATTTGCTATTGTCGTGGTCTCGGTATTTGGACCTCGGTACTTGAGAGAACCAACCGCCCCAGACATTGAGAGGCTCTTGGCAATGTCGAAAGCGAGAGGGTGGCCAAGTTTGCTCATATCTCTTGACTGCATGCATTGGAGATGGAAGAACTGGCCAAAGCTCTACAAGGGCAAAATTAGGGTCATGTTAAGAAACCCACCACCATTCCAAGGTCTCGCAGTGACTTCAATGTGCTGCAGTCGTCTCCATTGTTTGCTAGGCTGACCAAAGAGAAAGCTCCTCCATGCAACTATACTGTCAAGGGACATGAATACAACATGGGCTATTATCTGATTGACGGGATCTATGCTCCGTGGGCTACCTCCATCTCTTACTTGTTGGTCAGAAAAAGTCTCACTTCCCCCAAAGACAAGATGCATTTAGAAATGATGTGGAGAGGACATTTGGAGTGCTCCAGACCTATTTTACACTCTATCATGGGCCTGCTAAACAATGGGATCTAGAGAACTTGCTGGAGGTGATGACATATTGCGTGATCATTCATAACATGATCGTGGAGGATGAGGATGAATATGTTGTCACAACTCTTGAATTTGATAACATGGGTGATCTATCAAACTTCCAAATCAGAACCTGGCGGCACGTTTGATGTGTTTGCTCAAATGCATCAACAAATCTAGCATCGAGCAACTCATGATCATCTCAAGGTAGATTTGATTGAACCTATGGGCGGTTAAAGGGGGCAACTAGAACATATGTGCTAGTTGATTTCAAGTTTGAACTACGATTAGTTTGAAAACTTTGTTGGATTGTAATATTTAAGTTAAGAACAACGATTTGATACACAGTTATTTTAAGCTTGCCTACTTAAAAAAAGACACAGAAGATTTGCAGCTATCTTTCGATAGTCATATCCCACATCAGTGTCCACGGACTATTCCTCACCAGTCAGACACGAATACAGTGTCCGATTGGAGGATTAGCGTTGGAGATGCCCTTAGGCCATTTCTAGTCCATCGCCTACTTTAGTTCTGCATATTTTGTAGGATTAAACTTTTATGTCTCTAGCTCATCCTCTAAACTTAATCCCCCAAAAATATGCACATAATTCTTTCCAAACACTAATGTAAGGTAGTTCATTGAATAATTAAACAACGGTATCACATTAAAACCAAACATGGCATAATTATACAACCCGTTAGCTAGTAAATTACCACTACATAGATAATAAACGATCTAAGGCATCAAGATAAACTAGATAAACTAAATACTAGACGTAGAAAATCTACTGCTCATCAACGTCGGAGGATATGGGGATAATTCCCACGCCGAAGGGGTCAGCCTCGTTGCCGTTGGTTCTTGAATGTGACATTCAGATGAAACCCCAAATACATCTGTGGAAACATGAACACCAATATGATCCCTAGTCATGCCTCTAAGAGCTCATGTATTGATGATGATGATCTTGTTTTCCTGATGATGAGCATTGTTATTGTAACAAGGATGTTATCAATAATAAGAATACATTGTTGTCGGAATAATGGTGTTGGATAGACCCAACTTATGAATTAATGAGAGATGTTATCATTGTTATGTTGTCAATATTTTCATATAACTTGTTCATGATTACTAAATTCCTTAGACCTTAAGAATATCGTGCCTTCCTTAGACCATGAGAATATCGGATGCCAACATGTCGGATGGTTACTATGGGGTTACAGAACGTCACTCTATAACTGGATGTGAATAAAAGTGAACTATGGGTGTACTACAAACGTATGTCGCAATATCGATAGTTCAAGACTGGGATTTGCACCTCTCACGATAGAGAGATACTCTCTGTGCCCACTCAGTATTACAGTGTAGTTATCGTCTGGCCAGACACTTGTGAGTATGATCGTGTGGTACCGGAACACGGACACGAGTAAAGGGAACAAAATCGGTAACGAGGATAACCGGTATAGTGATCAAGGAGTTGATCATGAGGATGCCAATGATCTCACCTCGGGTTTTGCAAATGTATCACTGACAAAAGGCAATGGTATTTAGAATAAATTTTCGCTAGAGAACTTCGTGAATATGCAGGAGTTAATAAGGGTGTCCAGATCTCTTTGCTAACTATTGACTGGAAAGGGTTCCGGGTCATGTTCGCTTATTTTCGAACTTGTAGGGTCACATGCGTATAAGGTACTAGTCATGATTACCGAAGAAATGAGAAGTGATTAAATGAGCAACCAAAGAGTTTCGGAGAGTTTTGAAAGTGTTTCAGATGGTTCCAGGAATTCCATAAAGGTATAACATGATTTTCTAAGGTCCAAATTTATATACGATAAGTTTTTAGGGGTCTCAGAATGGGTCCGGAGACATCCAAAAAACACATGATTTCATCCGTGGAAGAAAGTTATAAAGAACCTTCATAAGATGACCACTCCTAGTGAGCTCCACACGGCCCAAAAGGGGCGCCACCCTCTATGGCAGGCCCTAGCGTGAATAGGAATTGTGTGTGTGTGTGTGTGGAGGGATCCCTATTGCAACACACCAATCCAAAGCGGATCTCTCCCGCACAACTCCATGCTCTCCCGGTCTAATTGGCCTAAGTGTTTATGTTAATTAGAAGCGCTCTAATATTGGTCTATTTGGTTTAATATAAGTAGACTCCTAATTAGATGAGAAGTGCCGCTAGTCTCTCTCTCTCTCTCTCTCTCTCTCTCTCTCTCTCTCTCTCTCTCTCTAGTTTTCTTGGAGCTCTTGTACTTGGAGGTCAAAGCCATGTCAGACTATACCGCAGAACGCGTGGATACCTCAGAGGGGTCGTACACTTTGTCTCCCATCTCAGAGAACTTTCTCGCGGCTGGGAGGTGTAACCTAGTTGCGAGAAATCGTTGCACTGGACTGATTCTTCATTGCTTCCGCTACTCTGCTCATCAGTGAGTTTGATCGTTATCGCCATCTTCATAGAGTTGTTGGGTGTGATACTGTAGCATAATTTTTTGTTGCATATCCCATTCCCCTACACATTGGTGCTACTCCTATGCCTTCGCCATTAAGAGGGGCCGGATACCGTTGCACCCTCCGGTTGGAAAAGCTCGTTTGCACCCACTAACTAATACCTTCTTGTCAGTATTGAATTCTTCATGCTTTCGCCTTGCTTTGTAGTCATTTTCTATGAGTAATCGGTCCGAACTCAATTTCAAGAAAAAACTCTATCTCGCCCTTGCACCCAATAGTGGCAAACCAGGCAGAAGTTTCAATCTCCATCCCGTCTTCTTCCTCCTCTAATGTCGACTCCGATGAGCTCAGAGGTTGGGCGGCAGCAATGCAGGCCACACGTTGGGCCTCAGGGCACTCGGGTGTGAGCTGCGCATACCAAGTCACACGATGGCATGCCATGGCAAGCTCAAATGGGGACCACAACACAATGAAGTGGCACGGGGACAAGGAGGTGAAGCGTCCCGGGCAAAGAGTCATTGAGGAGGAAGCAGGCTCAGATGAGGGCGATGGTGATGCGCGGGAAACTAGGTCGAGCGAGAATGACGACGGTATGGGGAGCTTGATGGGATGGGGATGACAACAGTCGAGGTCAGGAATAATAACCTCAAGCTCGATGAGGACGGTGATGATGGTTGGGGGCGGGGACAAGGAGGCACTGATGAGGAGCGATGACGATTCCTGTTATTGCACCGGGGAGCTTGAGCTTGGTTCCGACAAAGGGTTTATCAGGGCCAGCGGTAGCGGGAATGGGAGTGGGGAGAGGTTGCGTGGGCTTGGATTTGGGGGTGGTTATGCTAAGATTCATAGTCGGAGTCGAGCCTATTGGCCAACCATGGCCGCCATATCATGAATGCGGGAGAGAAGCTTATTCCCCCATTTTCTTATCTCAAAGCAAATAGGTGCTAGAGGGTATGTTTTAGAAAATGAAAAGCTTTTTTTGGAATACAAGAAAATGGGGAAAGGTTTAGGTGGGTGTTAATTCTCTAAAGCTATTTTTTTGGAGGACTAAAGGGAAATGAATGATGGGCTCGAGATGCTTCTAGCATGTATGATGTTTTGTTATTTTTTGAAAATCCAATTTGGCTCCCGGGTGCACGTGCTCTTGTGCGCGAAAATTATTTTTGAAATGTCAAAAAAATCTCAACAAAAATTCTATGTGTTTCATGGTCACATCCAAATGCTGTCTACATATTTTTAGGCAAAAATGTTAAGCATTTTGGCCTATGAAAAAAAATTGAACACCAAATGTCACCTCAAATTTGTTTTCTTCATCGACGAAACATTGCTGCTCTGTTTCACATGATTTTTTTTATGGATGCTTGCGACACTAACACGAACATCTACAAAAAAAAGTTTAGAATTTTATATGAACATTTACTATTTTTTTCCAGCTACTGTTCACACGGGAGCAAATGCTCCTGGGAGCAAAAACACCTTACCTGTTATTTTTTCTTCTTCTTCCACCTAGGCAGCTTCGGTCTTATATAACTTTTTTTGTTTGCTAGCGGGATCCTTTGTATGCGTACGACAGTGTTGGTTGTGCATCATAATTGTGTAAATGTCGGGTGTGTATTCATCATATTTCTATCCGTTTGATACTGCAGTATGAATCAATAAAAAAAACACCATTTGTCGAGAAAAAAACTGTTACGTTTTGCGCACATAATAGATGCAACTCTAAGGGCATGTACAATGGTTCTAGCTTAAGGATGCCACGTAAGATAAATGATGAGGTGGAGGAGAGAGAAATCATAAGAGAAGGCTTGTCTTATCTTATTTAAGAGAAGACAAGAGATGATAGCTTAGCACAATTTTTCTCACCATGTTTTTAGGAATAACTAATTATTGAAGATAAGACTAAGAGATGACCCATTGTAGACTTGTTTTTTTGTCATCTCTAATTTACATGCAAAACTTAAGATAAGACTATCTTATCAACCATTGTACATGCCCTAAGCAACTCACCTCCTTTGCCATGCCGTTACAGCGCACCCATAATTGATACCACCACCATATTACAGTCAGCAAGGAAGCACAACTAGACCCTCCTCATCCGCTCTCTCTCCCTTTCAGCTTTCCGACTTAAAAGTAGTGAACATAGTTTAGCCAGGGAGGCCCCGGACATGACACCACTAGCAGGTCGCAAGTTGCAACACCCGTTGTTTTCGTGGCAACTTTTGAATTTCTCGGGACAAAACCAGCCGGCCAGCACCGCGGCGTGGGGGGATCAGGGCGGGGAGGGAAGCAAAACAAACGTTGCGTGGGGGATCAGGGCGGTGATGTATCATCAACGGTGGAATATCGGTTGGTGCCGGACTGGAACAGGGGGACTCATTTGGACCGCCTTTCCGCAACACCTGCATTCCCCATGTTGGCCATTTCTCCCCCGCGCATTATGCAGTGTCGGATTCTTAAATTCCTCGGGTCCAACTTCGTCAAAAGCTGGCCACGAGAGTTGCCTGAGACCTGCACTTGTCAAGATGCCTAGAAATTATAGTTGGGAATCTATATATCCGATCAAGTGTATGTGCCCATACCAGCGAACATTACGTACCACGGTGCTAGTACTATACCGAAAATAATCCCACGTGTATATACCTGTCGTGTTCATATTTCAGAATTCAGACACACGCTTAAGGCTAAAGCAGGTCTATCCAGAGAATAATCATTTGTACAGAAATATTTATATAGCCGTCAAATTTATATTTGAAACACACGTGTATAGAGAGAATAATCCTAGGTCTATCCAGTGCTTACAGTTGGTTTACTAGAGCAAAATAAACTCCATATCTACAAATCATTCTTTTCCCTTTTCAAATGGGTATATACTACACCCATCCGATCAAAAATAAGTGTCGTAGTTTCGAACTGGAACTAGTTCAAAACTGCGACACTCATTATGGATCAAAGGTAGTAATAGTATATAATAATCATCCTTAAGGCTCGGATGATGATACGGCTAAGCGATCAAATCCACGCAATCTATGTAAACTAATCACCGCGTGGTTAGTAAGGAAGGCTTAAACCCTGGCCGTTTAGCCAAGATGGGTACATGCCGTAGGATTACCATTGATGCGTCGTGCAGACAAGCTGGCTCCACTACATTAAGACAGGGAGAATGATTATATTACTTATCTATGCTCGACAAGATCAGTATCTGAACAACTGTTTGGTGTGTAAGCAAAGTTGTGAATTAGCTTTTCGTGTTGAAAATTCCATCATAAGTTGTCGTCCTATTTTATTGCGGGAGTCTTTGCCACTTTTAGTTGCAGAATGGCATTGTTAGCTAATTGTGTTTCCGACAAAATAAAAGATAATCATGTCGACATGGTCGTTGAATTGTATCTCCGTCCACCAAAGCCACACATGAAGAAAAAACCCCGACAAAACAATGTTTGTCGATGAGGTCTCTTTTGTAAGAGTTACTATTCATTAAGAGAAGTAAAAAATGGTTAAGATGATGACAAGTGACTTCGCACGAAAGTGAAATGAAAAATCTCAACTAGAATAAGAGAATAGAGACTAGAACGATATGTATGGCTACAAAGGCGGGGAGGAGACAAAGCTCACTTCAGTGATCTCATCAAATCAATCAAAACCGAGTAGATCTTCGGTTTTCATTTTCATCAAACCGTCATATTGGAACAAATTGTCTACCAACAAAGGATTGCGGGCTTATCAAAACATTAGGCCATGTTGCAACTCGGTCAAACCGGATCATATTGGGCATGCACTTGATGGGCACGACCAACCACCAGTCCCTCCAAGAGGTGCCAAGTCCAAGGACAACACCACATGGGAGTGTATGTTGAATACGCACCATCACCATTCCATCCTAGAGAGGAGCTGACGTTTCCCACTGAGTTGCATGGGAGCGGAGAGCACATTGCCTCAGCTACGTGTTCAAGATGGGAGTGGTGCTTGTGAGTGTCAGTATCATCTATACTAGGCTTCGATCTAATGTAAAGCTTCCACTTGCGACTATGTCGCAAATCGCCCTCTCGAGCCTCTCACTAGAGAACGGATAACCACGACCACTGTGTGCTCATCACTACCGTTTCCACACACTCGATTCGCACCTGCATATTTGAGTGTTAGTATCTAGAATTGTCATGTCGGGCCATCTCATAGACCGATGCACACCCAACCTCTCCCGTCACGTCGCCAACGAAATCTGCAACTATAACCACCATTCAAGTCGGGCACCACGTCGAACCTCTAGTTAGCGAGCACCCATCGTTAAGCACGTGAGATTGCCGTATACAATCCTGACATCTCTAGCCAATATTACCACCCAAATCTTAGCGTGTCAGGCCGCCTCATAGCCTGATGCACACTGGGGCTATCGCCCCGGCTCCCTTTGCCATCCTTACACGAACCAAAAAGAGTGACGCCTCCATGTCAAAACCAGCAGTTGGCATACTGCGATTGACCATTGAGAGAGCTTTGTCATCAAAATTATCAAGTGGCAGCAAGAAAAGTGATAGGGGAGGAGAACGGGTCGGTGGCGGCTAGGGTTTCTTTCATGTCCCCCCCTCCCCCCATGAGAATGACACATGTGACTTTGTTTTGTTCAAGAGGTTCATCCTCGCCAGCTATGCCCACTTCTTAAAGGAGCATGAATGAGAGCATGCTCACCTCATCATGCAACGTGTGGTCCTAGATCATATTGTTCAATTTTATTACTTGAATTGCATTATGCACCTCCCTGGCCATAAGCTTCAACCGGATGGACGCCGTCATCAAAAGGACCTTGTCCTTCGGTCTGTGCAAGATAGCCAACATATAGAGCCAATGTGCACATCATGAATAACCTGTACAAGATATGAAATAATATTTTATTAAAAAACACATCATTCTTGAATAACCACAAAGACCAATATAAAGTCGTCACTCCTACGAGGATGCGCTGGACTCGAACAAAACTTGCCCTATTTTATGGACACCATTATTTGTTGCCAAGTTTCACCACTACTTGATTATATACAAGTTTGGTCTGACAAAAGGGTGGATTTTATTAACTCAAAATGAAGCATCAAGTGGCGCACCACTTTCAATCCACGTCACTTGTATTTTTTTCGAAGTACCGGTGGCATGGGCATATTTTGTATGCCACCAGTGGCTTGGTTATGTTTTCACATGCCACAAGTGTGTGGACCTATTGTCCTGACCAAGAATAAGTTAGTGGTGTTGTGTGAGATATATCAGACACCGTTGGTACTGCAACTAGTGCTGGTATGGCATATGTTGGGAAATGTAGTAGAAAACAAGAAAAATCGCCATGCGATCAATCGGGAACACTAGGAAGATACGATAAACGGCTTGGATCAGATCATTATCCACTCCGAGCTGTAGCGGAAGCAGTCGAGTTAGTGCATATCGTACTTGGAGTCCCTCGAATCTTAGATGAACGATCCCATGAACCATCCAAGAACAGTACCTCGAACGGAAGACCAAAGCACGACCTCTACACATATTGCAAGCGTACGGTCTTCACGATCTGGCAGCGCTTCACCGTCCAGAGCTAATCGTCGCCGGAGAAACAGAGGGAGGAGATTGGAACCATGCTGGGCTTATAATTATGAGGATTATAGGAACTAGATCTAGCTCTAATTAGAAGAACTAGAACTAGACGAGGCTCCAAAACTTGTGTCATCAAAAGTGCCCAAAACTCTAGTATATATAGGTTGGAGGGGACATGGAGAGGCCACAAGGAGGGTAGGGGATCCCCTCCCCCCCACTCCAATTGGGCGCCCCAAGAGGCTAAGGGGGGCGCCTCCCCCTATTGGGCCCTTATGGCCTAATTCTCCTTCCACCACTTGGGCTTTTAAGGCCTGTTGATATTAAAATAAATATAAAAGCCTCCTAACTATTACTAGAGCCTTTCATATTAATTTAACATCATTGAAAACATTTTCCACTTGTATATTATTTATCAGAAATACCCGGTATTGCCCGATAAACTCCAAAACCCTTCCGACGACCTCGAAACGCTTCTGGTTCCTCTCAAAACTATTCTGGATATTAATGAAACTATTTCACAAATATATTCTCATTATTCCCATCCTACTAACACTCAACAGATCGTGATTACCTTAAGCTTGTGACCCTAGAGGTTCAGTAAAACATAGACATAAACAAAGTTTGATGACCGATAGCAGAACTGTGGATGTCCATATCGATCCTATGAGTACACGAAATAACATTCGAGTGAACTCTGGTTATAATGTGATATTACCTTTGCTATGCGATACTTTATAAAACCTGAGGTGGGATATATCGGTATCCCCTTGAGTCATTGCTACCTCTCGAGCATGCGTTGTTTTTCCCTTGAAGATGAAAGGGTGATGCAGCAAAGTAGCGTAAGTATTTCCCTCAGTTTTTGAGAACCAAGGTATCAATCCAGTAGGAGACTACATGCAAATACCTCATACATGCACAAACAAATAAGAACCTTGCAACCAACGCGATAAATGTGTTGTCAATCCCTTCTCAGCCACTTGCAAAAGTGAGATCTGATAGTGATAATAAGATAAATATTTTTGGTATTTTTGTTGTATAGATTGAAAAGTAAAGATTGCAAAATAAAAGAACAGTAAAGATAACTAGTTGATGGAAGATAAATATGATGGAAGATAGACCCGGGGCCCATAGGTTTCACTAGTGGCTTCTCTCAAGATAGCATATTCTACGGTGGGTGAACAAACTACTGTCGAGCAATTGATAGAAAAGCGCATAGTTATGAGAATACCTAGGCATGATCATGTATATAGGCATCACGTCCATGACAAGTAGACCAAAACGATTAGGCATCTACTACTATTACTCCACACATCGACCGCTATCCAGCATGCATCTAGAGTATTAAGTTCATAAGAACAGAGTAACGCCTTAAGCAAGATGACATGCTGTAGAGGGATAAACTCATGCAATATGATATAAAACCCATCTTTTTATTCTCGATGGCAACAATACAATACGTGACTTGATGCCCCTGCTGTCACTGGGAAAGGACACCGCAAGATTGAACCCAAAGCTAACGACTTCTCCCATTGCAAGAAAGATCAATCTAGTAGGCCAAACCAAACTGATAATTCGAAGAGACTTGCAAAGATATTTAAATCATGCATAAAAGAATTCAGAGAAGAATCAAATATTGTTCATAGATAATCTTGATCATAAACTCACAACTCATCGGATGTCGACAAACACACCACAAAAAGAATTACATCGAATAGATCTCCAAGAAGATCGAGGAGAACTTTGTATTGAGATCCAAAGAGAGAGAAGAAGCCATCTAGCTAATAACTATGGACCCGAAGGTCTGTGGTAAACTACTCACAACTCATCGGAGAGGCTATGGTGTTGATGTAGAAGCCCTCCGTGATCGATTCCCCCACCGGCGGAGCTCCGAAAAGGCCCCAAGATGGGATCTCACGGGTACAAAAGGTTGCGGCGGTGGAATTAGGGTTTCGTGGTGCTCGGATGTTTTCAGGGTATATGAGTATATATAGGAGGAAGAGGTACGTCGGTGGAGCTACGAGGGGCCCACGAGGGTGGGGGCGCGCCTACCCCCCTGGGCGCGCCCTCCTGCCTCGTGGCCGCCTCGTGGCTTCCCTGGCGTGTACTCCAAGTCTTCTGGGTGGCGTTTGTTCCAAAAACGATCCTTGCGAAGGTTTCATTCTGTTTGGACTCCGTTTGATATTCCTTTTCTGTGAAACACTGAAATAGGAAAAAACCATCAATTTGCACTGGGCCTCGGGTTAGTAGGTTAGTCCCAAAAATAATATAAAAGTGCATAATAAAGCCCATTAAACATCCAAAATAGATAATATAATAGCATGGAACAATAAAAAATTATAGATACATTGGAGATGTATCAAGCATCCCCAAGCTTAATTCTTGCTCATCCCCGAGTAGGTAAATGATAAAAACAGATTTTTTTTTGATGTGGAATTCTAACCAACATAATTATCAATGTAATTTTCTTTATTGTAGCATGAATGTTCAGATTCGAAAGATTCCAGACAAAAGTTTAATATTGACATAAGAATAATAATACTTCAAGCATATTAACAAAGCAATTATGTCTTCTCAAAATAACATGGCCAAAGAAAATTCATCCCTACAAAATCATATAGTCTGGCTATGATGTATCTTCATCACACAAAATATTTAAATCATGCACAACCCCGGTTTTAGCCAAGCAATTGTTTCATACTTTAATTTTTCAAACTTTTTCAACTTTCACGCAATACATGAGCGTGAGCCATGGATACAACACTATAGGTGGAATAGAGTGGTGGTTGTGGAGAAGACAAAAAGGAGGAAGATAGTCTCACATCAACTAGGCGTATCAATGGGCTATGGAGATGCCCATCTATAGATATCAATGTGAGTGAGTAGGTATGGCCATGCAACGGATGCACTAGAGCTATAAGTGTTGAAAGCTCAACAAAAGAAACTAAGTGGGTGTGCATCCAACTCGCTTGCTCACGAAGACCTAGGGCATTTTGAGGAAGCCCATCATTGGAATATACAAGCCAAGTTCTACAATGAAAATTCCCACTAGTATATGAAAGTGACAACATAGGAGACTCTCTATCATGAAGATCATGGTGCTACTTTGAAACACAAGTGTGGAAATAGGATAGTAGCATTGCCCCTTCTCTCTTTTTCTCTCATTTTTTCGTGGGCCTTCTCTTTTTTTCCTTTTTTATGGCATCTGTTTTTTCTATTTTTTTCGTCCGGAGTCTCATCCCGACTTGTGGGGGAGTCATAGTCTCCATCATCCTTTCCTCACTGGGATAATTCTCTAATAATGAAGATCATCACACTTTTATTTACTTAGAACTCAATACTTACAACTCGATGCTTAGAACAAAATATGACTCTATGTGAATGCCTCTAGCGGTGTACCGGGATGTGCAATGAATCAAGAGTGACATGTATGAAAAATTATGCATGGTGGCCTTGCCACAAACACGATGTCAACTATATGATCATGCATGGCAATATGACAACGATGAAGCGTGTCATAATGAACGAAACGGTGGAAAGTTGCATGGCAATATATCTCGGAATGGCTATGGAAATGCCATGATAGGTAGGTATCGTGGCAGTTTTGAGGAAGGTATATGGTGGGTGTATGGTACCGGCAAAAGTTACGCGGTACTAGAGAGGCTAGCAATGGTGGAAGGGTGAGAGTGCGTATAATCCATGGACTCAACATTAGTCATAAAGAACTCATATACTTATTGCAAAAATCTACAAGTTATCAAAACAAAGCACTAAACGCATGCTCCTAGGGGAAGGGTTGGTAGGAGTTAACCATCGCACGATCCCGACCTCCACACAAAGGAAGACAATCAATAAATAAATCATGCTCCAACTTCATCACATAACGGTTCACCATACGTGCATGCTACGGGAATCACAAACTCTAACACAAGTATTCCTCAAATTCACGATTACTCCACTAGCATGACTCTAATATCACCATACTCATATCTCAAAACAATCATCAAGTATCAAACTTCTCATACTATTCAATGCACTTTATATGAAAGTTTTATTATACCCATCTTGGATGGCTATCATATTAGGACTAAATTTATAACCAAAGCAAATTACCATGCTGCTCTAAAGGACTCTAAAAATAATATAAGTGAAGCATGAGAGATCAATAATTTCTATAAAATAAAACCACCGTCGTGCTCTAAAAAGATATAAGTGAAGCACTAGAGCAAAAACTATCTAGCTCAAAAGATATAAATGAAGCACATAGAGTATTCTAATAAATTCCGACTCATGTGTGTCTCTCCCAAAAGGTGTGTAAAGCAAGGATGATTGTGGTAAACTAAAAAGCAAAGACTCTAATCATACAATACGCTCCAAGCAAAACACATATCATGTGGTGAATAAAAATATAGTATCAAGTGAAGTTACCGATGAATGAAGACGAAAGAGGGGATGCCTTCCTGAGGCATCCCCAAGCTTAGGCTTTTGGTTGTCCTTGAATTTTACCTTGGGGTGTGCTACATCTTGAGCTTGCGTTGTATTCCCTCGAAGAGGAAAGGGAGATGCAGCACAGTAGCGTAAGTATTTCCCTCGGTTTTTGAGAACCAAGGTATCAATCCAGTAGGAGACTACGCGCGAGTCCCTCGCACCTGCACAAACAAATAAGAACTTCGCAGCTAACGCGATAAGGGGTTGTCAATCCCTTTACGGTCACTTACGAAAGTGAGATCTGATAGAGATGATAGATTATATTTTTGGTATTTTTAGTTTATAAGAACAGCAGATAAAAGCGGTAAAAGTAAAGTAGATGTAGATTGATATGTTGAGAATAGACCCGGGGGCCATAGTTTTCTCTAGTGGCTTCTCACATGATAGCGATATTCTACGGCGGGTAAACAAATTACTGTCGAGCAATTGATAGAAAAGCGAATAATTATGAGACTATCTAGGCATGATCATTGTATATATGCATCACGTCCGAGACAAGTAGACCGACTCCTGCCTGCATCTACTACTATTACTCCACACATCAACCGCTATCCAGCATGCATCTAGTGTATTGAGTTCATAAGAACAGAGTAACGCCTTAAGCAAGATGACATGATGTAGAGGGATAAACTAAAGCAATATGATATAAACCCCATCTTTTTATCCTCGATGGCAACAATACAATACGTGCCTTGCTGCCCCTACTATCACTGGGAAAGGACACCGCAAGATTGAACCCAAAGCCAAGCACTTCTCCCATTGCAAGAACTATAGATCTTGTAGGCCAAACCAAACCAATAATTCGAAGAGACTTGCAAGGATATTATGAGCACACATAAAAAGTTCAGAGAAGAACCAAATATCTTTCATAGATAACCTTGATCATAAACTCACAATTCATCGGATCTCGACAAACACACCACAAAAAGAGATTACATCGAATAGATCTCCTCGAAGACTGAGGAGAACTTTGTATTGAGATCCAGAGAGAGAGAAGAAGCCATATAGATACTAGCTATGGACCCGAAGGTCTGTGGTAAACTACTCACAACTCATAGTGAGGGCGATGATGATGATGATGATGAAGGCCTCTGTGATGGATCCCCCTCCGGTGGAGCTTCGGAATAGGCTCCGAGATGGGATCTCCACGGGAATAGATGGTACGGCGGTAGAATTAGGGTTTTGTCTCTGTTCTCGGAGTTTCTGGGGTACGTAGACTTATATAGGAAGAAGGAGGGCACCGGGGGCGCTCGAGGGGGCCACGAGGCATGGGGACGCGCCCTGGGAAGGGGGGCGCGCCCCCCACCCTCGTGGGCCAGCCCTCTGCCCCCTGACGTGGTTCTCAAGTTCTTCGTGCGTGATTTTCTCCAAAAATATCTCTCGCGAAGGTTTCATTCCGTTTGGACTCCGTTTGATATTCCTTTTCTGCAAAACCCTGAAACAGGCAAAAAAACAGCAATTTGGACTGGGCCTTTGGGTTAGTAGGTTAGTCCCAGAAATGATATAAAAGTGAATGATACAGCCCATTAAACATCCAAGACTTCATAAATAATAGCATGGAATAATAAAAAATTATAGATACGTTGGAGACGTATCAAGCATCCCCAAGCTTAATTCCTGCTCGTCCTCGAGTAGGTAAATGATAAAGAAAGAATTTTTGATGTGGAATGCTAACCAATATAGTTTTTCATTGTAATTCTCTTAATTGTGGCATGAATGTTCAGATATGAAAGATTCAAGATAAAAGTCTATATTGACATAAGAAATAATAATATTTCGAGCATACTAACAAAGCAATCATGTTTTCTCAAAATACTATGGCTAAAGAAAGTTATCCCTACAAAATCATATAGTCTGGCTATGCTCCCTCTCTGGCTATGCCCCCTCTTCATCACACAAAATATTCATATAATGCACAACCCCGATTTCAGCCAAGCATTTGTTTTCATACTCTATCTTTTCAAACCTTTCAACTTTCACGCAATACATGAGCGTGAGCCATGGATATAGCACTATGGGTGGAATAGAGGGGGTTGTGGAGAATACAAAAAGGAGGGAGATAGTCTCACATTGACTAGGCATATCAACAGGCTATGGAGATGTCCATCAATAGATATCAATGTGAGTGAGTAGGGATTGCCATGCATCGGATGCACTAGAGCTAAGTATGAATGAAAACTCAACAAAAGAAACTAGTGGGTGTGCATCCAACTTGCTTGCTCATGAAGACCTAGGGCATTTGAGGAAGCCCATCGTTGGAATATACAAGCCAAGTTCTAAAATGAAAATTCCCACTAGTATATGAAAGTGACTAAGCATGAGACTCTCTACAATGAAGAACATGGTGCTACTTTGAAGCACAAGTGTGGAAAAAAGATAGTAGCAATTGTCCCTTCTCTCTTTTCTCTCACTTTTTTGAAGAGGCTTTCTCCTCTCTTTTTTTATTTGCCCCTCTCTATTTTTTTTGGGCCATCTCCCCCTTTTTTTATTGGCCTTTCCCCACATGGGACAATGCTCTAATGATGATCATCACACTTTTTATTACAACTCGAAATTACAACTCGATACCATAACAAGTATGACTCTACACGAATGCCTCCGACGGTGTACCGGGATGTGCAATGAATCAAGAGTGACATATATGAAAAATTATGCATGGTGGCTTTGCCACAACTACGATGTCAACTACATGATCATGCATGGCAATATGACAATATGATGCGTGTCATATGAATGGAACCGTGGAAAATTGCATGGCAATATATCTCGGAATGGCTATGGAAATGCCATAATAGGTAGGTATGGTGGCTGTTTTGAGGAACAATATAGTGGCTGTTTTGAGGAAGGATATATAGTGGGTTTATGGCACCGGCGAAAGTTGCGCGGTATAAGAGAGGCTAGCAATGGTAGAAGGGTGAGAGTGTGTATAATCCATGGACTCAACATTAGTCATAGGAACTCATATACTTATTGCAAAAATCTACGAGTCATCAAAACAAAGCAATCAACGCATGCTCCCAGGGGGGGAGGTTGGTAGGAGTTAACCATCGCGCGCCCCCGACCTCCACACAATGGCTGGCACTCTACAAATACCTCATGCTCTAACTTCGTCACATAGCGGTTCACCATACGTGCATGATACGGGAATCACTAACCTTAACACAAGTATTTCTCAATTTCATAAGAACTCTACTAGCATGACTCTAATATCACTATCCTCATATCTCAAAACAATTATAAAGCATCCAACATCTCATCATATTCAATGCACTTGATGTGATTTTTTTTTACTACATTGACATTGGATGTTTATCATGTGAAGACTAGTTTCTTTAGCCTAAACACATTACCATGATGTTTTAATAGACACTCAAAAGGATATAAGTGAAGCATGAGAGTTCAACAATTTCTACAAAATATTACCACCACCGTGCTCTAAAAGATACTCCCTCCGTCCGAAAATACTTGTCATCAAAATGGACAAAAATGGATGTATCTAGAACTAAAATACAACTAGATACATCCCCTTTAATTTATTTTGATGACAAGTATTTCCGGACGGAGGGAGTATAAGTGAAGCACTAGAGCAAAAACTATTTAACTCAAAAGATATAAGTGAAGCACATAGAGTGTTCTAATAATTTCTAGGCCATATTTAACTCTCTCAAATAGGTATGTCCAGCAAGGATGATTGTGTCAAACTAACAAGCAAATACTCAAATTATACAAGACTCTCCAAGCAAAAGACATAACATGTTGCGAATAAAAATATAGCTCCAAGTATAGTTACCAATGGATGAAGACGAAAGAGGGGATGCCTTCCTGGGGCATCCCCAAGCTTAGGCTTTTGATTATCTTGAATTTACTTGGGGTGCCATGGGCATCCCCAAGCTTAGGCCTTTGCTACTCCTTGTTTCATAGTCCATCAAAGCAATACTCAAAACTTGAAAACTTCACAACACAAAACTTAGACAAAAATTCTCGTGAGCTCCGTTAGTATAAGAAAGCAAACCACTACTCAAAGGTACAGCAATGAATTCATTCTTTGTTTATATTGGTGTTAAACCTACTGTATTCCAGCTTCTCTATGGTTCATATCCTCCAATACTACTCATAGATGCATCGGAATAAGCAAACAACACGTGAAAAACAGAATCTGTCAAAAATAGAACAGTCTATAGTAATCTGCAGGTTTCGCCTACTTCCGGAACTCCAAAAAATTCAAACTAAATTGGTAAACTTGAGGAATTTATCTATCAATCATCTTAAAAAATAATCAACTAAAAAGCACGCCCAGTAAAATCTTAAGACTACTTTAGCGAGCGCTAACGATTCTGTTTTTCACAGCAAGATCACATAAACTTCACACAAGTCTTCCCAAAGGTTCTACTTGGCACAAACACTAAACAAAACATGAAAACACATCTAATCAGAGGCTAGATGCAATATTTATTCCCTAACAGAAAAAAAACAAAAACAAAAACATAAAGTTGGGTTGCCTCCCAACGAGCGCTATCGTTTTACGCCCCTAGCTAGGCACGATACAAGATAGGTCTAGGTATTGCCATCTTTGGAAGGCAATCCATAAGTGGCTCTCATGATAGATTCATATGGTAATTTAATTTTATTTCTAGTAAAGTGTTCCATGCCTTTCCTTAATGGAAATTGGAATCTAATATTTCCTTCCTTCATATCAATAATTGCACCAATCGTTCTAAGGAAAGGTCTACCAAGAATAATAGGACATGAAGGATTCCAATCTATATCAAGAACAATGAAATCTACGGGCACATAATTCCTATTGGCAACAATAAGAACATCATTAATTCTTCCCATAGGTTTCTTAATAGTGGAATCCGCAAGATGCAAATTTAAAGAACAATCATCAAGCTCATGGAATCCTAGCAAATCACACAAAGTTTTTGGCATAGTGCAGACACTAGCACCCAAATCACACAAAGCATAGCATTCATGATCTTTTATTTTTATTTTGATAGTAGGTCCCCATTCATCATAAAGATTTCTAGGGATAGAAACTTCCAACTCAAGTTTTTCTTCATAAGATTGCATCAAAGCATCAACTATGTGTTTGGTGAAAGCTTTATTTTGACTACAAGCATGCAAAGAATTTAGCACGGATTGCAACAAAGAAATACAATCAATCAAAGAGCAATTTTCATAATTGAATCCCTTGAAATCCAAAGTAGTGGGTTCATCACTATGCAAAGTTTTAATCTCTTCAATCCCACTTTTAGCAATTTTAGCATCAAGATCAAAAAACTCTGAATCATTGGGACACCTTAAAGCAGAATCATCTCCAATCCTATTTTCATCAAGATGAATACTAGAAAACAAGGATCTAATAGGAGACACATCAATAACTTTCAGATCTTCATCTTTATTTTCATGATAACTAGAAGAACACGATTTAATATAATCTTCTCTTTTAGCACGCATTCTAGCGGTCCTTTCTTTGTATTCATCAATGGAAATTCTCATGGCTTTGAGAGACTCATTGATATCATGCTTAGGTGGGATAGATCTAAGTTTCAAAGAATCAACATCAAGAGTAATTCTATCCACACTTCTAGCCAATTCATCAACCTTAAGCAATTTCTCTTCAAGCATAGCATTGAAATTCTTTTGCGAGATCATAAACTCCTTAACACTAGTTTCAAATTCAGAAGGCATCTTTCCATAAGAGTTGTTGTAGGAATTACCATAATTATTAGAGGAATTACTAGGAAAAGGCCTAGGATTAAAATTACCTCTATAAGGATTGTTACCAAAATTATTCCTACCAACAAAATTCACATCCAAAGATTCATTGTTATTCTCAATCAAAGTGGACAAAGGCATATCATTAGGATCAGAAGAAACACTCTTAGCAGCAAACAATTTCATAAGTTCATCCATCTTTCCACTCAAAACACTAATTTCTTCGATAGCATGCACTTTTTTACTAGTAGATCTTTCGGTGTGCCATTGAGAATAATTAACCATAATATTATCTAGGAGTTTGGTAGCTTCTCCTAAGGTAGTTTCCATGAAAGTGCCTCCCGCGGCCGAGTCTAAAAGATTTCTAGAAGCAAAATTCAAGCCAGCATAAAAGTTCTGAATAATCATCCATAGATTCAAACCATGTGTAGGGTAATTACGTATCATCAATTTCATTCTCTTCCAAGCTTGTGCAACATGCTCATGATCTAGTTGCTTAAAATTCATAATATCGTTTCTAAGAGAGATGATCTTAGCATGAGGGAAATACTTAGATGTAAAAGCATCTTTGCACTTATTCCACGAATCAATACTATTTCTAGTCAAAGAGGAAAACCAAGTTTTAGCACGATCTCTAAGTGAAAATGGAAATAACATCAATTTAACAATATCGTTATCCGTATGCCTTTCTTTTGCATATCACACAAATCAACAAAGTTGTTTAGATGGGTAGCGACATCTTCACTAGTAAGGCCGGAGAATTGATCTTTCATGACAAGATTCAACAAAGCAGCATTGATCTAATAAGATTCAGCATCGGTAATAGGAGCAATCGGAGTGCTAATAAAATCATTGTTGTTGGTATTGGAGAAGTCACACAATTTGGTATTGTTCTGAGCCATAGTGACAAGCAAGAAATCCAACACACACAAAAGCAAATGATACGTCTCCAACGTATCTACTTTTCCGAACACTTTTGCCCTTATTTTGGACTCTAACTTGCATGATTTGAATGGAACTAGCCCGGACTAACGCTGTTTTCAACAGAACTGCCATGGTGTTGTTTTTGTGCAGAAATAAAAAGTTCTCTGAATCGCCTGAAAATTAACGGAGATTTATTTCAGAAAATATAAAAATACTAGCAAGAATATCCACACCAAGGGGCCCACGGGCCGTCCTTGAGGGTGGGGGGCGCGCCGCCCTGCCTCGAGGGCAGCCTGGTGCCCCACCGACGTACCCCCAGGTCCTATATATTCCGTTTCGTGGAGAAAAAAATCAAGGAGAAAGAATTATCGCGTTTTACGAGATGGAGCCGCCGCTAAGCCCTAATCTCTCTCGGGAGGGCTGATCTGGAGTCCGTTCGGGGCTCCGGAGAGTGGAGATCGTCGCCATCGTCATCATCAACCTTCCTCCATCACCAATTCCATGATGCTCACCGCCGTGTGTGAGTAATTCCATCGTAGGCTTGCTGGACGGTGATGGGTTGGATGGGATCTATCATGTAATCGAGTTAGTTTTGTTAGGGTTTGATCCCTAGTATCCACTATGTTCTGAGATTGATGTTGCTATGACTTTGCTATGCTTAATGCTTGTCACTAGGGCCCGAGTGCCATGATTTTAGATCTGAACCTATTATGTTTTCATGAATATATGTGTGTTCTTGATCCTATCTTGCAAGTCTATAGTCACCTACTATGTGTTATGATCCGGCAACCCCGAAGTGACAATAATCGGGACCACTCCCGGTGATGACCATAGTTTGAGGAGTTCATGTATTCACTATGTGTTAATGCTTTGGTGCGGTACTCTATTAAAAGGAGGCCTTAATATCCCTTAGTTTCCAATAGGACCCCGCTGCCACGTGAGGGTAGGACAAAAGATGTCATGCAAGTTCTTTTTCATAAGCACGTATGAGTATATTAGGAATACATGCCTACATTGCATTGATGAAATGGAGCTAGTTCTGTGTCACCCTAGGTTATAACTTCTACATGATGAATTGCATCCGACGTAATTTCCCATCACCGATCCAATGCCTACGAGCTCTACCTATATTGCTAGCTGCTATTTACTTTTCCGTTGCTATCATCACAAAAACTACAAAAACACTATCTTTACTTTTATTGCTGCTATCACCACTATCATATTACTGTGCTACTAAACTATCTTGCTGCAGATACTAAGTTTCCAGGTGTGGTTGAATTGACAACTCAGCTGCTAATACTTAAGAGTATTCTTTGGCTCCCCTTGTGTCGAATCAACAAATTTGGTTTTAATACTTTACCCTCGAAAATTGTTGCGATCCCCTACACTTGTGGGTTATCAAGACTATTTTCTGGCGTCGTTGCCGGGGAGCATAGCTCAATTCTTTAAGTCACTTGGGATTTATATCTGCTTATCACTATGAAGAATTTGAAGGACTCAAAAACCAAGATCTTACCCTCAAATACGAGGGGAGGTAAGGAACTGCCATCTAGCTCTGTGCTTGATTCTCCTTCTGTTATGAGTAAACTTGCGACACCTACTCCTGCTATTGAATCTGATATGTCGTATGTCCTTGATGATGCTACTTCTGCTATGTATGATGAAACTACCTCTATGCCTGATACTGTGCCACTAGGTGAATTTCTAGATGAACAAATTGCTAAGGTTAGGGAGAGTGCAAATGTTGATGATATTTATGAAAGTCATGATGAAACTACTCCCAATAGACATGAATTGCCTGTTGTGCCTGAGGGTTATGTTATGGATGAAGAAACTGCTAGAGACTTTCTTGCTTGCAATGATAGATATGATCTTAAGAAGTTATTAGCTAAGTTGAAAGAAAAGTCCTTGAATGCTAGAATGAAACATGACCCTGCTTTTGCTACTTCACCTATATGTGTCACTGATAAGGATTATGAATTCTCTGTTGATCCTGAGTTAATTACTTTGGTTGAATCTGATCCTTTCCATGGCTATGAGTCTGAAACTGTTGTGGCACATCTTACCAAGTTGAATGATATAGCCACCGTATTTACCAATGATGAAAAGATCCGCTACTACTATATCCTTAAGTTGTTTCTGTTTTCTTTAAAGGGTGATGCTAAGACTTGGTTTAATTCTTTTGATCCTGGTTGTGTGCGTAGTCCCCAGGATATGATGTATTACTTCTCTGCTAAATATTTTCCCGCTCATAAGAAACAAGCTGTTTTACGGGAAATATATAACTTTGCTCAAACCGAAGAAGAGAGTCTCCCACAAGCTTGGGGGAGGGGGCTTCTCCAGTTACTTAATGCTTTGCCTGATCATCCTCTTGAGATGCATGATATACTTGATCTCTTTTATAATGGACTAACCGATGCTTCCAGAGACCACCTGGATAGTTGTGCTGGTTGTGTTTTCAGGGAAAGAATAGTGGAACAAGCTGAATTACTATTGAATAATATGCTAGCCAATGAATATAATTAGACACTTCCTGAACCAGCCCCTAAACCAACTCCGAAGAAGAGGGGTGTTCTATTTCTCAGTCCTGAAGACATGCAAGAGGCAAAGAAATCTATGAGAGAAAAAGGTATTAAAGTTGAAGATGTTAAGAATTTACCGCCTATTTAAGAAATACATGGTCTTAATAACCCGACACAGGTAGTAAAGGTAAATTCTCTTTATAGATTTGATGAAAGCGATATTCCTCGTTATAAGTCTGCTAGCCAATGCTTAGATGAGTTTGACAATTTTATTGTGAAACAAGAAAACTTCAATGCTTATGTTGGTAGACAATTACAACACAATGCTTATATGATTGAACGCTTGAGTGATTATCTGTCTAATGCTAAGGATGAACTGAAACTTATTAGTATACATGCTTCCATGGTCACCACTCAATTAAAACAAGTACTTAAGGCTCAGAATGATTTGCTAAATGAATTAAATAGTAAGAATAATGACTATGTTGTTAGAGTTGCAACTAGAGGTGGTAAAATGACTCAGGAACCTCTGTATCCTGAAGGCCACCCTAAGAGAATTGAGCAATATTCTCAGAGAGCTAATTTAGATGCACCTAGTTCTTCTAAGAAGAAGAAAAAGAAAAATGATAAGACTTTGCATGCTTCTAGTGAACCTGTAGCTCACCTATCTGAGAATCCCAATGATATATCTGTTTCTGATGCTGAGACACTATCTGGTAATGAACACGAACCTAGTGATAATATTAATGATGATGTTCATGTCGATGCTCGACCTAGCAATGATAATTATGTAGAGATTGAACCTGCTGTTGATCTTGATAACTCACAATCAAAGAATCAATGTTATGATAAAAGAGACTTTGTTGCTAGGAAGCACGGTAGGGAAAGAGAACCATGGGTTCAGAAACCCGTGCCTTTTCCTCTGAAACCATCCAAGAAAAAGGATGATGAAGATTTTGAGCGCTTCACTGAAATGATTAGACCTATCTTTTTGCGTATGCGTTTGACTGATGTGCTTAAAACAAATCCTTATGCCAAGTATATGAAAGACATTATCACCAACAAAAGAAAGATACCTGAAGTAGAAATCTCCACCATGCTTGCCAATTACACTTTTGAGGGTGGAATGCCTAAGAAATTAGGAGATCCAGGAGTACCTACTATACCTTGCTCCATTAAGAGACACTATGTTAAAACTGCTTTGTTTGATCTTGGAGCCGGTGTTAGTGTTATGCCTCTCTCTTTATATCGTAGACTTGACTTGAGTAAGTTGACACCTACTGAAATATCCTTGCAAATGGCTGATAAATCAACTGCTATACCTGTCGGTATTTGTGAGGATGTGCCTGTTGTAATTACAAATGTTACTATTCTAACGGACTTTGTTATACTTGATATTCCCGAAGATGATAGTATGCCTATTATTCTTGGAAGACCTTTTTTGAATACTGCAGGGGCTGTTATTGATTGCAACAAGGGCAATGTCACTTTTCATGTCAATGGTAATGAGCATACGGTGCACTTTCCGAGGAAACAACCTCAGATCTTTAGTATCAATTATATTGGAAAAACTTCAACTATTACTATTGGAGGTTTTGAGTTTCCTATTCCTACTATCAAGAAGGCATATCACATACTTATTGTTGGGGACATACATATCCCCATTGAGGTAACATAGTGTTATTCGAAAATTCTCCGGTTTCATGTTACTCGAAAAGAGTTTATTAACAAGACTTGATCAACCTTGTTAATGGATTCCTTTTGATGAACATGGGATAGGTGAATTTAGATAGCACAAATATTTTGTACCCTCCTTTTACTTTCTGTTAATTAGGTTAAATAAAACAAAAATAGCATTATCTATCTATTTCCAGACTTATCCATGCAATAGAAAATATCCCGAAAATAAAAGTTCCCCAAATGCCATGAAAATGAAATATGATTTTTTCTGGAATATTTAAGAAATTATGGCACTGAACACACAGCGAGGGGAGCCAGCACCTGGCCTCGAGGGCACAGGGCGCGCCCCCTGCCTCGAGGGCCCCACGTGGCCCCCCTCCACTTATCATTTCACCCATGCTCTTTTTCTTCCTCCCAAAAAAATCCCCAACCAGCTCAAACCCGAGTTCTAGCTCGTTTTGCTACCATTTTCGATCTCCTTGCTCAAAGCACCATTCATCAAACTGTTTGGGGAGATTGTTCCTTGGTACGTGACTCCTCCATTGGTCAAATTAGTTTTTGTTCTAGTGCTTTATTTGTTGCAAATTTGTGCTGCTGTGGTGACCTTGTTCTTGAGCTTGCATGTCAAATTTTCGTGGTCCCAAGTAGTTCTAATGCATGATATAGCTTCTAGGCACTTATAGGAGTTGTTGCTATCAATCTTGTTGAGTTTGGTTAACTTTTATTTGTGAGTTACTAAAAAATTCAGAAATTTTCAGAAAAGGAAAATGTTAAAAATAATACTGAGGGGCTCTTCCAGCAAGAGCTCAGAGGAGAAGAAGAAAGAAGAAAATAAGAAGCCCAAGTATCATCTTCCTCGCATGGCGGAAGTTCGACCGTGCGAGTGGCCTTGTAATAATTTCATGATGACCGCTGGTATTTATGAAGACTTTTATTGGTTGGTGAATAATGCAGGCCTCGCCGACTTCATCAACGACCAAAAAGAACAGTATCTCTTACTCACCAATATTTTTACGCAAAGCTTACATTTTCATTCTAGGAAAACACCACCTACGGTGGAGTTTCGCTTATATGATGTGGTTAAGGAGATATCACTGTTAGATTTTTGTGAAATATGCAAAGTACCCTTTAAAGGTAGACTAGATGAACCACGTCATGAAGACGTCAAAGGGTTTATTGATATGATAGCCGTAGGTGAAACTAGACAAGTTTCAGGGGCAAGAATCACCAGTATACACTTCCCTGTTCTGCGCTACTTTGCTTTATTTGCTAGTAGGTGTTTAATTGTGTCGGGGGAAACTGTCCACCACGAGCACCTATGGGACCGGAGCCCCTTGTTCGTGCGGTAAGGGAGCGGAGGGAGCACAAAGAGCAGATCGTGGAGAGCACGCGGGCAGTTTACCCAGGTTCGGGCCGCGGCGGACGCGTAAAACCCTACTCCTGCTTAGATTGTATTGAGTTGGGGAGCTCGGGAGCTTGAAGAACTAGCTACACCGAGCAAATGAGCGATCTAGGTTCCGAACCCTTTCTACGTTGTGCATGGGCCTCCTTTTATAGCTCAAGGGGTCATCGACAGGTGTCAACGTAGGAGAAAGGGGTAAAAAGGTAACTTTGGTGGTAGTTGTAACAGTGCGGGAACAGTGGATGAATAGTGGATGAACAGTGGTCATCACCTACTTTGACAGTGGGGGACAAGAGCATTAAATGCCCGTCGCCGTCGACCCCAAAAGCGCCCGCCCTTGCGTCTCCGTTTGCCACGGCGATGGCTTCGTCACCGTGGAGTGCCACCGTGTCCCCCAGGCTGCACAGCCATCCGCCACGCGTCCCTGGAATGGCCCCAGGGCGACGCGTGGTTCGATGAGCTGGAGCTCGGGCACACAGCGTAACTCTCCCCGGCAAGCACCTTGCCGGGGCCTTGACCTTGCCGGGCCCAGAAGCTTGTCGGGCTCTGAAGCTTGTCGCTCCCCGGGCCCTGCCGGGGCGCATGCTGCGCCGAGGCATGTCTTCTGAAATGTAATCTTCTAGTCTTCCTGGCAAGCTCCTCTTGTCAGGGCCTTGCGTAAATGAGGTAGTCTTGAGCCTGGGATGGCCTTCCCGGCAAGCTCCACTTGCCGGGGCCTCGATCTTCTGTCTTGTATACTTTGTTTTTGAATGGCTTTATATGGAGCAGAAAGGTCTCCGGCAAGCACGTGGTAGGCCCTACCGCGGGAAGCTGCTACTGCCCGTGCACAAGTTGGGGTACTGAGGTACCCCTTCCTTAGTACACCGACAGGAGCCCCCGGGCCTGGGCCACACACGGTGCCGAGCGCTGTTGGGCCAGGCCCAAAACAGTGCACGGGCACGCGCGGCCCACGGCACGCCGAATCCACTTCCGCATCCGCCGCGTCCCTCCGTAACGGCACGCGTCGGTTGCGGCGTCGTGGGAGGGAACGTGGCCACGTTCTTTAATGGGAAATGCGGAGCGTCCCCCACTTCCCCCTTAAAAGCAGACGAAGCAGGGGCCGTTACCTTACTTCGCCTTCATTGCATCTTCCATCTCCAGAAATTCCCCTCTGCGCTCCGCCTCCACACCTCCTCCGCCGTCTCTTGCATCTGCGGCGCCGCCGGACTCCTCGCTCCCCTTCCCTCGCCGCCTCCGCCATGGCCCCGAAGACCGAGAAGGCGAAGGCGGAGAAGACCAAGAAGGAGAAATCCGAGCAGGCGGCGAGGCTTGCTCTGCTGCGGAAGAGGAATGTCATCTTCGCGCCGAGGCTCAGCGCGCGGGAGCTCTGGAACAAGTACTACTTGTTCTGGGCCAAGGAGACCAAGGCGCATCCTCGGACCAGAGCTTATCCTGCCGCCGCCAAGGATATGTACCCCGGCGGGTATTTCTTCTTCGTTGTTTTCTTCCACTGCGGCCTTTGTCCTCCCTTTTCTGAATTTTTCTACGATATCATGAACACCTACAACCTCCACCTTCTAGACTTCACCCCCAACGCCATCCTCACGATGGCGGTTTTCGCACATCTGTGCGAAAACTATATTGGGATCTATCCGAATGTAGCGCTGTTTAGGCATTTCTTTACGCCTAGAGTAGAGGCCGGCGCTCCCCTCTCCGGAGGAATTTCTTGGGTCTTCCGCTTGAACAAAAAGGAGTCCTATCTGCAAGGGGAGCTCCGCGGCAAGTGGGAGGAGTGGCGCGCGGATTGGTGCTGGATAGTAGAGGACGAGCCGCAGCCCTTCACCGCGCCGCGCACCACAGCCATAGTGCGCGGCAGGGACTGGAGCGAGCTGGATTCGGACGACATCAAGCTCAACGTCGCCCTTGTCAGAATTCTTCGTCTCCGGGTAGCCAAGCTGACCATGGGAGAAGTAGGAGCAGACTTCCTCCGCCGCCGCATTGCCCCTCTTCAGGAGAGGAAGAGGCCAGCATGGGAGTACGGCAACGCGGCGGACATTATGAGACTGCGCCCAGGGCTTAACTTCAATTTCACGTTGCTGGAGCTGAAGGGGATGGTCCGGGAACTTTTTAAGCACGACCCGGCCCACCCAGAGTGGTTCAGAGCTCCCCGGGGAGTGGTGCCCCTCTGCAACAGCACGGCCCGGGATCCCCTACGCGCAACGATGCCCGCATGCGACTCGCATGGCGTGGATCCAACATGGATAGCGCCCAAGCCAGATGCCATCATGAGCTTCTTCGACAACTTGGTGGAGGTGCCGAAGAACAAGGAGGAGATCAAGGGGCTCACCCGGGACACCACTGACCGAGAGATTGCCTATATCGCTTCTCGGGTAGAAGAGGCCGCCGCAGCCGCAGCGGCAGGAGAGTTTGGCTTCACAGTTGAAGAGGCAGAGGCTGCGGAAGCGTCGTGCCAAGCAGAGGAGGCAGAGATCCGTAGGCTGCTGAAGCTTCCGCCCGACGAGCTCGCCGGGGTCCCCTCTCTGAGGTACGCTGGGATCCCCGGGATCGTGACTGAGGCCGCCGCGAGGGGCGACGTTGCCGGAGGAAGCAGAGGCGCCGGAGGAGGCGGAGGCGCCGGAGGGAGCACGGCCGCAGGGCAGGGCGCTGGGCCCAGCAAGCCGGCCGAGGAGGAGGAGGAGGACGCCGGGGGCGGCGAGGACTCCGGTGGGTCCCTGGGGCTCTACAACGACGACGTCTCCTCGTCTTCGGAGACCTCCCCGCCCCGGGCAAGCCCCAGGCGATCTCCGCTGAAGCGCCTCCGCAAGGCGACGATGGCGACGAGGGCGCAGGCGCCCCGACAACAACCAGCTCGCCGGGCGGCGCGAGCTACCTGGGGGAGTCAAGCTGCGACGGGAGCACCCGGCGCACCAACCGTGGCGGAGGCGACCCGCGCACAGGCCACGGCGGAGGCGCCCCGTCCGCCAGCGCCAAGTGGAGGAGGGTCTTCTCAGAGCGGAGCAGCAGCTCCGCCCGCTCCCCGGGCCCCGGCGTCCACAGGGGCCGGGTCTTCGCAGCCCCCAGCCCCGGGGACCGCCAAGCGCCCGAGGGAGGCTTCTCCTCCTGCTCCTCGCGCAGACGCGCCTCAGGTGGCGTTCGACTTCTCCGCCCTGAGCGCCGCCGACGACGACGAGGAACAGGAGTAAGGACTTGAAGTTTTTGTATCTTCTTTAGTTTTGTCTTGATTCTATTGTTGACGATTCTGATCTTTCTTCTTGATTCGATTTCAGGACCTTGGCCCAGCGAGTGGCGAAGAAGGCCAAGGTTCCCGTGGTCGAGGTCGAGGACGACTCGCCCGTCGCGGCGACAGGGGACGTGCCATCGACGAGCTTGCCGGACCCGAGCGCTGCTCCGAGGAGCAGCCCCCAGCGCAGCCCCCAGCGTAAGTCTGGGCTTGATCCTTCCGCTCGTCGGGCGCGCCTGGAGTTTTTGTCTTGTATTAATATCTTGTCGTTCTTGTGCAGAGGTGGAGCCGCAGCTACAGGAGGACCCGGAGATCATTCCCGAGGAGCTGCAGGCCCCGCCGTCCCCGCCAAGGACGAACTCTCCGGCGAGGGAGAGCGCTCCGCCAAGGGCGGATACTCCGCCAAGGGCGAGTACCCCGCCAAGGGAGAGCTCCCCGGCGAGGGAGCCTGCTGTCGACGAAGTCCGCCAAGGTAGGTCTTGTAACTCCGTCTTCTCGGACTTGTCTTTTTTGGATATTTGCTTGAACTTTTTCCTTCCTTTTTCTTCTTCTTCTATCAGATCCTCCTCCCCCGGAGCGGATGGAGATGGAGATCGTCGTCGAGG
>LR738712.1:70697605-70733959 GCA_902687465.1 Secale cereale
GGAGCTGCAGGCCCCGCCGTCCCCGCCAAGGACGAACTCTCCGGCGAGGGAGAGCGCTCCGCCAAGGGCGGATACTCCGCCAAGGGCGAGTACCCCGCCAAGGGCGAGCAGCCCGGCGAGGGTGGCCACCCCGCCAAGGGAGAGCTCCCCGGCGAGGGTGGCCACCCCGCCAAGGGAGAGCTCCCCGGCGAGGGAGCCTGCTGTCGACGAAGTCCGCCAAGGTAGGTCTTGTAACTCCGTCTTCTCGGACTTGTCTTTTTTGGATATTTGCTTGAACTTTTTCCTTCCTTTTTCTTCTTCTTCTATCAGATCCTCCTCCCCCGGAGCGGATGGAGATGGAGATCGTCGTCGAGGAGGAGGGCGCGCAGGGCGACGGCGGCGACGCCCCTGTCGTTGAAGACATGGCGGAAGCCGCCGAGCCCGCCGCGGAGGAGACTGCCCCGACCGCAGACGCAGCGGCCGGGGAGGGGGACGGCGACCGCACTTCCGGCCCGGAGGCGGTAGGAGCATCGGGCGCTGCACCGGCCGCCGACCCCTCCGCCGGAAAGGAGCAGTCGGGCTTCTACCTCGAGGCTCCCAACGGCGTCTTCATCCAAGTGCCGTGGGGATCCTCGTCGCGAGCCCCCGCGGAGGGAGAGGCCTTTGATGGGGAAGTCCTCGCCTCCGCGGGTCTGAAGATCGTCGAGGCGCCTGGCGGGAGCGACGAGCCCGAGGAGGAGAAGTTGCTCCACCGGCTCCTGGTCCTTTACCAGGCCAGGCAGGCGAAGCTCGAGTCTCGGGAGGCCCTCACCGCCAAGGCCGCAGCTGATATGGAGAAGCGCGCCGCGGAGCTCCGCGCCGCCAACCAGGCGGCCCTCCGCGAACTGGCGGAGGAGCGCGAGAGGCTTGCCGGCGAGTACCAGGAGTGGCTTCTGGAGAAAGCTGAGGCCGAGGAGCAGCAGCGACTCGCCGGAGAAGCGCTGTCTCGGTGAGAAGGAGAGCTCACCCAACGGAAGGTCAACCTCGACTCTCACGAGGAAGACCTTGCCGCCCGGGAGCAGGCCCTTGGCGGAGAGCTGAAAGAAGCGAAGGCCGCCGCCGCTACAGCAGAGACCGCCAAGAAAGACCTCGAGGCCAAGGTTGCGCAACTGGAGGAGTTCCTGAGGGCGAGCACGGAGAGGGTCACCGCGCTCAACATAGAGCGCGAGAAGGACGCCCATACTAACTCTGAACTCCAGGTGCGCCTTTCCAAGCAAGGCGACGAGCTGAAAGCTGCCAAGGACTCGATTGCAGATCTGGAGCTGAAGGTTTCCACGCTGAAGGACTCTCTTGACGCCGTCCGGGACCGCGAAACCAAGCTGAAGGACGAGCTCCGCAAGGAGCGAGGCTTGGTGGAGAGCGCCACTACTGCGACCAACAACTTCCGCCAGACCGTCGAGGTATGGACTGAAGATCTGGTGGCTTCTGCAGCTAGCATCGACAAGGAGCTGATGGCGCTGAGGGTCGAGCATCTCATATACTCTCCGGATCCAAACCTCCCCCACAGCGCCAAGCTCAGTCTCTTCTTCAGAGGGATCGCGCCGGCTCTTGCAAATCTTCAGAAGAAGCTTCCCGCACAACTGGCCGAGGAGTCATGCCAGCTCTGCGCGGGAACTTTGGAGCGCGTTCTGACGAAGATAGTGTACCGCAATCCTGGTATAAATCTCGTCAACGTTCTCCGCAGCTTGCCGGCCGACGCGGATATGGAGGCGCTAAAGGCGCAGGTCGCCCACATCATCGCCAAGGTGAACAAGATCTCCAGGATTGAAGGCGACCGCGTAGATTAGGCCTCTTCCTTTTTATTTCCTTTGTTACTGCAAAGTGTGCCATGGGCACGAACTTATTAGTGATTGCGACAAGTTATCCCTTGTAATATATTATCTTATTTTGAGCAATCAGTGCAATGTTATCTCCCTTGCTTTGGTCCTTTACTTTGTATGCTTTTAACCCTACACTTCTAGGGGACTTGCCGGCAAGGGGCCCTTGCCGCGAGCGCTGAGTGCTGGACTCTGAGCAGCCTGCTGGCTAAGGTCTTACCGGCAAGCAACCTTGCCGCAGCTAGTCGCAACGCACTTAGCTTGCTGAGCGAACTCAGAAACGAAACAAGGGCGCGACACTTGTCGCAGCTCACTCGAGTCGTTGAGTGTACTCGAAAACAAGATGAGGGTGCGGCTAGCCACGGGTAGGTTCCTCCGCGCACAGGTTTTCCATAGAAAGTGTGGCTGTTCAAGGAAGATAACCAAAATTAAAAAATTTGAATTGCTCAAATTCTGGTAACTTAGCTTTCATATATTGCTTGCTTCCCGGTAAGGCTTCTCTTTCTTGAACAGCACTCGGTTCATCTTCCATCTCCTTCCCCCCCGGCAAACTTGTGCGCGAGGAACATTCCTTCTGCTTAAGAGGAAAAGAGAAAGAAGAGGGAAACAAGTATATGGCCTTTCGGCGTGCTAATGCTTACCGGATACGTGTGTTGCACAAGATGCCAAATAGTGCATGCAAATAGCGAAGAAAAGCATGGGAAAGGCAAATAGTGCGAAACACAAAAACTTTACTGATGCACGGGGTCTGCGCCCGGCTTTGTACAAAGGGTTACATGCAACAGCGGCAAGGCTTGTACAAAAGGTGGTTGCCGGAGCGGATCGCGGCAACCGCGCCTTATGGGTGAAACTTGCGATGATGCTCTATGTTCCAGGAGTTGCTCACCGGTAAGCCTTCTTCGGTCTCAAGGCGGACAGCGCCGGGCCTTGTGACTTGTCTCACCCGATAAGGGCCTTCCCACTTCGGCGTCAACTTGTTGGAATTCTTGGCGGACTGAACACGCCGAAGAACAAGGTCGCCTTCCTCGAGACTCCTGGCTTTAACCTTGCGGCTATGGTAGCGGCGCAAGGCTTGCTGGTATCGAGCAGCTCGTACAGCAGCCTGGAGACGTTCCTCCTCGAGGAGCAATGCATCATCTTGTCGCAGTTGCTCTTGCTCGAGCTCATCATAAGAGAGCACTCGAGGAGATCCGTATACGAGTTCCGTGGGGAGAACTGCCTCTGCTCCGTAGACTACAGCAAAGGGTGTCTGTCCGGTGGCTCGACTTGGTGTCGTTCTGATTGACCAAAGAGCCGCCGGTAACTCCTCTATCCAGTTTCTTCCGCACTTGCGCAGCCTGTCAAAGGTCCTTGTCTTGAGTCCGCGCAGCACTTCAGCATTTGCCCTCTCCGCTTGACCGTTGCTCCTCGGGTGAGCAACAGAAGCAAAACAGACCTTGGCGCCAAGGTCTTGGACGTACTGCATGAAGGTGCGACTAGTAAATTGTGTACCGTTGTCGGTGATGATCCTGTTAGGGATTCCGAAACGGCAAACAATCGACCTGAAGAACCTGACCACTGACTGTGCTGTCACCTTTCTCACTGGTTCCACTTCTGGCCACTTTGTGAACTTGTCGATTGCAACGTACAAGTACTCAAAGCCCCCGACAGCTCGGGGGAAGGGGCCGAGGATATCGAGCCCCCAGACCGAGAAGGGCCAGGACAAAGGGATCGTCTGGAGAGCTTGAGCTGGCTGATGAATTTGTTTGGCATGGAACTGGCACGCTTCACACTTGGTTACTTGTGCAGTTGCATCTTGGAGGGCTTCTGGCCAGAAGAACCCTTGCCGGAACGCCTTCCCGGCAAGTGCCCTTGCGCCAATGTGGTGGCCACATATGCCTCCATGTATTTCCGCCAAGAGCTTCTGTCCATCTTCTCTGGAAATGCACTTCAACCTGACACCATTGAGTCTTCTTCTGTACAGCTCGTTATCCACGAACTGGTACATACTTGATTGCCTGGTTATCTTCTCTATCTCTTCTGGGTCGTCGGGAAGTTCTCCAGTTTGCAGAAAACGGACGATCTGCTGCGCCCATGCCGGAGCCCGAGGCTCAACGGCAAGGACTAAAGGCATGAGGGCCGCTGTGGGAACCCCTGCTTCTACGGCAAGAACCTCTGGTTCTGCCGGAGCAGATGGTCCCCCGGCAAGCTCGCCGGGGCGAGGCTTGTCGGGAACGCTTGCTTCAACTGTACAGATCCGAGGATCTGCAGGAGCAAACTGTTCCTCAGCGTTCTGATCTTTGATCTTGGGGACCTTGGCGGCGGCTTCGGGAAGATCCGCCGGCAAGTAGTCGCCGGAGACCAACTTTCTCTTCTTGGGTTGCCCAATTGATGGTGTAACAGATGGCTGAGTTAGCTTGAGCAAGAAGGTCCCTGGTTCCACAGGTAACTTCATCGCAGCACACTTTGAAAGGCCATCTGCAATGTCATTCTGAGCTCTCGGGACGTGCTCCATTTGCAGACCTTCAAAGTGTTCTTCAAGTTTCCTCACTTCATCTACATAAGCTTCCATCAAAGGGCTCTGGTAACTCTTGTTAACTTGTCGGACCACCAACTGAGAATCTCCCCGGACAATTAGCTTCCTGATCCCAAGTTCGGCCGCAATCCTGAGGCCGGCAAGCAAGCTTTCATACTCAGCAGTGTTATTTGTCGCTCGCTCCCTGGGAAAGTGCATCTGGATAACATACTTGAGGTGCTCTCCGGTGGGTGCGATGAGTACCACGTCGGCACCGGCGCCTTGCAGCGAGAAGGCACCATCAAAGTACATTACCCATTCACTTGTCGCTTCTTGTACGGGTGCACTTGTTTCTGGAATTACCTCATCAGGCGTTGGGGTCCATTCAGCTATGAATTCTGCCAAAGCTCGGCTCTGTATGGTTGAAGTACTTTCAAACTTGAGTCCATAGCTTGACAGCTCCAGTGCCCACTCGACGATCCTGCCAGTTGCTTCCGGATTGTGCAATATCCTCTTCAACGGAAAGCGAGTGACCACTGTTATCTCGTGTGCTTGGAAGTAATGGCGCAGCTTTCTCGAGGCCATGAGGAGGCCGAAAAGCAACTTCTGCACCCCAGAGTATCTTGATCTAGCCCCCTGCAAGAGGGAACTCACAAAATACACCGGGCGCTGCACCATCTTTCTTCGCACTTCTCCTTGATCCTGCGCAGAGTTGTCCTTGTCGGGGCCAGAGCTTGTCGGAGGAGCCCCCTGCTTGTCGCTGGATTCGCTTGCCGGTGGTGCTGACTCCTCGTTGGCCTCCCTCTCCGCTACTAACGCAGCACTAACCACCTGGTTGGTTGCCGCTAGGTACAGCAGCAACTTCTCCTGTGGCCTAGGTGCGACAAGTATTGGAGTGGAGGATAGGTACCGTTTCAAGTCCTGCAGCGCTGCCTCCGCTTCCGGAGTCCATTTCATGGGACCCGCCTTCTTCAAAATCTTGAAGAAAGGCAGGGCGCGTTCTGCAGACTTCTAAATGAACCTACTGAGGGCAGCCACACAACCTGCAAGTCTCCTTACGTCCTTGACGTGCTTCGGGGCTTCTATCTGCTCGATGGCTTTAATCTTGTCGGGGTTGGCTTCAATCCCCCTCTGTGACACAAAGAACCCGAGAAGCTTGCCGGAGGGGACTCCAAAGACGCACTTCTCGGGGTTCAACTTAAGATGGATCTTGCGCAGATTCTCAAACGTCTCTTCCAAATCTTGGATCAGTGTATCCTTGCTCTTGCTCTTGACCACGATATCATCCATGTAAGCCTCTACATTTCTGTGAATCTGTGGCTCAAAAGCAGTGTATACTACCCTTGCAAATGTTGAGCCTGCATTCTTCAATCCAAAAGGCATGCGAATGAAGCAATATGTGCCGCATGGAGTAATGAATGCAGTCTTCTCTTCATCTTCCTTGGCCATGAAAATCTGATGGTAGCCTGAATATGCATCAAGAAAGGAGAGCAGCTCACATCCAGCAGTGGAGTCAACAATCTGGTCAATGCGCGGCAAGGGAAATGGATCCTTGGGACATGCTTTATTCACATCAGTGAAGTCTATACACAGTCTCCACTTCCTGTTGGCCTTACGCACGACGACTGGGTTCGCCAACCACGTCGGATGGATCACGCCTCTAACTAGGCCTGCTGCTTCTAGCTTCTTGATCTCTTCGGCAATGAATTCTTGGCGCTCCACGGCTTGCTTTCTGACCTTCTGCTTGACGGGCCGCGCATGAGGACAAACAGCAAGCTTGTGCTCAATTACCTTCCTGGGAACGCCGGGGATGTCAGATGGTTGCCAGGCAAACACATCGACATTCGCCCGCAGGAAGGCAACGAGCGCGCTTTCCTATTTGCTGTCAAGTGAGGCACTGATGGTGAAGGTACCACCAGTGCCGTCCTCCTTGGCGGACACCTTCTTGGTTGCCGGAGGAGCGGCCATCCCCTTCTTGCACTTGCCGGTGGAGCTCGATGGAACGTCCTCGACGGCAGCGCAGCACTCCGAAGAGGTGCGGTTGCCGGAGTGTGTCCCAGAGCACTTGCCGGACTTGGTCTTGGTCTTCTTCCCCCCGGGAGCTTCAGCGGCAAGTGCGTTGCTCTCCGCTGCGGCTGCTGCATCCCGGTAGATCTTGTCGGCGCAGATAAGCGCGTCCTTCTTGTCGCCATGGACAGAGATGACGCTTATCGGCCCCGGCATCTTGAATACGTTGTAGGCGTAGTGGGAAGCTGCCATGAACTTGGCGAGGGCAGGACGTCCAAGTATCCCATTGTAAGGCAATGGGATATCGGCAACATCGAAGGTTATCCTCTCCGTCCTGAAGTTCAGCTCCCCACCAAAGGTCACTGGCAGCGTAATCTTCCCCTTGGGCTTGCTCCTCCCCGGGTTTATTCCTTGGAACGAACCGGTCTCTTCGAGCTCGCCATCTGGGATTTGGAGTTTCTTGATCACAGCCGAGGAGATCAAGTTCAGCCCGGCCCCGCCGTCAACCAACATTTTGGTGACCTTGAGGTTGCGGATGGTTGGTGAGACCAACATCGGCAAGCACCCGACCGCAGTGGTGCGGTCAGGGTGATCCTCAGGATCAAAAATGATGGGCGTGCTGGACCATTTGAGGAGCCTGCGCGACTCCACGGGCGGCTCTGCTGCATTTACTTCCCGCACCCATTGCTTGAGTTGGCGGTGGGAAGTATGCAGAGAGGCGCCGCCGTCGACGCACAGGACTTCCGTGGCTTTCTGGAACTCCTGCTCGCTGTTGTCATCCTCCTCCATGTCGTCGTCGTTGTCTTCTTCATCCTTGTCGCGGCCCCGGGGAGGTCGGTCCCCTTGCCGCTGGTTGGCCTTGCCGCGACGTCCTCCCCGGCCATTGAATGGCCGCTTCTTTCTTGGCTCCCCTCCGCCACCTTGGGCCTTCTCCTTGTCGCGCCGCTCGTACTCAGCTTTCTGCTGCTCGACGAGGTACTCGACGCGTTTGCAATTGGAGAGGTCGTGGCCCTTGGTGCGGTGGATCTTGCAGTATTGCTTGTCGGAGCCGTCCTGCTTGTCGGCTGCCGCTACAGGGGCAGGCTCCTTGCCGGAGCCGCCAGCCTGTGTTTGCTTGGCGGGAGCCTCCTTGCCGGACTTCTCGACGGCAAGCACTTCCTTCTTGTTCTTTCTTCTATTGTTCCGCCGCCGGCTCTTCTTTGCCGGGGCGGCATCCTCGCTGTCGCTTCCCCCTGCGCCAGCATCCTCCCCTCTTCGGCGCGCGCGCACTTATCAGCTAGAGCGTAGAGCTCGCTGACATCCCGTATCTTGGTCATGGCCATCTCTTCACGCATGCGGCGGTTACGCACGTTCTGGTGGAACACACTAATAACCGCAGCAGGGTGGACGTCGGGGATGTTGTGCTGCACGCGGCTGAAGCGCTGGATGTACTTGCGCAGGGGTTCTCCTTCCTTCTGGGCCAAGATGTGGAGATCGCTCTCCTGGCCGTAGGGTTTGTGGCCGCCCGTGAAGGCGCCAACAAACTAATGGCAAAGATCTTCCCAAGAAGAAATGGAGCCTTCCGGCAAGTGCATAAGCCAAGAACGAACGTTCGGCTTAAGCACTAGCGGGAAGTAGTTCGCCAATATCTTCTCGTCGCGCCCCCCGGCAGCTTGCACCGCGATGGTGTAGATGCTGAGGAATTCCGAGGGGTGCGTTTTGCCGTCGTACTTCTCCGGTACGTCGGGCTTGAAGTTCTTCATGCTGGGCCACTGGACGCGCCGCAGCTCACGGGTAAACGCGGGGCAACCTGCCACGTACGGCAAGTCGCCTGGTTCACCGGGCGCGTGCGTGTCGACAACGGTCCCAGCTCGCTGATCTGATTGTCGCCGAGCTTCTCGGCGGCGCTCGATCGTCGTTCGAGCATCTTCTTGTCGCCGGTCGTCAAGGACTTGGCGCTGGTCCCGACGAGCCCGCGGATCCGACGACGCCGTGGAGTCGTCGTCGACGTTGATCCGGCGGGGCGGCGTCTTCTGCTTCCGCGGCGGGGAGTGCATGGTGGTTGCACCCCCGGTGGTCTTGTCGCCGTCGGCCTTCGTCTTCTCGACTTGCCGTTGCCGCGAGGTCGCTGGCTGCAGCGGAGAGTCGTTGTTGGCGAAGGCGATCAGGCTCTGGATGGTTGCCCTCCAGTCTTCGGCCTTGTCTGCCGCTGGAGGGAAGTCGAGGAGCAGTTGCGCCCTTGCGAGCGCTTCTGCTGGAGAGGAGGGGAGCGGGGGCGAGCGGCGCGAGGAGCGGGATATGCTCGGGCTCCTAACGGGGTTAGAAGGAGCAGGGTCCCGCGCCGGCGACCGCGCCTTGCTCGTGCCAGGACGATGGCCCGAAGCATCCCGCGAGCCTCCGGTTTGCCCTTGGCCCAGCAAGCGGATGCCACCTCCTGTGCCATGGCGCTGCTGGGTTGTTGTTTGCTGAGATGGACGTGGCGCATCCACGGAGACCGAGGCTCGGTCGTCCGTCTTGTCCTTGGATTTGGTGGCGCCGCGAGTCTCCTCGCCGGCGACCACCCTTCCGACGGCGCCTCCTCCACCCACCGTTGGCTCAGGTGGCGGTGGAACAGACGCGGACGAGCCTCCGACCTCCGAAGCCTTCTTCTTCGGGGCCATGCTATTGCTGCTGATGATGTTGATGTGGCTGGAGAGGTTGATGAAGAATGCGCCCGCGTGAACGCCGGATCAGGTTCGCACAACCTCGACGCCCCCTACCTGGCGCGCCAAAGATGTCGGGGGAAACTGTCCACCACGAGCACCTATGGGACCGGAGCCCCTTGTTCGTGCGGTAAGGGAGCGGAGGGAGCACAAAGAGCAGATCGTGGAGAGCACGCGGGCAGTTTACCCAGGTTCGGGCCGCGGCGGACGCGTAAAACCCTACTCCTGCTTAGATTGTATTGAGTTGGGGAGCTCGGGAGCTTGAAGAACTAGCTACACCGAGCAAATGAGCGATCTAGGTTCCGAACCCTTTCTACGTTGTGCATGGGCCTCCTTTTATAGCTCAAGGGGTCACCGACAGGTGTCAACGTAGGAGAAAGGGGTAAAAAGGTAACTTTGGTGGTAGTTGTAACAGTGCGGGAACAGTGGATGAACAGTGGATGAACAGTGGTCATCACCTACTTTGACAGTGGGGGACAAGAGCATTAAATGCCCGTCGCCGTCGACCCCAAAAGCGCCCGCCCTTGCGTCTCCGTTTGCCACAGTGATGGCTTCGTCACCGTGGAGTGCCACCGTGTCCCCTAGGCTGCACAGCCATCCGCCACGCGTCCCTGGAATGGCCCCAGGGCGACGCGTGGTTCGATGAGCTGGAGCTCGGGCACACAGCGTAACTCTCCCCGGCAAGCACCTTGCCGGGCCCGGAAGCTTGTCGGGCTCTGAAGCTTGTCGCTCCCCGGGCCCTGCCGGGGCGCATGCTGCGCCGAGGCATGTCTTCTGAAATGTAATCTTCTAGTCTTCCTGGCAAGCTCCTCTTGTCAGGGCCTTGCGTAAATGAGGTAGTCTTGAGCCTGGGACGGCCTTCCCGGCAAGCTCCACTTGTCGGGGCCTCGATCTTATGTCTTGTATACTTTGTTTTTGAATGGCTTTATATGGAGCAGAAAGGTCTCCGGCAAGCACGTGGTAGGCCCTACCGCGGGAAGCTGCTACTGCCCGTGCACAAGTTGGGGTACTGAGGTACCCCTTCCTTAGTACACCGACAAATTGGTCGCGGGAACAGTGGGAATCTCAGTGCCCCTGATATTATCATTTTACGCCATGCCTTGTTTCATGACACAACTTTTAGCTTGGGCGCCTTCGTTGCCAAACGATTGAGTCTGAACCGCTCAAAGGGGCCCGTCTTTGGAGGCATCTTTGCTTCTCGCCTTGCTTAACATTTTAATATACGTATTAGGCATCATGAGAAGGAAGAAAATTGCTTGCCCCTGTTTATCTAGACTACAAGAGCATGGTAGCTCATGACTTTCATGTTAAAGACAAAAATATGCAACTACTTTATAAATTGAGGTTTGTTGAAATATACTGTGAAATTGTTACCTTGCCTGCACCATCTCTGTTTGATCTGTCCATAGGCAAGTACCTCATTACATCAGATGCCTTCTACCAGTACCAAGGCCAGGCACAAGCTTCAGAGCCTGAGCTAGAGCCACCGTTTGATCGTTCTCGTCGATCTGTTTATGGGTGGGATCTGGACGAGCTCGCCAACCTGTGGCATCCAGAGGACACATCTCAGTACACCGGAGGGAGTGGCTTCGATCCGTGTCCATATACCAACTTAGGCCAAAAGCCTAAGCTTGGGGGAGTACGTGTTTCTCAACGACTTACATTCATGTTCACACACTTATTCTAGCTGTCGGTGCTCACACTCTTGCACTGTACCATCCATGCTTAGTTTAAATTTCTTTTTCTTAGTCTTTTTCTTGTGTCTTAGAAAAACCCATAAAAACAAAAAAATATTAGTTGTAGCCTCCAGCTAGTTTACTTTCTTTGCTTGTAGTAGTAATTAAAAAAAAATATTTCCCGTTCTTCTTTTGCTTGTTGGGAGCTTTCCCGTGTAAATAGTTTCTTTTCTTTTCTTTAGGGGTTAAGAGTAGAAGACCATGATTAAAATGCTTGATTGGCTCTCATATGCTTTGTTGTTGATTTAACCTTGAGCCATATTACCTTGTCTTCTCTCTTTTATTAAAATGCCTGCAGATTCCAGCTTAGTCCAATGCACGTGCACTATTATTATTTTCCACACCGTTCGGTCGTGCGAGTGAAAGGCAATAAGGATGATATATGATGAACTAATTGAGATGAGAAAAGCTGGTATGAACTCGACCTCTCTTATTTTTGTAAATATGATTGCTTGTCGTTCTTGATTCAGCTTGTTATGAATGAAACATGTTTGCAATGACAATTAGAGATCATAGCTGCTTGTGCCATGCTTAATTAGCTGAGAGTTTATAATGGTCTATCTTGCGTGCCAACATGATATTAAAATGGTTGTGATGTGGTATGATGGGTGGTATCCTCCTCTGAACGATTTAAGTGACTTGACTTGACACATGTTCACGCATGTAGTTGAAACAAATCAACATAGCCTTCACGATATTTATGTTCATGGTGACTTATATCCTACTCATGCTTGCATTCATTGTTGATTAATTTTAATGCATGTTCATGACCGTTGTTGCTCTCTAGCTGGTCGCTTCCCAGTCTCTTTCTAGCCTTCACATGTACTAAGCAGGAATACCGCTTGTGCATCCACTTCCATAAACCCCAAAGTTATTCCATATGAGTCCACCATACCTTCCTATATGCGGTATTTACCTGCCGTTCCAAGTAAATTTGTATGTGCCAAACTCTAAACCTTCAAATGAAATTCTGTTTTGTATGCTCGAACAACTCATGTATCAACTAGGGATGTCTATATCTTCCATGCTAGGTGGGTTATTCTCACGATGAGTGGACTCCACTCATCATTCACGAGAAAATGGCTGGTAACCGGGATGCCCAGTCCCATGCTTAAAATCATAATAATTAAACAAAACTTCCCCAGGGCTGTTGCTTGTTTGGACGGTACCCCGTGGATTCGGATGGCAGTGGAGTGTGCTTGTTGGTGGTTGGGGGAGTATAAACTTTTACCATTCTGTTTGGGAACCGCCTATAATGTGCGTAGCATGGAAGATATCGAGATTCTTGGTTGTTATGTTGACAATGAAAGTATACCGCTCAAAATGTTATTCAATCTCTATTTAAATATCGAGCTCTGGCACTTCTACAAATCCCTGCTTCCCTCTACGAAGGGCCCATCTATTTAGTTTTATGCAGAGTCATTATCCTCTTATCAAAGAGCACCAGTAGGAGAGCACCTCTATCGTTGCATGTATTATTATTAATTTGCATTAAGTATGATCATGACTGGATCTCTTTTACCATGAATTACAATGTCTAGTCAGTCCTTGATCTTTAAAGGTGCTCTGCATTTATGTTTTGCGGTCTCAGAAAGGGCTAGCGGGATACCATCTTGTTATATCATATCATGATTGTTTTGAGAAGTGTTGTCATCCGAGGTTTATTATTATTGCTCGCTAGTTGATTATGCCATTGATGTGAGTAGTCTTCAAACCTGAAAGTTATTGTGAATGTGGTTAGTTCATGATATTGTTGAAAACCTGAATGCTAGCTTACATATTTACAACAACAAGAGCAAACAGAGTTTGTCAAAGCTTTTCTTTATCACTTTCAGTTTATCAACTGAATTGCTTGAGGACAAGCAAAGGTTTAAGCTTGGGGGAGTTGAGACGTCTCCAATGTATCTACTTTTCCAAACACTTTTGCCCTTGTTTTGGACTCTAACTTGCATGATTTGAATAGAACTAACCCGGACTGATGTTGTTTTTAGCAGAACTGCCATAGTGTTGTTTTTGTGCAAAAATAAAAAGTTCTCGGAATCGCCTGAAAATCAACGGAGATTTATTTCAGAAAATATAAAAAATACTGGTAAGAAGATCCACACCTGGGGGCCCATGGGCCGTCTTCGAGGGTGGGGGGCGCGCCCCCTGCCTCGAGGATAGCCCGGTGCCCCACCGATGTGCCCCCAGGTCCTATATATTCTGTTTCGTGGAGAAAAAAAACAAGGAGAAAGAATTATCGCGTTTTACGAGACGGAGCTGCGGCTAAGCCCTAATCTCTCTCGGGAGGGCTGATCTGGAGTCCGTTCGGGGCTCCGAAGAGTGGAGATCGTCGCCATCGTCATCATTAACCTTCCTCCATCACCAATTCCATGATGCTCACCGTAGTGTGTGAGTAATTCCATCATGGGCTTGCTGGACGGTGATGGGTTGGATGGGATCTATCATGTAATCGAGTTAGTTTTGTTAGGGTTTGATCCCTAGTATCCACTATGTTCTGAGATTGATGTTGCTATGACTTTGTTATGCTTAATGCTTGTCACTAGGGCCCGAGTGCCATGATTTCAGATCTGAACCTATTATGTTTTCATGAATATATGTGTGTTCTTGATCCTATCTTGCAAGTCTATAGTCACCTACTATGTGTTATGATCCGGCAACCCCGAAGTGACAATAATCGGGACCACTCCTGGTGATGACCATAGTTTGAGGAGTTCATGTATTCACTATGCGTTAATGCTTTGGTCCGGTACTCTATTAAAATGAGGCATTAATATCCCTTAGTTTCCAATAGGACCCCGCTGCCACGGGAGGGTAGGAAAAAATATGTCATGCAAGTTCTTTTCCATAAGCACGTATGACTATATTCGGAATACATGCCTACATTGCATTGATGAACTGGAGCTAGTTCTGTGTCACCCTAGGTTATAACTTCTACATGATGAATTGCATCCGACGTAACTTCCCTTCACCGATCCAATGCCTACGAGCTCTACCTATATTGCTAGCTGCTATTTACTTTTCCATTGCTATCATCACAAAAACTACAAAAACACTATCTTTACTTTTATTGTTGCTATCACCACTATCATATTACTGTGCTACTAAACTATCTTGATGCAGATACTAAGTTTCCAGGTGTGGTGGAATTGACAACTCAGCTGCTAATACTTAAGAGTACTCTTTGGCTCCCCTTGTGTCGAATCAACAAATTTGGGTTTAATACTTTACCCTCGAAAACTGTTGCAATCCCCTACACTTGTGGGTTATCAGCAAACAAGAAGCAATCGAACAATAAACACACGGCGGAAGAAGGGCAAATAAAAAGGCAAGGGTGAAGTGGGGGAAAGGAAAACGACAGGAAAATAAATGTAATGCGAAGGATAAGGGTTTGTGATAGGTACTTGGTATATGACTTTTGCGTAAGCCTCCCCGGCAACGGCGACAGAAATTCTTCTTGCTACCTCTTGAGCTTGCATTGTATTCCCTCGAAGAGGAAAGGGAGATGCAGCACAGTAGCGTAAGTATTTCCCTCAGTTTTTGAGAACCAAGGTATCAATCCAGTAGGATAATATGCGTGAGTCCCTCACACCTGCACAAACAAATAAGAACTTCGCAGCCAACGCGATAAGGGGTTGTCAATCCCTTTACGGTCACTTACAAAAGTGAGATCTGATAGAGATGATAGTTTATATTTTTGGTATTTTTAGTTTATGAGAACAACAATAAAAGCGGTAAAAGTAAAGTAGTTGTAGATTGATATGTTGAGAATAGACCCGGGGGCCATAGTTTTCTCTAGTGGCTTCTCTCATGATAGAGATATTCTACGGCGGGTAAACAAATTACTGTCGAGCAATTGATAGAAAAGCGAATAATTATGAGACTATCTAGGCATGGTCATTGTATATAGGCATCACGTCCGAGACAAGTAGACCGACTCCTGCCTGCATCTACTACTATTACTCCACACATCGACCGCTATCCAGCATGCATCTAGTGTATTGAGTTCATAAGAACAGAGTAACGCCTTAAGCAAGATGACATGATGTAGAGGGATAAACTCAAGCAATATGATATAAACCCCATCTTTTTATCCTCGATGGCAACAATACAATATGTGCCTTGCTGCCCCTACTGTCACTGGGAAAGGACACCGCAAGATTGAACCCAAAGCTAAGCACTTCTCCCATTGCAAGAACTATAGATCTAGTAGGCCAAACCAAACCAATAATTTGAAGAGACTTGCAAGGATATTATGAGCACACATAAAAATTTCAGAGAAGAACCAAATATCTTTCATAGATAACCTTGATCATAAACTCACAATTCATCGTATCTCGACAAACACACCGTAAAAAGAGATTACATCGAATAGATCTCCTCGAAGACCGAGGAGAACTTTGTATTGAGATCCAGAGAGAGAGAAGAAGCCATCTAGATACTAGCTATGGACCCGAAGGTATGTGGTAAACTACTCACAACTCATGGTGATGGCAATGATGATAATGATGAAGGCCTCCGTGATGGATCCCCCTCCGGTGGAGCTCCGGAACAAGCTCCGAGATGGGATCTCCACGGGAACAGAAGGTACGGCGGTGGAATTTGGGTTTTCTCTTTGTTCTCGGAGTTTCTGGGGTACGTAGACTTATATAGGAAGAAGGAGGGCACTAGGGGACGCTCGAGGGGGCCACGAGGCAGGGGGGCGCGCCCGCCCCCCACTCTCGTGGGCCAGCCCTCTGTCCCCTGACATGGTTCCCAAGTTCTTCGTGCGTGATTTTCTCCAAAAATATCTCTCGCGAAGGTTTCATTCCGTTTGGACTCCATTGGATATTCCTTTTCTGTAAAACCCTGAAACAGGCAAAAAACAGCAATCTGGACTGGGCCTTTGGGTTAGTAGGTTAGTCCCATAAATGATATAAAAGTGAATGATAAAGCCCATTAAACATCCAAGGCTTCATAAATAATAGCATGGAACAATAAAAAATTATAGATACGTTGGAGACGTATCAGGGTGCCTTGGGCATCCCCAAGCTTAGGCTCTTGCCACTCTTTGTTCCATAGTCCATCAAATCCTTACCCAAAAACTTGAATACTTCACAACACAAAACTTAACAGAAAATCTCGTGAGCTCCGTTAGTATAAGAAAACAAACCACCACTTTAAGGTACTGTATTGAACTCATTCTTTATTTATATTGGTGTTAAACCTACTGTATTCCAACTTCTCTATGGTTCATACCCCCCGATACTAGCCATAGATTCATCAAAATAAGCAAACAACACACGAAAAACAGAATCTATCAAAAACAGAATAGTCGGTAGCAATCTGTAACTTTCGAATACTTCTGTAACTCTAAAACTTCTAAAATAAATTGGTGGATGTGAGGAATTTGTCTATTAATCATCTTCAAAAAGAATCAACTTAAAAGCACTCTTCAGTAAAAAAAAATGGCAGCTAATCTCGTGAGCGCAAAAGTTTCAGTTTTTTACAGCAAGATCGCAAAGACTTCACTAAAGTCTTCCCAAAGGTTCTACTTGGCACAAACACTAATTAAAACACAAAACCACATCTAACCAGAAGCTAGATGAATTATTTATTACTAAACAGAAGTAAAAACAAAGAAAATAAAATTGGGTTGCCTCCCAACAAGCGTTATCGTTTAACGCTCCTAGCTAGGCATCAGCATTGGTAATAGGAGCAATTAGAGTGCTAATAAAATTATTATTGTTGGTATTGGAAAAGTTACATAATTTAGTATTGTCTTGAGCCATAGTGACGAACAAGCAATCCAACACACAAGCAAACGAGAAGCAAGCAAAAAGAGGCGAACAGAAAAGAGCGAATAAAACAGCAAGGGTGAAGTGGGGGAGAGAAAAACGAGAGGCAAATGGCAAATAATGTAATGCGAGGGATAAGAGTTTGTGATGGGTACTTGTTATATGACTTGTGCGTAGATCTCCCCGGCAACGGTGCCAGAAATTCTTCTTGCTGCCTCTCGAGCATGCGTTGTTTTTCCCTTGAAGAGGAAAGGGTGATGCATCAAAGTAGCGTAAGTATTTCCCTCAGTTTTTGAGAACCAAGGTATCAATCTAGTAGGAAACTACACGCAAATCCCTCGTACCTGCACAAACAAATAAGAACCTTGCAACCACCGCGATAAAGGGGTTGTCAATCCCTTCTCCGCCACTTGCAAAAATAAGATCTGATAGAGATAATAAGATAAATATTTTTGGTATTTTTGTTGTATAGATTGAAAAGTAAAGATTGCAAAATAAAAGAACAGTAAAGATAACTAGTTGATGGAAGATAAATATGATGGAAGATAGATCCGGGGCCCATAGGTTTCACTAGTGGATTCTCTCAAGATAGCATATTCTACGGTGGGTGAACAAATTACTGTCGAGCAATTGATAGAAAAGCACATATTTATAAAAATACCTAGGCATGATCATGTATATAGGCATCACGTCCGTGACAAGTAGACCAAAAAGATTAGGCATCTACTACTATTACTCCACACATCGACTGCTATCCAGCATGCATCTAGAGTATTAAGTTCATAAGAATAGAGTAACACCTTAAGCAAGATGACATGATGTAGAGGGATAAAATCATATAATATGATATAAACCCCATCTTTTTATCCTCGATGGCAACAATACAATATGTGCCTTGCTACCCCTGCTGTCACTAGGAAAGGACACCGCAAGATTGAACCCAAAGCTAAGCACTTCTCCCATTGCAAGAAAGATCAATCTAGTAGGCCAAACCAAACTGATAATTCGAAGAGACTTGCAAAGATATTTAAATCATGCATAAAAGAATTCAGAGAAGAATCAAATATTGTGCATAGATAATCTTGATCACAAACCCACAATTCATTGGATCTCGACAAACACACCACAAAAAGAATTACATCGAATAGATCTCCAAGAAGATCGAGGAGAACTTTGTATTGAGATCCAAAGAGAGAGAAGAAGCCATCTAGCTAATAACTATGGACCCAAAGGTCTATGGTAAACTACTCACAACTCATCGGAGAGGCTATGGTGTTGATGTAGAAGCCCTCCGTGATCGATTCCCCCTCCGACGGAGCTCCGGAAAAGGCCCCAAGATGGGATCTCACGGGTACAGAAGGTTGCGGAGATGTAATTAGGGTTTCGTGGTGCTCTCGGATGTTTTCAGGGTATATGAGTATATATAGGAGGAAGAGGTACGTCGGTGGAGCTACCAGGGGCCCACGAGGGTGGGGGCGTGCCTACCCCCCCCCCCCCCCCCCCGGGGCGCGCCCTCCTACCTCGTTGCTTCCCTGGCATGTACTCCTAGTCTTCTGGGTTGCGTTTGTTCCAAAAACGATTCTCGCGAAGGTTTCATTCCGTTTGGACTCCGTTTGATATTCCTTTTCGGCGAAACACTGAAATAGGCAAAAAACAGCAATTTGCACTGGGCCTTGGGTTAGTAGGTTAGTCCAAAAATAATATAAAAGTGCATAATAAAGCCCATTAAACATCTGAAACAGATAATATAATAGCATGGAACAATCAAAAATTATAGATACGTTGGAGACGTATCAGTCATACACATTGTATTGAAGGTCAAAAAGAGAGAATAAGTCATCTAGCTAATCACTATGGACCAAGAGGTCCTGTGGGAAATACTCACACATAATAGTAGGTGCGGCAAGGTTGATGTAGAAGCCCTCCATGGTTGATTCCCCTTCTGGCAGAGTATCGACGGAGGCCTCCAGATGGGATCGCGGAAGAATAGAGGCTTGCGGCGGCGGAATAATTGTGTCGGGTCTCTCTCTGATGTTTTTGAGATTTATGAGAATTTATAGAAGTGGAATTAGGTCAAACGGGGCTATGAGGGGCCCACAAGCTTAGGTGGCACTCTCTGGGGCGCACCATGTGAGCTTGTGGCACTCTCATAAGTCTTCTGGCCTCCTTCCGAAGCTTCTAGGGTCGCTTCTGGTCCAGAAAAATCACTTTCAAGTTTCATCGCGTTTGGACTTTGTTTGGTACTGTTTTTTGTGAAACAATAAAATAGACAAAAACATGATTTGGCACTAGGCACTAGGTTAATAGGTTAGTTCCAAAAATGATACTCCCTCCGTCCCAAAATAAGTGTCTCAACTTTATACTAACTTTAGTACAAAGTTGTACTAACGTTGAGACATTTATTTTGGGATGGGGGAGTATAGAATTGCATATAAAATATTTAAGATGTATAATATAATATCATGAATTATAGATACGTTGGAGACCTATCACACACCACTAGCTGCGAAGCCCTCCGGAATACAACGATGCCACCCGTGCTCCTTTATGCCTGCCAATGCCCACTTTATATGAGAACTTCCTACACACCATGGGATCTAAAATGAGATTTATTAATCTGCCCTGGCCATGGAAAAATATGATAGAAAATCCTTCTCTATATCAGCATTCATTCAGCAATTTTGCATGCATACAAATCTCGTTTTGCTCGCTTCATTATGTATACACATGTGAAGAAAGAAGTCTCTTGCCACACATGGATATGACTCAATATTGTGAAGAATTACGTAAGAGAGTTGCTCGATTACTACCATGGACCACTTAGACAATAGGTAGAGTGGATTCAAGTCAAAAATGATGAGATGCAATCCTAGATCAACAACATGTGAGACTAAATAAGGAAAATCAAGAACCTTATATATACACTCCTAGTTGGTGTTATGATTGGGCTCTATTCCCAGCTAGATCGGTCTTGTGGGAGTCATTGTAGTGATAATGTTCTTAGTTTAGGCAATTAGCCAAATCAAGTACTCCCTCTGTAAACAAATATAAGAGCATTTAGATCACTATTTTAGTGATCTCAACGCTCTTATATTTCTTTACGGAGGGAGTACCAATTAGTAGTTATTGTTTAGCCTTCATAGATTATGTTTTTTTACTAATATGTATCGAGATCAGTAGCAAAAGAAAGATCATGTTATAGAATTAAAAAATCATACTATAGGAGAGAAAAATTTCACACGTTTTGGAAATTTTCCATATGATTAAGGTCCTTCTCAACACCCTCTTTACAATGCTATCAGGGAGAAGTTTCCATGCTATGGTAGTGTTATCAACAAAAGAAAAAAAATACCATGTTATCATGCGTGGAAGAATTGCCATGCTGCAACATAGAAGAATTGCCATGTTGGAAGAACAGGATTGCCATGCTACAACATAGAAGAATTGGCATGCTGGAAGAAGAGGATTACCATGCTATAGCAAAAAAATGTTATCCTGCAGCAAAACAAAATTGATAGGGAATGCCCATGGTTTGTCATGCTATAGGGAGAATTGTCATGTTGCATGAGAAGAAGCTCTCATGCTTGACACAGAAAAAATCTGGAATATGCACAAGCATGCGTATCATGTATTAAAGAGAAAAAAGGCTTAGAAAACTAAGTTACAACCACATTAGATTGCATACATGTGCATGTTGTACACACAGAAATCGCCATGCTTATATAAAAAGAATGTCATTGTTCAAAAGTTGCATCGTTCCCTTTGAAAGATGGTTGGAGAAACATTTGCAGGTTCTTTCAGATAGGATGGTGGAGCGAATAGGTGGCCCACAAAAATTGCCAGTTGGCATGGATTGAAATTCATACAAGAAAATTGGATGCACCACAAGGCGCACACAAAAACCTTGTCAGGAAACATCGGTGTTGGGGAACGTAGTATTTCAAAAAAAATCCTACGATCACGCAAGATCTATCTACCAGATGCATAGCAATGAGAGGGGAGAGTGTGTCTACATACCCTCGTAGACCGAAAGCGGAAGCGTCTAGTGACGCGGTTGATGTAGTCGAACTTCTTCACGATCCAACCGATCAAGCACCGAAAGCACGACACCTCCGCGTTCAGCACATGTTCAGCTTGATGACGTCCCACGAGCTCTTGATCCAGTTGAGCTTCACGGGAGAGTTTCGTCAGCACGACGGCATGGTGACAGAGATGATGAAGTTACCAGCACAGGGCTTCGCCTAAGCACTTCAAAGGTATGACCGAGGTGTGTTTCTGTGGAGGGGGCCACCGCACACGGCTAGAACAATGTTTCTTCTGTGTCTTTGGGTGCCCCCTTGCCCCCGTATATAAAGGAGCAAGGGGGGAGGTGCGGCCAGGCTAGGGCGCGCCAAGGGAGTAGGATTCCTACTCCTAGTAGGAATAGGAAAGGGGATTCCTATTCCTACTAGGAGTAGGAAAGGAAGGGGAAGAGAAGAAGGAAGAAGAGGGGCGCCTCCCCCCTTTTCCTAGTCCAACTAGGATTCCTAGGGGGAGGGTGCGGACAGCCCTATGGGCTGCCTCTCTCTTTCCCTCAATGGCCCACTATGGCCCATACTCCCTCGGGGGGGGGGTCCGGTAACCACCTCCGGCACTCCGGTTAAATCCGAAACTTTTCCAGAACACTTCCGGTGTCCGGATATAGTCGTCCAATATATCAATCTTTACGCCTCGGACATTCCAAGACTCTTCGTCATGTCTATGATATCATCCGGGACTCCGAACTACCTTCAGTACATCAAAACTCATAAACTCATAATACTGATAGTCATCAAACGTTAAGCGTGCGGACCCTACGGGTTCGAGAACTATGTAGACATGACCGAGACTCATTAACGGTAAATAACCAATAGTGGAACCTGGATGCTCATTTTGGCTCCTACATATTCTACGAAGATCTTTATCGGTCAAACCGCATAACAACATACGTTATTCCCTTTGTCATCGGTATGTTACTTGCCCGAGATTCGATCGTCGGTATCTCAATACCTAGTTCAATCTCGTTACCGGCAAGTCTCTTTACTAGTTCCGTAATACATCATCTAGTGACTAACTCATTAGTCATTTGCTTGCAAGGCTTATTATGATGTGTATTGCCGAGAGGGCCCAGAGATACCTCTCTGACACTCGGAGTGACAAATCCTATTCTTGATCTATGCCAACACCACGAACACCTTCTGAGACACTTGTCGAGCATCTTTATAATCACCCAGTTACGTTGTGATGTTTGATAGCACACAAGGTGTTCCTCCGATATTCGGGAGTTGCATAATCTCATAGTCATAGGAACATGTATAAGTCATGAAGAATGCAATAGCAGTAAAACTAAACGATCATAGTGCTAAGCTAACGGATGGGTCTTCTCCATCACATCATTCTCCTAATGATGTGATCCCGTTGATCAAATGACAACTCATGTCTATGGCTAGGAAACATAACCATCTTTGATCAATGAGCTAGTCTAGTAGAGGCATACTAGGGACACTCTGTTTTGTCTATGTATTCACACATGTACTAAGTTTCCGGTTAATACAATTCTAGCATGAATAATAAACAGTTATCATGATATAAGAAAATAAATAATAACTTTATTATTGCCTCTAGGGCATATTTCCTTCAGTCTCCCACTTGCACTAGAGTCAATAATCTAGTTCACATCGCCATGTGATTTAATACTGATAATTCACATCGTTATGTGAATAACACCCATAGTTCATATCGCCGTGTGACCAACACCCGAAGGGTTTACTAGATTCAATAATCTAGTTCACATCGCTACGTGATTGACACCCAAGAGCAATAAGGTGTGATCATGTTTTGCTTGTGAGAGAAGTTTAGTCAACGGGTCTGTCACATTCAGATCCGTATGTATTTCGCAAATTTATATCCCTACAATGCTCTGCATGGAGCTACTCTAGCTAACTGCTTCCACTTTCAATATGTATCCAGATTGATACTTAGAGTCATCTGGATTAGTGTAAAGCTTGCGTCGGCGTAACCCTTTACGACGAACTCTTTATCATTTCCATAATCGAGAAACATTTCCTTTGTCATCCATTTATTAAGGATAACTTTTGACAGTTGTACAGTGATCTACTCCTGGATCACTATTGTACCTCCTTGTCAAACTCATGGCAAGGTACACAACAGGTTTGGTACACAGCATGGCATACTTTATAGAACCTATGGCTGAGGCATAGGGAATGACTTTCATTCTCTCTATATTTTCTGCCGTGGTCAGGCTTTGAGTCTTTACTCAACTACATACCTTACAAATCAGGCAAAGACTCCTTCTTTGACTGATCCATTTTGAACTACTTCAAAATCTTATCAAGGTATGTATGCACCAAAAGTCTTATCAAGCGTCTTGATCCATCTCTATAGATCTTGATGCCCAATATGTAAGCAGCTTCACCGAGGTCTTTCTTTGAAAAACTCCTTTCAAACACTCCTTTATGCTTTCCAGAATATTCCACATTATTTCTGATCAACAATATGTCATTCACATATACTTATCAGAAATGTTGTAGTGCTCCCACTCACTTTCTTGTAAATACAGGCTTCACCGTAAGTCTGTATAAAACCATATGCTTTGATCACCTCATCAAAGCGTATATTCCAACTCCGAGATGCTTGCACCAGTCCATAGATGGATCGCTGGAGCTTGCACACTTTGTTAGCACCTTTAGGATCGACAAAACCTTCTGGTTGCATCATATAAAACTCCTCTTTAATAAATCCATTAAAGAATGCAGTTTTGTTATCCATTTGCCAGTTTTTATAAAATGCGGTAATTGCTAACATGATTCGGACATACTTTAAGCATCGCAATGGGTGAGAAAGTCTCATCGTAGTCAACTCCTTGAACTTGTCGAAAACCTTTCGCAACAAGTCGAGCTTTGTAAACAGTAACATTACCGTCAGCGTCGGTCTTTGCTACATCTTGAGCTTGCGTTGTATTCCCTCGAAGAGGAAAGGGAGATGCAGCACAGTAGCGTAAGTATTTCCCTCGGTATTTGAGAACCAAGGTATCAATCCAGTAAGAGACTACGCGCGAGTCCCTCGCACCTGCACAAACAAATAAGGACTTCGCAGCCAACGCGATAAGGGGTTGTCAATCCCTTTACGGTCACTTACGAAAGTGAGATCTGATAGAGATGATAGTTTATATTTTTGGTAATTTTAGTTTATAAGAACAACAAATAAAAGCGGTAAAAGTAAAGTAGATGTAGATTGATATGTTGAGAATAGACCCGGGGGCCATAGTTTTCTCTAGTGGCTTCTCTCATGATAGCAATATTCTACGGCGGGTAAACAAATTACTGTCGAGCAATTGATAGAAAAGCGAATAATTATGAGACTATCTAGGCATGATCATTGTATATAGGCATCACGTCCGAGACAAGTAGACCGACTCCTGCCTGCATCTACTACTATTACTCCACACATCGACCGCTATCCAGCAAGCATCTAGTGTATTGAGTTCGTAAAAACAGAGTAACGCCTTAAGCAAGATGACATGATGTAGAGGGATAAACTCAAGCAATATGATATAAACCCCATCTTTTTATCCTCGATGGCAACAATACAATACGTGCCTTGCTGCCCCTACTGTCACTGGGAAAGGACACCGCGAGATTGAACCCAAAGCCAAGCACTTCTCCCATTGCAAGAACTATAGATCTAGTAGGCCAAACCAAACCAATAATTCGAAGAGACTTGCAAGGATATTATGAGCACACATAAAAAACAGAAGAACCAAATATCTTTCATAGATAACCTTGATCATAAACTCACAATTCATCGGATCTCGACAAACACACCGCAAAAAGAGATTACATCAAATAGATCTCCTCGAAGACCGAGGAGAACTTTGTATTGAGATCCAGAGAGAGAGAAGAAGCCATCTAGATACTAGCTATGGACCCGAAGGTCTGTGGTAAACTACTCACATATCATGGTGAGGGCGATGATGATGATGAAGTCCTCCATGATGGATCCCCCTCCGGTGGATCTCCGGAACAGGCTCCAAGATGGGATCTCCACGGGAATAGAAGGTACGGTGGTGGAATTAGGGTTTTCTCTCTGTTCACGGAGTTTCTGGGGTACGTGGACTTATATAGGAAGAAGGAGGGCACCGGGGGACGCTCGAGGGGGCCACGAGGCAGGGGGCGCGCCCTGGGAAGGGGGGCACGCCCCCCACCCTCGTGGGCCAGCCCTTTGTCCCCCGACGTGGTTCTCAAGTTCTTCGTGCATGATTTTCTCCAAAAATATCTCTCGTGAAGGTTTCATTCCGTTTGGACTCCGTTTGATATTCCTTTTCTGCAAAACCCTGAAACAGGCAAAAAAACAGCAATCTGGACTGGGCCTTTGGGTTAGTAGGTTAGTCCCAAAAATGATATAAAAGTGAATGATAAATCCCATTAAACATCCAAGACTTCATAAATAATAGCATGGAACAATAAAAAATTATAGATACGTTGGAGACGTATCAGTCTTCCTCTTGAAGATCCATTTATTTTCGATGGCCTGCCGGTCATCGGGCAAGTCAACCAAAGTCCACACTTTTTTCTCATACATGGATCCCATCTCAGATTTCATGGCCTCAAGCCATTTTGCGGAATCTGGGCTCATCATCGCTTCCTCATAGTTCGTAGGTTCATTATGGTCTAGTAACATGACTTCCAGAACTGGGTAGTCGTACCACTCTGGCGCGGAACGTACTCTGGTTGATCTACGAAGTTCAGCGGAAACTTGATCTGAAGTTTCATGATCATCATCATTAGCTTCCTCACTAATTGGTGTAGGAATCACTGGATCCAGTTTCTGTGATGTACTACTTTCCAATTTGGGAGAAGGTACAATTACCTTATCAAGTTCCACTTTCCTCCCACTCACTTCTTTCGAGAGAAACTCCTTCTCTAGAAAGGATCCATTTTAGCAATGAATATCCTGCCTTCGGATCTGTGATAGAAGGTGTACCCAACAGTCTCCTTTGGGTATCCTATGAAGACACATTTCTCTGACTTGGGTTCGACCTTATCAGGTTGAAGCTTTTTCACATAAGCATCGCAGCCTCAAACTTTAAGAAACGACAACTTTGGTTTCCTGCCAAACCACAATTCATAAGGCGTCGTCTCAACGGATTTAGATGATGCCCTTATTAAACGTAAATGCGGCTGCCTCTAATGCATAACCCAAAATGATAGTGGTAAATCGGTAAGAGACATCATAGACCGCACCATATCTAATAAAGTACGGTTACGACGTTCGGACACACCATTACGCTGTGGTGTTCCGGGTGGCGTGAGTTGTGAAACTATTCCACATTGTTTCAAATGAAGACGAAACTCGTAACTCAAATATTCACCTCCACGATCAGATCGTAGAAACTTTATTTTCTTGTTACGATGACTCTCTACTTCACTCTGAAATTCTTTGAACTTCTCAAATGTTTCAGACTTGTGCTTCATCAAGTAGATATACCCATATCTGCTCAAATCATCAGTGAAGGTCAAAAAATAACGATACCCGCCGCGAGCTTCAACACTCATCGATCTACATACATCAGTATGTATGATTTCCAACATATATGTTGCTCGCTCCATTATTCCGGAGAACGGAGTTTTTAGTCATCTTGCTCATGAGGCATGGTTCGCAAGCACCAAGTGATTCATAATCAACTAATTCCAAAAGTCCATCACTATGGGGTTTCTTCATGCGCTTTACACCAATATGACCTAAACGGCAGTGCCACAAATAAGTTGCACTATCATTATTAACCTTGCATCTTTTGGCTTCAATGTTTGAATATGTGTATCATTACGATCGAGATCCAACAAACTATTTTCATTGGGTGTATGACCATCGAAGGCTTTATTCATGTAAACAGAATAACAATTATTCTATGACTTTAAATGAATAACCGTATTGCAAGAAACATGATCAAATCATATTCATGCTCAACGCAAATGCCAAATAACATTTATTTAGGTTCTACACTAATCCCGAAATTATAGGGAGTGTGCGATGATGATCATATCAATCTTGGAACCACATCCAACACACATCGTCACTTCACCTTTAACTAGTCTCTGTTCATTCCGCAACTCTCGTTTCGAGTTACTAATTTTAGCAACTGAACTGGTATCAAATACCCAGGGGTTGCTATGAACACTAGTAAAATACACATCAATAATCTGTATATCAAATATACCTTTGTTCACTTTGCCATCCTTCTTATCCGCCAAGTATCTAGGGCAGTTCCACATCTAGTGACCATTTCCATTGTAGTAGAAGCACTTTGTTTCAGGCTTGAGTTTAGCTTTGGGTTTCTTCGCGGGAGTGACAATTTGCTTGTCATTCTTCTTGAAGTTCCCCTTCTATCCCTTTGCCCTTTACTTGAAACAAGTGGTCTCGTTAACCATCAACACTTGATGCTCTTTCTTAATTTCTACCTTCGCCGATTACAGCATCGCGAAGAGCTCGGGATTTACTTTCGTCATCCCTTGCATATTATAGTTCATCACGAAGTTCTACTAACTTGGTGATAGTGACTATAGAACTTTGTCAATTACCATCTTATCTGGAAGATTAACTCCCACTTGATTCAAGCAATTGTAGTACCCAGACAATCTGAGCACAAGCTCGCTGGTTGAGCTATTCTCTTCCATCTTGTAGGCAATCTACTGTCAAGGTCTTATACCTCTCGACACGGGCATGAGTATGAAGTACTAATTTCAACTCCTGGAACATCTCATATGCTCCATGGCGTTCAAAAAGTTTTTGAAGTCTTGGTTCTAAGCCGTAAAGCATAGTGCACTAAACTATCAAGTAGTCATCATACCGAGCTTGTCAAACATTCATAATGTCTACATCTGCTCCTGCAATAGATATGTCACCTAGCGGTGCATCAAGGACATAATACTTCTGTGCAGCAAGGAGGAAAATCCTCAGATCACGGAACAAGTCCGCATCATTGCTACTAACATCTTTCAACTTAGTTTTCTTTAGGAACATATAAAACAAACGGGGAGCTACATCGCGAGCTATTGATCTACAACATAGATATGCTAATACTACCAGGACTAAGTTCATGATAAATTAAAGTTCAATTAATCATATTACCAATGGCGGAGCCAGGATTTTTTACATGGGTATGCGGAGCTATAATTTGTTCTATCATATAATAATAGTATAAGACATAAAAGTTCATGATGACCACGATGAAACTACAACAATCTCCAATAGGTTAGTGACATTTTGAAAATAAGGAGAAAATTACAAGTCCTGCTGCCAAGCCAATTTAGATCTTCTCTCAAGTCTTAATAATAATAATAACTAAACTAATGCAGGTCCTGTCACTCGTCCGTGTCGTGCGCTCAGCAGCTTGGGAGGGGAGGAGGCAGGGCTGGTAGTATAAAAGGCATGTTGCAAATATTAAGGTCTATTGAAACGGTAGCATTCCAATTCCCAAGCAAATATTTAAACCCAAGCGGGTATGGAATGAAGCGGGAGGGCAAGGGATGGCCATACATTTTGTTTTTCCCGAGTTCTACACGTGAAAAGACTGCTATCACGCATATACATGTATATATGGGCATATATATTGTTTTCCTGTTCCAATAAATATTGGGTATGCGTTGCATACCCTTGAATTAGTCCAGCTCCGCCCCTGCATATTACTAAAGAACTCCCACTTAGATAGACATCCCTCTAGTCATCTAAATGATCACGTGATCCAAATCAACTAAACCATGTCCGATCATCACGTGAGATGGAGTAGTTTTCAATGGTGAACATCTCATGTTGATCATATCTACTATATGATTCACGCTCGACCTTTCGGTCTCCAGTGTTCCGAAGCCATGTCTGTACATGCTAGGCTCGTCAAGTTTAACCCGAGTATTCTACATGTGCAAAACTGTCTTAGACCCGTTGTATTTGAACGTAGAGCTTATCACACCCGATCATCACGTGGTGTCTCGGCACGACAAACTTTCGCAACGGTGCATACTCAGGGATAACACTTGTACCTTGAAATTTTGTAAGGGATCATCTTATAATGCTACCGCCGATCTAAGCAAAATAAGATACATAAAAGATAAACATCACATGCAATCAATATAAGTGATATGATATGGCCATCATCATCTTGTGCCTTTGATCTCCATCTCCAAGGCACCGTCATGATCACCATCGTCACCGGCGCGACACCTTGATCTCCATCGTAGCATCGTTGTCGTCTCACCAACTATTGCTTCCACGACTATCGCTACCGCTTAGTGATAAAGTAAAGCAATTACATGGCGATTGCATATAATAAAGCGACAACCATATGGCTCCTGCCAGTTGCCGATAACTTTACAAAACATGATCATCTCATACAATAATGTATCACTCATCATGTCTTGACCATATCACATCACAACATGCCCTGCAAAAACAAGTTAGACATCCTCTACTTTGTTGTTGCAAGTTTTACGTGGCTGCTGACGAGGTTACAGACCTAGGGTAGGGTCATAGGCCTGACCCAAGTACCCCACCCAAGGTCACTACCCTAGAAGATCAAAAGAAAAGACCCATGGCAGTGGAGACAGTCGACTGAGACGGTCCAAAGAGACACTTCACTCGACCGACCCATGTACGCAGGACGACTCAATTCCACTCGACCGGACCGAGCACTCGACCTCCGAAGACCAAGTGCCTCTTGGAACAGCAACGGTCCTATATTTACTCTCTGTAGTAAATAACTTAATTATCCTTTACTGCAGGCGTTATCAGTAACGCCTGCCTTAATGTACCTTTAAGCCCTTGGTAACGTGGAGCATGGCTGGGGTCCTGGCACACTATATAAGCCACCCCCTCCTCCAAAACAAGGGTTCGCACCTCTGTAACACACACATACACACATCAGTCGACCAAGCCTCCGGGCACCAAGACGTAGGGCTATTACTTCCTCCGAGAAGGGCCTGAACTCGCTAACACACTGTGTACAACCTCGCCATAGCTAGAACCTTGCCTCTCCATTCGTACCCCCTACCCTTACTGTCAGACTTAGAACCACGACAGTTGGCGCCCACCGTGGGGCAAGGCGTCTTAGCGACATTTGGTGAAGTTGCAATCTCTTACCCGACCACTTTCATCATGATGTCGGGCGGCGTTTTGGCGTCGGGCCACGAGATCCGGCTCGGCGCGTTGATCTTCGTCGCCGACGACTCCACGTGGCTCCAAGAAGCCCCTCTCGACGTCAAGGCGCTGCCCGCCTGCGGAACTACACACTTTCGCGCCGGAGCCGGCGGCATCCTCCTGCTGCAGCCGTCGACCCGGTACTCATCGTCCCCCATCCCCGCTGGTCGCCGCCGTAAGCGATCCGGTCGTTCGCGGCTCCAGCGGTGGGTGAAACATGCGGTGGCCCGTCAAACGGCCACCCCACAAGTCGCGGCCATTGAGCCCTACGGTTACCTTTACGGGCCGGCCGATCAGTCGACCGGGCTCAAAGATTCCGTTTCCGAGTGCGGGAGCAGCGATCCCACGACAGAAATTCTCATGGTCGATTCGCACCGCAGCCCGCCGGGCTTTCCCGTGGTGAGAACGGTGGCAGTGGCGGCGATCGGGCGCACGACAACGATGGTTACATCCCTCAGCCCCTCACCTCCGAGCAAAGAGCTGAGCTTTGTCGCCGCAACGGAGATGCACTCCTCACCCCCATCGTGGGGGATTCCCCAGAAGCTTTGGCTCTCGAAGCCACGCGCGTGGCCACCTTGGCCGAGCGTGCGCGCCTGGAAAATGTCCAACGTTCACTCGATGAACAGGCCCGCCGACTGGCCCCCGAATCCAGTCGACGGCCGCGGCAATCACGTCAGCGCGAGACAGGTGTTCCGCACACCAGTCCAAAACCTCGAAGCCGCGGCTCGTATCGCGGAGTCGATTCAACCCTCCCAATCGGAAGCTGGGAGAGGCCTTCAGCAGATCCGAGCTTTGCTCCGAACGGCTGAAGAACAAAACGCGGCTGTCTCTCAGTCGCGCAACAGGATTCACAGCAGATCGGTGGCTGCAGACACCGTATGGTCGGCCCACAGTCCAAGATCGCCCCCGGGGCGTGAGGAACGTGGTCCGCGGCATGACCGGCACTTGGGTTGGAACGACGATCCACTCGACCGTCAACACGGACGCTACGACCGCCGTCGGGCGCCTACCCCTCCTCCGGGAAGTGGGTCGCACTTGCCCCAGCGGCACGTGGGCAGACGCCTGCGAGACGACGAGCGTAGGATTCCCCCGGATCCCCGGCGGCCAGGTTTCGATGCGAGGTCCATCCTTGTGCAGGGTCGAGTCGACCGTAACCGGGCATCCAGGGACGAGCGAGGCGGAGACCAACCCAGCGGCAGCTGAGCGCCGGCCTCCGGGCCTGAATGCTTTTGCAGCGCAATCAGGGCCGCGGAGATCCCCCCGAACTTCAGGCTGGCGGCAGGAGTAAGCATGTTCACCGGTGAGTCGAAGCCGGACACTTGGCTGGAAGACTACCGAGTGGCCATGCAGATCGGAGGCGGCAACGACGATGTGGCCATGAAACACCTCCCCTTGATGCTGGGAGGCTCCGCTCGGGCGTGGCTCAACCAGTTAGCTCCCAGGAGCATATACAGTTGGGAAGAGCTCGCTCGAGTTTTTGTTCGGACCTTCGAAGGCACCTGCAAGCGACCTGCTGGACTCGCGGAGCTTCAGCACTGCATGCAGAAGCCGAGTAAAACTTTGAGGGACTTTATTCAGCGGTGGACCACTTTGCATCACACGGTAGAAAACGTTTCCGAGCACCAGGCGGTGTGCGCTTTCAAGGAAGGCATGCGCAACCGAGAGTTGAATCTGAAGTTCGGCCGAACAGGCGACATGTCCCTGTCGCGGATGATGGAGATTGCCAGTCGGTACGCCAACGGCGAAGAGGCCGATCGGCTCCGTAGCGGCAAGAAATCAGTCGGGCAGGACGACCAGAATCACAATCGAAAGAATAAGCGCAAGGCCGACCCAGCCGCTCAGGGGGAGGCTGTGGTGGTTAATCAAGGGAAGGGCAAAGGGAAGCCCAAAGGCTCCTGGGCCCCCAAAAAGGAAAGGGTCAGGCTGGAGATGATATGCTCGACCAGCCGTGTCCCATACACACAAAGAAAGATGAAGAGGGAAACTTGGTGTATCCCAAGCACACCACTCGGCAGTGTCGACTCTTGATCCAGAGTTTCCAGAAGGATCAGTCGACCGAGAAAGAGAAGGAATCAAAAGAGTCCGAAGACAAGGAAGGGGACGGAGGATACCCCCGCATCAACTCCACCTTGGTGATTTTCGCAGACGTCGAGAGCAAAAGTTGACTGAAAATCATCAACAGAGAAGTAAACATGGTTGCTCCGGCGACCCCCACGTTCCTGAAATGGTCGAAGACCCCCATCACATTTGACCAGTCCGACCATCCAGCGCACATCGCCACCCCTGGGCGGCAGGCGTTGGTGGTCGACCCAGTGGTCAAAGGCACCCGCCTGACCAGAGTTCTGATGGATGGAGGCAGTGGCTTGAATATCCTGTATGCAGCAACCCTCCGGGATATGGGCATTCCGATGTCCAAGCTAAGGGAAAGTAACATGAGGTTCCACGGGGTAATCCCCGGGAAGAAAGCCGACTCACTTGGCCAGATCTCACTCGATGTCGTCTTTGGTGAGTCCAAGAACTACCGAAAGGAGAGGCTGACGTTCGAAGTGGTGGACTTCAACAGCGCCTACCACGCCATCCTGGGTAGGCCCGCCTACGCCAGGTTCATGGCTCGACCATGTTACGGCTACCTCAAGCTGAAGATGCCGGGACCCAACGGCGTCATAACCATCACTGGGAACCGGCAGAAAGCGGAAGAATGCTTCCAGAAAGGCTCGAAGATCACCGATGAGAAAATGGCAGCAGTAGAGATGGAGGAGTACCAAAAGCTGGTGGATCCGGGTGACCTGCTAAGGGCGAAGAAGCCGGCTTCCGAGTCAGATTTTCAGTCGGCAGGAGACACAAAACCTGTGCACATCCACCCCACCGACCCCAACGCAGTGCCGACCCACATCTCCACCACGCTCGACAGCAAATAGGAAGAAGCGCTCATCCAGTTCCTCCGTGAGAACTGGGACATCTTTGCATGGAAACCATCAGACATGCCGGGTGTGCCCAGGGGGCTGGCTGAGCACCATTTGCGAGTCGACCCGAAGGTGAAACCCGTGAAGGAACATCTCCGTCGATCCGTTGCGGAGAAGCGAAAGGCGATTGGCGAAGAAGTGGCTCGACTGCTAGCAGCAGAGTTTATCCGCGAGATATACCACTCCGAGTGGCTCGCCAACGTCGTCATGCTCCCCAAGAAGGACAAGTCTCTCCGCATGTGCATCGATTTCAAGCACATCAATCGGGCCTACCCGAAAGATCATTTTCCTCTTCCCCGCATCGATCAGATAGTCGACTCGACTGCGGGATGTGAGCGTTTGTCCTTTCTGGACGCATATTCCGGGTACCATCAGATCCGTCTGTATGGGCCCGATGATATAAAGACAACTTTCATCACCCCTTTCGGGTGTTTTTGTTATGTCACCATGCCTTTCGGCCTCAAAAATGCCAGCGCCACCTTCATGCGCATGATCCAGAAGTGCTTAACAAAGCAAATCAGTCGGAACGTCGAGGCGTACATGGACGACATCGTGGTCAAGTCACGGAAAGGTTTCGACCTGCTGACTGACCTCGCTGAGACATTCGCGAACCTCAGAAGCTACGATATCAAGCTCAACCCGTCGAAGTGCACATTTGGAGTTCCTGGTGGCAAGCTGCTCGGTTTTCTCGTTTCCGAACGGGGGATCGACGCCAACCCAGAGAAGGTCGGCACCATCCTCCGAATGAAACGCCCCGAGCGTATTCACGACGTCCAAAAGCTTACCGGTTGCTTGGCCGCATTGAGTCGATTCATTTCTCGTCTTGGGGAGAAGGCACTGCCTATCTACCGACTCATGAAGAAATCCGACAAGTTGAGTGGAATCCCGAAGCCGAGCGGCGTTTGAAGAGCTCAAAGCCCTGCTGTCCACCCAGCCGGTGCTCGCTGCCCCAGTCAGCGGAGAGCCTCTTCTGTTGTACATTGCTGCCACCGGACAAGTCGTCAGTACTGTACTCACGGTCGAGCGGGAAGAAGAGGGCAAGGCATACAAATTCCAGCGCCCGGTCTATTACATATCCGAAGTTTTGACTCCCTCCAAGCAAAGGTATCCACATTACCAAAAGCTTGTGTACGGGATTTACTTGACTGCAAAAAAGGTTGCCCATTATTTCTCGGATCATTCAATCTCAGTCGTCAGCGACGCCCCACTATCAGAGATACTAAACAACCGAGATGCAACCGGTCGAGTGGCAAAATGGGAGATTGAACTTCTCCCGTTAGATATCAAGTTTGAAGCGAAGAAAGCCATCAAGTCTCAGGCCATAGCGGATTTTGTGGCTGAGTGGATAGAACAAGAGCTTCTGACTCAGGTCCAGTCGGACCATTGGACTATGTTCTCCGATGGGTCCAAGATGCTGAACGGATCCGGCGCAGGCGTGGTCCTAATCTCTCCCAGGGGCGACAAGCTCAGCTATGTCCTTCAGATCCATTTTGATTCATCAAACAACGAGGCTGAATACGAAGCACTTTTGTATGGGTTGCGTATGGCCATCTCACTCGGCGTCCGTCGCCTCATGGTCTATGGCAATTCCGACCTAGTGGTGAACCAAGTAATGAAAGAATGGGACGTCAGGAGCCCGTCAATGACCAGTAATTGCAGTGTGGTGCGGAAACTCGAAAAGAAGTTCGAAGGCTTAGAGCTCCATCATGTGCCCAGGGCAAAGAATCAGCTAGCCGACGATCTCGCAAAAATCGGGTCGACTCGGAGATCCATACCCAAGAATGTGTTCCTGGAGCATCTGCACACTCCCTCTGTCAAGGAAGACCCCTTCACGGAAGAGCCCTGCCAGTCAGCGCGACGGATCCGACTGAGGTCGAAGTGCCTGCTGTGGTCGACTTGATCATGGAGACCCTAGTGATCACACCTGATTCGACTTTGCCATATATATCATACCTTCTCAGACAAGAACTCGCAGAAGATGAAGAAGAAGCGCGCCAGATCGTCCGCCGATCCAAAGCGTTCATAGTCATTCAAGGTCAGCTCTACAGAGAAAGCGTCACTGGAGTCGCCCAGCGCTGCATCGATCCAGAGGAAGGTCGACTGATCTTGGATGAAATCCACTCGGGGACTTGCGGCCACCACGCCTCTTCTCGGACTATCGTGGCCAAAGCATACCGGACCGGGTTTTACTGGCCCCGCACCAACGAGATGGCCAAGGATATTGTGGATAAATGCGCAGGTTGCCAGTTCTACTCCAACATGTCACACAAGCCAACATCCGCCCTGAAAACCATCCCACTAGTCTGGCCCTTCGCTGTTTGGGGCTTGGATATGGTCGGCCCCTTTAGGACAGGCAGAAGCGGATTCACCCACCTTCTGGTGCCAGTCGACAAGTTCACCAAGTGGATTGAGGCCAAACCCATCAAGAACCTCGAGTCGAGCACCGCCATCAGCTTCATCAAAGAGCTTATATTCAGATATGGGGTCCCCCACGGCATCATCACGGACAACGGCTCCAACTTCGACTCGGATGAATTTAGAGCTTTCTGTGCTTCCCAAGGAACACGAGTCGACTACTCCTCCGTGGCGCATCCGCAGTCGAATGGACAGGCAGAAAGAGCAAATGGTTTGATTCTCCAAGGCCTAAAGCCACGGCTCATGCGTGACCTTAAGCAAGCCGCCGGGGCTTGGGTAACTAAGCTGCCCTCTGTCCTATGGGGTCTGAGGACGATGCCGAATCGGTCGACTGGCCGTACCCCTTTCTTCTTGGTCTATGGAACCGAAGCTGTGCTGCCGAGCGACTTGTTACACAATGCCCCCAGAGTAGAACTCTTCTCCGAAGCCGAGGCAGAGCAAGCTCGTCAAGATGCAGTCAACCTTCTAGAAGAAGAAAGAGAGATGGCCCTGATCCGGTCGACCATCTATCAACAGGACCTGCGTCGATTCCATGCTCGCAACGTAAGAAGCCGAGCATTCCAGGAAGGAGACCTGGTCCTACAGGTGCATCTGAAGCGCCCACACAAGCTCGCCCCGGCCTGGGAAGGGCCGTTCATCATCACCAAAGTACTGCGCAACGGAGCGTACCACCTCTACAATGTAGCCCATAAGAAAGATGAACCTCATTCATGGAATGCGGACCTGCTCCGCCGCTTTTACACTTGAAACGCTCGATGGTCGAGCTGTAATAAAGATTTCCCAGTTCGTTTTAAAGACAAGATAGCAATGATCCCCTAACAATTGGTGTCCTCTAAATCCCCCAGTGGGTGCTTAGCTGCGGTCCTCCGAGCTACGTCACAAGTACAAAGCGGCTCGGTCCTCCGAACTCCGCCACAAGTACAACGTAGCTTGGAATCGCCTAAGTTATAAACATTCTACTCCGAGTGAAGAGCGACCCTCTCACTCGGGGGCTTAGCTGCGACCCCGTGACTCGCCTAAGTTACAACCATCTAATCCGAGTGAAGAGCAACACTCTCACTCGAGGGCTTAGCTGCGGTCCTCCGAGCTACGTCACAAGTACGAAGCGGCTCGGTCCTCCGAACTTCGCCACAAGTACAACGTAGCTTGGAATCGCCTAAGTTATAAACATTCTACTCCGAGTGAAGAGCAACCCTCTCACTCGGGGGCTTAGCTGCGG
>LR738712.1:70734870-70747155 GCA_902687465.1 Secale cereale
CTCCGCCACAAGTATGACGTAGCTTGGAATCGCCTAAGTTATAAACATTCTACTCTGAGTGAAGAGCGACCCTCTCACTCGGGGGCTTAGCTGCGACCCCGTGACTCGCCTAAGTTACAACCATCTACTCCGAGTGAAGAGCAACACTCTCACTCGGGGGCTTAGCTGCGGTCCTCCGAGCTACGCCACAAGTACAAAGTGGCTCGGTCCTCCGAACTCCGCCACAAGTGCAACGTAGCTTGGAATTGCCTAAGTTATAAACATTCTACTCCGAGTGAAGAGCGACCCTCTCACTCGGGGGGCTTAGCCGCGACCCCGTGACTCGCCTAAGTTACCACCATCTACTTCGAGTGAAGAGCAACACTCTCACTCGGGGGCTTAGCTGCGGCCTCGTGACTCGCCTAAGTTACAAACACTCTACTCCGAGTAAAGAGCAACCCTCTCACTCGGGGACATAGCTGAATACGTCGACTCAAAGATTCAGACGATCAGAAGAAGAGCGAGGAACCAAAGGATCAAAATCAAATAAAAGCCCCGCAAAGATCGGGCAAGAGTACTTGGGCCACAGACCCACCAGAGTTTAATGAGTACAAATCCACGCGGCATTCCGCTGCAAATAAGATTAATGTATCAAAGTCATGGCTCGGGAGGAGGCGGGCTTGCAGGCGCAACAAATTCGTCCAGATCAATCCCGTCGGCGATGTGAGTGGCGGCTTCCAAGAAAGTCTCCATAAACGACTGGAATTGGAGCTCCTTCGTGTTTGCGACCTTCAGCGCAGCAAGCTTCCTCTCCTTCACCCGTGTGCAGTGCACACGGACTAAAGACTTCTTCCATTCCTGCACTCGGTCGGGGATCTCATTGAGTCGAGTCATCAAGGACTCGAGACCGTTCTCCCGCATGATCCCCCTCCAGAGCGCAGCGTCGATTCGAGCCGCGTCCGCCTTCAGTCGTCCCAGGTAATCCGTGGCCACAGTGAGGCGTGACTCCAGCCTCGGTATATTCATGGACACCTCGTCCTTCATGATGGAGTTGGTTGGGTCCAAGCCAGGCTCGACCCGTCCAGTCTCCTCTGCGAAGTTACGACAGAACTCTGCACCAAGAACGGCGAGTCGAGTCAACGGATAAGACACGGGTCGACCAATCCAATTTTAACCAAGCCAAGGGAGGCATACCTTCGAGCACGAGGTACCATTTTTTGGTGATGTCGCCCAGATACGTCTCGAGATCGACCCTCTTCCGAAAGAGAGCCTCGTACTTGTCGTTCCGGACGGCCTTGGACTTCTTCAGCTGAGTCACCTCTTGGTTGGCCGCGTCGAGTGAACCTCTCAGTCGGATGATCTCCGCTTCGAGCGCACCCACGGAAGCCAGCTTCTTCGCCGCCAGCTCTGACTTCTCCTGAGCCGCCTGTTGCGCCGCCGCCAGGTCGAGGTCCTTTTGCTCCAAGGCCGCCCTCAGTTGACCTACCAAAGCCGCCAATGGACATATGAACATGAAGGAACGCAAGGCACATCAAGCGAAAAATCAGTCGACAGAAGACATGAGTAAGTTACCAGCCGCATCATCCTGCGTCTTCTTCATATGGTCCCGAGCCAGCTGCAAGTCAAGATTAAGCTGGATTTGCTTCTGCTCAAGATCTGCAAACTTGGCCCCGAACTCGCAAGATTTCTGCATCAACACAACAAAGCAAGACTATAAGACTACAGTCGAGTCAGATAACTCAACCGCAGCCTCGGGGACTACACCCACTGGGTGCACTGAGCGTGCCCCCACTGGTTTCACTCGGCCAAGGTCAGTCCGGCGCGAGCCCAAAAAAACCAACAGCATGGAAGTTCTATAGTAAGACCATGGCCGACTGCCAGCAGTCGACCACGGTCTCGGGGACTACACCCAGTGGGTGCAATGAGCGTGCCCCCACTGGTTTCACTCGGCCGAGGACAGCCCGGCGCGAGCTCACAGAAGACAGGGAAAGAAGAACACCAGTGGGTGTGGTACCTCACGAAACGAAACAAGCAGATTCTCTCGAAGTCAAAGACTACTCCAATAAAGACAACGTACCTGGACGTTGGCCCGAAGAGCAGAGCTGGCATCGTAAGCCGCCATGCTGGCCTCATACGCCGCCTTCGTCCTCCCCATCATCACCTCCGCCTGGCGAACGGCTTCTTGAGCCGCCCCCACAGGGTCCTCCGGGAGGCGGTAGGTAGAGAAGAGGACAGATGAAGCGGCGAGCGTCGAGCCGGCCGCGGGCGCAGACGCTGGATCGACGGCACGAACCGGCGCTGAGTCGACGGCTGGAGTGGACGCTGGGTCGACAACCGGGGCAGGCGCTGGGTCGACGTTCGGCGCAGACGATGGGTCAGCAGCGTGCACGGTCGGCACAGGGACGGCGAAAGAGACCGCGGCTCGGGCCGCGTCCTCCTGTCGCTGGGCCTCCGAGCCAGAAGGCGCCTTCCGACCCTTCTTCCTTGTGCGCCGGCGGTCCTCCCCCAACTGCTCCTCGTCTTCGTCGTCGTCCGACAGCTCTATGACGAGGCGTGGCGCTTCAGGTCAAGCAGGGAACCAAGTCAGTCGGCCATCACCCGCGGAAGAGAAGAAGGACAAGACAAGTCTCATAAAGCCCATACCTGCACGAGATGTCGCGGCATCCCCGATCTCCTCGGCATCTCGACCCCGGTCGATGTCCATCAAGGTCGTGGAAGCGGCAGCTCTGAAAGATTCAGTCAAGAGATGAGTCGACCGAAACCGCAGTCGACTCCCAAGAAACAGAAAGAAGCAAGTCCAAGTGGCACTTACGTGGAGGCGATGGGTACATCCACCTTAATCCTTGGCAGGGCCTTTCGGGGCTTGGTGGTGGCGACCTTGGGCTGCTTGGGCGTCTTCTCGGCCGGCTTGGGGGTGGTCGTGCGAGTGCGTTTGGGCGTCCGGGACCCTGAGGGACCCACTTGGGGTCGTGCGGCCCCTGGGTCGTTCTTCTCCTTGGATCGACGCTCGACACGGGGAGGTGACTCGACCTCCTCCCCGCTGCTGTAATCCTCGCTCTCCTCGCTCTCCTCCTCCGACTTCCATTCGGCGGCGTCGCCCGTGCCCTCCTCGCCCTCCTGGCCCAAGTCTCCGTTGGGCAGCGAATACATCTCTGTATAGATCGGCAAAGAAAAGAAGTTCGACCCAATACCAGTCAGAACCATCAATAAAGACCACAAACCAGTCGGCAGGATACATCACTCGGAAGCAGAAGGCTAACCTTGTCTGGCAGGTGGTCAGCGTCGAATGGGATGATCCTTGATGTCTACACACGCTTCTACTCTTGTAGACTATGTTGGGCCTCCAAGCGCGGAGGTTTGTAGGACAGCAGCAATTTCCCTCAAGTGGATGACCTAAGGTTTATCGAACTCAGGGAAGTAGAGGTTGAAGATGGTCTCTCTCAAGCAACCCTGCAACTAAGATACAAGAAGTCTCTTGTGTCCCCAACACACCTAATACACTTGTTAGATGTATAGGTGCACTAGTTCGGCGAAGAGATGTTAAATGGCAAGTGATATGGATGGCAAAACAAAGTAATATAAATCTGTAATAAAAAGTGCAGCAAGAAAACAAGTGGTAAATGTGAGCACAAATGGTATTGCAATGGTGGAAACAAGGCCTAGGCTTCATACTTTCACTAGTGGCAACTCCCAACAATATTAACATAATCGAATCACATGATATTTCCCATAAAACATGCAAGGGGGACGCACCCGGAGGTCATTCCTTCGTGGTCAAGAGAGGACGAGAATTATGTAGGGCTACAAAAGCACACCTCAAAGTTCGTAGTTCTCAATCTAAGGATTTCCCAATGTCACCGCGGCCATCCAAAGAGAGTACCACAATCACCACAACATATCTAAAGGATAGTCAAAGACAAGCACGAAGAGACTCTCAATCTTCAATCAACACACAAGAGAGGAAATCACTCATGAAAATACTTTTCTAATCCATGTCCAATAGACCGCTGTCACCTTGATCTCGGGGATTATACTAGATAAAGACAAGTGGGTACATCAATCCAATACATAGAGGAAGGGGAAATATCATGGGATCACCCTAGATTAACATAGCCTATGATCACAACGAAGATCACATCATGGGAGAGAGAATTGACCACATAGCTACTGGTAAGAACCTCAGCCCCGAGGAGGAACTACTCCCGCATCATGGAGGGAGGAAGAAACGTCGATGGAGATGAATCCGGGGGCACTTCCCCGTCCCGGCAGGGTGCCGGCGCAGGAATTCTGGTCCCCCGAAGCTTGATGGCGATGGTGGCGGAGATCGGAATTGCGTCTAGGGAAAAGGGGTCCGGAATCAGGGTTTCCTCGACGGGTGTTAAATATAAGCCAAAGGGGGTCGTCAGGGGAGCTACGGGGTGCCCAGGCGGCCTGGCCAGGCGGCCAGGGGTGGGGCCGCCTGGGCAGGGTGCCTGGAGCCCCTCTGGCCCCCCTCCGGCCCTACTTTGGCCGCATGGAAGCTTCCGGAACGCTGATTTTTTATATATATTTTCCAAGATTTTTCTGGCAGTTTTCGTGACGGGAAAACCTGAAATACAAAAACAGCAGAAAACAGAAACTGGCACTGGGGTGCACTGATTTAATAGATTAGTCCAAATATGATCAAAAGTGTATGGAAGTGTATAAATATCATAGCAATATCACCCAAAAGAGGCATGGAGCAAGCAGAAATTATAGATACGTTTTGGACGTATCAACATCCCCAAGCTTAATTCCTGCTCGTCCTCGAGTAGGTAAATGATAACAAGAATAATTTCTGTGGTGACATGCTATTAACCATATAAGGACTTTTCATAGTCATATGACAAAATCTTACTGAGACAATGAATCTGTAGTAATTAAGTTGCCTCATGAGAAAATCACAAAGAACTGAAAGTTTTACAATATGATACTGAAACATCAATAGATTTGTAGTGAGCATGGTGTGCAATATGACAAAGTGATATCTCGCTTGCCCCCTTTAGTGAAGCAAAACATAAATGCAGGGGCACCTCCAAGGTTTAAGTGATGACTAGATACAATGATTTCAGAATAAACGATATCATAATCATGCAAAAGACAATGCTACTTTGGGACAATGCACATTACACTCAGAATGACAATCATGCTCTCAGTAGTTGGTGCTTTAAAAGAAGGTGGAAACTCTCGAACCGTGGCTTTTGTTGGCAAAGTTGAAAACCCGTGGTCGGAAACAAAAACTAAACATGTACCAGAGCTCTTGGTTTTAAAAACAGAGGTAATAAATTTTTTTTTGGATATGCATGTTTCGTCAACGAATGCTAGCAGACAACTCAATCACTTCTTGAGATGGACAAGTTTCGAGGAACGGCTCCCGAATGAGGACGATCACATCCTCTTAATCTCCTTTGTTTATCACTGCCAAAGTTTTCTGATTTCTCATGAACAAAGCGTGAAGGAGGGTTTGTTTGTTTATATTATTTTTTAATGAGCCGGGCGCGCTCTATGCCAGTTCCTTCCCGTATTATGGGTTTGCACATTAGTCATGCAATCCCGGGGTGAAGCTTGTCCAACTTAAAAAGATCATGAATTAACTACTACTTCCTCATGAGCTAAAATAGAGGCACAAAACGGGAATGCTTTTTTGAATAATTTCGAGATGGTACATGAAAGTCTTCGTTAGGAATGGCAGGTAAATACCATGTATAGGAAGGTATGGTGGACTCATATGGCATAACTGGTTTAAAGGATTTTGGATGCACAAGCAGTCAGTCCGCTTAGTGCAGGCGAAGGTTAGCAAAAGACTGGGAGCGACCAACTAAAAGAGCAATGACGGTCATAATCATGCAGAGCGACAAAGCAACATTGAATCAGGCATGGAAGTTATATCGCTACTCAGAAACAAAAGATCATCAAGGCTTGACAGACTTTCTTTACAGTCTTAAATATGCGTGAGCATACGCCAAATCAATCAAAATAAATTCTTGAAGGAAGATATTACTAAACCATACCACATCATAGGCAAAAAAATCATGTTGGTACTCCAATAACACATTGGGAACCCTCCAGCTATTTGAGACTAACCATAAGAAAACATGAACTCCTAAGCACCATTATGCACGTAGCATTTTTATCATAGACATATCAACCAATGCAACAGAAGCAAACTCTCTTAATAAGATAAGCATGATAACTAAAGAGAGTTCAAGCAACCAACTAAACAAAAGCTCTTTAAAAAGTTAAGCATGAAAACTAAGAGCTAAGCATGATAGTAGCTATTGAAAGACAAAGAACACACACAGCAAAGATAGTCATGAAAATTCTATGTTGTGTTCTAGGTTGAAGTGGAGCGTGTTTCTCTCCCACACAAAGAAAGCTGAGTTCCAACTCGTTATGAAAAGCTAAAGAAAACTAAAAAGGAAACTAAAAGCAAGACGCTCCAAGCATAGCACATAAAACATGAAGTGATAAAAATATAGTGGAACGAAAGACGAACTGATAATGTTGATGGAGAAGGGGATGCACGGGGGCATCCCCAAGCTTAGACGCTTCAGTCTCCTTGAATATTTCTTGGGGGTGCATGGAGGCATCCCCAAGCTTGAGCGTTTGACACTCCTGAATCTTTTTATCATCTTCCCTCGCACACTTGAAAACTCCCTTCATACATAACTCATCATAATCTGATTAGCGAGGTTACTACCCTTAATAAAATAATTGTTCCTTGCTGGAAATAAGGATATTCTTGAAGGTCTACTGTTTCTCAAGATTGCCAAAAGGTTTTTGCAAAAAAAAAGCAAGCTCAAGGTTTGCAAAACGAAGAAAAGGCAAAACATGACAGAATCTGTGAAAAACAGACCAGCAGGTAGTAAATGATTTTTTCGGGGCACTTCTGCAACTCTAATAAAAAAACTCAGAACAGACGCCCGAAAGACAATTGTATAGAGCACGCTGTCGAAAAAATTCAGACCAAAAAGATGATCTGGTGATTTTATACGAATTTTTCTGTCCAAGGACAGAATCTGTTTCCTGGACAGCACGTCACAACTTTTGAACTTTCTTGCAATCAGAGGCTACACTTGGCACAAAGCTGAAAAGTAAAGATACAATGATGATGCTACTGTAGTAACAACATCAAGACACAACAAAAGCAAAATAAAATTTTATTCATTGTGGGCTGCCTCCCAAAAGCGCTTTCTTTTATGCCTTTAAGCTAGGCATAATACTTTAATGATGCTCTCGTAGGAATAAGAGTTGAAGAACAAAAGAGAGCATCAAGAAGCAAATAACAAACACATTTAAGCCTAACATGCTTCCTATGCATAGGAATATTGCAATAGAATAATTCATTAAAGCACAAAGCAACTAGCATAGGAAGGCAAAACAAGCATAACTTCAAAATATTCACCATAAAGAGAGGAAACTTCTTATTATTAAGATATTTAGAACCAAGTCTCCCTCTCTCATTATAAATTTCAGTGGCATCATGGATGAACTCAACAATATAAGCATCACATAAAGCATTGTTACCATGATCCACATGCAAAAAGGTACTCTTACTCTCCACATAAGCATAATCTTTCTCATTGGTAATAGTGGGAGTAGGACTATCATAAACAACTTGAACACTATAGATTAATTGTGTATTAGGAAGATGGTGTTCAACAAGGGAGTAATTCCCTCCATGATTATGACAAGTTTCATAAGGATAATTTCTCCTTATGTCATACGTACCTTTATAATCACTATAGATTGGAGTTATAACATCATCATGGTAGAGAAGAGCATTATCATTGCTAGCAACTATATTTGTAAACATGTTATCTTTATTCTTACTAGCAAAAGAATTATCAATTATCACATCACTAGTGGGTAAAGGATTTGCAATCCTATCATCCCCAAGCTTAGAGCTTTCCATATCATCACTTTCAGAGTTGGTACCAAAAAGATTTTCAAGATCATAAGTAGCATTATCATCATTTTCCCAATCACAATAAGTAACATGCATATCATAATCAAAATCATCTTCAATAGTACCTACGGACGTATCATCAAGATGATAATTAAGGCAATAAACTTCACCTTCTTCTTTAAACTTACAACCGTTAGGATAAAAGTTGATGGGAGGAATATGCTCAGGCCAGGTTGATACCCATTCTTCTTCCTTCTTGCTCCTCTTCCTCCTCCTCTTCCTTTTCTTCTTCTTAACCTTAGGAGGGAGTGGTTGGAGATGAAGCTTCTCCACATATCCTGGTTTATCATTAGAAACAATAGGGGAAACTTGGGAGAAACTCTCCTTTTTATTAGCAGAAATATAAGAGACATTTTTATACTTTGGTAAAGTTCCCTCCTTTCTAATCTTACTTATGTAATCATTTTCATGGCAATTAACAACACAATAGAGATGGCAATTTTGCAAAGTGTTTTTTTATTCCTATGGCATTAACATCTAGCCAAGAAGTCTTTTCTGATAACTCTTCACACATCAAAAATAACATAAGCTCATCATAAAGATCAGAGGTGATCATGTTATCACACAACCGGTTAACAGTTATGTTTTGAAAGTTCATGCATTGAAAATTAAAGTGACCCTCTATACGGCAAAGTTCACAAGTAAAAGGATAAAGGTCACACAATTCTCTAGCAATTTCATTTAAATCTCTGACCCAAGTGATTGTTCTTTCATGCTTATGTTGCTTACAATACTTCTCTTCTTCAATCATAGGCCTTTCACAAGGTCCATCCACTCCACAAAAATTAACATGCTTATATAAAACTTCATTTTTAGGAATTGGATCATGCATGTTGCAATCATCATGAACAATTTCATTTTCTTTGCAAGTCTCTTTAAAAGGTTTATGATACTTGATCCAATCCTCCTTAGGCATATTAAGATGTGAAGCAAAAGATTTGAGGAAATCAACAAGGAGTTGAGAATCAAGCCCAAACTTAGCACTACACTTATTAAAACTTGTAGTTTCAACAAAGGACTTAATGCAATCATACTCATAAATTATACCTGACTCTTTACCTTTGTCGATCTCCCAATCTTCAGTGTTGCGTTGAATTCTTTCAAGGAGTTCCCATTTAGCATCAATCTTTTCGTTTGTGAAAGAACCCATAGAGGAAGCATCGAGCAAATCTTTATCCTGTCGAGAGAGCCTCGCATAGAAATTAGTAATAATCATATCTTTGGGGAGCCCATGGTTAGGACATTTTAGCATTAACGTTTTCAGTCTCCCCCAAGCTTGAGCTATGCTCTCTCCGTCATGAGGATAGAAATTATAAACATAATTCCTATTCTTATGGACTTCATGAAGAGGATAAAACTTAGAGTAAAAGAGAGACATAAGCTCTTGCCAATCAAGCAAGTGCGAGTTATCAAGAAGCTTATACCAATCTGAAGCTTTATCTATAAGTGATACGGCGAACAATTTCCTCATGACAAACTCCCTTGATACACCTGCAAGCTTACATAATGAACATAATTGTGACAGATATAGCAAGTGTTCACCGGGATGTATGTCTCCTGCATAACGATTAGCCAAAACATAATTGATAATACCAGCTGTTATTTTATAGGGCACAATTTCAGTAGGGGGAGGAGCAACCACCACAGGTGTGGGGCGTCTTCCCGCAAGCAACGATCCAATAGCAAGGTTTTCCATAAACATAACTAGTGAAATAAAAACAAGAAACAAAAAGATTTAATTGCAAGATCTAAAGATATACCTTCAAGCACTCACCTCCCCGGCAACGGCGCCAGAAATAGCTTGATGTCTACACACGCTTCTACTCTTGTAGACTATGTTGGGCCTCCAAGCGCAGAGGTTTGTAGGACAGCAGCAATTTCCCTCAAGTGGATGACCTAAGGTTTATCGAACTCAGGGAAGTAGAGGTTGAAGATGGTCTCTCTCAAGCAACCCTGCAACTAAGATACAAGAAGTCTCTTGTGTCCCCAACACACCTAATACACTTGTTAGATGTATAGGTGCACTAGTTTGGCGAAGAGATGTTAAATGGCAAGTGATATGGATGGCAAAACAAAGTAATATAAATCTGTAATAAAAAGTGCAGCAAGCAAACAAGTGGTAAACGTGAGCATAAATGGTATTGCAATGGTGGAAACAAGGCCTAGGCTTCATACTTTCACTAGTGGCAACTCCCAACAATATTAACATAATCGAATCACATGATATTTCCCATAAAACATGCAAGGGGGACACACCCGGAGGTCATTCCTTCGTGGTCAAGAGAGGACGAGAATTATGTAGGGCTACAAAACACACCTCAAAGTTCGTAGTTCTCAATCTAAGGATTTCCCAATGTCACCGCGGCCATCCAAAGAGAGTACCACAATCACCACAACATATCTAAAGGATAGTCAAAGACAAGCACCAAGAGACTCTCAATCTTCAATCAACACACAAGAGAGGAAATCACTCATGAAAATATTTTTTTAATCCATGTCCAATAGACCGCTGTCACCTTGATCTCGGGGATTATACTAGATAAAGACAAGTGGGTACATCAATCCAATACATAGAGGAAGGGGAAATATCATGGGATCACCCTAGATTAACATAGCCTATGATCACAACGAAGATCACATCATGGGAGAGAGAATTGACCACATAGCTACTGGTAAGAACCTCAGCCCCGAGGAGGAACTACTCCCGCATCATGGAGGGAGGAAGCAACGTCGATGGAGATGAATCCGGGGGCACTTCCCCGTCCCGGCAGGGTGCCGGCGCAGGAATTCTGGTCCCCCGAAGCTTGATGGCGATGGCGGCGGAGATCGGAATTGCGTCTGGAGAAAAGGGGTCCGGAATCAGGGTTTCCTCGACGGGTGTTAAATATATGCCAAAGGGGGTCGCCAGGGGAGCTACGGGGTGCCCAGGCGGCCAGGGGTGGGGCCGCCTGGGCAGGGCCCTGGAGCCCCTCTGGCCCCCCTTTGGCCCTACTTTGGCCGCATGGAAGCTTCCGGAATGCTGATTTTTTATATATTTTTTTCGGGATTTTTCTGGCAGTTTTCGTGACGGGAAAACCTGAAATACAAAAACAGCAGAAAACAGAAACTGGCACTGGGGTGCACTGAGTTAATAGATTAGTCCAAATATGATCAAAAGTGTATGTAAGTGTATAAATATCATAGCAATATCACCTAAAAGAGGCATGGAGCAAGCAGAAATTATAGATACGTTTTGGACGTATCAATCCTCCCAGACCCCCTGGGGTTGTCCTTGTTCCCGGTGATGCTCTTCAAACACCGCACTACGTACTCCGGGTGGGCCGCCTCCGGGTGGACTCGCGACGAGTCGTCGGTGCCGGAGTACAGCCACATCGGGTGGTCCTGGGCTTGAAGCGGCTGGATCCTCCGCGTGAGGTACACCTCGAACAGGTCCATCCCCGTGGCCCCCTCGCGGACTAGCTGAACGACCCTCTCCATCAACATGTCTACCTCGGCCCTCTCGGCCTTACTCACTACCATCGAAGGAGGTGGGCTGGCTCGACCTAGAGTAAATGGAGGAAGGCCGGTCGACTGACCCGGAGTCGGACTGTCCTTGTAATAAAACCAGGTCGACTGCCAGCCCCGAATCGACTCTGGAAGGTTCATGGAAGGGAAGGCGCTCCTATTCCTAAGCTGAATCCCGAGCCCGCCGCACGCCTGGAGGACGTGCGTCTTGCCGTCACTCGGGTTCACCCTCTTGACAGTCTATGAGCGGTAGGTGAAGATGTGCTTGAACAAGCCCCAGTGCGGTCGGCAACCAAGGAAGTTCTCGCACATAGAAACGAAAGCTGAGAGGAAGGCGATGGAGTTGGGCGTAAAGTAATGCAACTGGGCACCAAAGAAGATCAGAAATGCACGGAAGAAAGGGTGCGGAGGCGTAGAGAAACCTCGATCGATGTGGGTGGCGTGGAGTACACACTCGCCCTCCTGCGGCCGGGGCTCGAGCTCTCCTCCTGGCGCCCGCCAGGAGCCGCCGGCGATCAGCCCCTCCTCCTCCAGCTCCTCCAGATCCTCCACCACGATGGTAGACCGGATCCAATCCCCCTGGATCCATCCAGCGGGGAGTCCGGACCTCGACGACGAACCGACCCGGCCAGCTCGCCTCCCCTTCACCGACGCCGCCTTCTTGGAGCGCTCCATGGCCGCAGTCTTGTCTTTGCCCATGGCTCGCGAGACGGCGGTCGCCGCGGAGAGAAGCAGGAAGGAGCGGGGGCGCGGCGGAGAAGCAAGAACGCCACAGAGAAGCCAAGGCGAATGGGAGAAGACTAGGCGCACAGCCC
>LR738712.1:70747362-70806623 GCA_902687465.1 Secale cereale
CCCCCCGCGGCGGACTCGGCGCGCCTTTATAATGGCTCGGTCGAGTGGCTGACCGGTGGCCTCGAGCAATCCTATCCGATCCTGTAACAGGTGCTGGCACGATACGTGGCGAAAAAGGAGGTGCGGGAATCGAGGCGTTCGAACCGCACCCCTCCGATTGATGCTCCACGTCCCGTCCCGCACGCTTCCCTAAATTTCGAAAGCCCCACCGAATCCGGCGGCCAGAGGGCAACCGATCACGTCGAAAACGGCACGTGCTCACGGCGCCCGACGCCTAGCACAAACCCAGTCGACGCAAGGAGCTCAATCGACGCAAGACATCCAGTCGACGCGAGAAGCAACTAATTCATTGATGGCTTCAGAATCGATCGAGGCGACCAAGACACAACTGAGGGAGCCTACCCAAGTCACGAGCTCCGAAACAATATGCCCCAAGGGCGTCGAGCCAAGACCAAAGCTTCCCTCAGCATCCCCTTGCTCGAGCCCCAATCCATTCGGGGGCTACTGACGAGGTTACAGACCTAGGGTAGGGTCATAGGCCTGACCCAAGTACCCCACCCAAGGTCACTACCCTAGAAGATCAAAAGACAAGACCCATGGCAGTGGAGACAGTCGACTGAGATGGTCCAAAGAGACACTTCACTCGACCGACCCATGTACGCAGGACGACTCAATTCCACTCGACCGGACCGAGCACTCGACCTCCGAAGACCAAGTGCCTCTTGGAACAGCAACGGTCCTATATTTACTCTCTGTAGTAAATATCTTAATTATCCTTTACTGCAGGCGTTATCAGTAACGCCTGCCTTAATGTACCTTTAAGCCCTTGGTAACGTGGAGCATGGCTGGGGTCCTGGCACACTATATAAGCCACCCCCCTCCTTCGAAACAAGGGTTCGCACCTCTGTAACACACACATACACACATCAGTCGACCAAGCCTCCGGGCACCGAGACGTAGGGCTATTACTTCCTCCGAGAAGGGCCTGAACTCGCTAACACCCTGTGTACAACCTCGCCATAGCTAGAACCTTGCCTCTCCATTCGTACCCCCTACCCTTACTGTCAGACTTAGAACCACGACAGCTGCTACGGGCTTAGCAAGAACCGTTCTTACCTACGCATACAAAACCACAACGATATTTCGTCAAGTATGTGATGTTTTAACCTTCACAAGGACCACGCGTAGCCACACTCGATTCAGCTAAAGTGAGAGAGACAGACACCTGCCAGTCACCTTTAAGCAACGAGTGCTCATAACGGTGAAACCAGTCTCGCGTAAGCGTACGCGTAATGTCGGTCCGGACCGCTTCATCTCACAATACCGCCGAACCAAAGTATGACATGCTGGTAAGCAGTATGACTAGTATCGTCCACAACTCACTTGTGTACTACTCGTGCATATCATCTACGCATAGACCTGGCTCATGATGCCACTGTTGGGGAACGTAGTATTTCAAAAAAATTCCTATGATCACGCAAGATCTATCTACCAGATGCATAGCAACGAGAGGGGAGAGTGTGTCTACGTACCCTCGTAGACCGAAAGCGGAAGCGTCTAGTGACGCGGTTGATGTAGTCGAACTTCTTCGCGATCCAACAGATCAAGCACCGAACGCACGACACATCCGCGTTCAGCACACGTTCAGCTTGATGACATCCCACGAGCTCTTGATCCAGTTGAGCTTCACGGGAGAGTTTCGTCAGCACAACAGCGTGGGGACGGAGATGATGAAGTTACCGGCGCAGAGCTTCGCCTAAGCACTGCAACGGTATGACCGAGGTGTGTTTCTGTGGAGGGGGCACCGCACACGGCTAGAACAATGTTTCTTCTGTGTCTTTGGATGACCCCCTGCCCTCGTATATAAAGGAGCAAGGGGGGAGTTGCAGCCATGCTAGGGCGCGCCAAGGGAGTAGGATTCCTACTCCTAGTAGGAATAGGAATCCCCTTTCCTATTCCTACTAGGAGTAGGAAAGGAAGGGGAAGAGAAGAAGGAAGAAGAGGGGCGCCTCCCCTCTTTTCCTAGTCCAACTAGGATTCCTAGATGCAGGGTGCGGCCAGCCCTATGGGCTGCCTCTCTCTTTCCCTCAATGGCCCACTATGGCCCATACTCCCTCGGGGGGGGGTTTCGGTAACCCCCTCTGGCACTCCGGTTAAATCCGAAACTTTTCCGGAGCACTTTCGGTGTCCTAATATAGTCATCCAATATATCAATCTTTACGTCTCGGACATTCCGAGACTCCTCGTCATGTCCGTGATCTCATCCGGGACTCCGAACTACCTTCGGTACATCAAAACTCATAAACTCATAATACTGATCGTCATCAAACGTTAAGCGTGCGGATCCTACGGGTTCAAGAACTATGTAGACATGACCGAGACTCATCTCCGGTCAATAACCAATAGCGGAACCTGGATGCTCATATTGGCTCCTACATATTCTACGAAGATCTTTATCGGTCAAACCGCATAACAACATACGTTGTCCCCTTTGTCATCGGTATGTTACTTGCCCGAGATTCGATCGTCGGTATCTCAATACCTAGTTCAATCTCGTTACCGGCAAGTCTCTTTACTCGTTCTGTAGTACATCATCCAGTGACTAACTCATTAGTCATTTGCTTGCGAGGCTTATTATGATGTGTATTACTGATAGGGCCCGGAGATACCTCTCCGACACTCGGAGTGACAAATCCTATTCTTGATCTATGCCAACACCACGAACACCTTCGGAGACACCTGTAGAGCATCTTTATAATCACCCAGTTACGTTGTGACGTTTGATACCACACACAGTGTTCCTCCGATATTCGGGAGTTGCATAATCTCATAGTTATAGGAACATGTATAAGTCATGAAGAAAGCAATAGCAGTAAAACTAAACGATCATAATGCTAAGCTAACGGATGGGTCTTGTCCATCACATCATTCTCCTAATGATTTGATCCCGTTGATCAAATGACAACTCATGTCTATGGCTAGCAAACATAACCATCTTTGATCAATGAGCTAGTGAAGTAGAGGCATACTAGGGACACTATGTTTTGTCTATGTATTCACACATGTACTAAGTTTTCGGTTAATACAATTCTAGCATGAATAATAAACGTTTATCATGATATAAGGAAATAAATAATAACTTTATTATTGCCTCTAGGGCATATTTCCTTCAATCGGTTCTATAAGGTTATAATTTCTTTTTATGTGACTCCACAGTTACATGTGATTTAATTTATGGAAATGCGCAAGGGCAAGTGAGTGCGGGCACACTCACCTGCCAAGTCCTGCCGCCTGCTCGTTTTGCCTCACGATTCGCACAGTACTTCAATCATGCACAAGGGTGCAATAAAAAAGAAAATTCCTTAAAAAGTTTTAAGTTCCAACGATGAAACTTATGGTTTATGCATTTAGAACTGTCAAGTTTCAACTAGTTTCAGAGATATAATTTCAACCATTTTTTGTCTGTCGGTCGTAGACACAAAATAATTGATTTTTATTGATCGCTCGTAGTAAGTTTCAATGTTGAAACTTAATATCGTTTTTAAACTTAATGTTGAAACTTAATATATTTCTATAAAAGTCGTCAAAATATATTCAAAATGGATCTTATTTAAAAGAGCTGGCCAGGAGGAACACGAATATGAAAACAAAACTTAATTTAGAATTATCTTTTAAAGATATAAACTTTAAAAATCAGAAGGTAAAATGATTTTTCTTTAAAAACGGGCATCAGGAACATGTGTCATGTGTGTGCCCGCACTTGCGTCACAAATCCTCTCCCCTTTAATTTAAAGCCTAGGTCGCTCGTCAAAAATAAATAAAAATAAAGCCTAGGTCGCTCACAAATGTTCGATACAGGTTCCAAAACGCAATATCGTCAAAAACAAAAGCTGATTCGGTGACGAACTATGTCAGAGAATCGCTACACATATCCACCGGAACATTACAATTCTCCGTACGTGCGGAGAAGATCCTGAGATCGGGCTCACCAGAAGAAAATCCAGTGTAGGCCGCAACCCATCAAAACAGCTGAGCAAGCAAGACGACACGGATCATCACCGGCTCGTGCTAATCATTATCGTCAGTACCAATCTCTGAATATCTACTCCCAGCTAGCTCCCCCACGCTATCTGCAGTCTATAATTCTATAGTTAACAAAGCGCATAAAATGATTAGTGCAAGATTGTGGATCTCAACTAATGCACTGCCACTACTACTAGCTAGACTTCAACTGCCTATATTATTTTACTAATGCAGCACCAGCACTACTGCACATCGATCGATCAACTGCTTGCTTTTGTACCCGCGAAAAAAAAAAACTTGCTTTTGTACCACCAACACGCGCCCATCAGCATACATCCAAAGCTAATTGTTGGCATTTGTCTGCATATATTACGTAAACATAGCTCGCCATAGGTGCAGGCAGATGGTGGTTGCCAAAGCTCAATCAGAGTGTGCCCGCCTTTTAATTAGGTGCTGGTTTGACAATAGGGTCCATCCCTTACCAGTTAGCCAGTAGGCCAAGTCATTCCGAAATTAGGCGGGAGGGCATAATTAAGGGGCTCGATATTTCGCTGTCCGAAAAAGGCCAATCGGTGGTGGTATGTGCGGCGTTTTGACCACTGCAATGCAATGCGTAGCTGCGTTTGTTGAAACCGGTTAACCCATTCTGCGGAGCTGAGTTGAGACCGGCCGAAATCTGGTGCGGCGTTTTGACCACCGGGTGCGCTAGATCCGTTGTTAATTCTAGACCCACCTCACACATGCGATCATGCATAAGAAAAGACACACCGCAACATTCAACCATGTATAAAAATATATTTTTCATTCAAATATTTTACTTCATATTTAATAATTATTTTACAACTATACATAAAGTCATATAGTAACTCATATGTATTTTAAATTTGATTCTCATCTCAAATTTTCATCAAGAAATTTCCACAACAACATGCGGGATATCATCTAGTTAGTTCTACTCGTATAGAGTGAAGTCTGAAATAAACCTTGAACTCGTACGCCTCGTTGGAATCAAACCCTCATCTTCGAATCCCTGAAATCGGTACCCTGTACTCTTTGATCCCGGTCAATTCTAACCCTAACCCTGTTTGGCGCACCGGGAAAAGGTCATTCCCGACTAGGATCATAGGATACTCTCACTGACATCTCGACCCCATCTGTCATTTTCATCTTCCTGCTTAGATCTTGTTTAGTTTTGCGCTGCTTTAAAGAGAAAAGGCAAATCTTTCGAGCGAAGCTGCTGCTATTTTTCTACGGCATATAGAGTTAACTGGGATCCAACTAGACCTCAAAACCGTTAAATAAATGAAACGATTCTCATTACGCCTGCTTTCTTCTTCCTCCAGGTCCCTCTCTCCTATCCCAAAACTAAAAATCTCACCCATCAAATCCATGGCCAGAGAGAGCGGATCTTTAAGCTGGTTAGCAAAAATGAGACCTTCATACTCTTTTGTGATCATATATCCTATTTTCCCCTTCGTTTAGGCTTTCTAATGCTCCAATTTCTAAGCTCAAATCCTGAAGGCCTAAAAGGGAGAGACAAACTACAAACACAGGAAACCTTCGACTAGCAGGGGATGGAACCCAGCCCCGTCGCCTCCGTTCCCGGTGAGCACCCTCACCCGTCTGTACTCTATGGCTTTGCCCGCTGTTTGCCACGGTCCCGTCGGCCTTCGCGGAGTCCGAGCAGGTGCCAGGACGGGGAGAACGCCGCGTTCTGTCTCGTGCACCTCCTCGTCACTTGCGCCGACGCCATCCAGGTGGCCTTCCGCGGCCGGCGACCTCGTCGAGGCACACACGGTGCTAGCGTCGGTGGTCTCCACGGTCATTGGAATCGGTCGCGTCACCAGCAGCTTCATCGCCGTGCTATCCTGGCGCCTCTTGCCGTCTTCCCCGCGCCTCGTCGGTTGCGGCGTAGCACGCCGGCGAGCTCTACAGCCAGTTCCACCACCAGCACGAGGCCACCATGGAGAGGCGTTCAAAGGCTACACCCGCGTACACCTTGTGGAGTGAACCAGTACGGGCTGGTTGGAGATGGAGAAGGGTTCATGGAGGGAAGGTTCATGAAGCGACGGGATTCATGGAGTGCGAAAGGTAATGCTACGATCGAAGGGAATTTTTTCTGGAATGAAACCAGTACGGGCTATGGAAGATAGATATGACAAGTGGGACCTCATAGTCATTGAGAGCAAAGAGTTATCCTGGTGAGGATTGGCCTGTTCCCGGTGCAGCAAACTGATGTACACCGGTATTAGGGTTGAGTTTGACCGGGATCAAAGAGTACAGGGTACCGATTTCAGGGATTCAAAGCTGAGGGTTTGATTCCGACGAGGCGTACGAGAACGTGAGTTAGTAGACCAGCTAGCCCCTCTAAAACCCTACGTGCCTACCCTAGTTAACTGGTTTCTGTGCTGCAAACATTTTGTCACGTAACCAAAATCGGTGACAGGATCGACCATATCCAGTGCCACTAACGATAATCTTGCGTGTTTGCGTGAGATTTACACCTTTCGGGTCAATGCATGCATGTGTTTGTGGAGTCGGGGACCAAGGCTTAATTGACAGCCTCCTCCCGGTGAAAGATGGATACGATCGAGTTGCTACTCCACTTTGCTAGTAAGCACCGGCGAGCTAGCGGGAAAGGGGAAATGGCTAGTGATTAGCACGAAGCTTCGTGAGAGTCGTTTTTTATTTGCGTAAAATAAATGTTTCCACGTTGTGAGTCTTAGTTCCTAGGTTTTTTCACAACAGAAAAAGTCTCAACGTCCTCCATTATTCTTTTCTTTTTTAGAGAACGCACACTGTTAATGTTTTTTTGTGTGGGAACTTTGAATCTATTTTCTCTAACATCATGACATTACAAAGAACATAAAAAGTAACAAAAAATATATTGATGTCTGAAGACCACCTAGCGACGACTACAATTATTGTAGCGAGTCGAAAGCGTGCCGCGTCATTGCTCCTCCCTCACCGGAGCTAGGCAAATCTTGTTGTAGTAGACGGTTGGGAAGTCATCCTGCTAAAGCCCCAAAGGACCAGCACACCAGAACAACAATCGTCGTAGGAGAATCGAAGCGTAGATCGAAAAGATCTCACATGTGAACACATGAACATAGACGAACGAAACTTATTGCTACATCGTTAGGAGATCGAAGAGATCCATCGAAGACAAACCCCGACCGAATCAGTGAGATCCGTTGAAGACACACATCCACACATCCTCCTCCGACGCGATACGAACCGTCGGGATAGGAGCTAGGCAGAAAAAACTTATTACATCGTTAGGAGGTCGTCATCGCCTCATCTTACTAAGCAGGACACAAACCCTAAACTAATGCATGAGTCTTCCCACCGACAAAGACCGTGATCCACCGCGCCTCCGTGATCCTAATGCCGCAGGAAATAAGGTAGATCGGTGGCGGCCAGCGGGCGGCAGGAAAACCCTAAACCCACCGTTATTGTTTATTGTTTTTTTTCCATCACGAAAAACCGGCATGGGCGTACGTATGTTTCTCCAACTGAACAAATAAACGCGCTCATCAGAAACTGTTGCGTTGCGGAGGCGAGACAAAATCTCTCACATCACCCGCGGTACTACCACAGTACATCCAGCGCATCAACGCATGTGAACTTTTTCGTACGTACTCCTACTGTCCTACACCACCTCAGATAGCCAGAGATCCCGTATTCCGGTCCATGGCGATCCATGCGTCACAGATTCTACACCGATATCTATTTATTTACAGGACTTGGTCCGAGAAAATACACGTTCTCGCACAGGGTACAGACGTGCCTGTGCCCAGATTCCACCATGATGGAAGACTGCGTCGAGAGTGCTACTGCCGGATTCTGCTAGAATATGCATGGTAGGTTGGCACGTGGACCATGATAGTAGGGGAAATTATACAAAGCTGGTAGAGATCATTAAAGCCCGTTCAAGTTGTGAGATATATATATATATATACCAAACGCTGTACGCCTTCAACCCCTTTTTGTGTTTTTAACGCACAACTTTGCCCTGTAAACAAGCGTGCCCTACAGTTCATTCAAACAGGTTGCTGGAGTACTTCACCTGCTCTATAATTTGAGATTGTTGGAATATACTACCGTAAAGTATCTCGTGGCCTGCTTGGCTTGGCCAAACTTCTGACTTTTTTGCGGGAAGCCAAACGCTTTGATTAACATAACATAGTGGGTCATTAGTATCCAGTTCATTCAAGCAGGTACACAGGTGGAATTGGTGTTTTTAAGGACTGATGTACACGCATCATACAACTTCACTTTGCAGCTTAACTATAAAACGGAAATGCAAATGCACAAAAAAATTGGTGTATGCATTTTCACTAACTGCTATCTACCACAGCGAACTTTTATGCTAAATCTATATAAATTGCAACGTATCGAGATACTAGTTGCTGTAAAGTCGCAAAAAAAGACACTCCCTCTGATACATATTAATTGTCGCTGATTTCAGAGCAGTTGTTGTAGACTTTTTTCTTTTTGAGGAAATAGTTGGTCTAGACATTGCATATAACAGGCACTACAATCTCTCTAAAAAAAGACATGCACTAAGAAACACTACGTTACAAGTAACCTAAAACTTGCCAAGTGCAAACCCCAGTTCCTCAAAGTGTGCAGCGACATTTGCGTCACGAAAGTGGTACCAGTACGATGAGTTTCCTTTGGACAAAAATAATAAATAGATAACTGAAAAGTGGGCCCACTAAATTCTGTGTGGGCGCCGTTCCCGGGAAAAGAGGCTGTGAGTGGACCCACCTCCATCGATCTCCCTACTCACATGTTTTCGTATAAGAGCAGGGACCCTCTTCCTCCTCGGAACACCACCAATCTCCACTTGCTAATTAATCCTAAGCAAGAGAAACAACAGAGCAGAGCAAAAACCCAGCCATGAAGGGGACAGCACCATGGCGCAGGTTCTCCGAGGCCGAGGCCGCCGTCAACCGCTCCGTCGCGGCGAGCAGCGTCGGGAAGTACTTCAAGCTTGAGCCGCGCAAGAGCTCCTTCACCAAGGAGCTGCGCGCCGGCGCCGCCACCTTCCTCACCATGGCCTACATCATCTCTGTCAACGCCGCCGTCCTCACCGACTCCGGCGGGCCTTGCACCGTGCTTGACTGCACCCCAGTGGGTAACTCCACCGCTGTTCCTGGGCCGGAGTGCATGCTGGGCACGTCCAACCCAGGGTACGAGCAGTGCCTGGCGCGCACCAAGAGCGACCTGATTGTTGCCACGGCTGTGGCCGCCATGGTCGGATCCTTCGCCATGGGCAGTCTCGCCAACCTCCCGCTGGCGCTGGCCCCCGGGATGGGGGCCAACGCCTACTTCACCTACAACATGGTGGGCTTCCATGGCTCGGGCTCCATCCCCTACCGCACGGCGCTCGCGGGAGTCATGATGGAGGGCATCATCTTCTTCCTCCTGTCGGCCGTCGGGCTCCGCTCCAGGCTGGCGCGGATGATCCCGCGAAATATCCGCCTCGCTTCCGCGGTCGGGATCGGCTTGTTCCTGGCCTTCACCGGTCTCCAGGCGAACCAGGGCCTTGGTATGGTGGGCGCGAGCCCTTCCACGCTCGTCACGCTCACCGCCTGCTCCGAAACCGACCCCGTCACCGGCGCCTGCCTCGGCGGCACCTTGCACAGCCCGACCTTCTGGCTGGGCGTGGCCGGCTTCCTCATCACCGCCACATGCCTCGCCAGGGACGTCAAGGGCGCGATGATATACGGCATAGTCTTCGTCACGGCCGTGTCCTGGATCAGAGGCACCAGCGTCACGGTGTTCCCGGACACGCCCGCCGGCAATGCCGGCTTCTCCTACTTCAAGAAGGTGGTGGACTTCCACACGATCAAGAGCACGGCCGGGCAGCTCAGCTTCGGCGGCTTCCGCCACGGCAGCGTGTGGGTCGCCATGCTCACGCTGCTCTACGTCGACGTCCTCGACACCACCAGCACAATGTACTCCATGGCCGAGTACGCCGGCTTCACCGACGGGGCCGGCGGCTTCGAGGGCGACTACCGGGCATTCCTCGTCGACGCCGGCTCCACCGTCCTCAGCGCCGGGCTCGGGAGCACCACGGTGACCACCTACATCGAGTCGACGGCGGGGATCAGGGAGGGCGGCAGGACTGGGGTGACCGCGATCACCGTCTCTGCCTTCTTCCTGGCGTCGCTCTTCTTCTCGCCGCTGCTGATGAGCGTGCCGCCGTGGGCCGTCGGGCCGTCGCTGGTGCTGGTGGGCGCCATGATGATGCGCGTGACCAAGGAGATCGAGTGGGGCGACATGAAGGAGGCCATCCCGGCGTTCGTCACCATGGCGCTCATGCCGCTCACCTTCTCCATCGCCAACGGCATCATCGCCGGCCTGGCCGTCTACGTCGCGCTGCACTTGTACGACTGGGCCAGCCTGGCGTGCGGCAAGGTGGGGAAGGCGCTCGACGACCGCCGCAACCAGGTCGCCGCTGCCACGCCGGAGGTCGGCCCCGGCCCCGGCCCCGCGCAGGACGTCGTGTGACCGTGTCCCCGTGAGGATAGACTTGTTTCCTCCTCCTCGTGTCTCTCTTCTCTAGCTAGCTACTGTAGTTGATGATGGTTATTAGTTTGGACAAAGGGCATCATCGTGAGTAACATGGGATTAGGACTACTGGTAGTAGGAGCTGTAGTTGTGGCTCTATGATCTGTGCTTGAAAAAAGGCAGTGGGAACGGCCTCGTTTGAGATTCTTGATGTGCAAGGACCGGAGGTGTTTGTACTTTGACGGCCATGATGGCAATGCTCACATTGATTTCGCTAGCTAGCACTAGCACGTTTATTTTCTGACGGATTTGGGTGGTAAATTGTACTGCCAGGTTTTGCATAGAGGTCAAAGCTATCATTACTTGCTGGATGTACGTACTATAACGATATGATGGCATCCAAAATAACTTGTTGGTGAGGACGTATACTGCATGGGCATGGTATGCGATGAACTCCCGAGGTTTTACTACGATGTTCAGCAGCATCGGATGCAGCACGTCATGATCTGTTGTCAGGTTATTTTCTTCTCAAGTCAAACGTAAAAGTAATAAAAATATAAAAGAAAGGATTTCAGTGCTCGCGTGGAGCAGCAAAACTTGCCGTGCACCCAACTCCTGGCTACTGCGTCCGTCATGGGCACGTACGCTACCCTGTATATAGTTACTGTCAGCGTATTCGATTGCTCGCTGGAAAACCAACGGAGTGGGAATGGAGGAGCTCAGCTCAGGAGATAAGCCACAGGTACGTATCATGACAGGGATGAAGAGGATATTTTGCGTGTGGATTGGGGGATGTCTGAAGGCTGACGACGGCTGCTACTTTCCTTCAAATTGATTGATTCCTGCCACGTAATTATCTTTCCTCCGGTAAAACCATCTGCATCTGGACGTGGTTCGAAAGCTGGATGGGGCCTGTTGCCGGAAATGTGTGGTCTGGGCCTCGGGAGTCAATGATTCGGAGAATATAGCTTCGACTTGTCCTCTCGTATTATCGGATCCCCAAGGTTCAAGTAAATCTAAAACTGTTCATGCGCCTGGATGCTCTGTTAAGTTAGGTCGTTCAAGATTTTTTTACCTATTTTCTACTCCCTCCGTCCCGAAATAAGTGTCTCAACTTTGTACAAAGTTGTACTAGAGTTGAGACACTTATTTTGGGACGGATGTAGTATTTTGATTTTCCAAAAAAAAAATGAATTTGACTATTGCAAAGCATGTAAGTACATTTTAAAAAACTGAAAGTATTTAGAAGAAACATGACATTTAAAAAAATACAAGTTTTTTAAAAATAAATATTTTATTAAACATGAACATACTTTAAATCTTTTAATTCTTTTGTATTCATTAGAATTTTAAATATATATTTATATAATATGGACATTTTTTGAAATTATGGGATCATTTGTTTCTAAGAAAATAGAAAAAAAAGGAAAGGAACCAATTGAAATGAGTAAAAACTGGTTAAGAACCAAACAAAAAAAATGAAGTAGAAGATTCCTAAAACTAAATAAAAGTAGTCGGACAATTATTCTTCTATGAAGACATGATATATGGAACATTCATATTCATCGCTTATAAGTCCGGTTATCCATTCATCATTTATAAATCCGGTTATCCATTCATCATTTATAAAGATGATGAGGGCGCCATGCACGGAGGCGCGGGCCACGGAGCATGGAGCTGTGCGCGTGCCACCAGAGCGTTCCCTCCTGCCGGGTCACGTTGTATCTGTAGGTGTAGCGCAGGCCGGGGCGGACTTCGCACTGTGTCACCATCTCCGGCCCATCCGCCCACTCGCCACCCACGCTGAAGCACACCGTGTCTGCGTGCGTTGCATGTGACATAAAATGGGTGAGGCGGCGACTGTTTTGTGGATAACGCTTATGGAGAGGACGTACCAGTGGACAGTAATGTTGCAGGGCGAGTCGTTGGTGACATGCACCGTCATGGTGTCGCCCTCGCGGACGTCAAGTGTAAGACCCGCGAGCTGTTTGTTCACGGCGGTGATGACCCTAGCCGGCTTGCACAGGTGGTTCTTTGACATGTTGCCCACCTGGAAAATGTTGTGCAACATTTATAACCTTTCACTTTGATCGGTGTTTCTTTTTATTAACCCTGTTAAGGAGGAGGTGCGGGCGGTCAGAGCAATTCTGGATAGGTTTGGGGAGGCCTCTGGACTAAGGATCAACGCCCTGAAGTGCGTTGCTTACCCAATCAGATGCGAGGGTGTTGACATCCAGGATATCATTCAGGACTTTGGGGGGACGACGGGCTCTCTTCCGTGTCGCTACCTTGGTCTCCCGCTTAGCTACCGCAAGCTCAGGAGAATTGAGATAATCCCGCTCATTGAGGGAATGGCTGGCAGACTCAAGGGATGGAAAGGCAAACTGATGGCAAAAACCGGCAGGCTCACGCTAATAAATTCGGTGCTTACGTCCATGGTCACTTATTTCCTTACCAGTTTTGCTATTGACAAATGGGTGATAAAGAAGCTGGAGAAGATTCAGCGCAATTTCCTTTGGAACGGTGATGATGAGTGCAGCGGAGCCAAATGTCTAGTTAACTGGAGGAGGGTGTGCTCCCCTAAGGATCTGGGTGGCCTTGGAATCAAAGATATTGCCTGCTTTGGTAGGGCTCTTCGGCTGCGTTGGGCTTGGCTTGAATGGAGTACCACCCCTAGGCCTTGGCTGGGCACCCCCATCCCTTGCGATCGCATTGATAAGTTATTCTTCTCGGCTTGCACTGAGATAACTCTGGGGAATGGTCAGCGTGCGCTTTTTTGGCATGATCGTTGGTTGGGAGGCATTGCTCCAGTCAATATTGCTCCTGGTCTGTTCGTCTTGGCGAGACGGAAAAATTTAACTGTGAAGGAGGCACTTGATCATGGCCGTTGGATGAAGGGCCTGGAGAGGATTGCTTCTGAGGAGCTGCTCGACCAATTTATCAAGCTGTGGGAGCTGCTCCAACACATAGTGCTCTCTGATGTCCCCGACTCCATTCGGTGGAGGTTCTCTGCTGACGGATGCTACTCTGCTGCTACCGCCTACAAGGCCCAGTTTTTGGGCCGCATTGCTGAGCCGCAGCTGCTCTCTGTGTGGAAGGGCAAGGCCGAGCCGAAGGTTAAATTCCACCTCTGGTTATTGCTCCAGAACAAAATCTGGACGGCTGATCGGCTAGCGACGAGGGGATGGCCACACAATGAGAAGTGCACTTTCTGTGATCAGATTATCGAGTCGGCTGCCCATCTTACTTTGACCTGCCCATTTGCCCGGGAGGTTTGGTTCTCCTTTCAGCAAAGTGATCCTGAGGCTACTACTGTTGCTTCTACCTCGATAACTATTAAGGGTTGGTGGAGGAGGGTTTGGAATCTGCGCAATAACTCAACTACACGCACGCAGATCACCTCCGCTGTTTACGTCGCGTGGAATCTTTGGAAAGAGAGAAATAGGCGGACCTTTGAAGGAAAGAGATGCTCCCCCGAGACTGTCGCTGCTATGGCCAGAGATGAAATAGCAATGTTCAAGGAGGCTACTGATTAGTGTGTGGGGTCTTTCCTTTTTTTGTTTTCCTGAGTTTGTGTTCTTCTGAGTGTGTGACGCTCTGTACAACAATTGGAACCTTGGTTCCTTTTTCCCTCTTCTAATATGAAAAGGCAGAACTACTGCCATGCCCTTCAAAAAATAAAAAAAAACTATTTCCTCCGTCTCTTGGATTCAGGAATTCTTCTATAATTTAAATGACTCAATAAAAGCTTTTTTTATTCTTTTAGTTACTGATTTTTTTGTTGGATTTCACTCCATCCGTGGTTGGGAACTAGTAATTCGTTGGGTCTACAACGATTTTGAATGAGCTCCTAACGAGCTTATTTTCACTATTTTTGTTTGTAGTTTTCCAGTAATTCTAGATACGCCTTTACTTTCCCCTTGAGGGTAGGAAAATCATGATCGGGATAGCGTACACAAAGCTATTGAACTTAGGTATGCTCTTTCCTTTTGTCGAAGTGGAATCGTAGAAGTAAGACCAAGCTCATGAGCTTATTATCCTAGGTCGTAACAAATTAGTTGATAGTGATATGATCCTTTTTTGGCGTCCCCATGTCCCCCCTTTGGTGTGGCGGCATGGGGATGTCAAAAGGAGCCGTTGCATTTTTTTAATTAAATGAAATAGTTCGTTTTCTCGCTCTTAACTGGAAAGTACTAACTAAATAGGGGCACGGAGAAATAAAGAATTGTGGGGAAGAAGCAGCCGAGCTCATTCCCTTCCATTCCTGCTCTATAGTAGGATAGTGTGTCTCATAATATAAAAAAGATTTTAACACTAGTGTAGTATCAAAACACTCTTATTGAATGTGTGCTCACAATCGCTGCACGACCAGGATAGAGGGTAGGCAACGAAAAGGCACAGCAAACAGCACGAGCAGCCACAAGCGCCCCATGCGTCCTTGACCTTGAGCACAGGAAGCCACTTTGTCTTAAGAAAGATAGCAGGCGGAGAGTGCTCATCTTTATACTGCCCTCCTGCCCTGCTGACTTGCTCAATCGCTAAGAGCATGGTCAATAATATAGGCAGTTGCTTGCTACAACATGCTGCCATGTTATTTACAGTTAATGTAATAGCTAACATGTATAATAGTTAATTATAAGAAAATACTACTTTATCAATGTATGGTCCACTTTTCATTTTCATAAAGCTTCTTGAAGCTCGTGCTATAGCCGGCTGTAAGTCTACAGCCCGCTTTCCTTCTCTCTTATTTTCTCTCTTTTCCAACTAAGCATTAATATAATATTTAAATTTTTACAGGCAGCTTACATCACCCTATTATACTTGCTCTAAGCAGCATCTCAGTGACACCGACTTACAAGTTTGTGAGTGAATCACAATCTGCCGCTCGCCAGTGGACCGTGAGCGGCTGAGCGCATTGAACGATCTGCACATCCCTGGTGGATATTCTACTCCGCTTCGATCATTTATAGGGCGCCAGATCTATTGGATCAATCGATCCAGCTAAAAGTCCACTAGCTGTAAGTCCCGGTTATCCTTTTAGAGCATCTACAGGTGGACTTAGTAAGTCCGCCTTCCTATACGCCCGCGGGCGCGTGCCGGAATGCTTGCGGACAGTTTCCGCTGGCCCCTCATATGTTGCATTGCATATGCATATACCTCAAATTCGGATCCTCAAATTCATGCAATCTATGCACATCGATCATACGAAAAAAGTTATCCGAATTCAAAGTTTGAAACAAATCAAAGCAAATCATAGTTTAACAAATCGGATACGCCAAAATGAAGTCGATGTCCGAGTGTGACGGATGACCTGGGATAACTGGTTGGGCGTCGAGCGGAATGCGTCGTGCTCCAGGCGAAATGTATCCTACTCGTCATGCTCCGCCTGCATCCGGGCTATCTGCTCCGCCTGCATCCAGGCTGCCTCCTTCGCCTGCATACGGGCCGCAACTGCCCTCGCTGCCTCGTAGTCCATACGGTCATTGGTCTCATTTTTCTTGTCCTTAAGCCACTTCTTCGCATGCTCATTCAAAAGGGTTTCGTCCGCCAACATGATCCTCGCATCGTCCACGTCCCATGCGAGTTGCAACCTCTCCTTCTCAAGCTCTATATGTCCAAATGTCTTGACCTTCTCGAGTTCCCATTTGATCGCCGCTTGTTCCTTCTCTAACTTGATATTCCCCCTCTCAATTTTGAGCTTCTTCTCCGCCCTCTTCTGATCCCACTCATTCCTTTACTTTTGTGCATCCAACATGAGCTTGTACCCCTCCTCCTTCTTGTTCTCCCTCGCTGAGAAAATGCCCATCCATGTGGATGACATTTTTGTAGCGTGACGTCACGGGAGGCATGTGCCTTCTCCCACTTGTTTCCCATGACTTGGCGGTTATCCTTTGGCACTATGGCTTTTCCATTCATCACGACAACATCGTCCTCTTCATCGTCCAACCCAATTGATTAGTTGGAGCTTGAGCCATCAATCCTCTTCTTGCCGGACTTGAGCTCGGCCACAACTAGGTTCCACTTTGGCTTGCCATTCAATATGATCCAACAATGGCTAAAATCAAACGGTTTCATCTCCACCTCGTGATACAAAGTGGCCGCCACCGCCGAGTAGCAAACAACGTATGTATGAGCATGAGATTGCAAACACAAGAAGCATATACAAATTATGAAAAGATGAAGCAGTTGAGCTTACTTGAGTTGCCACTCCCATCCCACTTTGAGGGGGTTTGATTACTTGTGAGTAGTAAACGACGTACTTGCTCACTTCCCCTTGAATGATCCCCCAACGATGTTGGAGATATGCCACATTGCGGGTGGTCATGGTAGGATGCGGCTCCACATACTCTTTTTGTTTGTGATACTCCTTCCAAAACTTCGCCCAATATGTGTTCCCTTTTTGCTTGGCGACGCATATTGGATCCATCGTTATGGCCAACCAAGCATTGACCAACAAGATACCCTCGGATATAGAGAATGTCGGACCTCTTGCCTTCGGCGTTTTGGTCTTCTTCTTCTTCTTGCTCGGATTGGGATCGGCTGTTGTCCCAACCTCAAATGCGGTGGTGGCCTCCAATTCATGCTCCACCGTCCTCAGCGCCGGGCTCGGCAGCACCACGGTGACCACCTACATCGAGTCCACGGCGGGGATCAGGGAAGGCGGACGGACGGGGGTGACCGCGATCACCGTCTCTGCCTTCTTCCTGGCGTCGCTCTTCTTCTCGCCGCTGCTGATGAGCGTGCCGCCGTGGGCCGTCGGGCCGTCGCTCGTGCTGGTGGGCGCCATGATGATGCGCGTGGCCAAGGAGAACGACTGGGGCGACATGAAGGAGGCCATCCCGGCTTTCGTCACCATGGCGCTCATGCCGCTCACCTTCTCCATCGCCAATGGCATCATCGCCGGCCTGGCCGTCTACCTCGCGCTGCACTTGTACGACTGGGCCAGCCTGGCGTACGGCAAGGTGGGGAAGGCGCTCGACGACCGCCGCAACCAGGTCGCCGCTGCCACGCCGGAGGTCGGCCCCAGCCCCGCGCAGGAGGTGTGACCGTGACCGTGTCCGTGTGAGGATAGGATAAACATGTTTCCTCCTCCTCGTGTCTCTCTTCTCTAGCTAGCTACTGTAGTTGATGATGGTTATTAGTTTGGACACAGAGCATCACCGTGACATGCAGGATTAGGACTACTGGTAGTAGCAACTGTAGTACGTAGTGGCTCTATGATCTGTGCTTGAAAAAAGGCAGTGGGAACGGCCTCGTTTGAGATTCTTGATGTGCAAGGACCGGAGGTGTTTGTACTTTGACGGCCATGATGGCAATGCTCCAATTGATTTCGCTAGCTAGCTAGCTAGCACGTTTATTTTCTGACGGATTTGGGTGGTAAATTGTACTGCCAGGTTTTGCATAGAGGTCAAACCTATCATTACTTGCTGGATGTACGTACTATATGATGGCCTCCAAAATAACTTGTTGGTGAGTACGTATACTGCATGGGCATGGTATGCGATGAACTCCAAGGTTACTAGACATTCAGCAGCATCGGATGCAGCACGTCACGATCTGTTGTTATGTTATTTTCTTCTCAAGTCAAACGTAAAAGTATAAAAGGATTTCAGTGCTCGCATCGAACTGCAAAACTTGCCGTGTACCCAACTCCTGGCTGCTGCGTCCGTCATGGGTACGTACGCTACCCTGTATATAGTTACTGTCAGCGTATTCGATTGCTCGCTGGAAAACGAACGGAGTGCGAATGGAGGAGCTCAGCTCAGCTCAGGAGATAAGCCACAGGTACGTATCATGACAGGGATGAAGAGGATATTTTGCCAACGTCTGGATTGGGGGATATCTCAAGGTTGGCAACGGCTGCTACTCTCTCCGTCCGGAAATACTTGTCATCAAAATGAATAAAAAATGATGTATCTAGATGTATTTTAGTTCTAGATACATCTTTTTTTGTTCATTTTGATGACAAGTATTTTCGGACGAGCTCCCTTTAAATTGATTGATTCTCTGCCACGTAATCCTCTTTCCTCCGCTAAAATCATCTGCATCTGGACGTCGTTGGAAAGCTGGATGGGGCCTATTGCCGGAAATGTGTGTTCTGGGCCTCGGCAGTCCATGATTCGGAGAATATATCTTCGACAGGGTTCGTTCAAGTAAATTTAGGCTCGTTCGGTTTGAAGGAAATCAAAACGTAGGAATTAGGAGTAGCATATAGAAACCTAATATGATGACATTTGCCATCCTAAAGAATTGACTTGCCTCATTCCTACACGCAAAATGAGCTTCGCGTGGACGTGTAGTTTCCTTAAAAAACACAGAAAATGAGTAGTATTCTTACGAAATTCATGCACACGTTTCCTACAACCGAATGCATATATAGGCCTAAAACTCTTCATGCGCCTGGATACTCAGTTAACCTAGGTTGTTCAAGATATTTTTTGTGTGGTATGGTTATGGGGTGATAGAATCTGAATTATGGCATGATCAACTCTGTTCAGAAGATCAGGAGTATTGCATCAACAATCAAGCAACCTCGACCCATTTTACTCATGATTGTCCTTTATAAACTCTTCCCTAGACTAATCGCTTCAAAGCAGACGTGAAGTTTCTAATATCAAGCTCAAATGCTCCTGGATGAACAGTAAATTTAAAAAAAATAGAAACATATTCAAAAAATTGTGAAATTGTTTTCTGGTAAACTTTAAAGAATGTTTGGAGTGCATGCAAAAATTCATCATGAAATCACATCAGTGCAAGGCGTGGTAAAAAAAAAATGATGCCGACTACCACAAAATAAGTCTCACTTGTAGTTCCAGATACGTCTCCAACGTATTTATAATTCATGAAGTATTCATGCCATGTTTACAATAATTCTATATGGTTTTGGTATGATTTGAATGGAACTAACCCGGACTGACGCTATTTTCAGCAGAACTACCGTGGTGTTGTTTTTTTTGCAGAAATAAAAGTTCTCCAAATTCAACGAAACTTTTTGACGATTTTTTTGGAACAAAAGAGGCACTAGAAGCTTCGTAGGAGGACCAGAAGGTGAAGGAGGTGTCCACTACCCACCAGGGCACGTCAGTTGCCTTGGCTGTGGGCTGGTGGGTAGTGGGCACCTCGTGGCCCATTTGGACGTGAGATTGACGCAAAAAAAAATCCTATAAATACAGAAACCCCCAGAAATAACCCTAGATCAGAAGTTCTGCCGTCACAAGCCTGTGTAGCCACGAAAAACCGATGTGAAGCGTAGTAAAAAATTAAAAAAATCGGACCTACGATCACCCAAGATCAATATGAAGATGCATAACGGATTGTGATCCACGATCGTTACCGACTCCGAAGTACAGCGAAAATAGACGAGTCGGTGTAGATCATATTTGAAGTCTGTCGAATGTTGATGACGATCCTGCGAACCACCCTCGAACGATCCCTCGAACTGAAGACCGAAAGCACGGCCTCTCTAATTGGTTGCAAGCGTACGGTCTTCACGATCCGACAGCGCTTCGCCGTCCAGAGCTAATCCTCGCCAGATAATTAGAGGGCGGAGATTAGAACAACACAAGGCTTCTAATTATGAGGATTAGAGGTGGCTAGGGCTAGCTCTAATTAGTCTAGGACCAACTAGAACTAGAACTAGATCAACTAGAGGAGGCTCCCGAAAGTTGTGTGTTAATAGGGTGGAAAACCTCTAGTATATAGAGGTTAGGAGGGGAGGAGAGCGCAATCACCATGGGAGGAAAGCCTCCCTTGGTGTGTCGGCCAAGGGGGTGGGAGTCCTAGTCTAATTCGTCCCACTTCCTTAGGGAAGGGTGGCACTTTCCCATTGGGCCTTTCTGGCCAAATTTGCCTTCCACCTCTTGGCCTTTTAAGACCCTTTGATATTTAAATTACATATATAATACTTTAAACATTTTCAGAGTATTGTACATGTATTTTAACATCCACGGAAACATTTTTCACCTATATATAATAATCGGTAATACCCGGTATTACCTGATATTCATCGAAACCCTTCTGGTGATCCCGAAACGCTTTCGGAACCTCTCAAAACTATTCTGGATATTAATGAACTATTTCACAAATATATTCTCATCACTCACGTACTACTAACACTCAGCAGATCGTCATTACCTTAAGCTTGTGACCCCGTAGGTTTGGTAAATCATAGACATGAACGAAACCCCTTCATTCAATGACCGATAGCGGAACCGTGGACATCCATATCGGCCCTATGATTACACGAATGATATTGGAGTGAACCTTTGGTTATAATGCGATGTTACCTTTGCTTCCCGATTCTTTACAAAACCTGGTGTGCATCGATATCCTCTTGAGTCATCACCATGCTCACTATATCGTTGCCCCTGTTTACCGGTTTTGTTCTTCTTTCTCGTTAAAGTGTTCCAGCATCCCTGTGACGTAGTCACCTGTGTCTGGACAGACGATGATGGATGCCGTCACGCCGAGAGGGCCCTAAGAATATCTCTCCATCGTCGGAGGAGCAAATCGCAGTCTCGAGCTATCCGGTCACTTGTTAAATTTTTGGGTGAGCCTGAAAGTTGTCGTTATGATCACCTTGTTATAGATGACGTTTGAGCAGAAGGACGACAATGGCACTAAAGAACCAAATGATGATAAGCCCGTCGATGAATCACCAAAATGCTGGCATTGGTGCATATGCCCCTTTATTTTTTATCAAGAAATCTCTCAACATCCACCCCTTTATCCATCAAACAATGTAAACTTTTTAATCCATTGGCAGACTTGACGTGGGTGTTAGAGTTATATTAGTGATGACTTTTGGTCTTTTGAATTCTACCCTTTTGGCAGCCTCGTGTACTTGTATATATGTTGCCTTTAGCCTCCTAATAAGATTAAGTTGCTATCTTTAACATGGTATTAGAGCTTTAGGTATTTTTTCGCACGTGCAACTCGTGCTCTCACACTACTAGAAAAAGGGCTGCTAGTGGCGCACCTGTTTTCGCTACTAATGGCGCACCACTGGTGCACCATTAGTATCTGATATACTAATGGCGCACCATAGGTGCGCCATTAGTATAGCCCTCGGTGCGCCATTAGTATCTGGTATACTAATGGCGCACCACATGGAAGTGCGCCATTAGTAACAATTTTTTTTCAAATTTTTTTAAAATATTTTTTCAGAATTTTTTTTAAAATATTTTTTTCCAATTTTTTTTCCTTTTTTTCTTAATCTCACGTCACTATGGCTTAATCTCAGGTCAATATGCTTAATCTCAAGTCAAATCACACTCTGTAGTCAAACTTCCCAGAAGGTCACTCATCCCCACACTACTCCAGCCCGAGCACGCTTAACTTCGCAGTTCTATCCAACCCCAGCACCAGCTCACTTCACACGCACTTGTTGATATATCTATCATATCAATCCTATTAAACCTTTTTGATGTCTAGGACTTTGTTCATGCTCATGTTCATGAGTATGATGAAATAATTCAAACTTCCCGGTCATATTACGTATTATCATATTTTAAAAAAAAATTCAAAATTATTTTTTTTCGAAACCATTTCTTTTGTTACTAGTGGCGCACCTAGCAGACGGTGTGCCACTAGTAAGTTTGATTGTTTTTTGAGTTGTTTTGCCTCTAGATCTTAAAAGCCCCGTAACTTTTTTCTGTTAGGTTTTTGGGGATTTTGAAAATGTTTAACGGGGTTCCCCTAGTTAAATTCGGATGCAACTTTTCGAGTCAATGCTTTTTTATATAAAGAACTTTTTAATCCGAGTTCGTATGCAAAAGTTATGCCCATTTTACAAATTCCAGAGATATTTTGCAAATAAAGTCTAAATTCATATTTGTAAATTTTCCCAACAAGTAGACCACATATCAGATGGGAAACTTATTTTATTTTAATTTTTTGACATTTCCATCATTTTCTTTTATTTTTTTAAAACTGGAAAAGGCCGTCCACCGGGGTGTGTGTGTGTGTGTGTGCAGTTGGTGAAATTTTGGGCCAAGTTAGTAATGACGCACCGTGGGAGTGGTGCGCCATTACTAGTTTTTTTTAATAAAAACGAAATTTGAAAAAAATACTAGTGGCGCATCGTGGATGTGGTGCGCCATTACTAGTTCAACTAGTAATGGCGCACTATCCACTGGTGCGCCATTTGTAGCTTTGAAAAAAAATTGAAAAAAGAAACTAAAAAAAAATTGAATTTTTTTACTAATGACGCACCGTGGATGTGGTGCGCCATTACTAGTTTAACTAGTAATGGTGCACTACCCACTGGTGCGCCATTAATAGTTTTGAAAAAAATGAAAAAAAATTGTTACTAATGGCGCACCGTGGATGTGGTGCGCCATTAGTATTTGGACACTAATGGCGTACCAACACATGGTGCGCCATTAGTATATACTAATGGCGCATCACATGTCTGGTGCGCCATTAGTGGCCATACCATATATAGCCCTTTTCCTAGTAGTGCACCGATCCAATCTCTCGCAACGCCGCCGCTGTTGCTGCTTCTCATCCACCTGCCCGCCTCATCGGTCCAGCCGTAGGAACTCTTCCCGCTTGTGAGGTATCCCTCTCCAGATCGTTTGGCTGGTTGCGGCTGCCCTGGTCACCGCCGCTGGTTCCAACCCTTGAGGTCGCCGCCTGCTTATCCACTGACCCCATCGCGCCGCCGGCCGCTGGTTTTTTCGCCGCCTCTCCCCGGATCTGGGCGCCAACCGCCTGCCTTCGCCGGATCCGGCCGCCAGTCGCCTGTCTTCGCCGGATCCGGCCGCCAGTCGCCTGTCTTCGCCGACCCTCGCTGGATCCGGCCGCCCCTTGCTGGTCTTCGCCGTCCCTCGCCGGATCCCGCCACCTCCGGCTGGATTCGTTCCCATCGCGTTGGTTGCTGCCGTCTGCATCGGTAGCCACTCTTGTTCCCCGAGCGCGCCGCTACATCGGGAGCCTTTGTGTTGCCTAATCCGATCAACATGTTTGGTTCTCCACTGAGTCGGCTGATTGTTAAAAAAATGATTTGATCGGTTGGGCTGCTGGTGGGTCGTTGTGTGCTTCTCGGTTGGGCTGCTGCTGATTCGTTCGGCTGTTTAACCCGTTTCCGCTGTTGCCTCTTCAAGGAAAAAATATATTATCTCCCATGGTGTCTCTTGCCCACTCTCCGGAGATTTTTGACGGTGTTCTCGGTGTTCCCTACACTGATCCCGTCTCACACACGTGCCTTTACTCAGTGCTTGGTGTTCATCCTTCTGTGGCGTCGTCTCCTCCAGTGACTTCTGCTGATGCTCTCACGACTTCTGCGTGCGATTGTGGCCATTCTTCGTTGATTCCTCTTGGGGCTTCCGCCCGCGGTTGTGGACGCTCTACATCGACTCCTCTGGCAGTGTCTGTACGTGATGGTGGTCGCTCTACATCGACTGGTGGCCGCTCTACATCGACTCTTCTCGCGGCTTCTGCTCGCGTTGGTGGTGCCTGCTCTACACCGACCCCTCTTGCGGCTTCCGCGCGCTTACTGTATTTTTCTTGGGGGTTCTCTCATTGCCTGGAAGACAAAGAAACAGACTGCAGTTTCCTGTTCAAGTGCAGAGGCCGAGTTGAGAGCTATGGCTCTTCTGACGGCGGAGGTGACATGGTTACGATGGCTACCGGAGGATTTTGGTGTTTCTATTACTACACCTACCACCCTCTTGTCCGACAGTACAGGTGTCATCAGTATTGCGCGGGACCCTGTGAAGCATGAGATTACGAAACATATTGGTGTTGATGCTTCTTATGTGCGCGCCGCTATACATGATCGTGTTATTGCTCTTCAGTATGTACCTTTCGAGTTAAAGCTAGCGGACTTCTTCACAAAGGCACAAACTAGAGCGCTGCATAGATTTCACCTCTCCAAACTCAGTGTTGTGAATCCACCATGAGTTTGAGGGGGGGGTGTTAGAGTTATATTAGTGATGACTTTTGGTCTTTTGAATTCTATCCTTTTGGCATCCTCGTGCACTTTTATATATGTTGCCTTTGGCCTCCTAATAAGATTAAGTTGCACTAGTAGAAAAAGGCCCATTTGTCCCGGTTTATAAGGCCCATTCGTCCCGGTTTATAAGGCCCATTTGTCTCGGTTCGAGAACCGGGACTAAACGGTCGATACAAATGCCCAAGACCTTTAGTCCCGGTTCTTATACCAACCGGGACAGATGGGGCTCCACGTGGCCACTGCGGCTTGCCCAGGCAGGGGGGCCTTTTGTCCCGGTTGGTAGCACCAACCGGGGACAAATAAGCGTCCACACGTCAGCAGTTCAGGGGCTAGGGTTTTTGTTTTTTTTCTGAAAGGGGGGAGGGGGTTTGGGGGGTTTTGTAGGGTTAATTTAGGGGTTTCATATATTGTGTTAGCTAGCTAATAGAGAGAAGTTTCCTCTCTTATCTCCGTTCTTGGTCGACGCTACGTACTATACATATAGAGAGGAATCGACACGCTAGCTAGTAAGAAAATGAAGGAAACCATTAAGTACAGAAGATCGTCATGAACATATACAGAGAGTAGTGATCGACCTCTCCTTCTCCAAGAGATTGGTCGAACAACAAGTTTTCTCAGATTTCATGGCTTCAAGCCATTTTGTGGAATCTAGGCTCATCATCGCTTCCTCATAATCCGTAGGTTCATCATGGTCTAGTAACATGACTTCCAGAACTAGGTTACCATACCACTCTAGTGCAGAACGTACTCTTGTTGACCTACGAGGTTCAGTAGTAACTTGATCTGAAGTTTCATGATCATCATCATTAGCTTCCTCGCTGATTGGTGTAGGAATCACCGGAACTAGTTTCTATGATGTACTACTTTCCAATTCGGGAGAAGGTACAATTACCTCATCAAGTTCTACTTTCCTCCCACTCACCTCTTTCGAGAGAAACTCCTTCTCTAGAAAGGATCCATTCTTAGCAACGAATATCTTGCCTTCGGATCTGTGATAGAAGGTGTACCCAACAGTTTCCTTTGGGTATCCTGTGAAAACACATTTCTCCGACTTGGGTTCGAGCTTATCAGGTTGAAGCTTTTTCACATAAGCATCGCAGCCCGAAACTTTAAGAAATGACAACTTTACTTTCTTACCAAACCACAGTTCATAAGGCGTCGTCTCAACGGATTTAGATGGTGCCCTATTTAACGTGAATGCAGTTGTCTCTAAAGCATAACCCCAAAACAATAGTGGTAAGTCGGTAAGAGACATCATAGATCGCACCATATCCAATAAAGTACGGTTACGACGTTCGGACACACCATTACGCTGTGGTGTTCCGGGTGGCGTGAGTTGTGAAACTATTCCACATTGTTTCGAATGAAGACCAAACTCGTAACTCAAATATTCGCCTCCATGATCAGATCGTAGAAACTTTATTTTCTTGCGACGATGATTCTCTACTTCACTCTGAAATTCGTTGAACTTTTCAAATGTTGCAGACTTATGTTTCGTCAAGTAGTAGATATACCCATATCTGCTCAAATCATCAGTGAAGGTGAGAAAATAACGATACCCGCCGCGAGCCTCAACACTCATCGGTCCACATACATCAGTATGTATGATTACCAACAATTCAGTTGCTCGCTCCATTGTTCCGGAGAACGGAGTTTTAGTCATCTTGCCCATGAGGCATGGTTCGTAAGCACCAAGTGATTCATAATCAAGTGTTTCCAAAAGTCCATCTGCATGGAGTTTCTTCATGCGCTTTACACCAATATGACCTAAACGGCATTGCCACAAATAAGTTGCACTATCATTATCAACCTTGCATCTTTTGGCTTCAATATTATGAATATGTGTATCACTACGACCGAGATCTAACAAGAATAGACCACTCTTAAAGGGTGCATGACCATAAAAGATATTACTCATAAAAATAGAACAACCATTATTCTCTGATTTAAATGAATAAACGTCTCGCAACAAACAAGATCCAGATATAATGTTCATGCTCAACGCTGGCACCAAATAACAATTATTCAGGTCTAAAACTAATCCCGAAGGTAGATGTAGAGGTAGCGTGCCGACGGCAATCACATCGACTTTGGAACCATTTCCCATGCACATCGTCACCTCGTCCTTAGCTAATCTTCGTTTAATCCGTAGCCCCTGTTTTGAGTTACAAATATTAGCAACCGAACCAGTATCAAAGACCCAGGTGCTACTACGAGCATTAGTAAGGTACACATCAATAACATGTATATCAAATATACCTTTGTTCACTTTGCCATCCTTCTTATCCGCCAAATACTTGGGGCAGTCCCGCTTCCAGTGTCCAGTCCCTTTGCAGTAGAAGCACTCAGTTTCAGGCTTGGCTCTAGACTTGGGTTTCTTGGCGGGAGTAGCAACTGTCTTGCTATTCTTCTTGAAGTTCCCCTTATTTCCCTTGCCCTTTTTCCTGAAACTAGTGGTCTTGTTAACCATCAATACTTGATGCTCCTTTTTGATTTCGACCTCCGCAACTTTGAGCATAGTGAAGAGCTCGGGAATTGTCTTCTGCATCCCTTGCAAATTATAGTTCATCACGAAGCCTTTATAGCTTGGTGGCAGTGATTGAAGAACTCTATCAATAACACTATCTTCGTCAACTTTGCAACCAAGTTGAGTCATATGATTGTAGTACCCAGACATTCTGAGCAAGTGTTCACTAATAGAACTGTTCTCTCCATCTTGCAGCTATAGAACTTATTGGAGACCTCATATCTCTCAATTCGGGCATTTGCTTGAAATATTAACTTCAACCCTCGGAAAATCTCATATGCTCCATGACGTTCAAAACGTCGTTGACGTCTCGATTCTAAGCCGTAAAGCATGGCACACTGAACTATCGAGTAGTCATCAGAACGAGCTTGCCAGACGTTCATAACGTCCAGAGTTGCTCCTGCAGCAGGCCTGTCACCTAGCGGTGCTTCGAGGACATAATTCTTCTGTGCAGCAATGATGATAATCCTCAAGTTATGGACCCAGTCCGTGTAGTTGCTACCATCATCTTTCAACTTAGCTTTCTCTAGGAATGCATTAAAATTCAAGGGAACGGTAGCACGGGCCATTGATCTACAACAACATAGATATGCAAAAACTATCAGGACTAAGTTCATGATAAATTAAAGTTCAATTAATCATATTACTAAAGAACTCCCACTTAGATAGACATCCCTCTAGTCATCTAAAATGACCATGTGATCCAAATCAACTCAACCATGTTCGATCATCACATGAGATGCAGTAGTTTTCAATGGTGAACATCTTATGTTGATCATATCTACTATATGATTCACGCTCGACCTTTCGGTCTCCAGTGTTCCGAGGCCATGTCTGTACATGCTAGGCTCGTCGAGTTTAACCTGAGTATTCTGCATGTGCAAAACTGTCTTACACCCATTGTATTTGAACATAGAGCTTATCGCACCCAATCATCACGTGGTGTCTCGGCACGACGAACTTTCACAATGGTGCATACTCAGGGAGAACACTTGTATCTTTTAATTTTGTAAGGGATCATCTTATAATGCTACCACCATAGTAAGCAAAATAAGAAGCATAACAAGATAAACATCACATGCAATCAAAATATGTGACATGATATGGCCATCATCATCTTGTGCTTTTGATCTCCATCTCCAAAGCATCGTCATGATCTCCTTCGTCACCGGATAGACACCATGATCTTCATCGTAGCGTCGTGGTCGTCTCGCCAACTATTGCTACTACTACTATCGCTAACTCATAGTGATGAAGTAAAGCAATTACACGGGCTTCGCAATTCATACAATAAAAGAGACAACCATAAGGCTCCTGCCGGTTGCCGATAACTTTACAAAACATGATCATCTCATACAATAACGTATAACTCATCACGTCTTGACCATATCACATCACAACATGCCCTGCAAAAACAAGTTAGACGTCCTCTACTTTGTTGTTGCAAGTTTTACATGGCTGCTACGGGCTTAGCAAGAACCGTTCTTACCTACGCATACAAAAACCACAACGATTTTTCGTCAAGTGTGATGTTTTAACCTTCACAAGTACCGGGCGTAGCCACACTCGATTCAACTAAAATGAGAGAGACAGACACCCGCCGATCACCTTTAAGCAACGAGTGCTCGTAACGGTGAAACCAATCTCGCGTAAGCGTACGCGTAATGTCGGTCCAGGCCGCTTCATCTCACAATACCGCCGAATCAAAGTATGACATGCTGGTAAGCAGTATGACTATTATCGCCCACAACTCATTAAGTTCTACTCGTGCATATCATCTACGCATAGACCTGGCTCATGATGCCACTGTTGGGGAACGTAGTATTTCAAAAAAAATCGTACGATCACGCAAGATCTATCTAGGAGAAGCATAGCAACGAGCGGGGAGAGTGTGTCTACGTACCCTTGTAGACCGAAAGCGGAAGTGTCTAGTGACGCGATTGCTCTAGTCGAACGTCTTCGCGATCCAACCGATCCAAGTACCGAACGTACGTCACCTCCGTGTTCAGCACATGTTCAGCTCGATGATGTCCCACGAGCTCTTGATCTAGTTGAGCGCCACGGGTGAGTTTCGTCAGCATGACGGCGTGGTGACGGTGATGATGAAGTTACCGGCGCAGGGATTCGCCTAAGCACTGCAACGATATGATCAAGGTGTGTATCTGTGGAGGGAGGCACCGCACACGGCTAAAACTGATGTTTACTTGTGTGTTCTAGGGTGCCCCTTGCCCCCGTATATAAAGGAGCAAGGGGGAGGCCAGCCGGCCCTTGTGGCGCGCGGGGAGAGGAGGTGTCCTCCTCCTAGTAGGAGTAGGACTCCCCTTTCCTACTCCTACTAGGAGGGGGAAAGGAAGGAGGAGAGGGAGAAGGAAAGGGGGGCGCCGCCCCCCTTCCCTAGTCCAATTCAGACCAGAGGGGGAGGGGCGCGCGGCCTGCCCTGGCTGGCTCTCTCTCTCTCTCTCTCTCTCTCTCTCCACTAAGGCCCATGTGGCCCATTAGTTCTCCCGGGGGTTCCGGTAAGCCTCCAGCACTCCGGTTTTCTCCGAAATCACCCGGAACACTTTCGGTGTCTGAATATAGCCGTCCAATATATCAATCTTTATGTCTCGACCATTTCGAGACTCCTCGTGATGCCCGTGATCATATCCGGGACTCCGAACTACCTTCGGTACATCAAAACACATAAACTCATAATACCGATCGTCACCGAACGTTAAGCGTGCGGACCCTACGGGTTCGAGAACTATAAAGACATGACCGAGACTCATCTCCGGTCAATAACCAATAGCGGAACCTGGATGCTCATATTGGTTCCTACATATTCTATGAAGATCTTTATCGGTCAAACCGCATAACAACATACGTTGTTTCCTTTGTTATCGGTATGTTACTTGCCAGAGATTCGATCGTTGGTATCATCATACCTAGTTCAATCTTGTTACCGGCAAGTCTCTTTACTCATTCTGTAATACATTATCTCGTGACTAACTCATTAGTCATTTGCTTGCAAGGCTTATTATGATGTGTATTACCGAGAGGGCCCAGAGATACCTCTCCGACACTCGGAGTGACAAATTCTATTCTCGATCTATGTAAACACCACAAAACACCTTCGGAGACACCTGTAGAGCATCTTTATAATCACCCAGTTATGTTGTGATGTTTGATAGCACACAAGGTGTTCCTCCGGTATTCGGGTAGTTGCATAATCTCATAGTCATAGGAACATGTATGAGTCATGAAGAAAGCAATAGCAGTAAAACTAAACGATCAAGTTGCTAAGCTAACGGATGGGTCTTGTCCATCACATCATTCTCCTAATGATGTGATCCCGTTGATCAAATGACAACTCATGTCCATGGTTAGGAAACATAACCATCTTTTATCAATGAGCTAGTCTAGTAGAGGCATACTAGGGACACTCTGTTTTGTCCATGTATTCACACATCTACTAAGTTTCCGGTTAATACAATTCTAGCATGAATAATAAACATTTATCATGATGTAAGGAAATACAAATAGCAACTTTATTATTGCCTCTAGGGCATATTTCCTTCAGTCTCCCACTAGAACTAGAGTCAATAATATAGATTACATAGTAATGATTCTAACACCCATGGAGTCTTGGTGCTGATCATGTTTTGCTCGTGGAAGAGGCTTAGTCAACAGGTCTGCGACATTCAGATCCGTATGTATCTTGCAAATTTCTATGTATCCTTCCTTGACTTGATCTCGAATGGAATTGAAGCGTCTTTTGATGTGCTTGGTTCTCTTGTGAAACCTGGATTCCTTCGCCAAGGGTATTGCTCCAGTGTTATCACAAAAGATTTTCATTGGACCCGATGCACTAGGTATTACACCTAGATCGGATATGAACTCCTTCATCCAGACTCCTTCATTGCTGCTTCCGAAGCAGCTATGTACTCTGCTTCACACGTAGATCCCACCACAACGCTCTGCTTGGAACTGCACCAACTGACAGCTCCACCGTTCAATAAAAATACATATCCGGTTTGTGACTTAGAGTCATCCGGATCAGTGTCAAAGCTGGAATTGACGTAACCGTTTACGACGAGCACATTGTCACCTCCATAAACGAGAAACATATCCTTTGTCCTTTCCAGCTACTTCGGGATGTTCTTGACCACTGTCCAGTGATCCACTCCTGGATTACTTTGGTACCTCCCTGCTAAACTTATAGCAAGGCACACATCAGGTCTGGTACACAGCATTGCATACATGATAGATCCTATGGCTGAGGCATAGGGAATGACTTTCATTTTCTCTCTATCTTCTGCAGTGGTCGGGCATTGAGTCTTACTCAACTTCATACCTTGCAACACAGGCAAGAACCCTTTCTTTGACTGATCCATTTTGAACTTCTTCAAAACTTTATCAAGGTATGTGCTTTGTGAAAGTCCAATTAAGCGTGTTGATCTATCTCTATAGATCTTGATGCCTAATATATAAGCAGCTTCACCGAGGTCTTTCATTAAAAATTCTTATTCAAGTATCCTTTTATGCCATCCAGAAATTCTATATCATTTCTAATCAACAATATGTCATCCACATATAATATCAGAAATGCTATAGAGCTCCCACTCACTTTTTTTGTAAATACAGGCTTCTCCAAAAGTCTGTACAAAACCATATGCTTTGATCACCTCATCAAAGCGTATATTCCAACTCCGAGATGCTAGCACCAGTCCATAGATGGATCGCTGGAGCTTACACACTTTGTTAGCACCTTTAGGATCGACAAAACCTTCTGATTACATCATATACAACTCCTCTTTGAGGTATCCATTAAGGAACGCAGTTTTGACATCCATTTGCCAGATTTCATAATCATAAAATGCGGCAATTGCTAACATGATTCGGACAGACTTAAGCATCGCTACGGGTGAGAAAGTCTCATCGTAGTCAACTCCTGGAACTTGTCGAAAACCTTTCGCAACAAGTCGAGCTTTGTAGATAGTAACATTATCGTCGGCGTCGGTCTTCCTCTTGAAGATCCATTTATTTTCAATGGCTTGCCGATCATCGGGCAAGTCAACCAAAGTCCACACTTTGTTCTCATACATGGATCCTGTCGGTGTCAAAACTGGCAGATCTCGGGTAGGGGGGCCCAAGCTATGCGTTAGAGGATCGATGGTAACAGGAGGCTGGGGACACGATGTTTACCCAGGTTCAGGACCTCTCGATTGAGGTAATACCCTACTTCCTGCTATATTAATATGGATGAATACAAGTGCAAGAGTTGATCTACCTCGAGATCGTAATGGCTAAACCCTAAAGTCTAGCCTATGTGGGTATATGTCGATGATCCCCTCTACAGACTAAACCACATGGCTTATATACACGCCAGAGAGGACCTAGGGTTACAAGGGTGACTTGGGGAGGAAGTAATTGATACATCCGGACTCTACGCTTGCCTTTCTACGTACATAGGAGTCCTGGCCGAATACGGGGGAGAGTCTTCTGCTTCTTCTTTTTGTCGCCCATCAATATGGCCTAGCTTCATCGACCCGGACGCCTGAGGACCCCTGAATACAGGACTCCCTCAGTAGCCCCCGGACTTGCCTTCAAGGACGAGATTATGTCCAGGTTCATGTCTTTGGTCTTGCAAGGTGAGTCCTTCTGGATGATAGTTCGGCTTCTTTTAATATCTTGCTCTCTCGATTCCTCGCCGTCGTCGCCTTGGCTTCCACGTGTCCAACAAATGCGAACCATCTGGGCAGTTTTACAATTACCCCCTTGACTGCATAGGGAGGGCGCCTATATAAGAGAATAGATCTCAGCTGCCTCTCCATTCCATTCCACGCGGAAGAAACCCTAGTGCCTGCAAAAAATCTTCAAACATGGCCAGCGCCCCAAGCTCTTCCTTGCGCCCTCATGGCCCCCGTGCAAGAGACTGGAAAAGATGCTCCGTATCCCATGCGTGTCTGAGGACACTACAAGCGTAGGCATATATCCCTCCCGAGGATCTAGTCCCCGTCCAGGCCGGACTGTCTTCCATTGATAATCAAGCCCTATCAGAGAGCTTTCCTAACCCCTCTGATGGAGAGCGGGTATGTTTTATCCCTTTCCTTTTAAGAGGCGTAGGTTTACCCATCCATCCCTTCCTTACGGGACTCCTGGAGTTCTACGGTCTCCAACTTCACGATCTTACACCAGGGTGTATCCTGCATATTGTGTGTTTTGTCGCTTTATGCGAACTGTTTTTGGGCTGCGAGCCTCACTTTGAGTTGTGGTGAAAGTTCTTCTGCCTGGTCCCTCGCTCGAAGAAGGGGTCCATATTTGAAGTTGGGGGCGCTGAAGTATGGCACATAGCAGTGGCAGGCTATCTTCTCAGTACTCCAAAGAAGGCATCCGAAGAGTGGCCTTCGGAGTGGTTTTATATTGAAGATATTGCCCTACCGGATCCTGTTTGGCAAGGTCCCCCCAAATAATCTAGCGCTTGATGTCTACCACGCAACCTTCTTCTTATAGACGTTATTGGGCCTCCAAGTGCAGAGGTTTGTAGGACAGTAGCAAATTTCCCTCAAGTGGATGACCTAAGGTTTATCAATCCGTGGGAGGCGTAGGATGAAGATGGTCTCTCTCAAACAACCCTGCAACCAAATAACAAAGAGTCTCTTGTGTCCCCAACACACCCAATACAATGGTAAATTGTATAGGTGCACTAGTTCGGCGAAGAGATGGTGATACAAGTGTAATATGGATGGTAGATATAGGTTTTTGTAATCTGAAAATATAAAAACAGCAAGGTAACAAGTGGTAAAAGTGAGCGTAAACGGTATTGCACTGCTAGGAAACAAGGCCTAGGGTTCATACTTTCACTAGTGCAAGTTCTCTCAACAATAATAACATAACTAGATCATATAACTATCCCTCAACATGCAACAAAGAGTCACTCCAAAGTCACTAATAGCGGAGAACAAACGAAGAGATTATTTTAGGGTATGAAACCACCTCAAAGTTATTCTTTCTGATTGATCTATTCAAGAGTCCGTAGTAAAATAGCACGAAGCTATTCTTTCTGTTCAATCTATCATAGAGTTCGTACTAGAATAACACCTTAAGACACAAATCAACCAAAACCCTAATGTCACCTAGATACTCCATTGTCACGTCAAGTATCCGTGGGTATGATTATACGATACGCATCACACAATCTCAGATTCATCTATTCAACCAACACAAAGAACTTCAAAGAGTGCCCCAAAGTTTCCACCGGAGAGTCAAGACGAAAACGTGTGCCAATCCCTATGCATAAGTTCACAAGGCCACTGAACCCGCAAGTTGATCACGAAAACATACATCAAGTAAATCACGTGATATCCCATTGTCACCATAGATAAGCACATGCAAGACATACATCAAGTGTTCTCAAATCCTTAAAGACTCAATCCGATAAGATAACTTGAAAGGGAAAACTCAATCCATTACAAGAAAGTAGAGGGGGAGAAACGTCATAAGATCCAACTATAGCAAAGTTCACGATACATTAAGATCGTGCCATCTCAAGAACACGAGAGAGAGATCAAACACATAGCTACTGGTACATACCCTCAGCCCTGAGCATGAATTACTCCCTCCTCGTCATGGAGAGCACCGAGATGATGAAGATGGCCACCGGAGAGGGATTCCTCCCTCCGGCAGGGAGCCAGAACGGGTCTAGATTGGTTTTTGGTGGCAACAGAGGCTTTCGGTGGCAGAACTCCCGATCTAGGTTATTTTCTAGAGGTTTCTGTATATATAGGAGGTGTTGGAGTCGGGGACAAGTAAAGGGGACCTCCGGGCTGTCCATGAGGTAGGGGGTGCGCCTAGGGGGGCGCCCCTACCCTCGTGGGCAGCTCGGGAACCTTCTCGTGCCCCTCCGGCACTTCCTGGGCTTCTTCTGGTCCAAAAATAACCTCCGTTGAGTTTCAGGTCAATTGGGCTCCGTCTGATATTCCTTTTCTGCGATACTCTAAAACAAGGGAAAAACAGAAACTGACACTGGGCTCTGGGTTAATAGGTTAGTCCCAAAAATCATATAAAAGTGTATATAGAAGCCCATAAAAAATCCTAGAAGGATAATATAATAGCATGGAACAATCAAAAATTATAGATACGTTGGAGACGTATTAAGCATCCCCAAGCTTAATTCCTGCTCGTCCTCGAGTAGGTAAATGATAAAAACATAATTTTTGATGTGGAATGCTACCTAACATAATTATCAATGTAATTTTCTTTATTGTGGCATCAATGTTCAGATCCGAAAGATTCAAGATAAAAGTCTATATTGACATAAAAACAATAATACTTCAAGCATACTAACAAAGCAATCATGTCTTCTCAAAATAACATGGCCAAAGAAAGTTATCCCTACAAAATCATATAGTCTGGCTATGCTCCCTCTTCATCACACAAAATATTCATATCATGCACAACCCCAGTTTCAGCCAAGCAATTATCTCATACTCAATTTTTTTCAAACTTGTCAACTTTCACGTAATATATGAGCATGAGCCATGGATATAGCACTATAGGTGGAATGGAGTGGTGGTTGTAGAGAAGACAAAAGAGAAAGATAGTCTCACATCAACTAGGTGCATCAATGGGCTATGGAGATGCCCATCAATAGATATCAATGTGAGTGAGTAGGGATTGCCATGCAACGGATGCACTAGAGCTATAAGTGTATGAAAGCTCAACAAAAGAAACTAAGTGGGCGTGCATCCAACTTGCTTGCTCATGAAGACCTAGGGCGTTTTGAGGAAGCCCATCGTTGGAATATACAAGCCAAGTTCTATAATGAAAATTCCCACTAGTATATGAAAGTGACAAAACAAGAGACTCTCTATCATGAAGATTATGGTGCTACTTTGAAGCACAAGTGTGGAAAAGGATAGTAGCATTGTCCCTTCTCTCTTTTCTCTCATTTTTTGGAGGGGATTTTATTTTTTTCTTTCTTTTCTTTTTAGCCCCCTCTCCTTTTTTTGGGCCATCTCTTTTTTTTTATTTGGCCTTTCTCTTTTTTTTTGTTTCCTCACATGGGACAATGCTCTAATAATGAGGATCATCACACTTTTATTTACTTACAACTCAAAGATTACAACTCGAAGCTAGAACAAAATATGACCCTATGTGAATGCCTCCGGCGGTGTACCGATATGTGCAATGAATCAAGAGTGACATGTACGAATGAATTGTGAATGGTGGCTTTGCCACAAATACGATGTCAACTACATGATCATGCATGGCAATATGACAATATGAAGCATGTCATATGAATGGAAAAGTGAAAAGTTGCATGGCAACATATCTCGGAATGGCTATGGAAATGCCATGATAGGTAGGTATGGTGGCTGTTTTGAGGAAGATATATGGTGGGTGTATGGTACCGGCGAGAGTTGCGTGGTACAAGAGAGGCTAGCAATGGTGGAAGGGTGAGAGTGCGTATAATCCATGGACTCAACATTAGTCATAAAGAACTCATATACTTATTGCAAAAATCAAAAATTCATCAAAACAAAATATTTAACGCATGGTCCTTGGGGAAGGGTTGGTAGGAGTTAACCATCGCGCGATCCCGACCTCCACACAAAGGATGGCAATCAATAAATACCTCGCGCTCTAACTACGTCACATAGCGGTTCACCATACGTATTTCTTGAATTCATAATTACCTTGCTAGCATAACTCTAATATCATCATCCTCATATCTCAAAACAATCATCAAGTACCAAACTTCTCATCATATTCAATGCACTTTATATGAAAGTTTTTACTGTACCCATCTTGGATGCCTATCATATTAGGACTAATTTCATAACCAAAGCAAATTACCATGTTGTTCTAAAGGACTCTCAAAATAATATAAGTGAAGCATGAGAGTTCATCTATTTCTTCAAAATAAAACCACCACCATGCTCTAAAAAGATATAAGTGAAGCACTAGAGCAAACAACAAACTACTCCAAAAGATATAAGTGAAGATCAATGAGTAGTTGAATAATTATGTAACTATGTAGAGACTCTCTAACATTTAAGAATTTCAGATCTTGGGATATTATTCAAACAGCAAGCAAAATAAAATAAAACAAAATGACGCTCCAAGCAAAACACATATCATGTGGTAAATAAAAATATAGTCTCAAGGAAAGTTATCGATAGACAAAGACGAAAGAGGGGATGCCTTCCCGGGGCATCCCCAAGCTTAGGCTCTTGGTTTTCCTTGAATATTAACTTGGGGTGCCTTGGGCATCCCCAATCTTAGGCTCTTTCCACTCCTTATTCCATAGTCCATCGAATCTTTACCCAAAACTTGAAAACTTCACAACACAAAACTCAACAGAAAACTCGTAAGCTCTGTTAGTATAAGAAAATAGAACCACCACTTAGGTAATGTTGTGAACTCATTCCAAATTCATATTGGTGTAATATCTACTGTATTCCAATTTCTCTATGGTTCATACCCTCCGATACTACTCACAGATTCATCAAAATAAGCAAACAACACATAGAAAACAGAATCTGTCAAAAACAGAACAGTCTGTAGCAATCTGTAACTTTCGAATACTTCTGCAACTCTAAAAATTCTGAAATAAATTGTTGGATGTGAGGAAATTGTCTATTAATCATCTGCAAAGAGAATCAACTTAAAAGCACTCATCTTTAAAAAAAGGTAGCTAATCTCATGAGCGCTAAAGTTTATGTTTTTTTACAACATGATCGCATAAACTTCACACAAGTCTTCCCAAAGGTTCAACTTGGCACAAACACTAATTAAAACACAAAACCACATCTAAACAGAAGCTAGATGCAATATTTATTCCTAAACAGAAGCAAAAACAAAGAACAAAAATAAAGTTGGGTTGCCTCCCAACAAGCGCTATCGTTTAACGCCCCTAGCTAGGCATGATGATTTCTATGATGCTCACATAAAAGATAAGAATTGAAACATAAAGAGAGCATCATGAAGAATATGACTAGCACATTTAAGTCTAACCCATTTCCTATGCATAGGGATTTTGTGAGCAAACAACTTATGGGAACAAGAATCAACTAGCATAAGAAAGCAAAACAAGCATAACTTCAAAACTTTAAGCACGTAGAGAGGAAACTTGATATTATTGAAATTCCTACAAGCATATGATCCTCTCTCATAATAATTTTCAGTAGCATCATGAATGAATTCAACCATATAACCAGCACATAAAGCATTCTTTCCATGATCTACTTGCATATAAATTTTTCTACTCTCCACATAAGCAAATTTATTCTCATCAATAGTAGTGGGAGCAAACTCAACAAAATAACTATCATGTGAAGCATAATACAATTGAAAATTAAAATCATGATGACAAGTTTCATGGTTATCTTTATTCTTTATCGCATATGTGTCATCACAATAATCATCATAAATAGGAGGCATGCTTTCATCATAATAAATTTGCTCATCAGAGCTTGGGGGACAAAAAATATCATCTTCATCAAACATAGCATCCCCAAGCTTGTGGCTTTGCATATCATTAGCATCATGGGTATTCAAAGAATTCATACTAACAACATTGCAATCATTCTCATCATTCACATATTTTATGCCAAGCATTCTATGTACTTCTTCTTCTAGTACTTGAGCACAATTTTCCTTCCCATCATTTTCACGAAAGATATTAAAAAGATGAAGCATATGAGGTAACCTTAATTCCATTTTTTGTAGTTTTCTTTTATAAACTAAACTAGTGATAAAACAAGTAACTAAAAGATTCGATTGTAAGATCTAAAGATATACCTTCAAGCACTCACCTCCCCGGCAACGGCGCCATAAAAGAGCTTGATGTCTACTACACAACCTTCTTCTTGAAGACGTTGTTGGGCCTCCAAGTGCAGAGGTTTGTAGGACAGTAGCAAATTTCCCTCAAGTGGATAACCTAAGGTTTATCAATCTGTGGGAGGTGTAGGATGAAGATGGTCTCTCTCAAACAACCCTGCAACCAAATAACAAAGAGTATCTTGTGTCCCCAACACACCCAATACAATGGTAAATTGTAAAGGTGCACTAGTTCGGCGAAGAGATGGTGATACAAGTGCAATATGGATGCTAGATATATGTTTTTGTAATCTGAAAATATAAAAACAGCAAGGTAACAAGTGGTAAAAGTGAGCGTAAATGGTATTGCACTGCTAGGAAACAAGGCCTAGGGTTCATACTTTCACTAGTGCAAGCTCTCTCAACAATAATAACATAACTGGATCATATAACTATCCCTCAACATGCAACAAAGAGTCACTCCAAAGTCACTAATAGGAGAACAAACAAAGAGATTATTGTAGGGTACGAAACCACCTCAAAGTTATTGTTTCTGATTGATCTATTCAAGAGTCCGTAGTAAAATAGCTCGAAGCTATTATTTCCGTTCGATCTATCATAGAGTTCGTACTAGAATAACACCTTAAGACACAAATCAACCAAAACCCTAATGTCACCTAGTTACTCCATTGTCACCTCAAGTATCCGTGGGTATGATTATACGATATGCATCACACAATCTCAGATTCGTCTATTCAACCAACACAAAGAACTTCAAAGAGTGCCCCAAAATTTCTACCGAAGAGTCAAGACGAAAACGTGTGCCAACCCCTATGCATAAGTTCACAAGGTCACTGAACCCGCAAGTTGATCACCAAAACATACATCAAGTAAATCACGTGATATCCCATTGTCACCACAGATAAGCACATGCAAGACATACATCAAGTGTTCTCAAATCCTTAAAGACTCAATCCGATAAGATAACTTCAAAGGAAAAACTCAATCGATTACAAGAGAGTAGAGGGGGAGAAACATCATAAGATCCAACTACAGTAGCAAAGCTCGCGATACATCAAGATCGTGCCATCTCAAGAACACGAGAGAGAGAGAGATCAAACACATTGCTACTGGTACATACCCTCAGCCCCGAGGGTGAACTACTCCCTTCTTGTTATGGAGAGCGCCGGGATGATGAAGACGGCCACCGGAGAGGGATTCCCCCTCCGACAGGTGCATGAACGGGTCTAGATTGATTTTTGGTGGCAACAGAGGCTTTCGGTGGTGGAACTCCCGATCTAGGTTATTTTCTAGAGGTTTCTGTATATATAGGAGGTGTTGGAGTCAGGGACAAGTAAAGGGGACCTCCGGGCTATCCGTGAGGTAGGTGGGAGCGCCCCTACCCTCGCGGGCAGCCCGAGAACCTTCTGGTCCCCCTCCGGCACTTCCTGGGCTTCTTTTGGTCCAAAAATAACCTTCATTGAGTTTCAGGTCAATTGGGCTCCGTTTGATATTCCTTTTCTGCGATACTCTAAAACAAGGGATAAACAGAAACTGGCACTGGGCTCTGGGCTAATAGGTTAGTCCCAAAAATCATATAAAAGTGTATATAAAAGCCCATAAAACATCCTACAAGGATAGTATAATAGCATGGAACAATAAAAAATTATAGATACGTTGGAGACGTATCAGCGCTCCGCCAAAGAAGCTTTTCAACTGGCGTCCCCACAGTCCCTCGAAAGAAGAGAGATCGGAGGTTAGCAGACTGGCCAGCAAGATAAGATTGCTTGCCTGTTCGGGGCTGTCTATAATCGAAGTGATGGCTATATCAATAAAGCGATGCGTACAGCCGCTCCAAGCAAGAGGATTTCCAATGTGGCATTATAATGGCCTAAATGACTCCTCACGCTGCTTACGCCCAGGTCCGGGCGACCCTGCCGCTCTAGCTGTCATCTTGGAATGTCTTTATAAGGGAGAGAAGCAAGACTTCATTCGCTTGACGTGCCGGGAGGGTTTTTCTATGTATAATCCTCCTGACTGGGTAAGTCTTTCTCATGACCGCTATATTTGCCCATTTTGCTATGATGTATTGGCCAAACTAAATTTGGTTTTTCCAATAGGAGTGGAGGAAGGTGATCGAGGGGATTAATAGTCCCGCTCCACAGCCAGAGGACCGATTCCAAAATGCGGGCCCCGGATATGCTGAAGATCCGGACATATGCATAGAGATAGAAGAGGGAGTATTCTATCAAGCCTGCCATGAGGGCACCCTAGTGGCTATAGTGGCTGATTACCCAGGCCTCATTCCTTCTTCCCACGTAAGTACTCAGGACATATCTCATTAAAGAGATCATTTCCAGCATGCCTTACCCATCGTATTTTATCATACTTAAAAGGGACGGCGCTCCTCACGCCGATCTGTGTGAAGACCGTCAACCCAGAGGGTGACGCCTGCATTGGGTGAGGCCTCGAAGCGAAAGAGGACCGCGAACACCAGCGAACCTTCAAAGAGGTATGTTTGTTTTAACACATGCTAGGTGGCGAAGTCGGTATTACAACTTTCCGCTTCGTTTTGCCTTTTAGGAGGAATACACATCGGACTATGTCCGGAGGTCATGCAGGTCAAGATCCAGCCAATCCGGTTTCCGGCCCATCAAGGGTTAATGCGGAATCAGTGCCGGATTGTCCCCTCCAGGAGGATTCAGATGGAATGTCAGTTACTAACTCCGAAGTGGAGGTTGCGATGGTTCACCGGCGGTGGAAAGCAGCCATGCATGACCCAGCCTTTTCCGAGGAGGCGTTTAACGCCCTCAGCTCTTCAGATGTCTATATCCGAGCCGCTCAAGGCGGACTCGCTGGAGCCACTCACTGGCTTTCAAAAGATATGCGGGTAAGTGTATATTTTGATGTTCCCATGCCAGTAGCCCCGAGACTTAAAGCAGTTGGTGCAAATGATTTGAGGATTGTTGTGTTTTTGCAGGTGCTTCAAGAAAAGAATAACTCCTTATCCAAGGAGCTAGAAGAGTGCCGGACCCAGCTCGCCGAATTGGAAAATTCGAAGAAATCCGGAAAGGATGCTGGTGGTAAGAACATGATATTTGTGCTGATCACTGCGCTTGATGTATATACTAATTTGTAATACAACAACAGGGTCGACCGACCAACTGGAGAGGGAGCTAAGGGTTGCTTTGGCGGATAAAAAATTAGTCGAAGGGGAAACAACTGCTGGCAAGCGTGTATTGACGCAAGCAATAGAGAAAAGAAACCAGCCGCAGGATGAAAGTGTTAGGTTGGAACATGAGCTAAAGGGTGTAAGATCCCAGCTCTGAAGTACCATGGAATAGAACCGGAGGCTAAAGGGCAGCATGTTCAGTATGTCCCTTATAACTAGCTCTCCTTATAGTCTCTTATGTTGAAAGTTTTTCATAAAACTTTTCCTGCTGGTTTGTTAACTAGGCAGCCCGAAGGGGAAGTGTCCGGTTTTGAGGGTGAGGTGCTGCAAGAGCTTTCCAGGGTCCATGAGCAAGCTCAGAAGGCCATGAAGAATATGGCCAAGGCTTTATTGCCGGGCGATTCCCCTCCAGAAACTATGCCGGACTTGGCGGACTTGTTCAAAGGGGCTCGACGCCGCTTCGAACTGTGGAAAGCATTAGCATGTCGCATGGGTGCTCAAGAAGCCTGTGCCATGGTGAAGACGCGCTACACTCGTCTTAATACGAATCATATGACCCGCGTTGGACCTCGAGAGTCCGATGGACAAGAAATCCCTTTGCACTTGGTGTACAACCAAGTATGGACATGTGCCAAGTTTTCCCAGTAGGAATGTAAACTAGACAGCCTTATAGAGGGAATAGAGAAAGAGTAGTCGTTTGATTCTATGTATTAATGTACTTTTACCATCAAACTTATCTCCGGCCGAAATTATAAAAATGTTGTCATGGCTGACCTTCAGCTTTAACCTCCATAAACCCCAAGGCTGGAGTGTTTCCGAATACTATATCTGTGGTAAACACGTGATATGTTCGGAAACCAGGCAATCCGGTCATTATTGCTTGAACAGACAAACTGTTTTCGGGGAGTTATGTTATATTACTATTTAATGTAAGAAACATCTTCTAGAGAGAATAGTTCCATTAGGGGTTACTTTCCCTGGGTCAGTGTGCATATATATGCGGGCCTAGGCTTTTGATCCTGTAAAAAAGGATTGTAGGATGCCATATCCCGTGGTAGTTTAAAATTAATGCTTTAAAAAGAGATATGTCAAGTATCCGTCGACCGATTATTGCCTTAAGAGCGCTAGCTTTCGGCTTCACCCAGTCTGAGGTACATGTCCAGATTACCCAGCTATAACAATCGCAGAGGTGCTCCCTTTACACCCTAGCCGAACAATCGGAAATGTAGGGGTAAGCATAGGAGCCACGCAACCCAGCTTGGCCAGAACTTAAGTTATATTGGTGCATATAATGGCAAGGATGGACTGTAAAAAACAGACGACATTTTAAGCAAGAAGCTTTATTGGTAATGGGCTTCGTTAAAGAAGCCCCCAAGTATATTTGAGTTTAGGGACAATTACATTTGAGCCCCTAGTTGTGTCACACCCGTGTGTTTTGCCCCTAAATTCGAAAAACCCTCGTTTCTGTCCAAGCTCGTTTGCTCCTCTTATCCTTTTGCCCTTTGACCGTTTGACCGCAACTTTGAAAACTTCATAACAAATTCATACTAACTCAGAAAAATGCAAATAAGATATCAAAATGTCTGAAATAACATCACCCATAAGTGCATGTCATTTGCATTCATGACAACAATGCTGAAAAGTCTATACCTCAGTTTGAGATTATATGATTGTTTTTTGGATTTTCAACACCTTTGTCATGAATGCAAATGCCGTGCACATATAGGTGATGTTTTTTCGAACATTTTGATATCTTATATGCATTTTTCTGAGTTAGTATGAATTCATTATGATGTTTTGAAAGTTATGGTCAAACGGTCAAAGGGCAAAAGCATAAGAAGAGCAAACGAACTTAGGCAGAAACGAGGGTTTTTTGAATTTAGGGGTAAAACACACGTGTGTGACACAACTAGGGGCTCAAATGTAATTGTCCCTTGAGTTTAATACATTCAAAGATGTACTTATCGTGTGGCAGTTCAGGCGAGCCGAATACATGCCAATGAGATAAAAGGTAAAAAAGAGGAGAAAGAGAAAAATAAAAGATAAAAGATAAGACCTAACTTGAAAGGAGGAAAAAAATTGCTACCTAACTATCCATAGAATCTTTGGAGCCTGGCCGCGTTCCACGGGTTCGGCTCAAGGCGGTTGTCCTGTGCATTCTGAAGGCGATATGCTCCACCAATGAGTACTTCATCGATAATGAAGGGCCCCTCCCATTTTGGTTTGAGCTTGTACTTTTTCTTCTCTGGGAGGCATAAAACGAGTTTGCCGACGTTATATGTCTTGGCCCGCACTTCTCTTCTCTGGTATCGCCTGGCCTGTTGTTGATAAAATGCGGAACGGGCTTGCGATGTAACGTGCTCCTCTTCAAGTCCATCTAGGTTGTCCTGCTGATCTAGCTTGGCTTCTCTCTCCTCGTACATGCGCACTCGAGGTGAGTCATGAATAATGTCATAGGGCAGAACAGCCTCTGCGCCGAACACCATGAAGAAAGGTGTGTATCCGGTCGTCCGATTAGGTGTGGTCCGCAGCCCCCAGAGTACGGAGTCAAGTTCTTCGACCCAGTGTTTATCAGACTCCCGTAGGGAGCGCACTAGTCGGGGTTTAATGCCGCTCATTATCAGACCATTCGCTCTTTCGACTTGACCATTTGTTTGAGGATGATACACAGAAGCGTAATCAAGTTTAATACCTAACTTTGCGCACCAATTTTTTACCTCGTCAGCTGTGAAGTTGGTGCCGTTATCTGTGATAATATTGTGCGGGACACCATAACGGTGTACTACACCGGATATAAAATCTATCACAGGCCCTGCTTCAACTGTTTTTGTTGGCTTGGCTTGTCACAGCCCTATAGCTTAGCCTTTGCTTGACTCTGTGTCGGGGAAACTGATCGCCCCCGAACACCTATGGGACCGGAGCCCCTTTTCGGTACGGCAAGGGAGCGGAGGGAGCACGAAGAGCAGATCGAGGCGAGCACGCGGGCAGTTTACCCAGGTTCGGGCCGCACGGATGCGTAAAACCCTACTCCTGCCTTGGTTGTATTGTGTTCTTGGCTCGGGAGCACGAAGAGCTACAGAGCTGGTTGCTGGCTACACCGAGCGTGAGAGTGATCAGCCCTCGGAACCTCTCCTACGTTGCGCATGTGCCTCCTTTTATAGGTCAAAGGGGTCACCGACAGGTGGCAACGTAGGCGAGGGTAAAAACGTAAAAATGGCGGTAGTTGGAACAGTGTATGTACAGTGGTCTATACCTAACCCTGATGGTGGGGGACAAGGGCATTGAATGCCCGTCGCCGTCGCCCCCAAACAGTGCAAAAAGTGTCCATCAGGGCGTCTCCGTTCGCCACGAGATTGGCCTCGTCATCGCGGCTCGCCACGGTGTACCCCAGGCTGCACAGTCTTCCGCCACGTGCACCTGGAAGGGCCCCAGGGCGACGCATGGCCGGATTGAGCTGGAGCGCGGGCACGTAGTGGGAGCTTGCCGCGGCAAGCGCCTTGCCGCGGTGGCTACCTTGCCGCGCCTGGAAGCTTGTCGCTCTCCGGGCCTTGCCGGGGCGCGCGATGCGCCACGGCAAGTCTTCTGAAATGCCATGTTTGGCCTTCCTGACAAGCTCCTCTTGCCAGGGTCTTGTGCCAAAGGGGTGGTCTTGAGCCTGGTACGGCCTTCCCGGCAAGCTCCTCTTGCCGGGGCCTTGTTTCTTTAACTTGAATACTTTGTTCTTGAATGGCTCTAAGGGATCCAGAGCGGGCCTTGGCGGGCGCGTGGCGAGCCCGACCACGGGACGCTGCTACTGCCCGTGCACAAGTCGGGATACTAAGGTACCCCTACTTTAGTACACCGACAGGAGCCCCCGGGCCTGGGCCACACACGGTGCCGAGCGCTGTTGGGCCAGGCCCAAAACAGTGCACGGGCACACGCGGCCCACGGCGCGCCGTATCCCACTCCGTATCTGCCGCGTCCCTCCCTAACGGCACGCGTCGATTGCGGCGTCGTGGGAGAGATCGTGGCCTGTTTCTTTAATGGGAGAAATGCGGAACGCCCCCCCTCCCCCCCTTAAAAGCAGAGGAAACAGGGGCAGTTTCCCCCATTCGCTTCATTGCTTCTTCAACCTCCAGAAACCCCCGCCGCTCTCCTCCTCCCCGAAGGTCGAAAGAGAGCAGCGCTCCGCCCCTCTTCCGCCGCCGCCAGCCTCCCCAGCGCCGCCGGCCTCCCTCGCCGTCCCCGCCATGGCCCCAAAGAGCGACAAGGCGAAAACCGCGAAGACCGATCGGGCGGCGAAGCTAGCAGCAATGCGGAAGAAAATGGTGGTCTTCCCGCAGAGGCTTGGCGCGAGGGAGCTGAAGGACAAGTTCTACCTCTTCTGGTCGAGGGAGACGAAAGCTCATCCGCGCACCAGGGTACTCCCCGCCGAAGCCTGCGACATATTCCCGGGAGGGTATGCCTATTTCGCCCTGTTCTTCCATTGCGGACTCTGCCCTCCATACTCCGAATTTTTCTGCGACGTTATGAACACCTACGGGTTTCATCTTCTGGATTTCACCCCGAACGCAGTCTTAACCATGGCCGTTTTCGCACATCTGTGCGAGAACTTTGTCGGAGTCAACCCCAATGTAGCCCTCTTCCGCTATTTTTTTACGCCTCGGGTAGAGTCTGGGTCTCCTCTGTCTGGTGGGATTTCTTGGATCTTTAGGCTCAATAAGAAAGAGGCATACTTGATTGGAGAGCTCCGCGGCAAGTGGGAGGAGTGGAGGGCCGACTGGTGCTAGATCATGGAGGATGAACCCCAGCAGTTTACTTCCCCGCGCCGTGCTGCAATAGTGCGCGGCAAGGACTGGAGCGATCTGGCCCCGGAGGACGAGAAGCTGAAGATAGCCCTCACTAGGATTCTTCGCCTCCGGCAAGCCAATCTTACTGTAGGTGAGGTCGGGGCAGATTTCCTTCGCCGGCGCATTGCTCCCTTGCAGGAGAGGAAGAGGCATGCTTGGGATTTCGGCAACGCGGCAGACTGTATGAGGCTGCGCCCCGGCCTTAACTATAACTTCACTATCCTGGAGCTCAAAGGGATGCTCCGTGAGCTATTCAAGCACGACGCTAAGCACCCGGAGTGGTCCGCCTTGCCGCGGGGGGTAGTTCCACTATGCAACAATTCGTCGCTTAGTGCTGTTCACGCGGCGATGCCGTTGTGCGACTCCCACGGGGTCGACCCCACTTGGCTGGCGCCTTCTGATGAAGCCGCGCAAACCTTCTTCGACAACTTGGTGGAGCTGCCGCTCAAGCTCGATGAGAAGAAAGGTCTCACCCGCGACACCACCGACCGGGAGGTGGCGTATATCGCCACCAGGATGGAGGAGGCAGCCGTAGCCGAGGCCGCGGGCGAGTTTGGGTAATCCTTGGACAAGGCGGATGCAGCGGACGCGGTGAGTCGGGCCGAGGAGGAAGAGATCCTCAAACTGATAAAGCCTGCCGGGCAGCCCGCCGAGACGAGCGAGGCTGCCAGGCAAGGCACAGAGTCGAGCGAGCCCGCCGAGCAAGGCACCGAATCGGGCGACTCTTCAGAAGACTCAGGCGGGTCTCTGGGCCTTGACGACTCTTCTTCATCCTCGGGGAGTTCTCCGCGACCACCAAGTCCCCCGCCTCAACCGAAGAAGCGTCTCCGTAAGGCTGCGGACACGGCGAAGCAGCCGGCGGGCCAGCAGCCGCAGCGTCGCTCGACGTGTGCCACCACGACGAGCAAGGCCGTCAAGGGGGCGCCTCGCGCCTCCGCAGCGGCTGGGGGAGGATCTTCCCGCACGGGCTCCACCGCTCCTCGAGCCTCGGCGATGACCGGAGCGGGGTCTTTGCAGACCATCGACCCCGCTCCCGGCAAGCGGCCGAGGGCGCCTACTCCTCCAGCTCCTCGCGCCGGTCCGCGCGAGGCAGACTTCAACTTCTCCGTTCTCAGTTCCGACGAGGAGGAGGAAGAGTAAGTACTTGCAATTCTTGTTTCCTTTGTTTGTTGCTCTTTGTTTTGAATCTTCTTTGTCTGATTCAGTTTGATGTCTGTCTTCCAGGACCCTGGCCCAACGGGTGGCGAAGAGGGCCAAGATCCCGGTGGTTGACCTCGAGGACAAGCCCGTCGCAGCAGCGGGGGATGCGCCAGCGACGAACTTGCCGGACCAGCCGGCTGCCCCGCAGAGCAGCCCCCAGCGCAGCCCCCAGCGTAAGTCTTCTGTTTACTTCTTCGCTTGTCGGGTGCGCGTGTGCTTCTCATTCTTGTTAATCGTCTTGTTTGCTTGTTGATTTGTGCAGAAGCAGAGCCGCAGCCTCAGGAGCGCCCCGAGACTGCTCCCGACGAGGCGCTCGTCTCAACCTCCCCGCCAAGGAGGAGCTCCCCGGCGAGGGAGGGTACTCCGCCAAGGGAGGGTACTCCGCCAAGGGCGAGTACCCCGCCAAGGGCGAGCACCCCGCCAAGGGTGAGCACCCCACCAAGGGAAGGCGCCAGCGGCCCTCCGCCGACGGGGATTACTACCACGCCGCCAAGGGAGGACCCCCCGGCGAGGGACCTCGTCGAAGAAGAGGCCCGCGCAGGTAACCCTTGTAGTTTTCTTCTCTTGAACTTCTCTTTTTGGATATTTGCTTGTCAATGATTTTCTTCTTTCTTCTTCTTGTCTTCAGACTCGTCTGCTCCAGAGCCTATGGAGACGGAGGCCATCACCGAGGAGCCCGTGCGCGGCAACGCTGGCGATGCCGCGTCTACCGAAGAGACGGTCGGCACCGAGGAGCCTGCCGTCGAAGAGGCAACCAGGGACGCCAACGCGGCGGCCGAGGAGGGGACCGGCGGCCGCACTGATGGCCCTGAGGCCGCAGGAGCGTTTGACGCTGCGCCGACCGCCGACCCTGCCGCCGCCACGGCCGGAACTGGCGCCTACTTGGAGGCCGGAAACGGAGTTTTCATCCAACTTCCATGGGCTTCTTCGTCGAGGGCGCCAGCGGAGGGGGAGGTCTTTAATGGGGAAGTCCTCGCCTCCGCGGGGCTGAAGTTCGTCGACGCGCCCGGCAGCAGCAATGAGCCCGAGGAGGAGCAGCTTCTGCGCAGGCTTCTGGCCTTGTACCGTGCCAGGCAGGCCAAGCTGGAGTCCCGAGAGGCTCTGGCTGCCAAGGCAGGCGTCGATTTGGAGAAGCGCGCCGAGGAGCTCCGCGCCGCCAACCAGGCGGCGCTTCGGTCCTTGGCGGAGGAGCGGAGGAGCTCGCCGAGGCGCACCAGGCGTTCGTCCTCGAAAAGGCCGAGGCAGAGGAGCAGCAACGGCTTGCCGCCGAAGATCTGTCTCGGCGGGAAGGAGAGCTGAGGCAGCGGAAGGTCGACCTCGATAGCCATGAGGACGACCTTACCGCGCGCGAGCAGTCCCTTGGCGGGGCTCTGCAGGAAGCGAGGGACGCCGCCGCAGCTGCAGAGACCGCCAAGAGAGACTTGGAGGCGAGGGTGGCACAGTTGGAGCTCAACTTGAAGACGAGCGAGGAGAATGTTGCCGCGCTCACACTGGAGAGGGAGAAAGACGCCCACAGCCACTCGGAGCTGCAGGTCCATCTCTCCGACAAGGGCAAGGAGCTCGCCATCGCCAAGGATTCCATCGCGGACTTGGAATTGAAGCTGTCCACCCTCACTGAATCACTTGACGGCGCCAGGAACAGGGAGACGAAGCTGAAGGAAGATCTCCGGGCTGAGAGGGCACTGTTGGACAGCGCCGCCCTCACCCAAAATAACTTCAGGCAGGCGGTGGAGCAGTGGACCGAGGAGCTCGTCGCCGCCGCCGCTGATATCGATAGGGAGATGGCGGCGCTAGGGACAGAGCACCTCGGGTACTCCCCCGACGCGAACCTCCCTCACAGCGCCAAGCTGAGCTTATCCTTCAAGGGAGTGGCGCCGGCCCTCGAGCAGCTCCGGGAGAGGATCCCCACGCAGCTGGCGAACGAGGCGCGCAGGCTTTGCACGGGAGTTGTGGAGAGAGTGTTGACGAATATAGTCTATCGCAACCCCGAGATCAACCTCGACAATGTCCTCCGGACCTTGCCGCTCGACGCCGACCAGGAAGCGCTGAAGGCTCTTGTCGCCCCCATCGTGGCCAAGGTGGGCAAGATCAGAAGAGTCGACGGCGACCGCGTAGACTAGGCTGTTTTCTTTCCGCTTCCCTTGTTGCTGCCAATTAAGTCATGGACAGTAGTTTATCAGAACAACAACAAGTCATCTTGTAATATAACTTTATTTTGGGTAGTTAATGCAGTGTTACTCCCTTTGTTCGACTCCTTTACTTTGTATGCGTTTACCCTACGCTTCTAGGGAACTCGCCGGCAAAGGGACCCTTGCCGCGAGCGCTGAGTGCGGAACTTCAGCAGCCTGTCGGCAATACCTCTACCGGCAAGAAACCTTGCCGTAGCTAGTCGCATCACACTTAGGTTGTTGAGCGAACTCAAAAACGAAGTAAGGGTGCGACACTTGTCGCAGCTCACTTAAGCCGTTGAGCGTGCTCGAAACAAAGTAAGGGTGCGGCTAGCCACGGGTAAGTTCCTCCGCGCACATGTTTTCCATACAAAGTGTGGTCGTTCAAGGAAGATAGCTTTAAAAATTTAAAAATTTGAATGCTCGAACTTTGGTAACTTAGCTTTTGTGTATGGTCTTCTTCCCGGCAAGGCGAGGCTTTCTTGAACGGCACTTGGTCCATACTACTGTCTCCTCCCCCCTGACAAACTTGTGCGCGAGGAATCCTTCTTCTGCTTGAGAGAAAAGAGAAAATGAGGAAACATAGATATGGAGCCTCGTGGCTCGTTATTGCTTACCGGGGGTGTGTGCTGCACGAGGTGTCATATAATACATGCAAGTAAAAAAGGAAAATGCATGAAAGGACAAGTTGTGCAAGGCACAAAAGCTTTACTGATGCACGGGGTCTGCGCCCGGCTTTGTACAAAGGTTTACATGCAGCAGCGGCAAGACTTGTACAAAAGGTGGTTGCCGGAGCGGATCACGGCAACCGCGCCTTATGGGTGAAACTTGTGAAGGTGCTCAATGTTCCAGGAGTTGCTCACCGGTAAGCCCTCTTCGGTCTCAAGGCGGACAGCGCCGGGCCTTGTGACTTGTCTCACCCGATAAGGGCCTTCCCACTTTGGCGTCAACTTGTTGGAATTCTTGGCGGACAGAACACGCCGAAGAACAAGGTCGCCTTCCTCGAGACTTCTGGCCTTAACTTTGCGGCAATGGTAACGGCGCAAAGCTTGCTGGTATCGAGCAGCTCGTACAGCAGCCTGAAGACGGTCCTCCTCGAGGAGCAGTGCATCATCTTGCCGCAGCTGCTCTTGCTCGAGCTCGTCATAAGCGAGCACTCGAGGCGACCCGTATACGAGTTCCGTGGGGAGAACTGCCTCTGCTCCATAGACAAGAGCAAAGGGTGTCTGTCCGGTGGCTCAATTTGGTGTCGTCCTGATTGACCAAAGAGCCGTCGGCAACTCTTCAATCCAGTTTCTTCCGCATTTGTGCAGCCTGTCGAAAGTTCTTGTCTTGAGTACGCGCAGCACTTCAGCGTTTGCCCTCTCCGCTTGACCATTGCTCCTTGGGTGAGCAACAGAAGCGAAGCAGACCTTGGCGCCAAGGTCTTGGACATATTGCATGAAGGTGCGGCTTGTGAATTGTGTGCCGTTGTCGGTGATGATCCTGTTAGGGATTCCAAAACGGCAAACAATTGACCTGAAGAACTTGACTGCTGACTGTGCGGTCACCTTTCTCACAGGTTCCACTTCCGGCCACTTTGTGAACTTGTCGATGGCAACGTACAAGTACTCAAAGCCCCCGACTGCGCGGGGAAAGGGGCCGAGGATATCGAGCCCCCAGACCGAAAATGGCCAGGACAAAGGGATCGTCTGGAGAGCTTGAGCTGGCTGATGTATTTGCTTGGCATGGAACTGGCACGCTTCACACTTGGTTACTTGTGCAGTTGCATCTTGGAGGGCTTCTGGCCAGAAAAAACCTTGCCGGAACGCCTTGCCGGCAAGTGCTCTTGCGCCAACGTGGTGGCCACATATGCCTCCATGTATCTCTGCCAACAGCTTCTGCCCATCTTCCCGGGGAATGCACTTCAATCTAACACCATTGAGTCTCCTTCTGTACAGTTCATTGCCGACGAACTGGTACATACTTGACTGCCTGGTTATTCTCTCTGCCTCTTCTGGCTCTTCGGGAAGTTTTCCAATTTGAAGAAAACGGACAATTTGCAGTGCCCATGCTGGAGCCTGAGGCTCAACAACAAGGACTAGAGGCATCATTGCTGCTGCGGGAACGTCAGCTTCCACGGCGAGAACCAGCGGCTCGGCCGGAGCTAGACGTTCCCCGGCAAGCTTGCCGGGACAAGACTTGTCGGGAACGCCTGCTTCAACTGTACGGACCCTTGGGTCCGCAGGAGCAGACTGTTCCTCAGCAACTTGGGCGTTGATCTTGGGGACCTTGGCGGCGGCTTCAGGAAGATCCGCCGGCAAGTAGTCGCCGGAGATCAACTTTCTCTTCTTGCTTTGCCCAACTGATGGTGTAACGGATGGTTGAGTTAACTTGAGCACGAAGATCCCTGGTTCCACAGGTAGTTTTAGTGCAGCACACTTTGATAGGCCGTCTGCGACGTCATTCTGAGCTCTTGGAACGTGCTCCATTTGTATGCCTTCAAAGTGCTCTTCAAGCTTTCTCACTTCGTCGACGTAAGCTTCCATCAATGGGCTTTGGTAGCTCTTGTTCACTTGTCGGACAACCAACTGCGAATCTCCCCGCACAATCAGCTTCTTGATCCCAAGTTCTGCTGCTATTCTAAGGCCGGCAAGCAAACCTTCATACTCTGCAGTATTGTTTGTTGCTTGCTCCTTGGGAAAGTGCATCTGGACGACGTACTTGAGGTGCTCGCCGGTGGGCGCGACAAGCAACACGCCAGCGCCGGCGCCTTGCAGTGAGAAGGCACCATCGAAGTACATTATCCATTCTCTGCTTGCTTCTTTGACGGGGATGTTTGTCTCTGGAATCTCTTCGTCTGGCGTTGGTGTCCACTCTGCTATGAAGTCTGCCAATGCTCTGCTCTGGATAGTTGAAGTACTTTCAAACTTAAGACCAAAGCTTGACAGCTCCAGTGCCCACTCGACAATCCTACATGTTGCTTCTGGATTTTGCAATATCCTCTTCAGCGGGAAGCGAGTGGCCACTGTTATCTCGTGTGCTTGGAAGTAGTGGCGCAACTTTTTCGAGGCCATGAGGAGGCCGAAAAGCAACTTCTGTACTCTAGGGTACCTTGACCTAGCCCCCTGCAAGAGGGAACTGACAAAGTAAACTGGGCGCTGCACCATCTTCTTCCGCACTTCTTCTTGCATCTGCGCAGACTCATCCTTGTCGGGGCCAGAGCTTGTCGGGGAAGCCCCCTGCTTGTCGCTGGATGTGCTTGTCGGGGCTGTGGATTCCTCATCTGCCTCCCTTTCCGCTACCAACGCAGCACTAACCACTTGATTGGTTGCTGCTAAGTACAGCAGCAACTTCTCTTGTGGCCTAGGTGCGACAAGTATTGGAGTGGAGGACAGGTATCCTTTCAAGTCCTACAGCGCTGCCTCCGCTTCCGGAGTCCATCTCATTGGACCCGCCTTTTTCAAGATTTTGAAAAACAGCAGGGCGCGTTCTGCGGACTTAGAAATGAACCTGCTCAGGGCAGCCATGCAGCCGGCAAGCCTTCGTACATCCTTGACGCGCTTCAGAGCTTCAATCTGCTCTATGGCTTTGATCTTGTCGGGATTGGCTTCAATCCCCCTCTGGGACACAAAGAACCCAAGAAGCTTGCCGGAAGGGACTCCGAACACACACTTCTCGGGGTTAAGCTTGAGTTGTATCTTGCGCAGATTCGCAAAAGTTTCATCCAGGTCTTGAATCAGGGTATCCTTGTCCTTGCTCTTGACCACTATATCATCCATGTAAGCTTCTACATTCCTGTGTATCTGTGGTTCAAAAGCAGTGTGGACTACCCTTGCAAATGTTGAACCCGCATTCTTCAATCCAAAGGGCATGCGTATGAAGCAATAGGTGCCACATGGAGTAATGAATGCGGTCTTCTCTTCATCCTCTTCAGCCATGAATATCTGGTGGTATCCGGAGTATGCATCAAGGAATGAAAGCAACTCACATCCAGCCGTGGAGTCAACGATCTGGTCAATGCGCGGTAAGGGAAATGGATCTTTGGGACAAGCTTTATTCACATCAGTGAAGTCTATACAAAGCCTCCACTTCCCATTAGCCTTGCGCACGACAACAGGGTTGGCCAGCCACGTGGGATGAAGCACACCCCTAACAAGGCCTGCCGCTTCCAACTTCTTGATTTCTTTGACAATAAACTCTTGGCGCTCCACTGCTTGCTTTCTGACCTTCTGCTTGACGGGCCGCGCGTGAGGACAAACGGCAAGCTTGTGCTCAATCACTTTCCTGGGAAACGCCGGGGATGTCAGACGGTTGCCATGCAAACACATCGACATTCGCCCGCAGGAAAGCAACGAGCGTGCTTTCATATTTAGGATCAAGCGTGGCACTGATGGTGAAAGTACCACCAGTGCCGTCCTCCTTGGCGGACACCTTCTTGGTTGCAGGTGGAGCTGCCATTCCCTTCTTGCACTTGCCGGTGGAGCTCGATGGCGCGTCCTCGACGGCAGCGCAGCACTCCGAAGAGGTGCGTTTGCCGGAGTGGGCCCCAGAGCTCTTGCCGGACTTGGTCTTGTTCTTCCCCCGGGGAGCTTCAGCGGCAAGTGTCTTGCTATCTGCGGCGGCTGCTGCATCCCGGTAGATCTTGTCGACGCAGATAAGCGCGTCCTTCTTGTCGCCGGGGACAGAGATGACGCTTATCGGGCCCGGCATCTTGAGCACGTTGTAGGCGTAATGAGAGGCTGCCATGAACTTGGCGAGCGCTGGACGGCCAAGTATCCCGTTGTATGGTAACGGGATGTCGGCAACGTCAAAGGTGATCCTCTCAGTCCTGAAGTTGAGCTCTCCGCCAAAGGTTACTGGCAGTGTGATCTTCCCCTTCGGCTTGCTCCTTCCCGGGTTAATTCCTTGGAAAGTTCCGGTTTCCTCGAGCTCGCTGTCGGGGATCTGCAGCTTTCGGACTACAGCAGAGGATATCAGGTTCAGGCCGGCCCCGCCGTCAACCAGCATCTTGGTGACCTTGAGGTTGCGGATGGTTGGCGAAACCAACATCGGCAAGCACCCGACCGCAGTTGTGCGGTCAGGGTGATCCTCAATGTCGAAGATGATGGGCGTGCTGGACCACTTCAAAAGTTTGCGTGACTCGACTGGTGGCTCTGCTGCATTAACTTCCCGTACCCATTGCTTGAGTTGGCGGTGGGAAGTATGCAGAGAGGCACCTCCATCGACGCACAGAACTTCTGTGGCCTTCTGGAACTCCTGCTTGCTGTTGTCTCCGTCGTCCATGTCTTCATCGTCGTCTTCGTCTTCGTCCTTGTCGCGGCCGCGGGGAGGTCTATCTCCTTGCCGCTGCTTAGCATTGCCGCGGCGTCCTCCCCGGCCATTGAATGGCCGCTTCTTGCCGGACTCTCCTCCGCCTCCTTGGGCCTTCTCGTTGTCGCGTCGCTCGTACTCAGCCTTCTGCTGTTCGACGAGGTACTTGACCCTCTTGCAGTTCTGGAGATCGTGGCCCTTGGTGCGGTGGATCTTGCAGTATTGCTTGTCGGAGCCGTCTTGCTTGTCGGCGGCCGCTACGGTGGTGGCTTCCTTGCCGGAGCCACCAGCCTGAGCTTTCTTGGCGCCAGCCTCCTTGCCGGACTGCTCGACGGCCAGTACTTCCTTGTTCTTCTTCTTCTTGTTGTTCCGCCTCCGGTTCTTCCTTGCCGGGGCGGCATCCTCACTGTCTGTTCCCCCTGCTCCAGCATCCTCTCCGGGGAGTCTCCTCCCTTCTTCAGCGCGCGTGCACTTGTCGGCCAGGGCATAGAGCTCGCTGACGTCTCGTATCTTGCACATCGCCATTTCCTCCCTCATGCGGCGGTTACGCACGTTCTGGTGGAACGCGCTAATAACCGCGGCAGGGTGGACGTCCGGGATGTTGTGCTGGACGCGGCTGAATCTCTGGATGTACTTTCACAGGGACTCTCCTTCCTTCTGGGCAAGTATATGAAGATCGCTCTCCTGGCCATGGGGCTTGTGGCCGCCCGTGAAGGCGCCGACAAACTGGTGGCACAGGTCGGCCCAAGAAGAGATGGAGTTTTCCGGCAAGTGCATGAGCCAAGATCTGACATTTGGCTTGAGCACGAGCGGGAAGTAGTTTGCCAGTATCTTTTCGTCTCGTCCCCCGGCAGCCTGCACCGCAATGGTGTAGATGCTGAGGAACTCTGAGGGATGGGTCTTGCCGTCGTACTTCTCGGGTACGTCGGGCTTGAAGTTTTTCATGCTGGGCCACTGGACTTGCCGCAGCTCACGGGTGAACGCAGGGCAACCTGCCGCGTACGGCAAGTCGCTCGGTTCTCCGGGCGCGCGCATGTCAACAGCGGTCCCAGCGCGCTGGACGGACTGTCGTCGCGCTTCTCTTCGACACTCGATGCGAGTTCGAGCGTCTTCTTGTCGTCTGTCGTCGAGGACTTGGCGTTGATCGCGGCGAGCTCGTGGATCCGACGACGCCATGGAGTCGTCGTCGATGTTGATCCGACGAGTCGGCGATTTCGTCCTTCGCGGAGGGGAGTGCACGGTAGTTGCACCCCCGACGGTCTTGTCTCCATCAGCCCGCGCCTGGCTGACTTGCCGCGGCCGTGACGTCACCGGCTGCTGCGGCGTGTCGTTGTTGGCGAAGGCGATGAGGCTTTGGATGGTAGCCCTCCAGTCTTCGGCCTTGTCTGTCGCTGGAGGGAAGTCGAGGAGCAGCTGAGCTCTAGCTAGAGCTTCTGCTGGAGTGGAGGGGAGCGGTGGCGAGCGATGCGAGGAGCGAGATATGCTCGGACTTCTAACAGCGTTAGAAGGAGCAGGTTCTCGCCTCGGCGACCGCGCCTTGCTCGTGCCAGCACGTTGGCCTTGAGCGTCCCGCGACCCGCCAACTTGTCCTTGGCCCAGCAAGCGGATGGTACCCTGCGGACCACGCCGCTGCCGTTCCGGCACCTCCTGAGAGGGGCGCGGTGCTTGCACGGACGCCGAGGTCTTGGAGTGCGCCCGGTCGTCCGTCTTGTCCTTGGATTTGGCGGCGCCGTGAGTCTCCTCGCCGGCGTCCGTCCTTCCGCCAGTGTCTACCCCTCCAACCGTTGGTTCTGGTGGTGGTGGGATCGACGCGGACGGGCCTCCTGCTTCCGAAGCTTTCTTCTTCGGCGGCATGTCGATGAAGTTAACGAAGTTGATGGAGTTGCTGAAGGTTGCGCCCGCGTGAACGCCGGATCAGGTTCGCACAATCTCGACGCACCCCTACCTGGCGTGCCAAAGATGTCGGGGAAACTGAACGCCCCCGAACACCTATGGGACCGGAGCCCCTTTTCGGTACGGCAAGGGAGCGGAGGGAGCACGAAGAGCAGATCGAGGCGAGCACGCGGGCAGTTTACCCAGGTTCGGGCCGCACGGATGCGTAAAACCCTACTCATGCCTTGGTTGTATTGTGTTCTTGGCTCGGGAGCACGAAGAGCTATAGAGCTGGTTGCTGGCTACACCGAGATTGAGAGTGACCAGCCCTCGGAACCTCTCCTACGTTGCGCATGGGCCTCCTTTTATAGGTCAAAGGGGTCACCAACTGGTGGCAACGTAGGCGAGGGTAAAAACGTAAAATGGCGGTAGTTGGAACAGTGTATGTATAGTGGTCTATACCTAACCCTGACGGTGGGGGACAAGGGCATTGAATGCCCGTCGCCGTCGCCCCCAAACAGTGCAAAAAGTGTCCGTCAGGGCATCTTCGTTCGCCACGAGGGTGGCCTCGTCATCGCGGCTCGCCACGGTGTACCCCAGGCTGCACAGTCTTCCGCCACGTGCACCTGGAAGGGCCCCAGGGCGACGCGTGGCCGGATTGAGCTGGAGCGCGGGCACGTAGTGGGAGCTTGCCGTGGCAAGCGCCTTGCCGCGGTGGCTACCTTGCCGCGCCTGGAAGCTTGTCGCTCTCCGGGCCTTGCCGGGGCGCGCGATGCGCCACGGCAAGTCTTCTGAAATGCCATGTTTGGCCTTCCTGACAAGCTCCTCTTGCCAGGGTCTTGTGCCAAAGGGGTGGTCTTGAGCCTGGTACGGCCTTCCCGGCAAGCTCCTCTTGCCGGGGCCTTGTTTCTTTAACTTGAATACTTTGTTCTTGAATGGCTCTAAGGGATCCAGAGCGGGCCTTGGCGGGCGCGTGGCGAGCCCGGCCACGGGACACTGCTACTGCCCGTGCACAAGTCGGGATACTAAGGTACCCCTACTTTAGTACACCGACACTCTACATGTTCATGTGCATCATGTTTATTTTCCTTTGAAACTTGAAATGGGGTTTGTTCAAATCCTAGCACCAAGTGAACTCAACTAGGTTCAAATTTAAAATACTTTTCAATGTACCCAAAATGCCTTCACAAAATGTTCATCATTTTTGGTCTTGGCTAAAACCCCTGCCAAAAATGGTTTCATAATTTTGGGAACCATTTTGGATCTTGAATTAAGTCATAACTATTTGCATTTGGACATTTAAAATGCTATAGATATTTTTAAATGTCCAAATAATTCTGAAAGAAATTTGAGGGATGTTGAAATATATTCAAAAGTGCCCACAATTATTTTCAGGATTTTACCAAATGAATTAGTATTTTTACTAATTCAGAACAGAGCAGAAATAATTAGAAAAAGAAAAACACAAAGCATAGAGAGAGAGTTTACCTTGCGGCCCACTTACCTTTAGCTGGCCCAGCTGCACCGGCCCAGCCCACCTCCTCCTCCCCTGTCGTCTTCCTCCCTGGACAGAAGGACAGGGGCGCGTGGTCGCCGTGCGTCGGCACGCGCACGGCCACCTCCAGCCTGCTGATACGTCCAAAACGTATCTATAATTTCTGCTTGCTCCATGCCTCTTTTGGGTGATATTGCTATGATATTTATACACTTCCATACACTTTTGATCATATTTGGACTAACCTATTAACTCAGTGCACCCCAGTGCCAGTTTCTGTTTTCGGCTGTTTTTGTATTTTAGGTTTTCACATTACGAGAACTGCCAGGAAAAATCCAGAAAAATTATATAAAAAATCAGCGTTCCAGAAACTACCGTGCGCCCGAAGGACAGCCGGGGGGG
>LR738712.1:70806633-70821689 GCA_902687465.1 Secale cereale
GGGGGGGGGGGGGCGCCTGGGCCCCCCGAGGCTCCTCCGATGCCCTCCTTTGGCATATATTTAAAGCGTCTCCCGAAACCCTCGAGGGAGGAACTCTTTTCGCGATCTCATCTCTGTTCTGCCGCCGCCGCCGCTTCCAAGATCGGGAGCACCAGGAGAACTCTTCCCGGCACCCTGCCGGAGGGGAGGATCACCACCGGAAGCCTCTCCACCACCATGGACGCCTCCCGGATGAGTTGTGAGTAGTCTCCCTTGGACCATGAGTCCATGACCAGTAGCTATGTGATGTTCTCCTCCCGTTCTTGTGCTTCACTAATTAGTCCTCGTGAGCTGCCCTACATGATCGAGGCACATATGTAATCCTTATGCTGTTGCTATGATGAGTTTGCTGGGATCCGATGGGATTATGTTCAGATTGTGCTTGAGTAATATATTTGATCTACCTCTTTTATATTTATGTTCGTAAGTAATTCTTGCATGTTCTCCGTTGTTATTTATTGCTTTGGCCAAGTAATAGGTAGTGACTCCAAGAGGGAACATTATGCCTGATTGTGGGTTCATGCCCCTCGATGACTAGTTTGAGTGACAGAAACATGAGTCTAGGGGATGTGCTGTTGCCACAAGGGGGAAAACAACGGTGCTTGTGCCTGCGGGTGCAAGGATTGTTTACTTTACGCAAAGTTCTTTTAATGCAGTTGTCTGTTGCATTGAGTTTACACTATGGGTGGGACTCGCAACTTAATACCAGCGAGATGTTCTGGATAGATATCTCAAGGTGGATGATTAGTAGTAGATATTGATGGATTTCGGTCTACTTACTTTGGCGTACCGCCCATGCTTTGAACCTCTACCTTTCTTGCAACTTAGTCAACATTGGTCCTATCAATTGCCCAGCTGTAATTCGTTTACCTCACATAGCTATTTTATCGTCTTTTGGGAGAGAGACATCACTAGTGAACATCATGAGACTCCGGTCCATATTACCATCATTGATCACATCCGCTATTTACTTTTCGCTATTATTTACTATTGCAATTATATCTATCACTACTATCACTTGCGTTTAATCCTTTGTGAACTACAAGGCCGGAGGGATTGACAACCTCTCTGTACTCGTTGGGAGCAAAGTTATTTGTATCTGTGTGAAGGTCCACGTTGATTGCTAATATCTCGCGCCGTAGCAGTTGACACCTTCTTGTTGAACCTAGGAGTCTCTGGGGATTCGATCCTTGGTATCTTTGCCAAGGGAAATACTTCCGCAACACTACATCTCACACCTTCCACTTGGGGTAACCAACAAGGGGCGAGAAGCCTAGCAAGAGTTTATCTGGCGCCGTTGCCGGGTGTTGGGGAACGTTGCATTGGAAACAAAAATTTTCCTACCGTTCACCAAGATCAATCTAGGAGATGCTACTACGAGAGGAGAGTTGGATCTACGTACCCTTGTAGATCGCTAAGCGGAAGCGTTATGAACGCGGATGATGGAGTCGTACTCGCCGCGATTCAGATCGCCGAAGATCCTAGCACCGAAGCAACGGTGCCTCCGCGTTCTTCACACGTACGGCTCGGGGACGTCTCCTCCTTCTTGATCCAGCAAGGGGTGGAGGAGAGGTTGATGGAGAACCGGCAGCACGACGGCGTGGTGGTGATGGTGAGGAAGAACTCCAGCAGGGCTTCGCCTAAGCACCGCGGGAGAAGAAGATGTAACGGGAGAGGGAGGGCAGCACCGAGGCACGAACTTGTGTTGGCTGCCCTCCCTCTACCCCTCTATATATAGGGGGAAGGAGGAGAGGGGGGGCGCCCTAGGGTTTCCCCTAGGGGGCCGGCGGCCAGGGCATGGGGGGGCGGCGGCCAGGGCAGGCCCTAGGGTTTCCCCCCCTAGGTGCCTTGCCCCCCAAGGCTTAGGGGGTGCGGCCACCCTAGAGGGGTCCACCCCCTTTGGCGCACAAGGAGAGGGCCCAGGGGGGGGGCGCACAGCCCCTTGAGGGCTGTGGTGTTCCCTCTTGTGGCCCAATAGGCCCAGAACTGCTTCCGGAACCCCCGAAACCCCTTCCGGTACTCCGCCGATTTCCCGATGCTCCCCGGAACACTTCCGGACTCCGAAACCTTTCATCCTATATATCAATCTTCGTCTCCGGACCATTCCGGAGACCCTCGTCACGTCCGGGATCTCATCCGGGACTCCGAACAACCTTCGGTAACCATGCACTTTTCTCACTAACAACCCTAGCGTCACCGAACGTTAAGTGTGTAGACCCTGCGGGTTCGGAAACCATGTAGACATGACCGAGACACTCCCAGGTCAATAACCAATAGCGGGATCTGGATACCCATATTGGTTCCCACATGTTTCTCGATGATCTCATCGGATGAACCACGATGTCAAGGATTCAGACAATCCCGTATACAGTTCCCTTTGTCTCGTCGGTATGTTACTTGCCCGAGATTCGATCGTCGGTATCTCTATACCTAGTTCAATCTCGTTACCGGCAAGTCTCTTTACTCGTTACTGTAATACATAATCCCGTGACCAACTACTTAGTCACTTTGAGCTCATTGAGATGACGTATTACCGAGTGGGCCCGGAGATACCTCTCCGTCATACGGAGTGACAAATCCCAGTCTCGATCCATGTCAACTCAACAGACACCCTCGGAGATACCTGTAGAGTACCTTTATAGTCACCCAGTTACGTTGTGACGTTTGGTACACACAAAGCACTCCTACGGTGTCAGTGAGTTACATGATCTCATGGTCATAGGAACTTATACTTGACATGCAGAAAACTATAGCGATAACTGACACGATCAAAAGCTATGTTTATCGTTTGGGTCTCGTCCATCACATCATTCTCCTAATGATGTGATCCCGTTATCAAATGACAACTCATGTCTATGACCTGGAAACCGCGGTCATCTTTTGATCAACGAGCTAGTCCTGTAGAGGCTCACTAGGGACACAAAGTCTGTCTATTCATCCACAAGTGTATTTGAGTTTCCAATCAATACAGTTATAGCATGGATAATAAACGATTATCATGAACAAGGAAATATAATAATAACTCTTTTATTATTGCCTCTAGGGCATATTTCCAACAGTCTCCCACTTGCACTAGAGTCAATAATCTAGCATTACAAGGTAATGAATCTAACACCCATAGAGTCTTGGTGTTGATCGTGCTTAGCCCGTGGAAGAGGCTTAGTCAACGGATCTGCAACATTCAAATCCGTGTGTACTTTGCAAATGTTTATGTCCTCCTCCTTGACCGAATCGCGGATGGAATTGAAGCGTCGCTTTATGTGTCTGGTCCTCTTGTGAAACCTTGGTTCCTTGGCTAGAGCAATGGCACCAGTGTTATCACAGAACAGAGTCATTGGGTTCAGTGCACTAGGCACAACTCCAAGATCTGTCATGAACTCCTTCATCCAGACACCTTCCTTAGCTGCCTCCGAGGCAGCTATATACTCCGCTTCACATGTAGAATCAGCTACCACGCTCTGCTTGGAACTGCACCAGCTTACCGCTCCCCCGTTGAGAATATATACGTATCCGGTTTGAGACTTAGAGTCATCCGGATCAGTGTCAAAGCTTGCATCAACGTAACCCTTTACGACGAGCTCTTGATCACCTCCATAAACGAGAAACATATCCTTAGTCCTTTTCAGGTACTTTAGGATATTCTTGACCGCTGTCCAGTGATCCATACCAGGATTACTTTGAAACCTTCCGGCCATACTTATGGCAATGCTGACATCTGGTCTTGTGCACAGCATTGCATACATGATAGAGCCTATGGCTGAAGCATAGGGGACGACACTCATCTTTTCTCTGTCATCCGCAGTCACTGGGCATTGAGTCTTACTCAACTTCGTACCTTGCAATACCGGCAAGAACCCCTTCTTGGATTGATCCATTTTGAACTTCTTCAAAACTTTATCAAGGTATGTGCTTTGTGAAAGTCCTATCAAGCGTCTTGATCTATCTCTATAGATCTTGATGCCCAATATGAAAGCAGCTTCACCGAGATCTTTCATCGAAAAACTCTTGTTCAAATACCCCTTCACGCTATCCAAAAATTCTATATTGTTTCCAATCAGCAATATGTCATCCACATATAATATTAGAAACGCTATAGAGCTCCCACTCACTTTCTTGTAAATACAAGCTTCATTGTAAACTTGTATAAACCCAAACGCTTTGATCACCTCATCAAAGCGAAGATTCCAGCTCCGAGATGCTTGCACCAGCCCATAAATGGAACGCTGGAGCTTGCATACTTTGTCAGCATTCTCTGGATCGACAAAACCTTCTGGTTGCATCATATACAACTCTTCCTTAAGAAAACCGTTAAGGAATGCTGTTTTGACATCCATCTGCCAAATTTCATAATCGAAATATGCAGCTATTGCTAACATGATTCAGACGGATTTAAGCATCGCTACGGGTGAGAAAGTCTCATCGTAGTCAATCCCTTGAACTTGTGAAAAACCCTTTGCCACAAGTCGAGCTTTATACACGGTGACATTACCGTCAGCGTCCGTCTTCCTCTTAAAAATCCATTTATTCTGAATGGCCTTCCGCCCTTCAGGTAATACTTCCAAAGTCCATACTTTGTTTTCATACATGGATCCCATCTCGGATTTCATGGCCTCTAACCATTTGTCGGAATCTGGGCCCACCATCGCTTCTCCATAGCTCGTAGGTTCACCGTTGTCTAACAACATGACCTCCAAGACAGGGTTACCATACCACTCAGGTGCAGTGCGTACCCTTGTCGACCTACGAGGTTCGGTAGTAACTTGATCAGAAGCTTCTTGATCATCATCATTGGCTTCCTCTTCAACCTCTGTAGGCTCCACAAAAACATCTTTCTGTGCTGTGCTACTCTCTGGGTGAAGCAGAGGTTCAATAACCTCATCAAGTTCTACCTTCCTCCCACTCAATTCTTTCGAGAGAAACTACTTCTCGAGAAAGGACCCGTTCTTAGCGACAAACACTTTGCCTTCGGATCTGAGATAGAAGGTGTACCCAACAGTTTCTTTTGGGTATCCTATGAAGACACATTTGTCCGCTTTGGGTTCGAGCTTTTCTGGCTGAAGCCTTTTGACATAAGCATCGCAACCCCAAACTTTGAGAAAAGACAACTTAGGTTTCTTACCAAACCATAGTTCATACGGTGTTGTCTCAACGGACTTAGATGGAGCCCTATTTAAAGTGAATGCAGCTGTCTCTAACGCATATCCCCAAAACGATAGTGGCAAATCGGCAAGAGACATCATAGAACGTACCATATCTAATAGGGTTCGATTACGACGTTCGGACACACCATTACGCTGTGGTGTTCCAGGTGGCGTCAACTGTGAAACAATTCCACATTTTCTTAAGTGATCACCAAACTCATAACTCAGATATTCTCCCCCTCGATCAGATCGTAGGAACTTGATCTTCTTGTTACGATGATTTTCAACTTCACTCTGAAATTGTTTGAACTTTTCAAAAGTTTCAGACTTATGCTTCATCAAGTAAATATACCCATATCTACTTAAGTCGTCAGTGAAGGTGAGAAAATAACGATATCCACCGCGCGCCGTTACACTTATCGGACCGCACACATCAGTATGTATGATTTCCAATAAGTCACTTGCCCGTTCCATTGTCCCTGAAAACGGGGTCCTTGTCATCTTGCCCATGAGGCACGGCTCGCACGTGTCAAGTGATTCAAAATCAAGAGACTCCAAAAGTCCATCAGCATGGAGCTTCCTCATGCGTTTCACGCCGATATGACCCAGACGGCAGTGCCACAAGAAAGTGGTATTATCATTATCAACTCTACATCTTTTGGCATCAATGTTATGAACATGTGTATCATCACTATCGAGATTCAATAAGAATAAACCCCTAACTTCGGGTGCATGACCATAAAAGATATTACTCATATAAATAGAACAACCATTATTCTCTGTTTTAAATGAGTAACCGTCTCGCAGTAAACAAGATCCAGATATAATGTTCATGCTTAACGCAGGCACTAAATAACAATTATTCAGGTTCATAACTAATCCCGATGGTAATCGAAGAGTGAGCGTGCCGACGGCGATCACATCAACCTTGGAACCATTTCCCACGCGCATCGTCACTTCGTCCTTCGCCAGCCTCCGTTTATTCCGCAGTTCCTGTTTAGAGTTGCAAATGTGAGCAACCGAACCGGTATCAAATACCCAGGCACTACAACGAGAGTTGGTAAGGTACACATCAATAACATGTATATCACATATACCTTTGTTGTTGTTGGCCCCCTTCTTGTCCGCCAGATACTTGGGGCAGTTCCGCTTCCAGTGGCCGTTCCCCTTGCAATAGAAACACCCAGTCTCTGGCTTGGGCCCAGCCTTGGGTTTCTTCACTGGATTAGCAACTGCTTTGCCACCCTTCTTAGAGTTACCCTTCTTGCCCTTGCCATTCTTCTTGAAACTGGTGGTTTTATTGACCATCAACACTTGATACTCCTTCTGGATGTCTGCCTCAGCGACTTTCAGCATCGAAAACAGCTCGGCGATGGTCTTGTTCATCCCTTGCATGTTATACTGCTGCACGAAGCTCTTGTAGCTTGGAGGGAGTGACTGGAGAATTTTGTCAATGATAGCCTCATCCGGGAACACAAGTCCCAGATCAGCTATGCGGGTATAGTACCCAGACATCTTCAGTAAGTGCTCACTGACAGACGAATTCTCCTCCATCTTGCAAGCGAAGAATTTATCGGTGGTCTCATACCTCTCGATCTTAGCATTCTTCTCAAAGATGAACTTCAACTCCTGGTACATCTCATATGCACCATGACGTTCAAAACGCCTTTGAAGTCCTCCTTCCAAGCCGTACAACATGGCACATTGCACTATCGAATAGTCATCCGAACGTGTCTGCCAGACGTTCAAAACGTCTGCAGGCGCTGTAGGAGCGGGGGGGTCACCTAGCGGTGCATTTAGGACATAAACCTTTTGGGCAGCTGTGAGGATGATCCTCAGATTGCGGAGCCAGTCCACAAAGTTGCTCCCGTCATCTTTCAGTTTAGCTTTCTCTAGGAACGCATTAAAATTCAGGGGAGCTACTGCGCGAGCCATCTACAACCAAAAATTTGCAAAGACACTTTAGACTATTGTTCATGATAAGTGAGTTATTACCTAATCAAATTATTTATAACTCCCACTCAAATTGACATCCCTCCGGTCATTCGAGCGTGACATGATCCAAATTCACCAACCCAAGTCCGATCATCACGTGAGATGAGGTGGTGTCAATGGTGAACATCAACATGTTGATCATATCTACTATATGACTCATGCCTGACCTTTCGGTCCTCCGTGTTCCGAGGCCATGTCTGTACATGCTAGGCTCGTCAAGTCTAACCCGAGTGTTCTGCATGTGCAAAGCTGGCTTGCACCCGTTGTATGCGAACGTAGAGTCTATCACACCCGATCATCACGTGGTGCTTCGAAACGACGAACCTTCGCAACGGCGCACACTCGGGGGGAACACAATTTTATCTTGAAATTTTAGTGAAGGATCATCTTATAATGCTACCGTCGTCCTAAGCAAAATAAGATGCATAAAAGGATTAACATCACATGCAAATCATAAGTGACATGATATGGCCATCAACTCGTGCTTTTGATCTCCATCTCCAAAGCACCGGCATGATCTCCATCGTCACCGGCGCCACACCATGATCTCCATCATCATGATCTCCATCATCGTGTCGCCATCGGGGTTGTCGGCGCCCACCATGCTCTTACTACTATTGCTACCGCTTAGCGATAAAGTAAAGCATTACAAAGCGCTTAATGATTGACACGCAGGTCATACAAAAATTAAAGACAACCCTATGGCTCCTGCCGGTTGCCGTATGCATCGACATGCAAGTCGATATTAACTATTACAACATGATCATCTCATACATCAAATATAACTCATCATGTCATTGGCCATATCATATCACATACATACCCTGCAAAAACAAGTTAGACGTCCTCTAATTTGTTGTTGCATGTTTTACGTGGCTGCTATGGGTATCCAGCAAGAACGCTTCTTACCTACGCAAAACCACAACGGTGATATTCAAGTTGCTATTTAACCTTCTACAAGGACCGCCTTGTTCTATTCCGATTCAACTAAGATAGGAGAGACAGACACCCGCCAGCCATCTTATGCAACAAAAGTCACATGTCTGTCGATGGAACCGGTCTCATGTACGTGGACATGTAAAGTTGGTCCGGGCCGCTTCATCCCATAATACCGCTGAATCAAGAAAGACTAAGGAGGGCAGCAATTTAAACATCAACGCCACAAACCCTTTTGTGTTCTACTCGAGAAAGCATCTACGCAAGATCCTAGCTCATGATGCCACTGTTGGGGAACGTTGCATGGGAAACAAAAATTTTCCTACCGTTCACCAAGATCAATCTAGGAGATGCTACTACGAGAGGAGAGTTGGATCTACGTACCCTTGTAGATCGCTAAGCGGAAGCGTTATGAACGCGGATGATGGAGTCGTACTCGCCGCGATTCAGATCGCCGAAGATCCTAGCACCGAAGCAACGGTGCCTCCGCGTTCTTCACACGTACGGCTCGGGGACGTCTCCTCCTTCTTGATCCAGCAAGGGGTGGAGGAGAGGTTGATGGAGAACCGGCAGCACGACGGCGTGGTGGTGATGGTGAGGAAGAACTCCAGCAGGGCTTCGCCTAAGCACCGCGGGAGAAGAAGATGTAACGGGAGAGGGAGGGCAGCACCGAGGCACGAACTTGTGTTGGCTGCCCTCCCTCTACCCCTCTATATATAGGGGGAAGGAGGAGAGGGGGGGCGCCCTAGGGTTTCCCCTAGGGGGCCGGCGGCCAGGGCATGGGGGGGGCGGCGGCCAGGGCAGGCCCTAGGGTTTCCCCCCCTAGGTGCCTTGCCCCCCAAGGCTTAGGGGGTGCGGCCACCCTAGAGGGGTCCACCCCCTTTGGGGCACAAGGAGAGGGCCCAGGGGGGGGGGGGGGCGCACAGCCCCTTGAGGGCTGTGGTGTTCCCCCTTGTGGCCCAATAGGCCCAGAACTGCTTCCGGAACCCCCGAAACCCCTTCCGGTACTCCGCCGATTTCCCGATGCTCCCCGGAACACTTCCGGACTCCGAAACCTTTCATCCTATATATCAATCTTCGTCTCCGGACCATTCCGGAGACCCTCGTCACGTCCGGGATCTCATCCGGGACTCCGAACAACCTTCGGTAACCATGCACTTTTCTCACTAACAACCCTAGCGTCACCGAACGTTAAGTGTGTAGACCCTGCGGGTTCGGAAACCATGTAGACATGACCGAGACACTCCCAGGTCAATAACCAATAGCGGGATCTGGATACCCATATTGGTTCCCACATGTTTCTCGATGATCTCATCGGATGAACCACGATGTCAAGGATTCAGACAATCCCGTATACAGTTCCCTTTGTCTCGTCGGTATGTTACTTGCCCGAGATTCGATCGTCGGTATCTCTATACCTAGTTCAATCTCGTTACCGGCAAGTCTCTTTACTCGTTACTGTAATACATAATCCCGTGACCAACTACTTAGTCACTTTGAGCTCATTGAGATGACGTATTACCGAGTGGGCCCGGAGATACCTCTCCGTCATACGGAGTGACAAATCCCAGTCTCGATCCATGTCAACTCAACAGACACCCTCGGAGATACCTGTAGAGTACCTTTATAGTCACCCAGTTACGTTGTGACGTTTGGTACACACAAAGCACTCCTACGGTGTCAGTGAGTTACATGATCTCATGGTCATAGGAACTTATACTTGACATGCAGAAAACTATAGCGATAACTGACACGATCAAAAGCTATGTTTATCGTTTGGGTCTCGTCCATCACATCATTCTCCTAATGATGTGATCCCGTTATCAAATGACAACTCATGTCTATGACCTGGAAACCGCGGTCATCTTTTGATCAACGAGCTAGTCCTGTAGAGGCTCACTAGGGACACAAAGTCTGTCTATTCATCCACACGTGTATTTGAGTTTCCAATCAATACAGTTATAGCATGGATAATAAACGATTATCATGAACAAGGAAATATAATAATAACTCTTTTATTATTGCCTCTAGGGCATATTTCCAACACCGGGGACTCCACTCTTCAAGATAGGGGAGTTGCACGCTATCTTTTACCTTTGCTTTTAGTCTTGTTAGTTTACCTATCAGTTTCTGCTTTACTATCTATTATCAAAAATCATAAAAATAGTTATCTTGCTTGCTTGCTACTATGGGTTCCACCGAGAACACCAAGTTGTGTGACTTCACTAGTCACAACAACGATGACTTTATCAGCACACCTATCACTACACCTGCCACTTCAGCACCTTCATATGAAATTAAACCTGCTTTACTGAATCTAGTTATGAAAGATCAATTCTACGGTGCTGGAGATGATGCTGCTTTACACTTGAACAACTTTGTTGAACTTTGTGATATGCAAAAGTACCAAGAAATAGATGGTAATATTGTTAAGCTTAAGCTTTTTCCTTTCTCCTTGAGAGGAGGAGCTAAAATTTGGTTTCAGTCTTTGCCTAGAAATAGCATAGATTCATGGGACAAGTGCAAAGATGCTTTTATTGGAAAATACTATCCACCTGCTAAAATTATCCAACTAATAAGTAACATAATGAATTTTAAACAATTGCATAATGAACACGTTGCCCAAGCTTGGGAACGTATGAAATCTCTTATCAAGAACTGCCCTACACATGGTTTGACTACTTGGATGGTTATCCAAACTTTTTATGCAGGCTCGAACTTTACCTCGCGGAACTTGTTAGATTCGGCCGCGGGAGGAACCTTTATGTCAACTACACTTGGTGCTGCCACGAAGCTTCTCGATGAGATGATGACCAACTATTCCCAATGGCACACCGAATGCGCTCCAACAGGTAGGAAGGTAAACTCTGTCGAGGAAATTTCCTCCCTTAATGAAAAAGTTGACTTGATCATGTCTCTACTTTCGAAGCAATCCTCTGTTGATCCTCGTGATGTTCCTTTAAATTCTTTGATTGCTCAAGAACAAGTAGATGTGAACTTTATCTCTAGAAACAATTTTAACAACAATGCTTGTAGGAGTAATTTTGGTAGCAATCCTAGACCGTTCCCCTCTAATTCTTATGGGAACAACAGTGCTTATCCTAGTACCAAGAACTCCAATACTGAACTAGAGATTATGCTTAAAGATTTCATCACTACCAAAAAAGCCTTTAATAAGAGTGTAGAAGAAAAACTACATAAACTAGATGATCTCTCTTTGAAGGTAGACCATTTAGCCAATGAGATAGAATTGCTTAAAATTAAAACTTCTCCTCTTGAGGAGAGGAAGGTCACTCCTATTAATGCTACTCAAGTGCAAATTAATGAAAATATTAGGATGATGGCTAAACTTAAAGAAAGATGGGCTAGAGAAAGGGAGGAAGAGGATAGAATTAAGGGCCTTCCTACCCACCACACTATTGCTACTATCCAAGTTGTTGAGGATATCCAAACTCTTAGCACCCAATGTACTCCTGGTCCCATTGGACCTATTGATGGTGATGCTATGACTATAGAAACTACCAAACATGTGAACCTAAAGGACACCACTACCACTTTACTTGATGCTAGTGACCTTGATTTTGATAATTGCACTCTTACCGAAGTTATTGATTTCCTTCACAAGATGTCTAGAGATCCCCGCACTAGCACGCTTAACCTTGCCTTCACAGAGCATATCACTAATGCTCTCATCAAAGCTAGGGAGGAGAAACTTAGAGTAGAAGCCTCCGTACCTAGAAAGCTAGAAGATGGTTGGGATCCTATGATAAAAATTAAATTGAATGACTTCTCTTGCTATGCATTATGTGATGTTGGAGCTAGTACCTCTGTTATGCCCAAAAGAATATATGATATGCTTAAATTGAAACCTTATGATTCTTGTTCTTTTGGTGTTCGTCTCGTTGATTCTTCCATAAAGAAACCTTTGGGGAGGATCGACGATGTTCTTATCGTTGTCAATGATAATTATGTTCCCGTTGATTTTACTATTATGGATATTGAATGTGATCCTTCTTGTCCAATTATTTAGGGACGTCCCTTTTTACGCACCGTTGGTGCTATCATTGACATGAAAGAGGGGAATATAAAATTTCAGTTTCCTCTCAAGAAAGGGATGGAACACTTCCCTCGAAAGAAGATCAAGTTACCTTTTGAGTCCGTTGTACGGGCTAGCTATTCTTTTACTCTTGATAAAACTTGATCTATATGCATTATGCCTAGCTTAAAGGCATAAAAGAAAGCGCTTTTGGGAGGCAGCCCACATGAATAAATTTATTTTGCTTTTGTTGTGTCTTGATGTTGTTACTACTGTAGCATCATCATTGTATCTTTGCTTTTCAATTTTGTGCCAAGTGTAGCCTCTGATTGCTAGAAAGTTCAAAAGTTGTGAGGTGCTGTCCAGGAAACAGATTCTGTCCTTGGATAGAAAAATTCGTATAAAATCACCAGATCATCTTTTTGGTCTGAATTTTTTCGACAGCGTGCTCTATATAATTGTCTTTCGTGCGTCTGTTCTGAGTTTTTTGATTAGAGTTGCAGAAGTGCCCCGAACAAATCAATTACTACCTGCTGTTCTGTTTTTCACAGATTCTGTCCTGTTTTGCTTTTCCTTCATTTTGCAAACCAAGAGCTTGCTTTTTCTTTGCAAAAACCTTTTGGCAATCTTGAGAAACAGTAGACCTTCAAGAATATATTTATTTCCAGCAAGTTATAATTATTTTATTATGGGTACTAACCTCGCTAATCAGATTATGATGAGTTGTGTATGAAGGGAGTTTTCAAGTGTGCGAGGGAAGATGATAAAAAGATTCAGGAGTGTCAAGCGCTCAAGCTTGGGGATGCCCCCATGCACCCCCAAGAAATATTCAAGGAGACTCAAGCGTCTAAGCTTGGGGATGCCCCCGTGCATCCCCTTCTCCATCAACATTATCAGTTCGTCTTTCGTTCCACTATATTTTAATCACTTCATGTGTTATGTGCTATGCTTGGAGCGTCTTGCTTTTAGTTTTCTTTTTAGTTTTTCATAACAAGTCGGAACTCAGCATTCCTTTATGTGGGAGATAAACACGCTCACCTTCTACCTAGAACATAACATAGAATTTTCATGTCTATCTATGCTGTGTGTGTTCTTTATCTTTTAATAGCTACTATCGTGCTCTGCTCTTAGTATTCATGCTTATCTTTTCAAGAGCTTTTATTTAGTTGGTTGCTTGAACTCTCTTTAATTACCATGCTCACCTTATTAAGAGAGTTTGCTTCCATTGCATTGGTTGATATGTCTATGATAAAGATGCTACGTGCATGATGGCGCTTAGTAGTTCATGTTTCTTATGGTTAGTCTCAAATAGCTGGGGGGTTCCCAATGTGTTATTGGAATACCAACATGATTTGTTTGCCTATGATGTGGTATGGTTTAGTAATATCTTCCTTCAAGAATTTATTTTGATTGACTTGGCGTATGCTCATGCATATTTAAGACTGTAAAGAAAGTCTGTCAAGCCTTGATGATCTTTTGTTTCTGAGTAGGGATATAACTACCATGCCTGATTCAATGTTGCTTTGTCGCTCTGCATGATTATGACCGTCATTGCTCTCTTAGTTGGTTGCTCCCAGTCTTTTGCTAACCTTCGCCTGTACTAAGCGGACTGACTGCTTGTGCATCCACATCCTTTAATCCAGTTATGCCATATGAGTCCACCATACCTTCCTACATGGTATTTACCTACCATTCCTAACGGAGACTTGCATGTGCCATCTCGAAATTATTCAAAGAAAAAGCATTCTTATTTTGTGCCTCTGTTGTAAGTTCATGAGGAAGTAGTGGTTAATTCATGACCTTTTTAAGTTGGACAAGCTTCACCCCGGGATTGCATGTATAATGTGCAAACCCATAATACGAGAAGGAACTGGCATTGAGTGCGCCCGGCTCAAAAAGATAATATAACAAACAAACCCTCCTTCACGCTTTGTTCATGAGAAATCAGAAAACTTTGGCAGTGATAAACAAAGGAGATTAAGAGGATGTGATCGTCCTCATTCGGGAGCCGTTCCTCGAAACTTGTCCATCTCGAAAAGTGATTGAATTGTCTACTAGCATTCGTTGACGAAACATGCATGATCTAAAATAAATTATTACCTCTGTTTTAAAGCCAAGAGCTCTGGTACATGTTTTGTCTTTGTATCCAACTACGGGTTTTCAACCTTGCCAACAAAAGCCACGGTTCGAGAGTCTCCACCTTCTTTTAAAAGCACAAACTACTGAGAGCATGATTGTCATTCTGAGTGTAATGTGCATTGTCCCAAAGTAGCATTGTCTTTTGCATGATTGTGATATCGTTTATTCTGAAATCATTGTATCTAGTCATCACTTAAACCTTGGAGGTGCCCCTGCATTTATGTTTTGCTTCACTAAAGGGGGAAAGCTAGATATCACTTTATCATATTTGCACATCATGTTCATTGCAAATCTATTTGATGTTTCAGTATCATATTATAAAACTTTCAGTCCTTTGTGATTTTATCATGAGGCAACTTAATTACTATAGATTCATTGTCTCAGTAAGATTTTGTCATATGACTATGAAAAAGTCCTATATGGTTAATAGCATGTCAAAACAGAAATTATTCTTGTTATCATATACCTACTCGAGGATGAGCAGGAATTAAGCTTGGGGATGTTGATACGTCCAAAACGTATCTATAATTTCTGCTTGCTCCATGCCTCTTTTGGGTGATATTGCTATGATATTTATACACTTCCATACACTTTTGATCATATTTGGACTAACCTATTAACTCAGTGCACCCCAGTGCCAGTTTATGTTTTCGGCTGTTTTTGTATTTCAGGTTTTCACATTACGAGAACTGCCAGGAAAAATCCAGAAAAATTATATAAAAAATCAGCGTTCCAGAAACTACCGTGCGCCCGAAGGACAGCCGGGGGGG
>LR738712.1:70821739-70838702 GCA_902687465.1 Secale cereale
GGGGGGGCACCAGGGCTCCACGCGCCCTGGCGGTGCGCCCCCCCTGGGCCGCGCCGGGGGGGCGCCTGGGCCCCCCGAGGCTCCTCCGATGCCCCCCTTTGGCATATATTTAAAGCGTCTCTCGAAACCCTCGAGGGAGGAACTCTTTTCGCGATCTCATCTCTGTTCCGCCGCCGCCGCCGCTTCCAAGATCGGGAGCACCAGGAGAACTCTTCCCGGCACGCTACCGGAGGGGAGGATCACCACCGGGAGCCTCTCCACCACCATGGACGCCTCCCGGATGAGTTGTGAGTAGTCTCCCTTGGACCATGAGTCCATGACCAGTAGCTATGTGATGTTCTCCTCCCGTTCTTGTGCTTCACTAATTAGTCCTCGTGAGCTGCCCTACATGATCGAGGCACATATGTAATCCTTATGCTGTTGCTATGATGAGTTTGCTGGGATCCGATGGATTATGAGATTATGTTCAGATTGTGCTTGAGTAATATATTTGATCTACCTCTTTTATGTTTATGTTCGTAAGTAATTCTTGCATGTTCTCCGTTGTTATTTATTGCTTTGGCCAAGTAATAGGTAGTGACTCCAAGAGGGAACGTTATGCTTGATTGTGGGTTCATGCCCCTCGATGACTAGTTTGAGTGACAGAAACATGAGTCTAGGGGATGTGCTGTTGCCACAAGGAGGAAAACAACGGTGCTTGTGCCCGCGGGTGCAAGGATTGTTTACTTTACGCAAAGTTCTTTTAATGTAGTTGTCTGTTGCATTGAGTTTACACTATGGGTGGGACTCGCAACTTAATACCAGCGAGATGTTCTGGATAGATATCTCAAGGTGGATGATTAGTAGTAGATATTGATGGATTTCGGTCTACTTACTTTGGCGTACCGCCCATGCTTTGAACCTCTACCTTTCTTGCAACTTAGTCAACATTGGTCCTGTCAATTGCCCAGCTGTAATTCGTGTAACTCACATAGCTGTTTTATCATCTTTTGGGAGAGAGACATCACTACTGAACATCATGAGACTCCGGTCCATATTACCATCATTGATCACATCCGCTATTTACTTTTCGCTATTATTTACTATTGCAATTATATCTATCACTACTATCACTTGCGTTTAATCCTTTGTGAACTACAAGGCCGGAGGGATTGACAACCTCTCTGTACTCGTTGGGAGCAAAGTTATGTGTATCTGTGTGCAAGTCCACGTTGATTGCTAATATCTGGCGCCGTAGCAGTTGACACCTTCTTGTTGAACCTAGGAGTCTCTGGGGATTCGATCCTTGGTATCTTTGCCAAGGGAAAAACTTCCGCAACACTACATCTCACACCTTCCACTTGGGGTAACCAACGAGGGGCGAGAAGCCTAGCACCTGCCTGCCTGCCCCCTCGTCGCCCTGGATGTCCCAAACGACGCCACGCACCCCCCGACCGCTCTGGCCTGTCCACTTCTCCCTTCCCCTCCTCTAGCTCCCTTCTCCGAGCTCACCCGCGAGAGTCGGAGCGCACCGACGGTCGTAGCCGCAGCCACCACCACCTCCTCGCCTCTCCGACGCACCACCGAGCTCCGTCGCACCCTCCTCGTCCTCTCCACCGAGCTACGGGACGCCGGGAGGCCCTGCTTCGTCGTCACCGTGCTCGTCTTCAACCTCTGGCCGCCGGCGACCTCGCCGTCGATTCGCGGCGTCCGCCGCCTCCCCGAGCTCCCCGAGGCCACCGCTGCACTCTCCGTGAGCTCCTCTTCCTTCTCCCACTAGCCATGTCGCTCGAGCTGCCCCCTAACCCCGTTGGCCATCACGGCCGAGAGCTCGGCTCCGCCCGCGATGCCGCCGCCGTGGTCACAGCCACGCACGCTAAAAACTGAGCGCGTCACCACACTGAGTGCTTCTCCAGGAGCCCTTAGCCACCTCCATCTTCCCTTCTCGTGGTTCCTAGTGCCAAACCCAAGCTCGACCGAACTCCGGCCGCCGCTCCGCTCATCGCCGCCGTTGCTACACTGCACCCCAGCACCTGCCGCTGCCCCCTTTGGATGCGTGCGAGCGCCAGGAGCACGCAGAGCCTCTCTGCGCGACGTTTGGTCACCGGACTGCAAAACCCGACGCCCTCCGCCGTCTCTGGCTCCGTCGACGACGAGCCACAGGTCAACTCCGACGAGTTTGACCCGGTTTGACCCAGTTTGACCCACACTGGGTCAATGACATGTGGGGCCGGCGTTGGACTAAATTAGCTTAGGTTGTCTTTAATTGCTAATTACTGTCATTAGTGTAATGTGCTACTGACAGGTAGGGCCAGCCCCTGTTAAGTTAGTTTAGTTTAAACCTAAACTTAATTAAGCCTTGAGATACTGACATGTGGGCCAAGCTCTGGGTTAATTAAGTTAGTTAGCTAATTAGCACTAACAGCCTCTGTTAACTGGCTGTGCCACTGACATGTGGGTCCCAGCCGTCAGGTTTGACATGGACTGACCCTTTGACCTACTGACACCAGAGTGACTGACGTCATGCTGATGCAATATCTGTTTTCTGGGATTTTAAATAAATGAGAAATGATTTATTTATTTCAGAAAATAGCTAAAACTTCTAAAAATCAGAGAAAATAATCTATAACTCCAATGAAAATAATTTATATATGAAAAGTAATCAAAAAATCCAAAGAATCTATTTATGGCATTTTCATGCATGTTTGAATAAGTTAAACCTGCTGATCAGGTCAAATCAATTAAATGACATTTAAATAACCACATGTGGAGTTTGAATTTGAACCTTTGGTTCAAACCAACTTCATTTAATATGGTTGCTAGTTGCATTAGCTCAATCAACAGCATATTGCCATGTCATGATCATGCATCATATTGTCGCATTGCATTGATTGTGTTCTCTCTTGTTTGCCGGTGTTTGTCCCCTCTCAGTAGACGTATTCCGACGATGTGATCGATGACACTGAGGAAGACACAGTACCTTCTTCAGAAGGGCCAGGCAAGAAAAACCCCATTGAGCATTCCGATACAATCCCACTCTCTCTCTTTTGCTCTCTTTTACTGCATTAGGACAACAACACTTCAACTGTTACCTGCTACGGTAGTTGAACCCCTTTCCTCTGCATGACATGTCATTGCCACAGTAAATAGTTGAAACCCACTAGCATGAGTAGGAGTTATTTGAGCCATGTTGTGCCTACTCATTCATGCTTTCTAGTTATGCCTGCTATGGCTTAGAGTTGTGTCAGGTCTGATTCATCGGGGATGAATTGGGATGTTGTAAACATGTCCTACTGTTGAGAGCTAAGTGTGTGAACACGATTTGGTAAAGGTAGCGATGAGAGGCCATGTAGGAGTACATGGTGGGTTGTCTCATTGCAGCCGTCCTCAGGAACTGAGTTCTGTGTTGGTTGATCCATGACCAGTTACTACCATGCATTAGGCCCGAAACCAATGGACCCTCTTGACTTATTAACTACCCTTGTCCTCTGTCCAGGAGTTGCAACTAGTTTCTGGTGTTTGTAGTTTACTGGAGGTCGTGCGCAGCGCGGACCCTCGGGGTGGGCTGTGACGCGGCAGGTACATGGCACGGTGTACCGGTCGCCCGTTTGGTGACTCGGGAACCCTGTACACATCGTTTGGGGCCGTGAGCGACACCCCGGCCGGATCTCCCCACGGATGGAACCCAAATAGGCGATAAACCTGGACTAGAGACTTGTGTGGTTAGTTAGGTCGTGGCCGACACCCTCGCTGGGCTTCCGCTTGAAGGTTGCCGAGTACATGTCGTGTAAACGGCGGTAAGTGGTGAGAGCTTGTGTGAAGAAGTACACCCCTGCAGGGTTTTATATGATCTATTCGAATAGCCGTGTCTGCGGTAATGGACTTCTGGGTTACCTTTACATTTCATATACAAGTGGAAGTGGATACTCTAAAACACGCAAGATAAGCGTGAGTGCTATGGATGGCCTTCTCGTAGGGAGACGGGAGCGGATCCATAGTGGTGTATTGATTGGTGAATATGTGGACTCATGTGCGCCACCTCAAAAGAGTTACTTGCAGTCGTAGTTCAGGATAGCCACTGAGTCAAAGCTGGCTTGCTGCAGTCAAACTCCACCACCCCTTTGTTGATACAGATGCATATGTAGCTAGTTCTGATGTAAGTCTTGCTGAGTACCTTTGTACTCACGTTTGCATAATTTATGTTTTTGCAGAGAGACTTCAGTCTCACTAGTGGTTCCGTGTGGACTTCGACGTTTAGCTTGTTACGTCAGCTACGGTCTTGTACCCTTGGGAGGGTCTTGTAGATAGTCGGGCTTCTCAGCCTTTTTCATTTGTAGTTGTCTGTAATCAGACATGTTATGCTTCCATTGCCTGTATGCTCTGTATGTTGGGTCATGTGACCTCTGTTTGTAATAAATGTTATGATGGCTCTTCTGGGCCTTTATCTATATGAGTTGTTGAGTTATGTTGTGATGCCATGTTGTACATCACATACTTGCATGTTATGCGTACGTGTAATGTATATTGCTATGTGTGTGTCACATCCCTAGCTTTACTTTGCCCTAGGATAGTTTTTTTGCCTGTGCATCATGTTTAAAATTTTGTTAAACTTGAAATGGGGATGACTAAACCCTAGCACCTAATCAAAGCAATTAGGTTTAACCTAAAAATACTTTCATTAAACCCAAAAATTGCCTTCAGTAATGTTTGATAATTTTGGCAAGGGTTTTGGTCCAAACCAAAATTATTGAACATTTATGGGGAATTGTTTGGGCTGTGATTAATTCACTAATGTATTTGAGTTGGAGCAAATAAATCCTATAATTATTTTTAATGCTCCAATTATTCTGAAAACATCTTGTGGAGTTTTGGAATAACCCATTTTGCATCCACAAATAATTTCAGAAGCAACAAAAATGGTTTAGTTTTAGTACTAAATCGAAATAGAGCAAAACAAATAGAAAACAAAAACTAATTTAGAAAAGGAGAGAGAGAATGGAACCTCACCTGGGCCTTACCTGGCAGAAGAGGCCCAGCCCACCAGGGGCTGTGTGGTCTTCTTCCTCCTGCCAGGAGGACATGCAGGTGCGTGGCGAGCGCGCCGGCGACGCCTTGCCACCTCCTTCCTGCCTGCTTCCCTCCCCGACGCCCTGGACGAGCGCCACGACACCCCTGGAACCCCCACGACCCTCCCCGTGCTTCTTCCCTCTCCTCTGTCTCTCTTCCCCGCCTCCCACGCACGCGGCCGAACGCCACCATCGCCGCCGCTCGTCGTTACCGTGGCCACAACTCGACGGTGCCCGAACTCCGGCGCCGCCGCGAGCTCGTTTCCGACGAGCTCCGGCCACCCCAGCTCCTACCACTTGCGTGGATGGATGCGGGCGTGTCCCAGCTCCACGTAGAGCCCTTCCGCCGCTCGTTTGGTCGCCTGAGGGCGAAAGCCGATGCCCTCCGCCGTCTCTGGCTCCGCCGGCGACGAGCCACGGGTCAACTCCCGCGAGTTTGACCCGGGCTGACCTAGTTGACCCCCTGGGTCACTGGCGCATGGGCCCCCCCGCCTCTAATTAGCTAAGATAATTAAGTTAATTGCTAATTAATCTAGTTAGTTAGGTTAGTCACTGACAGGTGGGCCCAGTGCCATGTTAATTTTAGGTTGGTGCTAATTTGTATATTAGTTAACCCTGTGACTCACTCACATGTGGGCCCCACCCGGCTAATTAAACTAGGTTAGTATTAAATAAGTTAGTTTAGTTAGTTGTGTCACTGACCAGTGGGCCCCACTGGTCAGGTTTGACTGGACCAGCCCCTATTGACTTGCTGATGTCAGCATGACCTAGTGCTGACGCAATAAGTGTTTTCTGGAATTTTAAATAAATCAGAAATGATTTATATATTTCAGAAAATATTCAAAACTTCTAAAAATCATATAAAATCAACCGTAGCTCAGATGAAAATAATTTATATATGAAAAATGATCAGAAAAATTCAAGGAATCTGTTTATGTCACTTTCATGCATGTTTGAACAAGCTAAGCCTGCTGATCAGGTCAAATCAATTAAATGGCATTTAAATAATCACATACACTGTTCAAGAAATCTTCCGATTCAGCGATTTATCGTCCGATTTATCGCTACTCTTGTGGTGACCGATAAGATTATGCCTTATCTTCAACACTTATCGTTTGGGCCAATTTATCGCTATGACAAGCGATTTATCGGGAATCTACCGATAAATTGGGCCTATTCGTAGCACAATGTTTGCAAGAACTATGTTTATTTGTGTTTTGTGGACCTTATTACTCATTATGTAATGTTTTTCTATTTTGTTTGTCATTATATCAGGATTCGAAGGCAAGGATTCAAGGTAGCACTTCTGTCCAATATTGTTTTGGTGTTGAATATAACATATTTTAGTGTTGGGAACCTAAGATTTAAAAAAAATGGCCAATTAATAGTCGACCAATAAAATCGATTAATCAGCCGATTTCCAATTAATCTCTAATCCCCAGCTGACCGAGACGATAACGATAAGCGATATCCTCAACATTGATCACATATGAAGTTTGAATTTGAACCTTTGGTTCAAACCAACTTCATCTAACATGGTTGCTAGTTGCATTAGCTCAATCAACATCATATTGCCATATCATGATCATGCATCATATTGTCGCATTGCATTGATTGTGTTCTCTCTTGTTTGCCGGTGCTTGTCCCCCTTCAGTAGACGTATTCCGACGATGTGATCGATGACACCGATGAAGAGCCAATGTTATCTTCAGAAGTGCCAGGCAAGCAAAACCCCATTGAGCATTCCGATACAATCCCACTCTCTCGCTCTTGCTCTCTTTTAATGCATTAGGACAACAATGCTTCAACTGTTACCTGCTGCGGTAGTTGAACCCCTTTCCATTGCATGACCTGTCATTGCCACAGTAAATAGTTGAAACCCACTAGTATGAGTAGGAGTTGTTTGAGCCATGTTGTGCCTACTCATTCATGCTTTCTGGTTATGCCTGCTATTGCTTAGAGTTGTGTCAGGTCTGATTCATCGGGGATGAATTGGAATGGTGATGAACATGTCCTAATGTGTGTGAACACGATTTGGTAAAGGTAGCGTTGAGAGGCCATGTAGGAGTACATGGTGGGTTGTCTCATTGCAGCCGTCCTCAGGAACTGAGTTCTGTGTTGGTTGATCCATGACCAGTTACTACCATGCATTGGGCCCGAAACCAATGGACCCTCTCGACTTATTAACTGCCCTTGACCTCTGTCCAGGAGTTGCAACTAGTTTCTGGTGTTTGTAGTTTACTGGAGGTCGTGCGTAGCGCTGACCCTCGGGGTGGGCTGTGACGTGGCAGGTACGTGGCATGGTGTACCGATCGCCCGTTTGGTGATGCGGGAACCCTGTACACATCGTTTGGGGCCGTGAGCGACACCCCGGCCGGATCTCCCCACGGATGGAACCCAAATAGGCGATAAACCTGGACGAGAGACTTGTGTGGTTAGTCAGGTCGTGGCCGACACCCTCGCTGGGCCTCCGCTTGAAGGTTGCCGAGTACATGTCGTGTAAACGGCGGTAAGTGGTGAGAGCGTGTGTGAAGAAGTACACCCCTGCAGGGTTATATATGATCTGTTCGAATAGCCGTGTCCACGGTAATGGACTTCTGGGTTGCCTATAACAGTTCATAGACAAGTGAAAGCGGATACTCTAAAACACGCAAGATAAGCGTGAGTGCTATGGATGGCCTTCTCGTAGGGAGACGAGAGCGGATCCATAGTGGTGTATTGATTGGTGAATATGTGGACTCGTTTTCGCCACCTCAAAAGAGTTACTTGCAGTCGTAGTTTAGGATAGCCACCGAGTCAAGCTGGCTTGCTGCAGTCAAACTCCACCACCCCCTTTGTTGATACTGATGCATATGTAGCTAGTTCTGATGTAAGTCTTGCTGAGTACCTTTGTACTCACGTTTGCTTAATTTATGTTTTTGCAGAGAGACTTCAATCTCGCTAGTGGTTCCGCGTGGACTTCGACGTTTAGCTTGTTACCTCAGCTACGATCTTGTACCCATGGGAGGGTCTTGTAGATAGTCAGGCCTTTTCAGCCTTCTTCATTTGTAGTTGTCTGTACTCAGACATGTTATGCTTCCGTTGCCTGTATGCTCTGTATGTTGGGTCATGTGACCTCTGATTGTAATAAATGCTATGATGGCTCTTCTGGGCCTTTATCTATATGAGTTGTTGAGTTATGTTGTGATGCCTTGTTGTACAGCACATACTTGCATGTTATGCGTACGTGTAATGTGTATTGCTATGTGTGGGATCCGACACCTAGTTGTTTACCTTTGGTAGCCTACCTTACAGGGAAATGTCTCCTAGTGCTTCCACTGAGCCTTGGTAGCTTGCTACTGCTCCGGAACACTTAGGCTGGCCGGCATGTGTCCTTCTTCGTTCCTGTGTCTGTCCCTTAGGGGAAATCTCCACGCGTTGTTCCTTTAAGTCCTTGTAGCTTGCTACGACTTGGGTTCATACGTTGATGACCGACACGTTCGTTGCTGGGTCATGTATGCCTGTCTCTGTAATTTAGTGCCACTTTTGGTTTATAACTAGTCATGTCGGCCCGGGTTCTCTGTCATATGGATGCTAGCGACACTATCATATACGTGTGCCAAAATGCGCAAACGGTCCCGGGCCAGGTAAGGTGGCACCCGTGGGGATACCGTGCGTGAGGCCGCAAAGTGATATGATGTGTTACAGGCTAGACCTGTGTGACTTAGGATCGGGGTCCTGACAGCTTTGGTATCAGAGCCTGACTGCCTGTAGGATTAGTAAGCCAAACTGGTCGAAGTTGTGTCTAAAAATTCTTTAGTTATATAATGGAATTGATTGTGGAAGGGAACGTAAGGCTCTTTTTACGCCTTTATCCCATGACCTTCTGATCTGAGTCATCTTCTCTTTTTCTACGGGGATTAAGAACTAGGATTCTCATTCTATTTATCAGGATCACGTTAATTGTGGATTCAACCCTCAGTTTAGTTTCTACTACTTCTGTTGGTTCAACAGCTGGTCCCGGAACCTTGACATTATGATGTTAAGTGGATATGCTACCCTTTGCTTGGATCTCATAAGTATTTTTGAGCATTTACTGTCGTTATGCTGTCCGAGTCTTCCCAGGTTTCTAAATAGTCTGATGCATTTGCAAATCATTCCTATCTATTTTAATGTCCTTTTAGGCCAGATCAACCACACTAGTCGGTGTGTTGAGGCACTCTGTTACCTCGACATATATGTTGGAATTATTATTATAACCCTAGTTGTCTTAAAAGATTACCCAGTAAGCTAGCAATGCTTTATATTCACAGTGTGATGATTCTGGCCATCATTCTCGAAAGCATCCTGTCAGGGATATTACTAGCAGGTATGAACCGGCTAGTGTAAACCGGATTATGGTAATGTAATTGTGTAATTGTAATATCCAGTAGAGGTTACGGCCCATGAGAGTTTAGGGCCCATGTATAGAGTTACAATTTGTGAACCGCCTGATCATGTAACTTGAGAGATAAGGAAGAAAGAGCAGAGACCGAGGCAGACACAAGTATGAGCCGGCCTCGGGACTCTGTAAACCGGACCGGGCGTCGCCTCTATATAAAGTGACGACCCGGCGACGGTTCAGGGACAAGCAAGAAACAACCCGTCGAGACACAGGCAAGCGATTTGCTCCCTGTTCATCGACGCCCAAGCAATACCAAACCAAACTAGACGTAGGCTTTTACCTTCATCGAAGGGGCCGAACTAGTATAAACCCTCTGTGTCCTTTGTGTGCTTTTAACCCCTTCAAGCTAACCTGTGTGATGGTTCCATTATCAAGTCCGTTAAACCAGACATCTACCGTGTTAATTCCACGACAGTTGGCGCCCACCGTGGGGCCTCCGCACGATGGTTTCGAGTTCTTGAAGGGCAGCTTTGAAGGGCTCAAGGGTTACGCGGTCGACCGGATGACCAAGAGTCGTCGCGGCCGGATCTACATCGACGACGCAGGTTGGGGACCGGAGACCGATTCAATCGAATACGGGTACCGGGTTCCCTTCGGCGGCATCCACGTCTTCATTGGCAAGATCGGTGAACCGGGACCTGAACCGGACATCTTCCCCGGCATCGTCGAGCCGGCTCAGCGTGCGAGATCGGCCCGGATTCAGCCCGCCATGAAGCACGTTTTCGTTGGAGCAGTTCACGGGGTTCAGGCCGAGGACGGATCGGAGTCCGGTGGCGAGACAGTTATCTATTCCGACGATGAATCTTCATCTGGAGAGACTGAGTCTTTGTATCAATTGCTGGACGGCCGGTCTGAGGGTGAGTCCGACGGAGACAGTATTCCGGGCCCCTTTGACCCGCCAAACCGGGTGGCTGTCTTTATGGCCGGTTCACGACCTACGCCACAGTCCACGGTGATCGGGGCGACAGCAGAAGCTGGTGCAGGGGGAGCGGCAAGGCCCTCTCACCCGCTGACGTTCTATCCACCTTGGTCGAGGAGTTTACAGCCCGAGCCATGGCAGAGGTAGCTCCAGCAGACAAGGCGCAACATGATGCAGAGCTCCTTCAGCTAAAGGGCCGGATTGATCAAGCAAGGGAAAATATGAAGGCAGAGAAGGCTATGATAGCAATGAGGCAGGCATAGCTGAATGATCAGGCTTTCCATCTAAGGATGGAGCAGGCCTCCACACAGGGAGTGAGGAGCCGGAAGTACCAGTCTCGTCTACCACCGGTTTACGAGGCGGCGGATCTTTTCAGAACACCAGGAGCAGAGACCAGCAATGATCCGGCTTTAAACCGGAGGGCACCCCCGGCGAGGGATGAGCCGGTTCAGCAGCCTACTACGGAGCAAGATCGGCGGGTCACGTCTGCACCTCACGTTCCTACCCCTCCGGGTCATTATTCAAATCCTTTGGATAATATCGTTGCTGCTGCTGCACGCTTGGCTGCTTTACCCATTGAGGGGACATCTCCTGTGGCGTTGGAGGCACGCATGGTCAAGGATCTACTTAATACGGCATTAACACAACAGCAAGCATATTCTCATAGCAGGGAGAGGCTCCATTCAACACCACGCCCCAGCCGGAGTTACACTAGGCATTGGGAGGAACCAGAAGTGTCTAGCAGTGAACGCAGGCGACACCGTCCCAGACAAAATAATCCGGCAGGCGCGGATGCACAAGCTTAGGATGCAAATCGGGTTAGATCGGTGGCCCGGGAGGAGATCCGTCAAACGACGCCGGTTCACACAACGACAACAGAGACAGGAGTCACAACGAGTTCCTTTGGGGTGCAGTGTCTTATCCCCGCTTTACGGAGCGTGAAACTGCCCAAGGATTTTAAAGGCCCACGTAAGGTGCCTAATTATACAGCAGATTTGGCTCCAGAAGCTTGGGTTGAGAGTTATGAGATGGCCATGGAGATGCTGGATGTGGATGAAGCGGCTTGTGCGAAATACTTTACCATGATGCTTGAAGGTACGGCCCGGACCTGGCTAAAGGGTTTACCCCCTAATTCTATCGGGTCATGGGGAGAGCTGCGTCGCCAGTTTATCAAGAACTTCAAGGATACATGGAAGCAGCCGATGTCGATAGTAGATCTAGCAGCATGTGTGCAAGGAGAACAGGAGTCTACAAGTGCGTTGGTACGGCGAGTATCAGAGATCTTACACTCTTCGAATGGTATCAGTCCCAGTACGGCAATAGTGACATTAGAAAACAATTGCCGGTTTGAGTCTCTCAAATTAAAACCGGGACGGCTTAAACGGGATTGTAATGATATGGGAACTCTCATGAGCGCTCTAGTAAAATATGGAGATTCTGACAACACTAAGTATCCAGAAGCAGAGGGAGACAAAGCAGGAAAGGTCAACAAGCCTGGTAAACCGACGCAGGTTAATCCGGCTGGTACCAGTTTCTTAGGCAAGCGAAAAGCAGAGGGTGGCTCTGATTTCGTGGCCAATACCCAAGTTCAAGGGGGTTTTCACCGCAACAAGGGCAAACCGCCTCCACAAACCGGCATAGGGAACGTTAGCTGGGACCAGGAGTTAAGTCAGCCTTGTCCGAAGCACAGCACAAGGGAACGACCAGCAAAACACACTATAGGAGAATGCAAGCCTTTGATGGAAGCTGTAATGAGCCGCTTCAACTCTAACAATGGGCCTCCAAACGGCGGTTCAGGCCCGAGCTTTTATGGTCCGGGTCCCCAAGGGAACGGCTCCGGATCAGGATATCGTGGCAACAACAGTGGTTATAATAACCGAGGCAATAATCAGTATGGCCAAGGCGGTTATAATAACCAAGGCAATCAGCAGCGTGGTCAAGGTGGTTACAACAACCAAAACAACCAACAGCAGGGCCGGGGTAATTATAATAATCAGGGCAGTCAGCAACATCAGCAGCAGCAGCAACAATCCGGATATCAGAGTAATCCGAAGGAGTTGAGTAGTGGGCAGTATCATGTGTTTACCACGAGTTTGTGTAAACGGGATCAAAAAGTTTTGAAGCGGGCGGTCCACGCGGTTGAACCGGCGACGCCGCAATTCCTACGTTGGTCAGAGCAGCCCATTGTGTGGAGCAGGGAAGATCACCCGATACGAGTTGATAATCCAGGCCACTTGGCCTTGGTGGTAGCACCACAGGTGGGTGGCTACAAGTTCACTAAAGTTCTCATGGACGGCGGCAGCAGCATCAATATCTTGTATTATGAGACTTTCCGCCGCATGGGGCTGACGGATAAAAAGCTAAGGCAGTCAAACACGGTGTTTCATGGAGTGGTGCCAGGTAAATCAGCTTATCCAGTTGAAAAAAATTGACCTAGAAGTTACCTTTGGAGATGAACATGATTCCAGGTCAGAGATGATAACCTTTGAAGTGGTCAAGATCCGGAGCCCTTATCATGCTCTGTTTGGGAGGACGGTTTACGCCAAGTTCATGGCCAGGCCGTGTTATGTTTACCTACAGCTTAAGATGCCGGGTCACAAGGGCACAATCACGGTTCATGGAAGTCGCAAGATTGCGTTTGAGTGTGAAGAGGGAGACGCTGCTTACGCGGAGGCAGTGTGTGCTACAGAAGAATTGAAGTTTTATAAGGATAATGTTGATCCAGCAGATATGACCCCGTTGAAGAAGCCTACTACGGAGAATGATCCGGCGTTGAAATTTAAATCGGCGAAGGAGACCAAACAAGTTGACTTTGTGCCACGCGATTCATCCAAGCAGTTCACTATCAGCGCTAACCTGGATCCCAAATAGGAAAGCGCGCTCATCGAGTTCATCCGTGAGAACCGGGATATCTTTGCATGGAAACCTTCTGACATGCCAGGTATATCGAGGGAACTCGCTGAGCACAGTCTTAATATTGATCCGAAGTTTAAACTGGTCAAGCAGTATCTACGCCGTTTTAACAAAGAAAGACGCAAGGCTATAGGAGAAGAGGTGGCCAGGCTTTTGGCTGCAGGGTTCATAGTTGAAGTTTTTCACCCAGAGTGGTTGGATAATCCGGTGCTGGTGTTAAAGAAGAATGGAAAGTGGAGAATGTGTGTGGACTACACAGACCTCAACAAAGCTTGTCCAACTGATCCTTTTGCTCTCCCTCGCATTGATCAGATCATTGATGCTACAGCGGGATGTGAGCGGCTAAGTTTTTTGGATGCATACTCAGGATATCACCAGATCAAGATGGCAGTTAAAGACCACGAGAAGACAACTTTCATAACTCCTTTTGGTGCTTTTTGCTATGTATCTATGCCTTTTGGGCTCAAGAGTGCCCAAGCAACTTATCAGCGTTGCGTACAGAACTGTCTTAAGGGGCAGATAGGGAGAAATGTTCATGCTTATGTGGATGATATCGTGGTGAAATCAAGAAAGGAGGAGACGCTGATAGAGGACCTCAAGGAGACCTTTGACAATCTTCGGGCCTATAAGATGATGCTTAATCCGGAGAAGTTTGCTTTTGGTGTTCCGGCAGGCAAGCTCCTTGGGTTTTTGGTGTCAAACAGAGGAATAGAAGCTAATCCAGAGAAAATCAAGGAAATCACGTCTTTGACTAAACCGGCTTGCATTAATGATGTTCAGCGTATCGCTGGCCGGATCACAGCATTGAGCCGGTTCATTAGCCGTTTGGGGGAGAAGGCGATTCCGCTTTATCAGATGCTGAGAAAGACGGATCGGTTTATATGGAGTGATGAGGCAAATACTGCGTTTGAAGATTTGAAGCGACAGCTAGCACGGCCACCGGTCCTGGCTGCCCCTGTTGATAATGATCCCTTGCTGTTATATGTCGCCGCCAACGCACGGGCAGTTAGTGTGGCAATCGTGGTTGAACGCAAGGAGGCAGGGAAGGAATATCCGGTTCAGCGTCCAGTCTATTACGTCAGTGAAGTACTCATTGAGTCTAAGCAGAGGTACCCGCATTGGCAGAAGCTGGTGTATGGTGTGTTCATGGCAAACCGGAAGTTGAAGCATTATTTGCAAGGCCATCCAATAACTGTTGTTAGTTCAGCACCATTGGGGGATATAATCCAGAACAGGGAAGCTACGGGTAGAGTGGCGAAGTGGGCCATTGAGCTCAGCCCACATGAATTGAAATATGTGCCACACACCGCTATCAAATCTCAGGCATTGGTGGATTTCATCAATGATTGGACAGAACTGCAAACACCAGAGGAGAAGCCGGATCTTACATACTGGACAATTCACTTTGACGGTTCAAGGCAGTTAGAAGGCTCGGGGGCTGGAGTTGTTTTAACTTCCCCGCGAGGTGATAAGTTTTGTTATGTCCTCCGTTTATTGTTTCCTTGTACTAATAATGTAGCAGAGTACGAAGCATTACTTCATGGCTTGCGGATGGCAAAGGAGATGAACTTGAGCCGGGTCAAGTGCTTCGGTGATTCAGATTTAGTGGCACAGCAAGTATCTGGCAAATGGGATTCAAGAGATCCTCTCATGGCAGCTTACAGATGAGAAGTTGAAGCAGTTGCAGGATATTTTAAAGGGTATCAGGTGGATCACATAGACTGGCGAAGGAATGAGGCGGCTGATGCTCTGAGTCTCAACATAAACCGGTACCACCAAATACTTTTCTGGATGAGCTGCACAGTCCATCAGTGCAAGTACCATCAGAGGAAGACCTGGTTGTTCCCGATCCAGAGGCACAGCTAGTTGCGGCACTTCATGTTATTCCGGATTGGACATTGCCCTATTTGGCGTATCTGAGCCGAGGAGAGCTACCGGACGACGAGATCGAGGCACGACAGATAGTCCGGCGTTCTAAGTCCATGACAATTGCAAACTGAGAACTTCATCATCGCAGCGTTTCTAGAGCGTTCCAACGGTGTGTATCGGCCGAGGAAGGTTGTGATATTCTTCGTGAGATCCATGAAGGGGATTGTGGCCATCATGCCGGTTCAAAATCTTTGGTGGCTAAAGCTTTTCGACATGGTTTCTATTGGTTAACAGCCCATGCTGATGCGGCGGATCTAGTCCGGAAGTGTGATGCTTGTCAGAAGTTTTCACGACGTGCTCTTGTTCCGGCACAGGAGCTCCGGATGATACCGATAACTTGGCCGTTCGTGACTTGGGGGCTTGATATGGTTGGACCCTTTAAGCGATCCCAAGATCAAAAGACTCATCTACTAGTGGCTGTGGATAAGTTTACAAAGTGGATTAAGGCAGAGCCTGTGAGCAAGTGTGATGCGGCAACATCAGTTAAATTCATCAAAAAGGTAATTTTCCGATTTGGTTTTCCACAGAGCATCATCACAGACAATGGCACCAATTTATCTAAGGGTGAGATGGAAGAATTTTGTCAACGGGAACATATTCGCCTAGACGTGTCTTCTGTGGCCCACCCTCAATCCAATGGTCAAGCTGAAAGAGCAAATCAGGAGATTTTGCGAGGTATAAAGCCCCGGGTTATGACTCCCTTGCAAAGAACACCCGGGTGCTGGGTTGAGGAGTTACCTTCTGTCCTTTGGAGTATCAATACTACGCCAAACCGGTCCACAGGTTACACATCCTTCTTTATGGTATATGGCGCTGAAGCGGTCCTTCCAAGTGACATTCGTCATGATTCGCCAAGGGTGACGGCCTATGTTGAAGCGGCCAATGAGCGGGCGAGACAAGACAGTTTGGACCGGCTGGATGAAGAACGCGATATAGCAGCAGCACGGTCTGCGATTTATCAGCAAGACTTGCGCAGATATCATAGCCGCCGGATCAAGACCAGGACGTTCCAGGAGGGAGATTTGGTGCTCCGGCTCATCCAAGATCAAACAGATATGCACAAGCTATCCCCACCTTGGGAAGGACCCTTTGTGGTCAGCAAGAATCTGCACAACGGTTCATATTACATGGTGGACGTTCGAGAACATAAGGATTCACGGACATCAGAAGAAGAGACAAAGAGGCCGTGGAACATTGCCCTCTTGCGGCCCTACTATACCTGAGCCATGAGCTCCACTGTATCCTATGTATATATTATGATTAATGAATAAACCGGCACCCTCGGTAAACCGGGGGCTCAGCCTTTTTTCCAATACGAGTATCTTATGGTAACAACCATACATTTCTTATCATATGTCATATTTCAAAACAAGTCGATCGGTTTAAACTGATTTTGCAGGGCATATGTATTCTGGAGTAATAACTTACTGAAGAGCTTTCTATTCAAGCATAGGTCGTATCCGGACCAAAGAAGGCATGGCATAAGGCCCTCTGGATGGTACCCGCATCCAGTGATTGGCTAAGTTCATAAAAACCCTCTGGATGGTACCCGCATCCAGTGATTAGTTAAGTTTCATAAATGGCCCTCTGGATGGTACCCGCATCCAGTGATTGGCTAAGTTTAATAAAGGCCCTCTGGATGGTACCCGCATCCAGTGATTGGCAAAGTTCTTCCTATGGTTGTACCCGAACCATAAAGGCCCTCTGGATGGTACCCGCATCCAGTGATTGGCA
>LR738712.1:70838770-70869821 GCA_902687465.1 Secale cereale
CAAAGTTCTTCCTATGGTTGTACCCGAACCATGAAGGCCCTCTGGATGGTACCCGCATCCAGTGATTGGCAAAGTTTTATATGGCCGGCAGGGGGCAGGATTGTACCCGAATTCTAGCTTAACCCCTGTTGGTCATATCCGGTTCCTATGGATGGTACCCGCATCCATCGACAGGCCCTCTGGATGGTACCCGCATCCAGTGATTGGCTGAACCTTGCTTTGAGCCTGGCAGCTCATAAAAAGCCTCGACTACATGGTTTTATTTGCAAATTTGCATTTCTGGTGTTATGTTTTATGGTTCTTTAATCCGAAGTGGGACAACTCAAGAGTTGACCACGTAAGTTCAAAAAGTCTGGGTCATGAATGCCAGCATAAGTTCAAAAGTCAGGGTCATGAACACCAGCATAAGTTCAAAGTCTGGGTTATAAAACACTAGCAAGAGTTGAACCGGCGTTCATCATAACCCGGAACAATCATCAGGCAGAAGACAAGTAAGAAAGCAAAGAGCTTCAGCAGAATCATCGGGCAGAAACAAAGTAAGGAGCCAAGCATGATCTAAACCGGTGGCTTCTATAAAAACCCGGGATTATTATTGGGTTTATCAAAAGGCTCCCTTGAAAATGGCTAAATTCACCGGATTAAGAGTATCAAGCATACTTGATCTCAGGTATAAAGTTATTTCTGATATAAGCATACGCCTGTTTGATATATTATGAGAACAATTTAATTTGTCCAGCGGTAAACCGCTAAGACATATTTTTAGTGTTATCTATGCAGGAACATATAATATGCAGCCAAACCATATCAGATCAGATTTAAATTGGCAACGTCACAACAAGAAGTTGGAATATCCGCATCAAGATGAATAATGTTTTATACTATCCTATTACAAGGCATAGCAGGCCTGAACAGATTAAAGATTGTCCGGCAACATAAGACTGCAACTACAAAGACATACTATGATCTACGCTTCTTCGTGCTGTGAAGGCTGGGGATCAACTTGTTCCGGAATTTCTTCTTCTTCTTGAAGCGGCTGGAAGTCAGGGATGCACCAGTCGATTTTCGTCAAAGCACGGAAATACATCTCTTCCGTCATAAGTTCAGAAGGATCAATATCTGGAGCGAAAGTATGGGGGCATACTGGTGGGATTAGATTCACAGTATCATAAACCGGTCGATCCGCCCGCTCGTTCTGTAAATCATATCCCGGATGATACCTGGACAAATCTGTTTCGGCAGCCAGCTTGCTCGCGAGAGGACGCATCTCCTTAGTTAAAGCGTGAAGATCCTTTGCGGTGAAAGCTGATCCGTCTTCTTTAGTATTGGGATACCCATTTAAGGCTTCTTCCGGATCAAAATCCAGGACCCAGGCTTTGGCTCTAGTAAGCGCCATGAGAGAACCGGCTCGAGCTGCAGACTTTTTGACCTCCTCCAAGCGAACTGGCAAGACAGAAAGCTTTTCTAAGGTACCCTGGATAGTAGTGGGAGCCAGTTTATTGAAGGACATTGCGCTTATAATCCTCTGAGCGCCGGAATACAGCTGCTCGACCAGAGTATAAGACACTTTTAGTTTTTTCCGTAAATCATCCCCAAGATGGGTGACATGGCGCCCTGCATAGGATTATCACGGTTAAACCGGAACGGATTGCAAGGATGAAAGCAGGAAAACAGATTAAGTACTTACCGAAGATAGCAGAAGTCATCAGTTCTATTTGCCGCTTTAAACCGGTTAACTCTTCAGTCACTGGATTAAGGGCTTCCTCAGCGTCCTTTGCCCTTTTTTCTAGATCCTTCTTCTGAACCTCAAAGGCGGTCCGCTCCTCTTCAAAGAATTTCTTCAGCTGTTCAGCAGTCTTCAAGCTCAGCGCCAAGTCTTTCTTGGCCTTAGAAGCAGCAGATTCTGTTTCAGCAAGTCTGTTCCGGAGTTCAATAATTTCTTCAGCCCTCCGGTTCAAATCAGCCTGCAAGGAAAATCAAGTGGAATAAAAGCAAAGGTTAGATAAGTCTCAAGCACACAAACAAGTTGTCTACTTGACACTTGGGGGCTAATGAGCAGTTGAAGTTTCAAATGATAGCAATTTAAAGACAAGTCTCAAGCACACAAACAAGTTGTCTACTTGACACTTGGGGGCTAATGAGCAGTTGAAGTTTCAAATGATAGCAATTTAAAGACAAGTCTCAAGCACACAAACAAGTTGTCTACTTGACACTTGGGGGCTAATGAGCAGTTGAAGTTTCAAATGATAGCAATTTAAAGACAAGTTTCAAGCACACAAACAAGTTGTCTACTTGACACTTGGGGGCTAATGGATAGTTGAAGTATCAAAGGAAAATTCATACAAGTCTCAAGCACATAACCAAGTTATCTACTTGATACTTGGGGGCTAATGTAAGATCAGTTGTCTAAGTTATAAGTACCGGTTCACCTTCTACGCGCAGCTAAACTGGAACTTGGGGGCTACTATGATATAGACAGAAGCATGTCAAAAGCAAAAATCAAAAGCAAAGGATTACCTCATACTTGTCCTTCATCATGTTAACCAAGCCCGCTTCATAATCTCGGCTGCTATGAAGCCGGTTCAAGTACCCGGAATAGAGCTCCTGGGCACTCATGTCGGCAAGGCTAGACAGCTCTGTACTCCATTTACCCCTTTCTTGATGCAATTTCTCCGCTTTAGCCGTATGTTTGGCTAGGACAATGGGCTCAGTAGGAGCGGTGTAACCTGTGTCGGTTACTTGAACTTCCGGAGAAGCAGTTGTTGGTGGTGGGGTCGCAGTGTGAACCGGACTAGCAGGAGCCGGACTAGTCCGAGGAGAATTGGCCCGGGCAGGACTTGCCGATTCACGGACGTTTTCAGTATGGGGATTCTCAGGTGTAGTGGTATGATTCATAGGAGCGGGATCTTCAAGCGGCATTGTGGGCTCGCCTACCGGGGGGACGGTTGAATCCGGATCAACCGCCGGATCATCAGTAGCAGCCTCAACAGTTGGTTTGTTAGCCTTTGCCTTTTTGCTGGGTTTAGGTTTGCTGAAAGAAATTAGAAAAAGAAGTCAGAACTGTAAAGCAAAGTACAATTATAAACCGGATAAATTAAAGACTTACCCTGGGACAGTTTTCAGGGGTGGGAGTTGTGTGGCAGTTGATTCGCCGGAAGAAGACAAAGGAGTGTCCTGATAATCAGGGTCAGACGGTTTAAGTGGTTTGCGTATAAGCCCGGCCTTGGGATGAAGAAGAGTTGGGGAGAGAATAACCTCAGAGCGGCGCCTCCGAGCCAGAGTAAGAGATATGCCGGATGATTCAACTGCAAGGCCGCTATGGCAGGTAGTCCGACGAAGGGCTTCATGTTGCTGTTTCTTCAAAAGAAAATTGGGGTCCAATTGAGCATAAGGGTGAGAAAACTGATATTTCCGGACTGTCTGACGAATTTTTTGTGGAGGTGGCTCCGAATCTGAAGAAAGAATAGTTACCTCAATGTCTGCCGGTTTATCTCCCTCAGCCAACTCCTGCGAAAAGTTACCGTTAAACACAGATATGGATAAAAAGTAAATAAGTCATAGCCGGGTTAATTCATACCTCGGAGTCCGGATCATCATCTTCAGCGTGTGAACCGGAACCAGCAGCCGCTTTTCTCTTCTTGATAGCGAAAGCTTTCCGGCATGGCTGTTTTCCGGCCTTCTCCTGAGGTTTCCTCTTCCAAAAAGGATCATCAGCCTGTTCAAAAGGTGAAAGTAATTGAAAGAACGGTTTAAAGGAACGGATTACAAACATACGAAGGAAAGCAAGACTTACTGCAGGCAGCTTGTTTTTCTTATAAAACGGAGCCAATCCAATTTGGCTACATTCTTCTAAGGAGATATTGAGCATCTTCTTAGCAGATTCAATGACCTCCGATTCAGAAAGTTTGTCCTTGGAAAAACGTCGAGGATCATCCGGTTTACCAGAGTATTTACACATCAGATCCGGGCGTGGGGTCAGAGGAAGAATACTCCAAGAAAGCCAGCAGCGCATAAAATCAACCCCGGTTAACCCATTGGCCATAAAGGCCTTCAACTTGGCGAGTTGAGAAGCGAATCGAGGCTGTTCTGAAGAGCTGAGACGTTGCGGCAGAGGGTGATCTTCAGGAAGACGATAGTCACGATAACCCGGCAGTGGGTTCTCTCCCTTAGGTGACGTATCAATACAATAGAACCAAGACTTATTCCATTCTTTGGGGTGTGTGTGGAGAGCGGCATGAGGAAAAACAGCATCTCTTCTCTTCGGAATACTGACCCCGCCTAGTTCTTGATGAGGTCCGCCGGTAAACTCAGTCCGCCGATTCAAATGAAAAAAATCCCGGAATAAGTCAACGGATGGCTCTTCTTGCAAGTACACTTCTGAGAAAACTTGAAAATCACAGATGTTGGAGACAGAATTGGGTCCTATGTCCTGAGGGTGAAGCTGGAAAGCGGCAAGCACATCCCGAAAGAACTTTGAACCGGGAGGAGTAAAGCCTCGAGCAATATGGTCGAAGAAGACAATAACTTCTCCTTCTTTGGGAGTAGGAGGGCATTCACCTCCTGGAGCCCGCCATTTTAAAACGGACTGAGGGCCTAAAGTGCCGATTGCAGTAGCATTGGCTAAATCTTCTTCCGTAATAACAGAAGGGACCCAGTTGCAGGAGACAAACTGTTTGGCCATAGCAACAGAAGAACAAGTGCTGAAATGGTAAAGTGTAAACCCGGATTATTCGAGTACAGTGGCATAAACCGGAAGACATATGCAAAGATCACGCTACGATTTAGACAAGGGACTAATGATATGGCTAACCCGGCAATAAACAGGGAACTGCGTTACTACCGGTTCATGACAACAAAAGAGAAAGAGCTAAACCGTCGCGTTCGTCATTGAATTTTTACAGAAGCAACATATGACTGTTTAAACCGGAAAATACTTTACAGATCTACAAAGGCGAAGAAACAAGTTTTCGCAGACAGCTAAAGTAAAAGAGATCTGAGCACCCAGGAAAAGGAAAAGTAAATACAAGACTATTACAGGAAGAACTGTAAGAATCTTATACAAAGCAGATGAATCTAAAGGACGAGATCTGAAGCATACAACAGCGGAACAGAAGCAAGTTCTAAGGGTAAGATTTAAAGGCTAAAATTACTGCGAACTTGGCGCCTATGATGAACAGACGAAGCTATCACTGAGGTTTAATGGCGGGGATGCAAGGAAGAACCCTAAAGCTATAGATCTACAGTGAGGAAGATGAAATACCTGGAAGCGGCGGCGGAGTTTTCTCTGGTCGCACTCAGGTTGATGCAGCGGCCGGCGAAGACTTGGGCTCGACGGACGGCGGCGAAGGCTTGAGCTCGACGGACGACGACGGGGTCTTGAGCTCGGGCAACGGAGGAGGAAGAACGAACTGAAGGAAATAAAGTACAGAGGCAGCAGTATTTATAGAAGGGCAGAATTGAAACGACGGGCGCGAGATTTGAGGAGGCAGAAGATTGGATAAAGATCCTCTGTCGCCTCGATTCTCGGGATGACCATTAAATAAAGGTGATAGATAGTTGGGCGCATTAAATGCGTAAGTGATGTCACGGTCAAAATAAGTGATTTTCAAGAATGACGTCAGGGCCGGTTTACAAAAATGAGAAGACACAAGAAGGAAGATTATGCAAGACTGGGAAGATTGATGTGAACAAGTTCAAATCATTCTGGGGCCTAATGTCAGGGATATTACTAGTAGGTATGAACCGTCTAGTGTAAACCGGATTATGGTAATGTAATTGTGTAATTGTAATATCCAGTAGAGGTTACGGCCCATGAGAGTTTAGGGCCCATGTATAGAGTTACAATTTGTGAACCGCCTGATCATGTAACTTGAGAGATAAGGAAGAAAGAGCAGAGACCGAGGCGGACACAAGTATGAGCCGGCCTCGGGACTCTACAAACCGGACCAGGCGTCGCCTCTATATAAAGGGACGACCCGACGACGGTTCAGGGACAAGCAAGAAACAACCCGTCGAGACACAGGCAAGCGATTTGCTCCCTGTTCATCGACGCCCAAGCAATACCAAACCAAACTAGACGTAGGCTTTTACCTTCATCGAAGGGGCCGAACTAGTATAAACCCTCTGTGTCCTTTGTGTGCTTTTAACCCCTTCAAGCTAACCCGTGCGATGGTTCCATTATCAAGTCCGTTAAACCGGACATCTGCCGTGTTAATTCAACGACACATCCCGTGATGCCATTTAGTTAGTAGGCCTTCTATTTCTGGGTTCTTGAACCCAAGATTCACTCTACTTACTTCATGTTGATAGTATTGCTCGTTCCTTTAGGATATTAGTAACCTTGTGATAGTCCTCGAGGTATGTGGTTATCGTTCTTCCAATACCATGAACCATTATGGCAGAAGTTCTTCCGAACCAAAAGATCACAACCAGAGTGCTCCTGAGTGGTACTCCATTCATATTGTGACTCTGCCAGTCCTACCTTTCTGCATGGATTATCTGGAAGAAATATGTTGAACTAGTTCGACATACTAATCTATGCATCCACAACTCAGAAAGATATATGTTCCTTGAGTTGTCTCCTTTTAGTTGTATTATGACCCTCGTCTATCAGTTGATAGTCAGGAGTAGTTGTGCACTCGTGTTCATCGATGCCTTTTACTCTTGTGGTCCGTCAAGCCATTCTATTCTGGAATGACTAGGAGAAACAAACTCCAGTACCTTATCCATATCCAGGATTGGGTCAAAGAAGTTGTACTCCGCAGATGAGGAATGTTAATCCAGCTTCTAATCTGTTCTATCTTGGAATATTACCATCTTTATGTCAAGAATGTCATGGAATTGCACATCATCCTATGAACTCTTGATACAGTAATACTTCTCACCATCGTCGTTCATTCCTCGGTCTCCGTGTTGTTATAACCGGAATACCGACAAGTGAATTGTGATGTGTGAAATCAATACTCCTAGCAACCCTGTTGCTTGGTAGTTAAAGGACAACAATTTCATTCTTAGTGTGTTGGTTACTGAATCACCATTTCTAAGATTGATCGTGCTACCTAGTCCATTTTTCTGGTGCACTCTTTGATCAATGAGTTAGGATTGCATAAATCCCTCACTCTTGCGATCATATCATCTCACCCTGAAAAGCAAGATTGTTTGCGAGCTTAGTAACATATCGGTGGTTCATGATTTTCCGAATATCTTCTCGGAAGTATTACCAGGTTGTCACCTGACCGCTATGTTGAGTTCGTGATCGAGTTGGTTCTTGTAAACCAGCCATTCCCCAAGAATCTGTGTCGGTAACCCTCTGAGCTAATTGGTTAAGCTAAACAATAACTTGGAGAGTTGGAAGATAAAAGCTTGCCAGCTTAGTTCATTTCAAGGGATATATTTGCATGTGTTCAAGATAGATGACACCTTAATCAATTGGTCCCTGTGATCAGTTGTTGGACCTAGTGTCATATCAAAACTTTGACTTGAGAGTGGGCTATCGTTAAGTCAAATCAGAACCAACGATATTCATAATGTTGTCTTACTCGTGGTTGATCCCTCGAGCATACACCATTATATCTTCTGGGTCTGACCAATACTATCACTTGTTCACATAATTATGGAATTCCATCTCCATGGAAATCTGGATGGATTATTGTTGAGCCCATCAACAAACATCCTTATCTCCTCCGTGATTTTGTAGGACATTAAGCTAGTGTTGGAAACTTTGTAAGCATTGCCTTCGTGTCCCGTTCATGAGGTATATGTTGGTGAAAGAAGTGACTTCCTCCAATTCATGTGCATTGGTGCAAGTTGCTGCCGTGAGTTCGAGAAAGTTTGTTTTGCTTCCTGTGGAATCATCCCAAGTCAGTCATGCATACGTGCGAAGTATTCTGTGGTTTGGAGACTTGCAACCTTCACTCTATATGTATCCCTAGCACACCAAGCCACTGATTGATTGTCCTAGGAGAAGAAGTTCCTTCTTAAGATCCAGACTTATGCAAGGACTTCGTTATCCTCGATGATGGTTCCCCAACCCGAACTTGGTAGTGTTTCATTGTAAGACTACTACGTGGTCATGTTTGTCTTGGACAACGTGTTCACATGTATGTAGCAGAACTAGCTCATGTTTTGGAGCTGCTATCGTAGTTCATTCCCGAGAATCTCGCAACACCGTCTCGTCGAATTGTGTTGCAAACATTCATTCTTTCTAGACTCGATAAGTCTGGAATATCCTGACACCAACCAGAACTGAATCTCAAGCAGATATGATGGTTGGAGCCTTTCCCAAGAACTATAATATTGGTCTCTCGATAACCGGTAAAGTGGATGTCGTGGCCAACACACCCAGCCGGAAGACCTATTGTTGTAGAATCTTGATTGAAGAAGTTGGCCACCTCCCCATAAGGATTTCGTAGGATTTACTCCCTAGTTGTTCCTTATGGATTTTTGTGCTCCTGAAGTCCGACCTTTTACTTGACGTTCTAGGTATAAAACCATTTTAATAAATGGGTTACGCTAGCACATCAAGGAGAATATTAGAAGCGGAGTGCTAAATGTCTCTCGGTCAATCATCCAGATCTTGCCCCTTGACTCCACTAAGGTGAAATCTGAGAAAGTGTTATCTTTCTTTGCATTTGCATCGTCCATCATCATTCATCATGGTAGCATGTTGTGTTGCCAGGATCCTTGACACGGATATTGGTAAAACCTTGATGAATACGGGAATACTCAAGTTCTTGAGAGCACGCACAAGCACTAGGTGTTATCACTGGCACTAACCGGGATTGCTCCCAGTGTTCTTGGTTATATTATACACTCTCAAAGAGTAGATTTACCCTCTACTGTTGGGTTTCGCCCCAGTTACCAGAATCATTCCCAGCATTTGCCTTTTGTTCCCAGCTTGCACAGCCAATGTGCCAATTTTCCATGGGTTGCCATTCTCAGCATCTGTTGTTCGGGATTATCTTCAAAAGTGGACTTGCCATGGGTCCCATCCATTTACGATGATAACCAAAATCATCCCTTGTGTTGTCTTTAACAAGGTAGTCCACATCATCCATTCTGGCCGAGTATGTCATTCTTTCGGACTCCGTCAAACGATCGATTGTTATTTGCCTCCGGCTGGTATAGAGAGTTTCAATGACCTCTATATCAAAAGTAATTCTTTTTGCCACTTAAAGGAATAACTCTACGAGTCACCTTCTCTAAAGTGCCCCGTCTGGTGGTATCAATCACCATCTTCTTAGGTGTGGAATTATTGCCACTAGGTGAACCTTCATCGTTTGTTTCACTCCATCCCCCTGGAGGTGTACTCCGTGTCTCAGCCCAAGAGATGTTTCAACGTCTCAATCCATGAGTTGATCTTGAATTGCTCGATCTACAAGAAGATCAAATCCTGTAGAATTCACGTTCTTTTGTTGTCATGTTGGATGAAGCTTTGAAATCAAAGATGCCAAGAATTACATGATGCAATGAATCAACAATTTCGAGGAGGGAAACTGGATCGAGAAGATTGTGTTAGATAGTGTCCCCTCCGATTTCTTATCTCACGTCTTGAATCTCGGGACGAGATTCTTGTTTAGTAGGGGTGAGTTGTCACATCCCTAGCTTTACTTTGCCCTAGGATAGTTTTTTGCCTGTGCATCATGTTTAAAATTTTGTTAAACTTGAAATGGGGATGACTAAACCCTAGCGCCTAATCAAAGCAATTAGGTTTAAGCTAAAAATACTTTCATTAAACCCAAAAATTGCCTCCAGTAATGTTTGATAATTTTGGCAAGGGTTTTGGTCCAAACCAAAATTATTGAACATTTATGGGGAATTGTTTGTGCTGTGATTAATTCACTAATGTATTTGAGTTGGAGCAAATAAATCCTATAATTATTTTTAATGCTCCAATTATTCTGAAAACATTTTGTGGAGTTTTGGAATAACCCATTTTGCATCCACAAATAATTTCAGAAGCAACAAAAATGGTTTAGTTTTAGTACTAAATCAAAATAGAGCAAAACAAATAGAAAACAGAAACTAATTTAGAAAAGGAGAGAGAGAATGGAACCTCACCTGGGCCTTACCTGGCAGAAGAGGCCCAGCCCACCAGGGGCTGTGTGGTCTTCTTCCTCCTGCCAGGAGGACAGGCAGGTGCGTGGCGAGCGCGCCGGCGACGCCTTGCCACCTCCTCCCTGCCTGCTTCCCTCCCCGACGCCCTGGACGAGCGCCACGACCCTCCCCGTGCTTCTTCCCTCTCCTCTGTCTCTCTTCCCCGCCTCCTACGCGCGCGGCCGAACGCCACCATCGCCGCCGCTCGTCGTTACCGTGGCCACAACTCGACGGTGCCCGAACTCCGGCGCCGCCGCGAGCTCGTTTCCGACGAGCTCCGGCCACCCCAGCTCCTACCACTTGCGTGGATGGATGCGGGCGTGTCCCAGTTCCACGTAGAGCCCTTCCGCCGCTCGTTTGGTCGCCTGAGGGTGAAAGTCGATGCCCTCCGCCGTCTCTGGATCCGCCGGCGACGAGCCACGGGTCAACTCTGGCGAGTTTGACCCGGGCTGACCTAGTTGACCCCCTGGGTCACTGACGCATGGGCCCCCCCGCCTCTAATTAACTAAGATAATTAAGTTAATTGCTAATTAATCTAGTTAGTGAGGTTAGTCACTGACAGGTGGGCCCAGTGCCCTGTTAATTTTAGGTTGATGCTAATTTGTAAATTAGTTAACCCTGTGACTCACTGACATGTGGGCCCCGCCCGACTAATTAAACTAGGTTAGTATTAAATAAGTTAGTTTAGTTAGTTGTGTCACTGACCAGTGGGCCCCACTAGTCAGGTTTGACTGGACCAGCCCCTGTTGACTTGCTGATGTCAGCATGACCTAGTGCTGACGCAATAAGTGTTTTCTGGAATTTTAAATAAATCAGAAATGATTTATATATTTCAGAAAATATTCAAAACTTCTAAAAATCATATAAAATCAACCGTAGCTTAGATGAAAATAATTCATGTATGAAAAATGATCAGAAAAATTCAAGGAATCTGTTTATGGCACTTTCATGCATGTTTGAACAAGCTAAGCCTGCTGATCAGGTCAAATCAATTAAATGGCATTTAAATAATCACATATGAAGTTTGAATTTGAACCTTTGGTTCAAGCCAACTTCATCTAACATGGTTGCTAGTTGCATTAGCTCAATCAACATCATATTGCCATATCATGATCATGCATCATATTGTCGCATTGCATTGATTGTGTTCTCTCTTGTTTGCTGGTGCTTGTCCCCTTTCAGTAGACGTATTCCGACGATGTGATCGAAGACACTGATGAAGAGCCAATGTTATCTTTAGAAGTGCCAGGCAAGCAATACCCCATTGAGCATTCTGATACAATCCCACTCTCTCGCTCTTGCTCTCTTTTAATGCATTAGGACAACAACGCTTCAACTGTTACCTGCTGCGGTAGTTGAACCCCTTTCCACTGCATGACCTGTCATTGCCATAGTAAATAGTTGAAACCCACTAGTATGAGTAGGAGTTGTTTGAGCCATGTTGTGCCTACTCATTCATGCTTTCTGGTTATGCCTGCTATTGCTTAGAGTTGTGTCAAGTCTGATTCATCGGTGATGAATTGGAATGGTGATGAACATGTCCTAATGTGTGTGAGCTAAGTTTGTGAACACGATTTGGTAAAGGTAGCGATGAGAGGCCATGTAGGAGTACATGGTGGGTTGTCTCATTGCAGCCGTCCTCAGGAACTGAGTTCTGTGTTGGTTGATCCATGACCAGTTACTACCATGCATTGGGCCCGAAACCAATGGACCCTCTCGACTTATTAACTGCCCTTGACCTCTGTCCAGGAGTTGCAACTAGTTTCTGGTGTTTGTAGTTTACTGGAGGTCGTGCGTAGCACTGACCCTCGGGGTGGGCTGTGACGCGGCAAGTACGTGGCACGGTGTACCGATCGCCCGTTTGGTGATGCGGGAACCCTATACACATCATTTGGGGCCGTGAGCGACACCCCGGCCGGATCTCCCCACGGATGGAACCCAAATAGGCGATAAACCTGGACGAGAGACTTGTGTGGTTAGTCAGGTCGTGGCCGACACCCTCGCTGGGCCTCCGCTTGAAGGTTGCCGAGTACATGACGTGTAAACGGCGGTAAGTGGTGAGAGCGTGTGTGAAGAAGTACACCCCTGCAGGGTAGTTACTTGCAGTCGTAGTTTAGGATAGCCACCGAGTCAAGCTGGCTTGCTGCAGTCAAACTCCACCACCCCCTTTGTTGATACTGATGCATATGTAGCTAGTTCTGATGTAAGTCTTGCTGAGTACCTTTGTACTCACGTTTGCTTAATTTATGTTTTTGCAGAGAGACTTCAGTATCGCTAGTGGTTCCGCGTGGACTTCGACGTTTAGCTTGTTACCTCAGCTATGATCTTGTACCCTTGGGAGGGTCTTGTAGATAGTCAGGCCTTTTCAGCCTTCTTCATTTGTAGTTGTCTGTACTCAGACATGTTATGCTTCCGTTGCCTGTATGCTCTGTATGTTGGGTCATGTGACCTCTAATAGTAATAAATGCTATGATGGCTCTTTTGGGCCTTTATCTATATGAGTTGTTGAGTTATGTTGTGATGCCTTGTTGTACAGCACATACTTGCATGTTATGCGTACGTGTAATGTGTATTGCTATGTGTGGGATCCGACACCTAGTTGTTTACCTTTGGTAGCCTACCTTACAGGGAAATGTCTCCTAGTGCTTCCACTGAGCCTTGGTAGCTTGCTACTGCTCCGGAACACTTAGGCTAGCCGGCATGTGTCCTTCTTCGTTCCTGTGTCTGTCCCTTAGGGGAAATGTCACGCGTTGTTCCTTTAAGTCCTTGTAGCTTGCTACGACTTGGGTTCATACGTTGATGACCGACACGTTCGTTGCTGGGTCATGTATGCCTGTCTCTGTAATTTAGTGCCACTTTTGGTTTATAACTAGTCATGTCGGCCCGGGTTCTCTGTCATATGGATGCTAGCGACACTATCATATACGTGTGCCAAAATGCGCAAACGGTCCCGGGCCAGGTAAGGTGGCACCCGTGGGGATACCGTGCGTGAGGCCGCAAAGTGATATGATGTGTTACAGGCTAGACCTGTGTGACTTAGGATCGGGGTCCTGACAGTGTGGGATCCGACACCTAGTTGTTTACCCTTGGTAACCTATCTTACAGGGAAATGTCTCCTAGTGCTTCCACTGAGCCTTGGTAGCTTGCTACTGCTCCGGAACACTTAGGATGGCCGGCATGTGTCCTTCTTCGTTCCTGTGTCTGTCCCTTAGGGGAAATGTCACCCGTTGTTCCTTTAAGTCCTTGTAGCTTGCTACGACTTGGGTTCATACGTTGATGACCGACACGTTCGTTGCTGGGTCATGTATGCATGTCTCTGTAATTTAGCGCCACTTTTGGTTTATAACTAGTCATGTCGGCCCGGGTTCTCTGTCATATGGATGCTAGCGACACTATCATATACGTGTGCCAAAATGTGCAAACGGTCCTGGGCCAGGTAAGGTGGCACCCGTGGGGATACCGTGCGTGAGGCCGCAAAGTGATATGATGTGTTACAGGCTAGACCTGTGTGACTTACGATCGGGGTCCTGACAGCTTTGGTATGAGAGCCTGACTGCCTGTAGGATTAGTAAGCCAAACTGATCGAAGTCATGTCTAGAACCTCTTTAGTTATAATAAGGGAATTGATTGTGGAAGGGAACGTAAGGATCTTTTTACTCCTTTACCCTATGACCTTCTGATCTGAGTTACCCTCTTCTTTTCTACCGGGTTAAGAAACTAGGATTCTCATTCTATTTATCAGGATCACATTAATGTGGATTCAACCCTCAGTTCAGTTTCTTCTACCTCCGTGTGTTGATAGTTGGTCTCGGAATCTTGTTGTTGTGATGTTGAGGGGTTATGCCACCATTTTTGCAGGATCTCTAAAATCTTTTGAGCATTTACAGCCGTTATGCTGTCCGAGTCATCCCAGGTCTCTAAACAATCTGATGCATTTGCAAATCATTCCTACCTGTTCTTAATGTCCTTTTAGGCCAGCTTAACCACACTAGTCGGTGTGTTGAGGTACTCCGTTGCCTCGACATATAGGTTGGAGCTATTACTATGACCCTAGGTGTCTTAGAAGATCACCAGTAATCTAGCAGTGCTTATATTCCCGGTGTGATGATTCTGGCCTTTATTCTCGAAAGCATCCCGTGATGCCATTTAGTAGTAGGCATTCTACTCCTGGGTTCTTGAACCCAAGATTCATTCTACCTACTTCATGTTGGTAGTATTTGCTTGTTCCTTTAGGATATTAGTAACCTTGTGATAGTCCTCGAGGTCCGTGGTTATCGTTCTTCCAATACCATGAACCATCATGGCAGAAGTTCTTCTGAACCAAAAGATCACAACCAGAGTGCTCTTGAGTAGTACTCCATTCATATTGTGACTCTGCCAGTCCTACCTTTCTGCATGGGTTATCCGGAAGAAATATGTTGAAAGTTCGACATGCTAGTCTATGCATCCACAACTCAGAAAGTTATATGTTCCTTTGAGTTGTCCCTTTTTAGTTGTATTGTGACCCTCGTCTATCAATTGATAGTCAGGAGTAGTTGTGCACTCGTGTTCATCGATGCCTTTTACTCTTGTGGTCCGTCAAGCCATTCTATTCTGGAATGACTAGGAGAAACAAACTCCAGTACCTTATCCATATCCAGGACTGGGTCAAAGCAGTTGTACTCCGCACATCCAAATGCAATCAAGCTTTTGATCCGTTCTACTCTGAAGTGTTACCCTCCTTTATGTCAAGAATGTCATGGGAATTGCACTACCTCCTATGAACTTTTAATACAGTAATACTCCTCGCCATCATCGTCATTCTCGTTCTCTGTGTTATTGTAACCCGAATACCGACAAGTGAATTGTGATATGTGAAATCAATACTCCTAGCAACTCCGTTGCTTGGTAGTTAATGGACGATAATCTCATTCTTAGCATGATGGTTACCGAATCATCATTCAAATGATTGATCGTGCTACCTAGTCCATTTTTGTGGTGCACTCTTCGATCAATGAGTTAGGATTGTGTCAATCTCTTGCTCTTTTGATCATATCGTCTTGCCCTGAAAAGCAAGATTGTTCTCGAGATTCTTAACATATCAGTGGTTCGTGATTTTCCGAATATCTTCTCAGAAGTATTACTAGGTTGTTCCCTGACCGCTATGTTGAGTTCGTGATCAAGTTGGTTTCATATAAACCACCTTTTCTCCAAGAATCTATGTTGGATACCCTGAACTAGTTGGTTAAGCTAAACAACAACTTGGAGAGTTGGAACATAAAAGCTTGCCTGACTTAGTTCCTTCCAAGGGATATCTTTTGTGAGTGTGTTGAAGAAAGATGATATCTTGATCGATCGATCCTCGTGATCAATTGTTGGATCTATTGTCTTGTCCAAACTTTGATTTGAGTGTGGGCTATCGTCAAGTCGAATCAGAACCAATGGTATTCGCAATGTTGTCTTACTCGTGGTTGATCCCTCGAGCATACACCGCTACATTTATTGGTCTGACCAATGCTATCACTTTGTTCACATAGTTATGGAATTCCATTTTATGGAAGCCTCGATGAATTGTTGTTGAGCCCATCGGCGGCATGTTTATCCTCTCTATGATTCATGTTGAACATTAAAGCTAACATTGGAAACTTTTGTAAGCATCATATTTGTGTTAGCTCTTGAAGTAGATGTCTTGATGTAAGAAGTGGCTTCCCCTAATTCACGTGTAATTGATATAAGTTGCCGCCGTGAATTTGAGAACGCTTGTTTTACTTCCTCTAGAATCATCCCAAATCAGTCACGCATGTGCGAATTATTCTATGGTTTGATAGACTGATCATCTCCATTCCATATGTATTCCTAGCACACCAAGCCACTGATTGATTTGTTCAAGGAGAAGAAGTTCCATCATAAGAGCTAATCATATGACTTATGTAAGGACTTCGATATCCTAGACGATGGTTCCCAACTAGAACTCGGTAGTGTTTTATCATAAGACTACTACGTGGTCATGCTTGTCTTAGACAATGTGTTCACATGTTTGTAGCAGAACCAGCTCATGTTTTGGAGCTTGCTATCGTAGTTCATTCCCGAGAATCTCGCAACGTCGTCTCATCGATTTGGGTTGCAAACTTTCATTTTTATCTCTAGACTCGATGAGTCTGGAATATCCTGACACCAACCAGAACTGAATCTCAGGCAGATATGATGGTTGGAGGATTTTCCAAGAACTACAATATTGGTCTCTCGATAACCGGTAAAGTGGATGTCGTGGCCAACACACCCAGCCGGAAGACCTATTGTTGTAGTATCTTGATTGAAGAAGTTGACCACCTCCCCATAAGGATTTCATAGGATTTACTCCCTAGTTGTTCCTTATGGATTTTTGTGCTCCCGAAGTCCGACCTTTTACTTGACGATCTAGGTACCAAACCATTTTAATAAATGGGTTGCGCTGGCACATCAAGGAGAACATTAGAAGCGGAGTGCTAAATGTCTCTCGGTCGGTCATCCAGATTTCGTCCCCTTGGCCTCGCTAAGGTGAAATCTGAGAAGGTGTTATCTTCCTTTGCATCTGCACCATCCATCATTATTCATCATGGTAGTATGTTGTGTTGCCGGGATCCTTGACACGGATATGGATAAAACCTTGATGAATATGGGAATGCTCAAGTTCTTGAGAGCACGCACAAGCACTAGGTGTTATCCCTGGCACTAACCGGGATTGCTCCCAGTGTTCTTGGTTATGCTATAACCTCTCAAAGAGTAGATTCACTCTCTACTGTTGGGTTTCTTCCCAGTTACCAGAATCATTCCCAACATTTGCATTTTGTTCCCAGCTTGCACCGCCAATGTGCCATTTACCTAAGGGTTCCATCCATTTCCGAGGATAAGCAAATCATCCCTTGTGTTGTCTTCAACAAGGTAGTCCACATCATCCATTCTGGCCCGAGAATGTTGTTCTCTCGAACTCTTTCAAACTATCTATTATGATTTGCCTCAGGCTGGTATGGAGAGTTTCAATGATCTCTATATCAAAAGTAATTCTTTTTGCCACTTAAGGGAATAATTCTACGAGTCACCTTCTCTAAGGTGCCCCGTCTGGTGACATCGATCACCATCCTTTTAAATGTGGAATTTTTCCTACCAAGTGAACGTTCATCGTTTGTTTCCCTCCATCCCTTTGGATGTGTGTCCCGTGTCTCAGCTCAAGAGATGTTTCAACGTCTCACTCCATGAGTTGATCCTGAGTTGCTCGATCTTTCTGGAGATCAATTTTGTGGAGTTTCTTTCGTCATCGCTGTGTTGGACAAAGATCTCGAAAGCAAGGATGCCAGGATCAACATGAGGCAAGAAATCAACACTTATATGAAGGACACTTGGATCATGAAGATTGTGTTAGTTAGTGTCCCCAATGATTTCTTATCTCACGTCTTGAATCTCGGGACGAGATTCTTGTTTAGTGGGGGCGAGTAGTCACAGCCCTATAGCTTAGCCTTTGCTTGACTCTGCATGTTCATGTGCATCATGTTTATTTTCCTTTGAAACTTGAAATGGGGTTTGTTCAAACCCTAGCACCAAGTGAACTCAACTAGGTTCAAATTTAAAATACTTTTAAATGTACCCAAAATGCCTTCACAAAATGTTCATCATTTTTGGTCTTGGCTAAAACCCCTGCCAAAAATGGTTTCATAATTTTGGGAACCATTTTGGATCATGAATTAAGCCATAACTATTTTGAAAGCTATAGATATTTTTAAATGTCCAAATAATTCTGAAAGCAATTTGAGGGCTGTTGAAATATATTCAAAAGTGCCCACAATTATTTTCAGGATTTTACCAAATGAATTAGTATTTTTACTAATTCAGAACAGAGCAGCAAGAATTAGAAAAAGAAAAACAGAAAGCAGAGAGAGAGAGAGTTTACCTGGCGGCCCACTTACCTATAGCTAGCCCAGCTGCACCGGCCCAACCCACCTCCTCTTCCCCTGTCGTCTTCCTCCCTGGACAGAAGGACAGGGGCGCGTGGTCGCCGTGCGCCGGCACGCGCACGGCCACCTCCAGCCTGCCTGCCTGCCCCCTCGTTGCCGTGGATGTCCCAAACGACGCCACACACCCCCCCGACCGCTCTGGCCCGTCCACTCCTCCCCTCCCCTCCTCTAGCTCCCTTCTCCGAGCTCGCCCGCCGTAGCCGCAGCGCACCGACGGCCGTAGCCGCAGCCACCACCACCCCCTCGCCTCTCCGACGCACCACCGAACTCCGTCGCATCCTCCTCGTCCTCTCCACCGAGCTACGGGACACCGAGAGGCCCTGCTTCATCGTCACCGCGCTCGTCTTCAACCTCTGGCCGCCGGCGACCTCGCCGTCGATTCGCGGCGTCCGCCGCCTCCCCGAGCTCGCCGAGGCCATCGCTGCACTCGCCGTGAGCAACTCTTCCTTCTCCCCCTAGCCACGTCGCTCGAGCTGCCCCCTAACCCCATTGGCCATCACGGCCGAGAGCTCGGCTCCGCCGGCGATGCCGCCGCCGTGGACACAGCCACGCATGCTCAAAACTGAGCGCATCACCGTACTCAGTGCTTTTCCAGGAGCACTTAGCCACCTCCATCTTCCCCTACCGTGGTTCCTAGTGCCAAACCCAAGCTCGACCGAACTCCGGCCGCCGCTCCGCCCATCGCCGCCGTCGCTACACTGCACCCCAGCACCTGCCGCTGCCCCCTTTGGATGCGCGCGAGCGCCAGGAGCACACAGAGCCTCTCTGCGTGGTGTTTGGTCGCCAGACAGCAAAACCCGATGCCCTCCGCCGTCTCTGGCTCCGCCGGCGATGAGCCACGGGTCAACTCCGGTGAGTTAGACCCGGGTTGACCCAGTTTGACCCCCCTGGGTCAATGACATGTGGGGCCGGTGTTGGACTAAATTAGCTTAGGTTGTTTATAACTGCTAATTACTGTCATTAGTGTAATGTGCTACTGACAGGTGGGGTGAGCCCCTGTTAAGTTAGTTTAGTTTAAACCTAAACTTAATTAAGCCTTGAGATACTGACATGTGGGCCAGCCTCTCGGTTAATTAAGTTAGTTAGCTAATTAGCACTAACATCCTCTGTTAACTGGTTGTGCCACTGCCATGTGGGTCCCAGCCATCAGGTTTGACATGGACTAACCCTTTGACCTGCTGACACCAGAGTGACGTCATGCTAACGCAATATCTGTTTTCTAGGATTTTAAATAAATCGGAAATGATTTATTTATTTCAGAAAATAGCTAAAACTTCAAAAAATCACAGAAAATAATCTATAACTCCAATGAAAATAATTTATATATGAAAAATGATCAGAAAAATCCAAAGAATCTGTTTATCGTATTATCATGCATGTTTGAATAAGTTAAACCTGATGATCAGGTCAAATCAATTAAATGACATTTAAATAACCACATGTGGAGTTTGAATTTGAACCTTTGGTTCAAACCAACTTCATTTAATATGGTTGCTAGTTGCATTAGCTCAATCAACAACATATTGCCATGTCATGATCATGCATCATATTGTCGCATTGCATTGATTGTTTTCTCTCTTGTTTGCCGGTGTTTGTCCCCTCTCAGTAGACGTATTCCGACGATGTGATCGATGACACTCAGGAAGACACAGTACCTTCTTCAGAAGTGCCAGGCAAGCAAAACCCCATTGAGCATTCCGATACAATCCCACTCTCTCGCTCTTGCTCTCTTTTATTGCATTAGGACAACAACGCTATAACTGTTACCTGCTGTGGTAGTTGAACCCCTTTCCACTGCATGACCTGTCATTGCCACAGTAAATAGTTGAAACCCACTAGCATGAGTAGGAGTTATTTGAGCCATATTGTGCCTACTCATTCATGCTTTTTGGTTATGCCTCCTATTGCTTAGAGTTGTGTCAGGTCTGATTCATTGGAGATGAATTGGGATGTTGTGAACATGTCCTACTGTTGAGAGCTAAGTGCGTGAACACGATTTGGTAAAGGTAGCGATGAGGGGCCATGTAGGAGTACATGGTGGGTTGTCTCATTGCAGCCGTCCTCAGGAACCGAGTTCTGTGTTGGTTGATCCATGACCAGTTACTACCATGCATTGGGCCCGGAACCAATGGACCCTCTCGACATATTAACTGCCCTTGTCCTCTGTCCAGGAGTTGCAACTAGTTTCTGGTGTTTGTAGTTTACTGGAGGTTGTGCGTAGCGCTGACCCTTGGGGTGGGCTGTGATGCGGCAGGTACGTGGCACGGTGTACCGGTCGCCTGTTTGGTGACTCAGGAACCCTGTACACATCGTTTGGGGCCGTGAGCGACACCCCGGCCGGAACTCCCCACGGATGGAACCCAAATAGGCGATAAACCTGGACTAGAGACTTGTGTGGTTAGTCAGGTCGTGGCCGACACCCTCGCTGGGCTTCCGCTTGAAGGTTGCCGAGTACATGTCGTGTAAACGGCGGTAAGTGGTGAGAGCGTGTGTGAAGAAGTACACCCCTGCAGGGTTTTATATGATCTATTCGAATAGCCGTGTCCGCGGTAATGGACTTCTGGGTTACCTTTACAATTCATAGACAAGTGGAAGTGGATACTGTAAAACACGCAAGATAAGCGTGAGTGCTATGGATGGCCTTCTCGTAGGGAGACGAGGGCGGATCCATAGTGGTGTATTGATTGGTGAATATGCGGACTCGTGTGCGCCACCTCAAAAGAGTTACTTGCAGTCGTAGTTCAGGATAGCCACTGAGTCAAAGCTAGCTTGCTGCAGTTAAACTCCACCACCCCTTTGTTGATACTGATGCATATGTAGCTAGTTCTGATGTAAGTCTTGCTGAGTACCTTTGTACTCACATTTGCTTAATTTATGTTTTTGCAGAGAGACTTCAGTCTCACTAGTGGTTCTGCGTGGACTTCGACGTTTAGCTTGTTACCTCAGCTACGGTCTTGTACCCTTGGGAGGGTCTTGTAGATAGTCAGGCTTCTCAGCCTTTTTCATTTGTAGTTGTCTGTACTCAGACATGTTATGCTTCCATTGCCTGTATGCTCTGTATGTTGGGTCATGTGATCTCTGTTTGTAATAAGTGTTATGATGGCTCTTCTGGGCCTTTATCTATGTGAGTTGTTGAGTTATATTGTGATGCCATGTTGTACATCACATACTTGCATGTTATGCGTACGTGTAATGTGTATTGCTATGTGTGGGATCCGACACCTAGTTGTTTACCCTTGGTAGCCTATCTTACAGGGAAATGTCTCCTAGTGCTTCCACTGAGCCTTGGTAGCTTGCTACTGCTCCGGAACACTTAGGCTGGCCGACATGTGTCCTTCTTCGTTCCTGTGTCTGTCCCTTAGTGGAAATGTCACGCGTTGTTCCTTTAAGTCCTTGTAGCTTGCTACGACTTGGGTTCATACGTTGATGACCGACACGTTCGTTGCTGGGTCATGTATGCCTGTCTCTGTAATTTAGCGCCACTTTTGGTTTATAACTAGTCATGTCGGCCCGGGTTCTCTGTCATATGGATGCTAGCGACACTATCATATATGTGTGCCAAAATGCGTAAACGGTCCTGGGCCAGGTAAGGTGGCACCCGTGGGGATACCGTGCGTGAGGCCGCAAAGTGATATGATGTGTTACAGACTAGACCTGTGTGACTTAGGATCGGGGTCCTGACATGGCTTCTATCCATTTAGTGAATTTATCCACCATCACCAGCAAGTATTTCTTTTTATGGCTTCCCCCTTTAAGGGGTCCTACCATATCAAGCCCCCAGACCGCAAAAGGCCAAGTAATGGGGATTGTTCTCAGAGTGGCGGGAGGCATATGACTTTGATTTGCAAAGAGCTGGCAGCCAACGCAATGTTGGACTAAGGTCTAGGCATCTACTCGGGCAGTGGGCCAGAAAAAGCCAGCTCGAAATTTTTTGCCTACGAGCGCCCGGGCTGCGGCGTGATGGCCGCCCATTCCAGCGTGTATTTGAATGAGAACTTGCCCTCCATCCTCTTCAGAAATGCACCTCTGTAGAACACGAGTAGTGCTTTTCTTATATAGTTCACCTTCGTGAACTTTGCAGGCTTTAGAACGCCTGACTATGCGGCGGGCCTCATTTTGGTCATCGGGGAGCTCCTGCATTTTAAGGTAAGCTAAGAAGGGCTCTGTTCAGGGGCTATGCCAGCCATGATCTCATGAGCCGAAGGAGTTATCTCCATGTCTGGGTCTCCAATGACGCCAAATTCGTATCGCCGCTCGCGTCCTCCCATGTTACTGATGGCTTAAATAGCCTTTCCACGAAGGTGTTAGGTGGGACGGGGTTGTGTCTGGCACCCATACGAGCGAGTACGTCAGCAGCCTGGTTATTATCTAGGGCTACGTGATGGACTTCCAACCCCTCGAATCTAGCCGTAATTTTCAATATCGCATTGCGATAAGCTGCCATTTTTGAATCCTTCACATAAAATTCTCCATTAATTTGGGAAATAGCCAGGTTTGAGTCTCCGCGTACCTCAAGGCATTGTATGCCCATGGATACAGCGAGGCGGAGACCATGCAACAGGGCCTCGTATTCGGCTGCATTGTTCGAGTCCGTGTACATAATTTGTAGGACGTATCGGACTGTATCTCCGGTTGGAGATATCAATATGATGCCGGCCCCTAATTTGGCTAGAATTTTGGAAACGTCGAAGTACATTGTCCAGTGGGAGTATGAGCCGTAATGTTTAGGGAGTTCGGCTTCGGTCCATTCTGCGGCAAAGTCAGCCAACACCTGGGATTTAATAGTCTAGCGTGGCTTGTAGGATAATTCGAATGGTAAGAGCTCGATGGCCCATTTGGCTATGCGTCCAGTGGCGTCTTTATTGTTAATAATATCGTTGAGTGGTACCTCGGATGCCACTATGATCGAACACTCTTGAAAGTAGTGTCGAAGTTTCCAAGATGACATGAAGACCGCATAGGCAATTTTCTGATAATGGGGGTATCGTGATTTGCATGGTGTAAGGACCTCGGATAAATAGTATGAGGGGTTTTGGAAGGGGAATTTATGTCCCTCTTCGGCTCGTTCGACGACGAGCACGACACTCACTACCTGGTGAGTGGCTGATATATACAACAGCATTGGTTCGCCAACACCGGGAGTGGCTAGGATTGGGTTGCTCGCTAGTAGAGTTTCTATTTCTTCCAATCCCGCTGTGGCCGCGTCTGTCCATTCGAAATTCTCAGTGCGTCGTAGCAATCTATAAAGTGGCAATGCTTTTTTGTCCATACCTGGAGATGAAGCGGCTTAAAGCCGCTACGCAGCCTGCTAGTTTTTGCACTTGTTTGAGGTCGATTGCCGTTTTGAGTTTGGACAAGGCCCGGATTTTAGCTGGGTTTGCTTCGATTCCTCTATGGGACACGATGAACCCTAGTAGCTTTCTGGCTGGGACACCGAAAACACATTTTTCCGAATTGAGCCTTATGTCATATTTTTTATGGTTAGCAAACGTAAGGCGGAGATCTTCCACCAAAGTTTCGACGTATATAGTCTTAACGACCACGTCGTCAACATATGCCTCCACTGTCTTGCCAATTTGTTTTTCTAAGCATGTTTGAATCATGCGTTGATATGTGGCGCCAGCGTTTTTAAGTTCAAAGGGCATGGTGTTGAAACAGAAAGGACCGTATAGGGTGATAAATGTCGTTGCGGCATGGTCGGATTCCTTCATCTTTATCTGATGGTATGCGGAGTAAGCGTTAAGGAAGCACAATGAGTCGTGTCCGGCCGTTGCATCGATAATTTGATCAATGTGGGGCAAAGGAAAGGGATCCTTGGGGCAGGCCTTATTAGGTCTGTAAAGTCGACGCAGAGGCGCCAGGATTTATCCTTCTTCGGCACCATGATTAAGTTGGCTAGCCAATTCAGATGTTTAATTTCTCTAATGAATCCGGCTTCCAATAGCTTGGCTAGCTCTTCCCACATTGCTTGTCTTTTAGGCTCGGAAAACCGTCATAGTGACTGCTTGACTGGTTTGAACCCTTTGATAATATTTAGGTTGTATTCGGCCAGCCTGCGTGGGATTCCTGACATATCTGAAGGGTGTCAGGTGAATATATCCCAATTTTCTTGAAGGAAGGCGCGTAACGCGCTGTCTACCGCCTGGTCCAGCTATGCCTTGATAGACGCTGTCTTGTTAGGGTCCGTCGGGTGCACTTGGAATTTTCTGATTTCATCTGCTGGATTGAAGGAGGTAGATTTCGATCTTTTGGCGAGGAGTATATCATCCTTGTCCACTTATGATCGTAAGGTAGTTAATTCTTCGGTCGTGAGGGCTTCGGATAATGCCTCTAAGGCTAAGGATGCCGTCTTGTTCTCGGCGCGGAGTGATCTATCCGGATCGCTTGTTAATGTGATCACTCCGTTGGGCCCTGGCATTTTAAGCTTCATGTAACCGTAATGGGGTATATATTGAAAGCGTGAAAAAGCGTCCCATCCTAAAAGGGCGTGGTATCCACTATGAAAGGGAACAATGTGGAAGAGCACTTCCTTCGACCTATAGTTTCGGATGTGCCGAATACTACGTCAAACTTAATGCTTCCCGCACACCGGGCTTCACAGCAGGGTATAATTCCTCTAAAGGTTGTGTTAGTGTGCTCAATGCAGGATTTGTCGACCTGCATTTTTGCAAGTGTTTCCTCATATATGAGGTTTAGTCCGCTTCCTCCGTCCATAAGTACTTTAGTGAGGCGAAAACCATTCACTATTGGGTCTAGTACAAGAGCTGTTGTTCCTCGGATCGGCCGGACTCGGGGTGCGTCTTTGGTAGAAAAACTGATTGCCATGTCGCTCCATGGTCTTGCACAGGTAATTTGGTAGACCGCGGCAAGTTCGCGATTCGCTCTCTTGCGTCGGCTATTTGAGGAGAACGTCTCAAAGACAGTAAAGACACCTACGTCTTTCTCCCCTGGTCAGGCAAGGATTGCCGCACCGCTCTTAGCTACCTGCCGGAGTACCCAACATGCTCTAAGGCAGTGGTTTGGGATATTGTCCGGGGCTACGTGTATTTGGCAAGGTTTATCGAGCAATTCGTCCAGTACGGACCCGCATCTCAAAAAAGGTTTGTTCTTCATGCCAATAGGCATATTATTGGATGACCTGCTAGGGTATGTCCGTTTGGCCTTAACGATGTTTTGTCCAGATATGGACTGTCCGAGAGGTGTATTCTGGGATTTCCAAGTATTTTCCATTGCGTAGTACTTTCGTACTAACTGTGACAGTTCTGTGAAACTCAAAACACGACGTCGGTTGAGGGCGTTCAAGATGCCCTCGTCTATACAGTTGCGGTAAAATTGGGTGACCGCCTCGTCGTCGCAGCAGTCCCTGATCTTGTTTTTAACAAGCAGGAATCTGGCCCAGAAGTGGTTGACCATTTCCTTGGGCTGCTGTTGTATGTTCGCGAGATCATCTATGTCCAAATGTCCGGATTTACTTGGAGAGTTTTTCCCAGGGTGGGTGGGTGTTGGAAATTTTGAGTCCCGGGCCAAAGTGGTATTCGGGGTTTTGACAACCTCCGATGTGGACAATACGGGCTCGACAGGATCTGATTGTTCCATGGGCCCAGCATCAATCCCAGAGCTCGAAAAACATAAGGTGCCTCTCGATAGGGGCGTGTCCGACTCGATGGGTTTGGAGATCCGAACAGTGTTAGTCTCCGTCTCAAGAGGGGGAGTCTCTTCGGCTCCATCCTCGACTGCTGCCACTAGATGAGTGATTGGGATGGGATCGATCTCATCGTGACCGGATTTAGATCCGATCTGATCTCCTGTTGATGAAAGCCCCAGGGCGGCGATGAGATCCACCAGCTTGTTTAAGGGCGAGAGATCTGTCGAGGTCGCGTCATCGGAGTGGCCGGATTCAACATAAAGGTGGTGCTCGATGACCGTAGGAAGTGCGGCCGGCCCTGAGGCCATGCAGGTGCATACAGCGAACCCGCCGAGCTGAAGAACCTGGCCAATGGCCAAGTTGTTTCCAAAGGTGATCCCATCGCTGATGACGAGACGAGCCATCGATCGCTCCTCGCGAGCGCATGACGGAGCTCTCAATAAAAGCACCATTGTTGGTGTCAAAACCGGCAGATCTCGGGTAGGGGGGCCCAAGCTATGCCTTAGAGGATCGATGGTAACATGAGGCCGGGGACACGATGTTTACCCAGGTTCAAGCCCTCTCGATCGAGGTAATACCCTACTTCCTGCTATATTAATATGGATGAATACAAGTACAAGAGTTGATCTACCTCGAGATCATAATGACTAAACCCTAAAGTCTAGCCTATGTGGGTATTGTAATGTCGATGATCCCCTCTACACACTAAACCCCCCGGCTTTATACACGCCAGAGAGGACCTAGGGTTACAAGGGTGACATGGGGAGGAAGTAATTTATACATCCGGACTCTACGCTTGCCTTTCTACGTACATAGGAGTCGTGACCAAATACGGGGAAGAGTCTTCTGCTTCTTCTTTTTGTGGCCCATCAATACAGCCCAGCTTCATCGACCCGGACGCCTGAGGACCCCTGAATACATGACTCCCTCAGATTCCATCTCAGATTTCATGGCTTCAAGAAATTTTGTGGAATCTGGGCTCATCATCGCTTCCTCATAGTTCGTAGGTTCATCATGGTCTAGTAACATGACTTCCTGAACTGGGTTACCGTACCACTCTGGCGCAGAACGTACTCTGGTTGACCTACGAGGTTCAGTAGTAACTTGATCTGAAGTTTCATGATCATCATCATTAGCTTCCTCGCTGATTGGTGTAGGAATCACTGGAACTAGTTTCTGTGATGTACCACTTTCCAATTCGGGAGAAGGTACAATTACCTCATCAAGTTCTACTTTCCTCCCACTCACTTCTTTCGAGAGAAACTCCTTCTCTAGAAAGGATCCATTCTTAGCAACGAATATCTTGCCTTCAGATCTGTGATAGAAGGTGTACCCAACAGTTTCCTTTGGGTATCCTATGAAGACACATTTCTCCGACTTGGGTTCGAGCTTATCAGGTTGAAGCTTTTTCACATAAGCATCGCAGCCCCAAACTTTAAGAAACGACAACTTTGGTTTCTTGCCAAACCATAGTTCATAAGGCGTCGTCTCAACGGATTTAGATGGTGCCCTATTTAATGTGAATGCAACTGTCTCTAAAGAATAACCCCAAAACGATAGTGGTAAATCGGTAAGAGACATCATAGATCGCACTATATCCAATAAAGTACGGTTACGACGTTCAGACACACGATTACGCTGTGGTGTTCCGGGTGGCGTGAGTTGTGAAACTATTCCACATTGTTTCAAATGAAGACCAAACTCGTAACTCAGATATTCGCCTCGACAATCAGATCATAGAAACTTTATTTTCTTGTTATGATGATTCTCTACTTCACTCTGAAATTCTTTAAACTTTTCAAATGTTCTAGACTTGTGCTTCATCAAGTAGATGTACCCACATCTGCTTAAATCATTAGTGAAGATCAGAAAATAACAATACCTGCCGCGAGCCTCAACACCTCATCGGTCCACATACATCAGTATGTATGATTTCCAACAAATCAGTTGCTCGCTCCATTGTTCTGGAGAACAGAGTTTTAGTCATCTTGCCCATGAGGCATGGTTCGCAAGTACCAAGTGATTCATAATCAAGTGTTTCCAAAAGTCCATCTGCATGGAGTTTCTTCATGCGCTTTACACCAGTATGACCTAAGCGGCAGTACCACAAATAAGTTGCACTATCATTATCAACCTTGCATCTTTTGGCTTCAATATTATGAATATGTGTATCTCTACGATCGAGATCTAACAAGAATAGACTACTCTTCAAGGGTGCATGACCATAAAAGATATTACTCATAAAAATAGAACAACAATTATTCTCTGATTTAAATGAATAACCGTCTCGCAACAAACAAGATCCTGATATAATGTTCATGCTCAACGCTGGCACCAAATAACAATTATCCAGGTCTAAAACTAATCCCGAAGGTAGATGTAGAGGTAGCGTGCCGACGGCGATCACATGGACTTTGGAACCATTTCCCACGTGCATCGTCACCTCGTCCTTAGCTAATCTTTGTTTAATCCGTAGCCCCTGTTTCAAGTTACAAATATTAGCAACCGAACCAATATCAAATACCCAGGTGCTACTACGAGCATTAGTAAGGTACACATCAATAACATGTATATCAAATATACCTTTGTTCACTTTGCCATCCTTCTTATCCGCCAAATACTTGGGGCAGTTCCATTTCCAGTGTACAGTCCCTTTGTAGTATGAGCACTCAGTTTCAGGCATGGCTCCAGACTTGGGTTTCTTCACGGGAGTAGCAACTGTCTTGCTATTCTTCTTGAAGTTCCCCTTCTTTCCCTTGCTCTTTTTCTTGAAACTAGTGGTCTTGTTAACCATCAACACTTGATGCTCCTTTTTGATTTCTACCTCCGCAGCTTTGAGCATAGCAAAGAGCTCGAGAATTGTCCTCTGCATCCCTTGCATATTATAGTTCATCACGAAGCCTTTATAGCTTGGTGGCAGTGATTGAAGAACTCTATCATTAACACTATCTTCGTCAACTTTGCAACCAATTTGAGTCATATGATTGTAGTACCCAGACATTCTGAGCAAGTGTTCACTAATAGAACTGTTCTCCTCCATCTTGCAGCTATAAAACTTATTGGAGACCTCGTATCTCTCAATTCGGGCATTTGCTTGAAATATTAACTTCAACTCTTGGAACATCTCATATGCTCCATGACGTTCAAAACATCGTTGAAGTCCCGATTCTAAGCCGTAAAGCATGGCACACTGAACTATCGAGTAGTCATCAGAACGAGCTTGCCAGACGTTCATAACGTCCGTTGTTTCTCCTGTAGCAGGCCTGTCACCTAGCGGTGCTTCCAGGACATAATTCTTCTGTGCAACAATGTGGATAATCCTCAAGTTACGACCCCAGTCCGTGTAGTTGCTACCATCATCTTTCAACTTAGCTTTCTCTAGGAACGCATTAAAATTCAAGGGAACGGTAGCACGTGCCACTGATCTACAACAACATAGATATTTAAAAACTATCAGGACTAAGTTCTTGATAAATTAAAGTTCAATTAATCATATTACTAAAGAACTCCCTCTTAGATAGACATCCCTCTAGTCATCTAAATGATCACGTGATCCAAACCAACTAAACCATGTCCGATTATCACGTGAGATGGAGTAGTTTTCAATGGTGAACATCTTATGTTGATCATATCTACTATATGATTCACGCTCGACCTTTCGGTCTCCAGTGTTCCGAGGCCATGTCTGTACATGCTAGGCTCGTCAAGTTTAACCTAAGTATTCTGCATGTGCAAAACTTTCTTACACCCGTTGTATTTGAACGTAGAGCTTATCACAACCGATCATCACGTGGTGTCTCGGCACAACGAACTTTCGCAACGGTGCATACTCAGGGAGAACACTTGTACCTTGAAATTTTGTAAGGGATCATCTTATAATGCTACCGCCGTACTAAGCAAAATAAGAAGCATAATAAGATAAACAACACAGGCAATCAAAATATGTGACATGAGATGGCCATCATCATCTTGTGCTTTAGATCTCCATCTCCAAAGCATCGTCATGATCTCCATCGTCACCGGCTAGACACCATGATCTTCATCGTAGCGTCGTGGTCGTCTCGCTAACTATTGCTACTACTACTATCACTAACTCATAGTGATGAAGTAAAGCAATTACATGGCCTTCACAATTCATACAATAATGAGACAACCATAAGGCTCCTGCCGGTTGCCGATAACTTTACAAAACATGATCATCTCATACAATAACGTATAACTCATCACGTCTTGACCATATCACATCACAACATGCCCTGCAAAAACAAGTTAGACGTCCTCTACTTTGTTGTTGCATATTTTACGTGGCTGCTACGGGCTTAGCAAGAACTGTTCTTACATACGCATACAAAAACCACAACAATTTTTTGTCAAGTGTGATGTTTTAACCTTCACAAGGACCGGACGTAGCCACACTCGATTCAACTAAAGTGAGAGAGACAGACACCCGCTGGTCACCTTTAAGCAACGAGTGCTCGTAACGGTGAAAACAGTCTCGCGTAAGCGTACGCGTAATGTCGGTCTGGGCCGCTTCATCTCACAATACTGCCTAATCAAAGTATGAGATGCTGGTAAGCAGTATGACTATTATCGCCCACAACTCATTGTGTTCTACTCGTGCATATCATCTACGCATAGACCTGGTCATGATGCCACTGTTGGGGAACATAGTATTTCAAAAAAAAATCCTACGATCACGCAAGATCTATCTTGGAGAAGCATAATAACGAGTGGGGAGAGTGTGTCTACATACCCTCGTAGATCGAAAGCGGAACCGTCTAGTGACGCGGTTGATGTAGTCAAACGTCTTCGCGGTCCAACCGATGCAAGTACCGAACGTACGGCACCTCCGCGTTCAGCACACGTTCAGCTCGATGACGTCCCACGAGCTCTTGATCCAGTTGAGCGTCACGGAGAGTTTCGTCAGCACGATGACATGGTGACGGTGATGATGAAGTTACCGACGCAGGGCTTTGCCTAAGCACTGCAATGATATGATCGAGGTGTGTATCTGTGGAACGCGGCATCGCACACAGCTAAAACTGATGTTTACTTGTGTGTTCTAGGGTGCCCCCTGCCCCCGTATTTAAAGGAGCAAGGGGGAGTCCGGCCGGATCTTGTGGCGCGCGGGGAGAGGAGGAGTCCTCCTCCTAGTAGGAGTAGGACTCCCCTTTCCTACTCCTACTAGGAGGGGGAAAGGAAGGAGGAGAGGGAGAAGGAAAGGGGGGGCGCCGCCCCCTTCCCTAGTCCAATTCGGTCCAGAGGGGGGGAGGCACTCGTCCTGCCCTGGCTGGCCCTCTCTCTCTCCACTAAGGCACATGTGGCCCATTAGTTCTCCCGGGGGGGG
>LR738712.1:70875723-70890976 GCA_902687465.1 Secale cereale
GGGGGTATGAATCATAGAGAAGTTGGAATGCAGTAGGTTTAACACCAATATAAACAAAGAATGAGTTCATTAAATTACCTTTGAGTGGTGGTTTGTTTTCTTATACTAACGGAGCTCATGAGATTTTCTGTTAAGTTTTGTGTTGTGAAGTTTTCAAGTTTTGGGTAAGGATTTGATGGACTATGGAACAAAGATTGGCAAGAGCCTAAGCTTGGGGATGCCCAAGGCACCCCAAGGTAAAATTCAAGGACAACCAAAAGCCTAATCTTGGGGATGCCCCGGGAAGGCATCCCCTCTTTCGTCTTCGTTTATCGGTAACTTTACTTGAGACTATATATTTATTCACCACATGTTATGTGTTTTGCTTGGAGCGTCATGTATGATTTGAGTCTTTGCTTTATAGTTTACCACAATCATCCTTGCTGTAGACACCTTTTGAGAGAGACACACATGAATCGGAATTTATTAGAATACTCTATGTGCTTCACTTATATCTTTTGAGCTAGATAGTTTTGCTCTAGGGCTTCACTTATATCTTTTTAGAGCACGGTGGTGGTTTTATTTTATAGAAATTATTGATCTCTCATGCTTCACTTATATTATTTTGAGAGTCTCTTAGAACAGCATGGTAATTTCCTTTGGTTATTAAATTAGTTCTAATATGATAGGCATCCAAGATGAGTATAATAAAAACTTTCATATAAAGTGCATTGAATATTATGAGAAGTTTGATACTTGATGATTATTTTGAGATATGATGATGGTGATATTAGAGTCATGCTAGTAGAGTAGTTGTGAATTTGAGAAATACGTGTGTTGAGGTTTGCAATTCCCCTAGCATGCACGTATGGTAACCGTTGTGTGACAAATTTGAAGCATGAGGTATTTCATTGAGTGTCATCCTTTGTGTGGAGGTCGGGATCGCGCGATGGTTAACTCCTACCAACCCTTCCCCTAGGAGCATGCGTTTAGTACTTTGTTTTGATGACTTGTAAATTTTTGCAATAAGTATGTGAGTTATTTATGACTAATGTTGAGTCCATGGATTATACGCAATCTCACCCTTCCACCATTGCTAGCCTCTCTTTTACCGCGCAACTTTCGCCGGTACCATACACCCACCATATACCTTCCTCAAAACAGCCATCATACCTACCTATTATGGCATTTCCATATCCATTCTGAGATATATTGCCATGCAACTTTCCACCGTTCTGTTCATATGACACGATTCATCATTGTCATATTGCCATGCATGATCATGTAGTTGACATCGTATTTGTGGCAAGGCCACCATGCATAATTTTTCATACATTTCACTCTTGATTCATTGCACATCCCGGTACACTGCCGGAGGCATTCATATAGAGTCATACTTTGTTCTAGTATCGAGTTGTAATATCGAGTTGTAAGTAAATAAAAGTGTGATGATCATCATTATTAGAGCATTGTCCCAAAAGAAAAAAAAGGACAATGCTACTATATTTTTTCACACTTGTGCTTCAAAGTAGCACCATGATCTTCATGATAGAGAGTCTCTTGTTTAGTCATTTTCATATACTAGTGGGAATTTTCGTTATCGAACTTGGCTTGTATATTCCAACGATGGGCTTCCTCAAATGCCCTAGGTCTTCGTGAGCAAGCAAGTTGGATGCACACCCACTTAGTTTGTCTTGTTGAGCTTTCATACATTTATGGCTCTAGTGCATCCGTTGCATGGCAATCCCTACTCACTCACATTGATATCTATTGATGGGCATCTCCATAGCCCATCTATATGCCTAGTTGATGTGAGACCATCTTCTTCTTTTGTCTTCTCCACAACCACCACTCTATTCCAACTATAATGCTATATCCATGCCTCATGCTCATGTATTGCATGAAAGTTGAAAGAGTTTGAAAAAATTTAAGTATGAAACAATTGCTTGGCTGAAACCGGGGTTGTGCGTGATTTGAGTATTTTATGTGACGAAGATGGAGCATAGCCAAACTATATGACTTTGTAGGGATGAACTTTCTTTGGCCATGTTATTTTGAGAAGACATAATTGCTTTGTTAGTATGCTTGAAGTGGTATTATTCTTATGTCAATATAGACTTTTGCCTTGAATCTTTCTGATCTGAACATTCATGCCACAATAAAGAAAATTACATTGAGAATTATGTTGGGTAGCATTCCACATCAATTTTTTCGTTTTTATCATTTACCTACTCGAGGATGAGCAGAAATTAAGCTTGGGGATGCTTGATACGTCTCCAAAGTTCCTATAATTTTGATTGTTCCATGCTATTATCTTATCTGTTTCGGATGTTTATTGGGCTTTATTATACACTTTTATATTATTTTTGGGACTAACCTATTAACCCAAGGCCCAGTGCAAATTGCTGTTTTTTGCCTATTTCAGTGTTTCGCAGAAAAGGAATATCAAATGGAGTCTAAACGGAATGAAACCTTCGGGAGAGTTATTTTTGGAACAAATACAACACAGAAGACTTGGAGTACACACCAGGGAAGGAACGAGGCGGCCACAAGGGCAGGGGCGCGCCCAGGGGGGTAGGCGCGCCCCCACCCTCGTGGGCCCCTCATGGCTCCCCTGACGTGCCTCTTCCCCCTATATATATACCTACGTACCCTGAAAACATCCGAGAGCATGACGAAACCCTAATTCCACCACCGCAACCTTCTGTACCCGTGAAATCCCATCTTGGGGCCTAATCTGGAGCTCCATCGGAGGGGGAATCGATCACGGAGGGCTTCTACATCAACAATATAGCCTCTCCGATGAGTTGTGAGTAGTTTACCACAGACCTTCGGGTCCATAGTTATTAGCTAGATGGCTTCTTCTCTCACTTTGGATCTCAATACAAAGTTCTCCTCGATCTTCGTGGAGATCTATTCGATGTAATTCTTTTTGCGGTGTGTTTGTCGAGATCCGATGAATTGTGGGTTATGATCAAGATTATCTATGAACAATATTTGATTCTTTTCTGAAATCTTTTATGTATGATTTAAATATCTTTGCAAGTCTCTTTGAATTATTAGTTTGGTTTGACCTACTAGATTGATCGTTCTTGCAATGGGAGAAGTGCTTAGCTTTGGGTTCAATCTTGCGGTGTCCTTTCCCAGTGACAGCAGGGGCAGCAAGGCACATATTGTATTGTTGCCATCGAGGATAAAAAGATGGGGATTATATCATATTGCATGAGTTTACCCTCTACATCATGTCATCTTGCTTAAGGCGTTACTCTGTTCTTATGAACTTAATACTCTAGATGCATGCTGGATAGCGGTCGATGTGTGGAGTAATAGTAGTAGATGCAGAATCATTTCTGTCGTGGAATTAACACGGTAGATGTCCGGTTTAGAGTACTTAGGTGTGGAGCCATCGCGCATGTTAGCTTGAAGAGGTTAAAGCACACAAAGAACACAAAGGGTTTATACTAGTTCGGCCCCTTCGATGAAGGTAAAAGCCTATGTCTAGTTTGGTTTGGTATTGCTTGGGCGTCGATGAACAGGGAGCGGATTGCTTGCCTGTGTCTCGACGGGTTGTTGCTTCGCCTTGAACCGTCGCCGGGTCGTCCCTTTATATAGGAGGCGACGCCCGGTCCGGTTTACAGAGTCCCGAGGCCGGCTCATAATCATGTCCGCCTCGGTCTCTACTCTTTCTACCTTATACATCAAGTTACATGATAGGACGGTTCATAAACCGTAAGCTTTACATATGGGCCCTAAGCCTCCACGGGCCGTAACCCCTGACTCATAACCTACTGGGCTTTATGACAACACAACTACATTAACGTAATCCGGTTCTTCCTAGGCGGTTTATACCTGCTGATGGCTTCTCGCCCCTCGTTGTTTACCCCAAGTGGAAGGTTTGAGATGCAGTGTAGCGGAAGTTTTCCCTTGGCAAAGATACCAAGGATCGATTTCCCCTGAGACTCCAAGGTTCAACAAGAAGGTGTCAACTGCTAACGGCGCCAGATACTTAGCAATCAACTTGGACCTGCACACAGATACAAATAACTTTGCTCCCAACGAGTACAGAGAGGTTGTCAATCCCTCCGGCCTTATCGTTTACAAAGGATCAAACGAAAGAGATAATTGTGATAGGTATTGCTGCAACTAGTAAGTAAAAGCGGAAAGTAAATAGCGGATGTGATCAGTGATGGTAATATGGACCGGGGTCCCATGATGTTCACTAGTGATGTCTCTCTCCCAAAAGACGATAAAACAGCTATGTGAGGTAAACGAATTACAGCTGAGCAATTGACAGAATTATGTGCGCAAACCAATGCTAACTATGTTGCAAGAAAGGTAGAGGTTCAAAGCATGGGCGGTACGCCAAGGTAAGTAGACCGAAATCCATCTGCATCTACTACTAATCATCCACCTTGAGATATCTATCCAGAACATCTCGCTGGTATTAAGTTGCGAGTCCCACCCATAGTGTAAACTCAAAGCAACAGACAACTGCATTAAAAGAACTTTGCGTAAAGTAAACAATCCTTGCACCCGCAAGTACAAGCACCGTTGTTTTCCCCCTTGTGGCAACAGCACATCCCCTAGACTCATGTTCCTGTCACTCAAGCTAGTCATCGAGGGGCATGAACCAACAATCAAGCATAATGTTTCCTCTTGGAGTCACTACCTACTACTTGGCCAAAGCAATAAATAGCAATGGAGAACATGCAAGAATTACTTAAGAACATAAATATAAAAGAGGTAAATCAAATATATTACTCAAACACAATCTGAACATAATCTCACAATCCATCGGATCCCAGCAAACTCATCATAGCAACAGCATAAGGATTACATATGTGCCTCGATCATGTAGGGCAGCTCACGAGGTCTAATTAGTGAAGCACAAGAAGGGGAGGAGAACATCACATAGCTACTGGTCATGGACCCATGGTCCAAGAGAGACTACTCACAACTCGTCTGGGAGGCGTCCATGGTGGTGGAGAGGCTCCCGGTGGTGATCCTCCCCTCCGGCAGGTTGCCGGGAAGAGTTCTCATGGTGCTCCCGATCTTGGAAGTGCGGCGGCGGCGGAACAGAGATGAGATCGCGAAAAAGGGTTCCGTCCTCGAGGGTTTCGGGACGCGTGTTAAATATATGCCAAAGGGGGGCATCAGCGGAGGCCTGGGGGGCCCAGGCGCCCCCCCGGCGCGGCCTGGGGGGCCGCGCCACCAGGGCGCCTGGAGCCCTGGTGGCCCCCCTCCGGCCCTACTTCGGCCGTGTGGAAGCTTCCGGAACGTTGACTTTTTATATAATTTTTCCGGGATTTTTCTGGCAGTTTACGTGACGGGAAAACCTGAAATACAAAAACAGCAGAAAACAGAAACTGGCATTGGGGTGCACTGAGTTAATAGGTTAGTCCAAATATGATCAAAAGTGTATGGAAGTGTATAAATATCATAGCAATATCACCCAAAAGAGGCATGGAGCAAGCAGAAATTATAGATACGTTTTGAACGTATCAACATCCCCAAGCTTAATTCCTGCTCGTCCTCGAGTAGGTAAATGATAACAAGAATAATTTCTGTGGTGACATGCTATTAACCATATAGGACTTTTCATAGTCATATGACAAAAGCTTACTGAGACAATGAATCTGTAGTAATTAAGTTGCCTTATGAGAAAATCACAAAGAACTGAAAGTTTTACAATATGATACTGAAACATCAAATAGATTTGTAATGAGCATGGTGTGCAAATATGATAAAGTGGTATCTTGCTTGCCCCCTTTAGTGAAGCAAAACATAAATGCAGGGGCACCTCCAAGGTTTAAGTGATGACTAGATACAATGATTTCAGAATAAACGATATCATAATCATGCAAAAGACAATGCTACTTTGGGACAATGCACATTACACTCAGAATGACAATCATGCTCTTAGTAGTTGGTGCTTTAAAAGAAGGTGGAGACTCTCGAACCGTGGCTTTTGTTGGCAAAGTTGAAAACCCGTGGTCGAAAACAAAGACAAAACATGTACCAGAGCTCTTGGTTTTAAAAACAGAGGTAATAATTATTTTTTTAGATTATGCATGTTCCGTCAACGAATGCTAGCAGACAACTCAATCACTTCTTGAGATGGACAAGTTTCGAGGAACGGCTCCCGAATGAGGACGATCCCATCCTCTTAATCTCCTTTGTTTATCACTGCCAAAGTTTTCTGATTTCTCATGAACAAAGCGTGAAGGAGGGTTTGTTTGTTATATTAATTTCGAGCCGGGCACACTCTTTGCCAGTTCCTTCTCGTATTATGGGTTTGCACATTAGACATGCAATCCCGGGGTGAAGCTTGTCCAACTTAAAAAGATCATGAATTAACTACTACTTCCTCATGAACTAAAACAGAGGCACAAAAGAGAAATGCTTTTTTTGAATAATTTCGAGATGGTACATGAAAGTCTTCGTTAGGAATGGCAGGTAAATACCATGTATAGGAAGGTATGGTGGACTCATATGGCATAACTGGTTTAAAGGATTTTGGATGCACAAGCAGTCAGTCCGCTTAGTACAGGTGGAGGTTAGCAAAAGACTGGGAGCGACCAACTAAAAGAGCAATGACGGTCATAATCATGCAGAGCGACAAAGCAACATTGAATCAGGCATGGAAGTTATATCGCTACTCAGAAATAAAAGATCATCAAGGCTTGACAGACTTTCTTTACAGTCTTAAATATGCGCGAGCATACGCCAAGTCAATCAAAATAAATTCTTGAAGGAAGATATCACTAAACCATACCACATCATAGGCAAACAAATCATGTTGGTACTCCAATAACACATTGGGAACCCCCCAGCTATTTGAGACTAACCATAAGAAAACATGAACTACTAAGCACCATTATGCACGTAGCATTTTTATCATAGACGTATCGACCAATGCAACAGAAGCCAACTCTCTTAAAAAGATAAGCATGATAAATAAAGAGAGTTCCAATGACCAACTAAACAAAAGCTCTTTAAAAAGATAAGCATGGAAACTAAGAGCTAAACATGATAGTAGCTATTGAAATACCAAAAACATACACAGAAAGGATAGACATGAAAATTCTATGTTGTGTTCTAGGTTGAAGTGGAGCGTGTTTCTCTCCCACACAAAGAAAGCTGAGTTCCGACTCGTTATGAAAAGCTAAAGAAAACTAAAAAGGAAACTAAAAGCAAGACGCTCCAAGCATAGCACATAACACATGAAGTGATAAAAATATAGTGGAACGGAAGACGAACTGATAATGTTGATGGGGAAGGGGATGCACGCGGGCATCCCCAAGCTTAGACGCTTGAGTCTTCTTGAATATTTCTTGGGGGTGCATGGGGGCATCCCCAAGCTTGAGTGTTTGACACTCCTGAATCTTTTTATCATCTTCCCTCGCACACTTGAAAACTCCCTTCATACATAACTCATCATAATCTGATTAGCGAGGTTAGTACCCATAATAATATAATTGTTCCTTGCTGGAAATAAGGATATTCTTGAAGGTCTACTGTTTCTCAAGATTGCCAAAAGGTTTTTGCAAAGAAAAAGCAAGCTCAAGGTTTGCAAAATGAAGGAAAGGCAAAACAGGACAGAATCTGTGAAAAACAGACCAGCAGGTAGTAAATGATTTTTTCGGGGCACTTCTGCAACTCTAATCAAAACACTCAGAACAGACGCCCGAAAGACAATTGTATAGAGCACGCTGTCGAAAAAATTCAGACCAAAAAGATGACCTGGTGATTTTATACGAATTTTTCTATCCAAGGACAGAATCTGTTTCCTGGACAGCACGTCACAACTTTTGAACTTTCTTGCAATCAGAGGCTACACTTGGCACAAAGTTGAAAAGTAAAGATACAATGATGATGCTACTGTAGTAACAACATCAAGACACAACAAAAGCAAAATAAAATTTTATTCATGTGTCCCAAAAGCGGTTTCTTTTATGTCTTTAAGCTAGGCATAATGCAAAGAGGAATCAATAATCATAATAATCGGAGTTATAAATTGCTTCAAATGGTTCCTCAACAAGTTCACTCTTGTTCTTTCTAGGAAAGGGGTACACACCTTTTGCCTTCCCGCGTAAGCGGATTTGTCCCTTACCTATATCGATGAAGCCTTTTACTGCTCGGAGGAAGTCCCTTCCAAGCACTATATTTCCTTGGTTTGGCTTCATGATGAAGAAATCAATCATTGCAATCCCTTTAAGGAATTTAACTGGCATCTCTTTTATTCTTCCCTGGATTTCAGAAATATCTCCATTAGTGTGTTCATGATAAGATGATAATCTATCCATGTTAAATTTTAATGAATCATGAACAATTTTTGGCATAGTAGAAACCATAGATCCAATATCACAATAAGCAAGGAAGTCTTGATTAGAGATACTAATCCTAACAAAAGGCTCCCAATCATTGTCTATTTCCAAAATATCTCTCTTATTGGGTTTGGGTTTCTCTTCCTTCATTAAGTCTAGAGCATCCATTCTCTTCTCAATAGTAGCAAGTCTATCTATGACAGTATCAAAACTATGATCATAAACAAAGTAACTAGATAGACCATGTATAATTTCAAGAGCTCTAGCTTCATCACATTCTAGGAAATCTCCTTCAGCTATAATATCAAGAGAGTGTTCACCATTTAAAAAGACCATGGTAATAATTTCTAAGCACAATTTTTATAGGTATCCAAGGCATAATTCTCCTATGTGCATCAGAAATTCTGTCCCATGCCTTCTTCATATTTTCTCCATCCCTTTGATGGAAATCTAGGACTTCTGATTCCCTCAAAGCACCAAATCCTAACATGCTTGACTAAACAGAAAGGACTACTAGCAAATAATTAATTTTTTTTTATGATTTTCGATAAAGGATACTAAAGCAAAAACTGAAAGGTAAACTAACAAGACTAAAAAGCAAAGGTAAAAGATAGCGTGCAACTCCCCTATCTTGAAGAGTGGAGTCCCCGGCAACGGCGCCAGAAAACTTTGCTTGATGGCTTCTCGCCCCTCGTTGGTTACCCCAAGTGGAAGGTTTGAGATGCAGTGTAGCGGAAGTTTTCCCTTGGCAAAGATACCAAGGATCGATTTCCCCTGAGACTCCAAGGTTCAACAAGAAGGTGTCAACTGCTAACGACGCTAGATACTTAGCAATCAACTTGGACCTACACACAGATACAAATAACTTTGCTCCCAACAAGTACAGAGAGGTTGTCAATCCCTCCGGCCTTGTCGTTTACAAAGGATCAAACGCAAGAGATAATAGTGATAGGTATTGCTGCAACTAGTAAGTAAAAGCGGAAAGTAAATAGCGGATGTGATCAGTGATGGTAATATGGACCGGGGTCCCATGATGTTCACTAGTGATGTCTCTCTCCCAAAAGGCGATAAAACAGCTATGTGAGGTAAACGAATTACAGCCGGGCAATTGACAGAATTATGTGCGCAAACCAATGCTAACTATGTTGCAAGAAAGGTAGAGGTTCAAAGCATGGGCGGTACGCCAAGGTAAGTAGACCGAAATCCATCTGCATCTACTACTAATCATCCACCTTGAGATATCTATCCAGAACATCTCGCTGGTATTAAGTTGCGAGTCCCACCCATAGTGTAAACTCAAAGCAACAGACAACTGCATTAAAAGAACTTTGCGTAAAGTAAACAATCCTTGCACCCGCGAGTACAAGCACCGTTGTTTTCCCCCTTGTGGCAATAGCACATCCCCTAGACTCATGTTTCTGTCACTCAAGCTAGTCATCGAGGGGCATGAACCCACAATCAAGCATAACGTTCCCTCTTGGAGTCACTACCTACTACTTGGCCAAAGCAATAAATAGCAACGGAGAACATGCAAGAATTTCTTAAGAACATAAATATAAAAGAGGTAAATCAAATATATTACTCAAACACAATCTGAACATAATCTCACAATCCATCGGATCCCAGCAAACTCATCATAGCAACAGCATAAGGATTACATATGTGCCTCGATCATGTAGGGCAGCTCACGAGGTCTAATTAGTGAAGCACAAGAAGGGGAGGAGAACATTACATAGCTACTGGTCATGGACCCATGGTCCAAGGGAGACTACTCACAACTCATCCGGGAGGCGTCTATGGTGGTGGAGAGGCTCCCGGTGGTGATCCTCCCCTCCGGCAGGGTGCCGGGAAGAGTTCTCCTGGTGCTCCCGATCTTGGAAGCGCGGCGGCGGCGGAACAGAGATGAGATCGCGAAAAAGGGTTCCGTCCTCGAGGGTTTCGGGACGCGTGTTAAATATATGCCAAAGGGTGGCATCAGCGGAGGCCTGGGGGGCCAGGCGCCCCTCGGGCCCTACTTCGGCCGTGTGGAAGCTTCCGGAACGCTGATTTTTTATATAATTTTTCCGGGATTTTTCTGGCAGTTTACGTGACGGGAAAACCTGAAATACAAAAACAGCAGAAAACAGAAACTGGCACTGGGGTGCACTGAGTTAATAGGTTAGTCCAAATATGATCAAAAGTGTATGGAAGTGTACAAATATCATAGCAATATCACCCAAAAGAGGCATGGAGCAAGCAGAAATTATAGATACGTTTTGGACGTATCACCTGCTAGTAATATCCCTGACAATTTCGATCTACTTGTCACGGATGTGATGCCTATATACAATGATCATGACTAGATATTCTCATAACTATGCGATTTTCTATCAATTGCTCGACAGTAATTTGTTCACCCACCATAGAAATCTGCTATCATGAGAGAAGCCACTAGTGAAACCTATGGCCCCCGGGTCTATCTTCCATTATATAAATCTCCATCTACTATTTATCTTTACTTTACTTTTGTTTTCCAATCTTTACTTTCAATCTATAAAACAAAAATACCAAAAATATTATCTTATCATCTCTATCAGATCTCACTTTTTGCAAGTGGCCGAGAAGGGATTGACAACCCCTTTCTCGTGTTGGTTGCAAGGTTCTTATTTGTTTGTGTAGGTACGAGGGACTCGCGCGTGGTCTCCTACTGGATTGATACCTTGGTTCTCAAAGACGGAGGGGAATACTTACGCTACTGTGCTGCATCACCCTTTCCTCTTCGAGGGAAAACAACGCAAGCTCAAGAGGTATCACGCGCCAGAGCAGCCGTAGCGGAGGCGGCTCCCTTCCCGCCTTGCTGACAAGGCGGAGGAGGAGGCGGGCTGCTCGGACGCGCCGGCGCAGGCGGAGAAGGAGGCGGAGTGCTGCCACGCACCTGAGCAACCGGAGAAGGAGGTGGGGTGCCCTGGTTACTTTCCTGAGGAGGAGGTGGAGGAGGATGCGGAGTGCACTGACTCGCTGGAGGAGGAGGAGGAGGAGGAGGCGGAGTGCACTGACTCGCTGGAGGAGGAGGAGGAGGCGGAGGCATCCAGTTCGGAAGGTTGATGAGCTCCTTCTGCCATAGGCATGGAGTCTTCAGAGAAGAACCCAGCCGAGTATCCCCTTCACCGGTAGGGTAGTCAAGCTCGAGCTCCTCAAATCCCTCCGTTATTTGATCCACCATAACCCTAGCATATCCTTCTGGAATCGGACGGCAGTGAAAAGTTTTGACGGGTTCAGGAGGTAAAACAGAGCCGACAGCCGCCTTGACTTTGAATTGCTGCCATTGCGTCATAAGGTGGCAATGTTGAGACTCCGTGATAGCATCCACGGGGTAGCTTGCAGGAGCCGTGAAAACAGGCTCCAGAAGCAGCTCGGTGGAAGCCACGCCGCTTCTCCACTGAGATGGCGGGGTAGCTTCGGCAGGTCGCTTGCTGCGAACTGCTTCCCGTTCGTCCTCTAGCGCTTGTACCCTTTTGTGCAGCGCGTGCAGTTGGGTCTGCTGCACTTTCTTCTTCCTCTCCCGGCGTTTGTAACCGCCTGCGTCGGGAAACCCAACCTTCGACAAAATGGAGGCTGGCGTGCCTCGTGTCTGTCCAGGGTGCTCAGGATTCCCGAGGGCCATCGTGAGCTTGTCGTTCTCTCTGTCGGGAATGAACGTCCCTTCCTACGCTGCGTCGATATACTCCTGAAGCTTCATGATGGGTATTCGCAGTTGCTCGTCCGTCCAAAGGCACTCCCCTGTTTCAGGGTCCAAGGTTCCCCCAACCCCAAAGAACCAAGTCCTTGAATGGTCTAGCCAGTGTAATCTCTGTGGAACGACCCCTCTAGCAAACAGGTCATTCTCAGCCTTGTCCCACAATGGCCGGGCTTTGACGTAGCCACCTGACCCCGTGCGATGGTGATGCTTCTTCTTCGCATCATTTTTCTTGTTTGTCGCTGACATCTTCTTACTCTTTTCCGATTTCTTGTGGGCCACAAATGCGTCACACTGATCTCTGATCTTATCAAACCGACCGATGAATTCTGGAGTCTTGTCTTTGTCGACAAACTTTGTTTTCAGCTCATTCTTCCACCTCCTGAATAGTTCCCCCATCTTCTTAAGAGCAACCTCCTTGACCAATGGCTCTCTAACTGGTGGCTTCTCCAGATCCTCCTCTCGCAGTAGGGTGAAATTTGCCTTCAGCTCGGTCCAAAGATCATATTTCTGCATATTGTTGACATAAGACACATGAGGGCCTTCGTTCTAAGGCTTGTACCATTGGTGGATGCTGATCGGGATCATGTCCCTAACAAGAACCCCGCACTGAGCAGAAAATGCGTCCTTGGTCCGGATGGGTTCAATCGGTAGGCCACCGCGCGCGATTTCTTCGATGATGAACTTTTCATCCTGGCGCAACCTTTTCTTCGAGCATCGTCTCCTTACCGAAGTTTGGCTCGATCCAAGGGCTAGAAAAGAAGAAAGAAGAGAGTTAATATGTGTACATACCAAAACAATTAATACATCAATTAGCTATAGTCAGCACATGCTTAATTAATATATATGTACCTGGCCGGACTTCGTTCGGTCACCGGAGCCGTCATCACGTTGTCCTTCTTCCACCGGTATTCGGTCACCGGAGCCATCATAATCATGTCCTTCCTCCTCCATTGTATCGCCGTAGCCTGCTTCTTCACCCTCTTCTTCCAGACCATCGTAGTCATTGAGATACAACTCGACATCAGCTCTGGCTGCGATTATGTCCCCCGAATCCTGTTCTGCTTCCTCGTCTCGTCCGTGCTCCATAGTTTATGCAAATATTACGACATGACAATTATTATACAAACATGACAGATGGATATATTAGTCACAAATGTATACCTAGCTAGCTAATCACAACAAGGAATCATATTAGTGGCCTCGATGCTTCTCTAGAGTTTGGGGTGGCCTCGGGAACGCCTCTCTCATGATTGTCTGACATCCGGACCGACAAGGGATTTAACAAAATGGCGCCATTCTGGATGTGCATAAAATGGTCCATATTTTTCCTGATCTCATCTATCCTTCTATATGTCAGGTTGTCTAGTGTCAAAGATTTCAAGAAAACCATGACTTCATCACTAGCCGGAAATGACAGGCGCATAATGGTACGAGAAACTCTTCAAAGTTGTTTTGGAACGGAGTTCCCGATAGAATAATTCGCTTTTTGGTACAAAGTTCAGCAAGAGCATTCCGAATATCGCTATTTGGAAGGCTTTTTGCTGAAATTCGTACCAAAAGGCAGAATATTCTATCAGGAACTCCGTTCCAAAAATAACTTTGAAGAGCTTCACACCATTATGCGCCTGTTACTTCCAGTTAATGATGAAGCCATGGATTTCTTCAATACTTTGACAGACAACGTGGCATATAGAAGAACATATATATATATACATATATATATATATATATATATATATATATATATATATATATATATATATATATATATATATGAGATCAGAAAAAAATTGGATCAACTTGTGCACATCCATAATGGGGGGCATTCTTGATAAATCAGGACCCTCAACCCCTCGACGACCCTCGACCGCTTGGCGATCCACGACCCTCTACACTAGTTCTCGACCCTCGACCCCCTCATGTCACGTTTGTCTAGTGTCAAAGGATTCAACAAAACCATGTCTTCATCATTAGGTGAAAGTAACAGGCGCATGATGGTACAAAGCTCTTCAAAGTTGTTCTGGAATGGAGTCCGAGATAGGATAATTCGCTTTTGGTACAAAGTTTAGCAAGAGCCTTCCGAATATCACAATTTGGAAGGCCTTTGCTGAAATTCGTACCAAAAGGCGGATTATCCTATCAGGAACTCCGTTCCAAAACAACTTTGAAGAGCTTCGCACCAACATGCCCCGGTTACATCCGACAAATGATGAAGGCATGGATTTCTTCAATACTTTGACACTAGGCAACCTCTCGACCACTCGACGACCCTCGACCCTCGACCGCTCGGCGATCCACGACCCTCTACCCTAGTTCCCGACCCTTGACCCCCTCATGTCACGTTTGTCTAGTGTCAACGGATTCAACAAAACCATGTCTTCATCATTAGGCGAAAGTAACAGGCGCATGATGGTACGAAGCTCTTCAAAGTTGTTCTGGAACGGAGTCCGAGATAGGATAATTCACTTTTGGTACAAAGTTTAGCAAGATCCTTCCGAATATCGCTATTTGGAAGGCATTTGCTGAAATTCATACAAAAAGGAGGATTATCCTATCCGGGACTCCATTCCAGAATAACTTTGAAGAGCTTCGTACCATCATGCCCCGGTTACTTCCTGCTAATGATGAATCCATAGATTTCTTCAATACTTTGGCAGTAGGAAACCTCTCGAACCCTCGATGACCCTTGACCGCTCGGTGATCCACGACCCTCTACCGTAGTTACCGACCCTCGACCCCCTCATGTCACGTTTGTCTAGTGTCAATGGATTCAACAAAACCATGTCTTCATCATTAGGCGAAAGTAATAGGCGCATGATGGTACGAAGTTCTTCAAAGTTGTTCTGGAACGGAGTCCGAGATAGGATAATTTGCTTTTTGGTACAAAGTTCAGGAAGAGCCTTCCGAATATCGCTATTTGGAAGGCCTTTGAAGAAATTCATACCAAAAGGCAGATTATCCTATCTGAGACTCCGTTCCAGAATAACTTTGAAGAGCTTCGTACCATCATGCCCCGGTTACTTCCGGCTAATGATGAAGCCATGGATATCTTCAATACTTTGACACTAGGCAATCTCTCGACTCCTCGGCGATCCTTGACCCTCGACCCTCGAACCCTCGTCCCCTCGACGACCCTCATACCCTCGACCATCGACTTCTCGACCCTCGAACCCTTGGCGACCCTCGACCCCTCGGCGACCCTCGACCCCTCGACCCTCGAACCCTCGGC
>LR738712.1:70894517-70941525 GCA_902687465.1 Secale cereale
CCCCCCCCCCCGCCTACGGAGCGAATCACCCTTGAGTCCGCCACCCCCATGGTGGGACGATTCGGGAGATGTCCCCGCGGTGGCATGCAGATCTTTGTGAAGACCTTCAAGATCAGATGCAAGGTAAGAAGATGACGACCCTTGGCGGGATCCCAGCCAAAGGGATCCACAAGGCCCCCGGCAAGCACCTTGCCGGGGATGACAGCAGGCACCACGGCAAGACCCTTGCCGGGGCCCCGGCAAGGCCCTTGCCGAGGACGCCCACGGGGCCAACATCAGGCCCGCACAAACTGGGTTTCCACCGACCCACGCAGCTGCCGACCCAACCAGCTGGGCAGGCTCCTGCGTGGCAACCCACAGATATTCATCGAGGCCCGCCGTTGCGCCACCTCAGCTGCCTGTCTGCCTACATGGAATCTCAGGCATCGCTGGCCAGGGCGCGTGTCGACACGAGGAGGAGCGGCGACGGACAAGACGGGCGTCTCCCCTCGTCCCCGAGAAAGCAAGGACACCTAAGCAGGGCGCATTAAATGCACCTTGTCCTGTAATGCGAGGGATAACCTCGCATCACTGTACCCTTTCCACCTCCTGTGTGCCACTGTGGCGACCCCTTTTCCCTATAAAAGGAGGCCCGAGGCAACCAGGAGGAGGATTCGGCTTTTCGGAACCCCTCACGACTCTTTTGGAGCTCCTCGTTAGCTGAAGAACACCAACATATAATCCACCAAAGCAGGAGTAGGGTTTTACGCATCTTTGCGGCCCGAACCTAGGTAAAGGAACCGTGTCCTGATCGTTAGATCCGCTCTTCTCTCAACCCCGCGCCCCGCAACCGTCGTAGGGATTCTTGTGATCCCATAGGTGTCGATCCAAATACACGGACATCTTTGGCGCGCCAGGTAGGGGGCGTAGTTGTGAGAATCGTCTTTAGCGGTTAGTTCAACGCTTCTGCATCATCATGGCGCCCAAGAAGAAGACGATGGTGGCGGTTGGCCAGTCGGAAGCCGGACAGCTCGTCTCGACGCGGGCGAGCAGTGGACCAGTCACGGAAAGGACTCGGGGCGCTGCTCGCGAACACCAACGCCATCCCGACAGCCGGAGTTTGGGAGGTGGCGATGCCTGTGCGCCTGGTAACAGGCCGCACGTCGCCAATTCCAGAGATGGAACCCGGCCCTCCGCGGATGGCGCGGGGCCCTCCAAGGCCGCGGCCACACCACCCGAGGGCGACGCGAGACCCTCCAGAACTCCCACGCCGGTGCCAACAGCGCGCTCTTCTCAAGCAGCGCGCGACAAACGGCGTCGTCGTCCTGAAGACCCCGGACATCGCCATGGGAAGAGCTCCGAGCGCCGCTCCCGGGACGTAGAAGGCCTGCCCGCTCGCCGAAGCACTGGTGGAGACGATAGGCGACCGCGGGATCATGATGGAGCTCCCCCTGACGTGGTCAGGGGTCGAAGCGCGTCACGATCCATGCAGGTTTCGCTACCGCCGACACCAGCCGAAGCTTTGGCGCGCGCGCAGTTGCTCCTCAACTTTCCTCCCGTTACGAGGAAACTCAACGAATGGAGAGCCAGCATCCGAAGCCTTGTCGCAGTCGCCAACAGGGATGACCTTAATCCAGCGGAGCTCCCGGGCCGACGCTCCGATGGGGTCCCACGCACCGTGGGCGGGAGAGCTGGCAGCAACGTGGCTACGGTGCACTCGCCTCCTCCTCGCCCAGCGCTGCATGCGTCGACTTGTCGGGACGTCGCGGGCGACGCCATCTCCATAGCGTCATCCGACCCGCGGACCCACGGCGACCAGCGTCAAGTTCTTCAGGAGCGAGCCCATGAAGACGCTCGAACTACCATCGAGCGCCGGCGCGAAACGCGCCACCAGTCAGACAGGCGAGCAGGGCCTGCTACGGACCACCCAGCACCGGAAAGCCCTAGAGGTCTACCCTACGAGGTGGGCTCTCCGGCTTTCACCCGTGAGCTGCGGCAGTTCCAGTGGCCCTCTCACCGCACCTTCAAACCTGATGTTGGCGAGAAGTACAACGACAAGACCCACCCGTCGGAGTTCCTCAGCATCTACACCAACACGATGCAAGCTGCTGGGGCCCGCGACGATAAGGTGCTTGCGAATTACTTCTCGTTGGCTCTTAAACCTATGTCGTGGTTGATGCACTTGCCAGTAGACTCTATTTCCTCCTGGTCCGACTTGTGCCATGAGTTTGTTGGCGCCTTTACCGGAGGCCATCAAGCCCATGGCCAAGCGAGTGACCTGCATGTCATACCCCAGAAGGAAGGCGAGACCCTGCGCAAGTACATACAGAGATTCAGCCGGATACAATACAATATCCCCGATGTTCACCCTGCCGCCATCATCAGCGCATTTCACCAAAACGTGCGCAACCGCAAGATGCGCGAAGAGCTGGCGATAACCAAGGTGAAGGACGTGGCGGAACTTTATGTTCTTGCCGACAGATGTGCCCGGGCCGAAGAGGGAAGGAAGTACCCCGGCGAAAGTGCCGGCTCGAAAACCGACTCCTCAGACGAAGGTACCACTGTTCCAGCGAAGAATGGCTAGAACCGTAATAGGAAGCGCAAGGGGAAGGCCGTGCTTGCCGTCGAGGGATCTGATGACACCGGCTCCGCCAAGAAAACCAGGGCGGGTGACCCTGGCAGGGAAATTGCCGGATGTGTCGCCTGCCGGGCCTTGGCGGCCGACGAGAAGCCAGGGAACTCCGGCAAACGATACTGCAAGATCCATCGCACCAAAGGCCATGATCTCCAGGACTGCCACCAGGTTGAGCTCCTTGCTGAGAAGCAAAGAGCTGAATACAAGAGGCGGGACAAGGAGAAGGGCCAAGACGGCGTTGAGGGATCCAGCAAGAAGCGTGACGGCCAACCAGGCCGTCGCGGCAAGGAGAAACAGCAAGAAAGGCCCGCCCGGGGCCGCGATAGAAGACCTGAAGACGACGATCACGAAGAGGACGACGAGTCCAGCGGCCAAGAGTTTCAGAAGGCCACGGACGCCATGTGCGTCGATGGTGGTGCCTCGCTGCATGCTTCTCACCGCCAGCTTAAACAGTGGGCGCGAGAGATTATAGCGGCAAAGCCGTCACCCAGTGCCCAAAAGCCGTTGAAATGGTCCAGCACACCTATCATCTTTGACGTCGAGGATCACCCTGATCGCATTACTGCGGTCGGGTGCTTGCCATTGTTGGTTTCACCAACAATACGCAACCTCAAGGTGACGAAGATGCTAGTCGATGGCGGGGCCGGCCTAAACCTACTCTCGCCCACCGTGATCGAGAAGCTACAAGTTCCTGATGGAGACCTTGAGGAGACGGGCACGTTTCAAGGGGTCAGCCTAGGAAGGAGCCAACCAAAGGGAAAGTCACACTGCCCGTGACTTTTGGAAGTGATCTGAACTACAGGACGGAGAGGATTGTGTTCTATGTCGCCAGGATCCCCCTGCCTTACAACGGGATCCTTGGCCGCCCAGCGCTGGCCAAGTTCATGACGGCATCACACTGTGCCTACAACACCCTGAAGATGACAGGGCCCATGACGATCATCACCATCCCCTCCGACAAGAAAGACGTGCTGATTTGCACCGACCAATCGTACCAGCAAGCAGTTGCAGCAACTGCCGCTACGGGGGCATTTGCTCCTGCCACTTCAGCCCCAGGAGGGAAGAAGAAGAAGACCGGCGAGACCTCGGGCGCCCACTCCGGCAAGCGCACCTCTTCAGAGTGCTGTGCTCCCGTCGAGGACGTGCCTGGGAGCTCCACCGGAAGGAAGAAGATCGGCGAGACCTCTGACACCCACTCCGGCAAGCACACCTCTTCGGAGTGTCGCGCCCCCGTTGAGGACATGCCAGAGAGTTCCGCCGGCGGAAACAAGAGATCAAGGGCTACGCCGCCAGGAACCAAGAAGGTTTCTGTCAAGGAGGATGGCACGGGAGGGGCTTTTACCATAAGCTCCGCCCTTGACAACAAATAGGAAGATGCGCTCGTCACCTTCCTGCGGACGAATGTCGTCGTGTTTGCCTGGCAAGCATTTGACATCCCCGGTGTTCCCAGGGAGGTGATTGAGCACCACCTTGCTGTCAGCCCTCATGCGCGGCCCGTCAAGCAGAAGGTTAGGAAGCAAGCTTTGGAACGGCAGGAGTTCATCACCGAGGAGATCCGGAAACTAGAAGCTGCGGGTTTGGTGAGAGGAGTGCTCCATCCAACGTGGTTGGCCAATCTAGTGGTAGTGCGCAAGGCAAATGGGAAGTGGAGGCTGTGTATTGACTACACAGATATCAATAAAGCTTGTCCCGAGGACCCCTTCCCGTTGCCGCGCATGGACCAGATTGTCGACTCAACGGCAGGGTGTGACCTGCTATCATTCCTCGATGCCTACTCCGGCTACCACCAGATCTTCATGGCGAGAGAAGACGAAGAGAAGACAACATTCATCACCCCATGTGATTTTGAAGAAGGCGGGCCCAATGGAGTGGACGCCGGAAGCAGAAGCAGCCTTACAGGATCTGAAGAAGTATCTTTCCTCCACGCCAATACTGGTTGCGCCTCGACCATAGGAACCGTTGCTGTTATACCTAGCGGCAACGAACCAGGTGGTCAGTGCTGCACTGGTGGTGCAGAGAGAAATCGATGATGAGGTGATAGCAGCGACGGAACCTGGTGCCACTGGCGTAGAGACGACGCAGCCGATTGGAGTGCAGCCGAAGAAGAAGATGATGCAGCACCCGGTCTACTTCGTTAGCTCCCTCTTGCAGGGGGCTAGGTCAAGGTACTCCGGTGTGAAGAAACTGCTCTTCGGCCTTCTTATGGCCTCGAGGAAGCTGCATCACTACTTCTAGGCGCACGAGATCACTGTCGTCACTCGCCTCCCTCTGCAACGGATATTGCACAATCCAGATGCAACGTGAAGGATTGTGGAGTGGGCACTGGAGCTGTCCAGCTTTGGCCTCAAGTTTGAAAGCACCTCGACAATTCAGAGCCGAGTCCTGGCAGAGTTCATCGTAGAATGGACTGCAACGCCTGATGAAGAAGTCCAAGAAACTGCTCTCCCCGGCAAAGAGGCAAGTTGCAACTGGGTCATGTACTTTGACGGCGCTTTCTCTTTGTAGGGCGCCGGGGCTGGCGTACTGCTGGTCGCGCCCACCGGAGAGCACCTCAAGTACGTGGTCCAGATGCACTTCCCTAGGGAGGTGTCAACGAACAACACTGCCGAGTACGAGGGGCTGCTTGCCGGTCTGAGGATCGTGGCGGACCTCGGAATCAAGAAGCTCATTGTCAGAGGCGACTCACAGCTTGTCGTCAAACAAGTCAACAAGGATTACCAAAGCCCGTTGATGAAGGCCTACGTCGATGAAGTGAGAAAGTTGGAAGAGCGCTTTGACGGTATACAGGCGGAGGACGTTCCCCGAGCGGAGAACGACATCGCCGATTACCTGTCGAAACGCGCTGCTCTCAAGTTACCTGTGGAACTAGGTACCTTTGTGCTCCAGCTTTCTCAGCCATCCGTTGATCCATCAACAGAGCAGAACAAGAGGAGGAAGTCAGTGCCCGGCAAGTACTTTCCCGCCGCGCTCCCCGGAGCCGCCGGCAAGGATGTTGCCGGGGACACGGAGCCCGCCATCGGAGGGGTAACTCCGGCGGAGCGTCAAGCTTTTGCCGTCGAGGTGGCCACTCCCTTGGCGGAGGAAATGCCTTTAGTCCTCGCCGTCGAGCCCCAGGCTCCAGCGTGGGCGCAGCATACCGTACGATTCCTTCAGACTGGGGAACTTCCTGAGGAGCAGGAAGAAGCGGAGAAAGTAGCTCCTTGGTCCGCCATGTATCAGTACGTCAATGACGTCCTGTACAGGAGGAGACCGAATGGTGTGAAATTGAAATGCATCCCTCGAGAGGAAGGACTGGAGCTGTTGGCGGAAATACATGGAGGCATATGTGGATCCCACATAGGGTCAAGAGCCCTTGTCGGAAAGGCATTCCGGCAAGGCTTCTTCTGGCCCACTGCTCTCCAGGATGCGGCGGCGCTGATCAGCAGGTGTGAAGCGTGCCAATTCCATTCAAAGAAGCTTCATCAACCAGCTCAAGCCCTTCAAACCATTCCTCTCTCCTGGCCCTTCTCGGTCTGGGGGCTCGACATACTGGGCCCTTTCCCCCGCGCCTTCGGGAGCTTTGAGTACTTGTACGTTGCAATCGACAAGTTCACAAAGTGGCCAGAAGTGGAGGCGGTGAGGAAGGTCACAGCTCAGTTAGCCGTCAAGTTCTTCAAGGGGCTAGTGTGCCGTTTTGGTGTACCCAACAGGATTATCACTGACAACGGCACGCAGTTTACAAGCTGCACCTTCATGCAATATACCCAAGACCTCGGCAGCAAAGTCTGTTTCGCTTCCGTTGCTCACCCCCGAAGAAATGGTCAAGCTAAGAGGGCAAATGCTGAAGTGTTGCGAGGATTAAGGACAAAGACCTTTGATAGGCTGCACAAGAGCGGGAGGCGCTGGATTGATGAATTGCCGGCGGTTCTTTGGTCGATCAAGACAACGCCAAATCGAGCCACTGGCCAGACGCCCTTTGCCCTGATATACGAGGCAGAAGCAGTTCTCCCCACGGAACTCATATACAGGTCACCTCGAGTGCTCGCTTATGATGAGCTTGAGCAAGAGCAATTGCGGCAAGATGACGCAATGCTCCTTGAGGAAGATCGTCTTCGGGCGGCTGTGAGAGCAGCGCGCTACCAGCAAGCCTTGTGCCGCTACCATAGCCGCAAGGTTCATGCCCGAAGCTTTGAGGAAGGTGACCTTGTTCTCCGGCGCGTTCAATCGGCCAGGAATACGAACAAGTTGACACCAAAGTGGGAGGGCCCTTATTGGGTAATACGAGTCACCAGGCCTGGCGCAGTCCGCCTGGAGACCGAGGATGCCGTTCCGATGAGTAACTCCTGGAACATCGAGCATCTTCACAAGTTTTACCCATAAGGCGCGGCTTGCCGAGCCTCCCGGCAAGCCACCCTTTTGCACAAGCTTTGCCGACAAGGCATGTAACCCTTTGTGCAAAGCCAGGCGCAGACCCTGAGCATAAATAAATGAAGCGCTGGCGCCCTGAGTTTTAGCATGCATGCTGAGTCGAGTCTCGTCCTCGGTTAGGGTTGATAGTGCTTAGCAGCGGCTAACCCCTAGCTTAGAGGTCGAGTCTTGGTCTTTCCTCTGTCTTCCTTGGTTTACAGGACGCACATGCATCCTTGCCGAGGCCACATGGAGGGAGGAGAGAAGAACAAATCAGTACTTGGCACCCGGCAAGCCAGCATTGCTGGGGGCTACAAGAGCAAGAATTCGCCCGCGGCAGACCAGGGTTGTCGGGGGCTGCAATCTCAGATAAGTCCTTTTTCCCTTGTCATGCATTCTGCTATGGACTGAGGTATGTGAAACCTCGTTCTTTTCCTTGAGCTACCGTGCTCCCATAACTCTAGGTCCTAAGGCTCGTCCCTGGGACCAAGTTTGGTCGTAGTCGCGGCAGCAAAAGGATAAAACAAGGAGCCTAGGCCCGCTTCATCCCTGCCTCCGCCAAGAGTGAGAAAGGTCGAGCAAAGTGGGGAAACGACAGGGCTTGTTGCCGGGCAAGAAAATGTTCATCTTTAGGATATCAGGGATTTATTCCCTGTTGTGGGTTTTTACCTACGAATAAAAGGACCCGGCAGACATTCCTTTTTCATTAAAAACATTCCATTCAGGTACAGTCCATAGAGAATGAGAAACATGAATAAGGGGGATTACAAGTTTTAAACTGTACAGATGCCCGAAGGCTTACAGACTAAAAAGAGATAAGATGCCCGTAATGCCTTTCTTGTCCCTCTTCTCAGGAGGTAGGTCAAGGAGGCGAGAAGGGCAAAAGGGGCGCCTAGGCGAGCTACGGGTGGCAGAAGACACCGAGAAGGCATCTCGGCGGCCTCCCCAGGGCTGGACGGTGATGACAGCGCCGGAGGCTGAGCTCGAAGACGAGGCGGCAGGACGTCAGTAGGAGACGAAGGCGTCGGTGCCCGCGTACTCCGACATGAAGACCTTGCCGCCCACCTTCTTCCTCTTCCTCTTCTGCTGCCTCCCTACGCCAGCTGCCAAGGAGACGACCCCGAGAAGTTCAAGGAGCCGACGATGCGGATGATGGGGTCGCCGGTGCCACCAGGAGCGGCGCCCGACACCTAGTCGGACCCTTCATCCTTCTGTCCCCGGCCCTCGTCGTTGTTGTCGCTGTCCTCCTCGTCATCCTCGTTAAAGGAGGAGTCTTCGTCGGAGTAGGAGCTCTCCGTGCAGCACCTCGCGTGAGTTCCGAGGTGCCCGAAGAACTTGACGGAGAGGTGGCCATCCCCCATCAGCTTGAAGTGGAGGGTGAGCACGTCCGTCAGGCTATGGATGCGAGCGAACCTCTTCCATCCTCGGCGACGATACATCACATGAGGGGCGGGGAAGTCGACGAGGGCTCGCGTGGCACTGATCCCACAACCCCTCATGTGCAACTGCAGCGACTCCGGCGGGTTCGCCTCCATCTCCCGCGCAAACGGGGTCGGGAGACGAAGGCGACGGCGCGGCGACCCCCGCATCCTAATGAAGAATTCGCAGGGGTCGTCTCCAACATGACCTTCCACTGGAGGAGGAGCTACTAGCGGGGGCGAGGCCGGCGAGCCGCCCCGTCTTCCTCTTCCCCTTGCACCCCGGCCTCGCCCACGGCCTCACCCCCTCCCTCTTCCCCTCGTAGCTGGTTCGGCCACTGCGGGTGCAGGAGAAGGGGGGACACGCTGCCGAGCAGCGACCCTCGCCGCCACCGTTGAAGAGCCAGGGTTTTCCTTCTTGATGGAGGATAGAAGAAAAGAGCAGAAGCTGAAGGAGAAAGAAGATGGAGGAGTGCGGAGCGCCGTCCCCTCCCTCCGCCCTTTATAAAAGGGGCGGGGCTGGAGCTCGACCGCCCCGCTCGCCCAATCAAGACGCATAAGGCGAGAAGGGCTGGAACCGACCCGCCGCCCCAACCAACGACGGCTTGGTTTCCCGCCTCCACCGCTCGTCACCTCGAACGTATGGGAGGCACGTGGCGAACACGCGGGACCGAAAGGACGGGTGACGCGACCTCTCCCTACCCCATGATCGTGGGGAGTGGACGCCTAGCAGACTGTGCCTCGGCCCCATCCAGTCAGCGGGCCACGACCCCACACCTTCCCCCGTTTATGGGGAAGGCGCGGGCCGCCTCCTTTCGCATTCACTACGACGTGACGCATGCGTGTGGAAACCGCCCCACGCATGCCGCCCACGTCACGCACGCCCCTCCACCCCGCGCCGCGCGCGCGGGCCGCGGGAGGCGCAGCGCGCGAAAATTTTACCACGGTGAGAACCACCCCGCCTGCCAGCACACCGTTCTAGGCCTGGCCCAACAACGTGTCGCGCTTATGTGTGGCCCAGGCCCGGGGGCTCCTGTCGGTGTACAAAAAGAGGGGTGCATTTTTTGTACCCCTATGACTGTGCACGGGCAGTCCCATCACACCAAGCAAGGCAAGGGAGGCAAGCCGGGGCAAGACTGAAGCTTGATGAAGACTGGAGCGACACCAAGAACAAGACCACGAAGAGCAAGGGGACGAAGCGGTTTTCCCCGGCAAGATCCTTGCCGGGGCCGGCTCTGGCAGCCCCGGTAAGACCCTTGCAGCGGCAGCTCGCCCCCCGCCTACGGAGCGAATCACCCTTGAGTCCACCACCCCCATGGGGGAAGGATTCGGGAGATGTCACTGCAGTGGCATGCAGATCTTTGTGAAGACCTTCAAGAACAGATGCAAGGTAAGAAGACGACGACCCTTGGCGGGATCCCAGCCAAAGGGATCCACAAGGCCCCCGGCAAGCACCTTGCCGAGGATGACAGCAGGCACCGCGGCAAGACCCTTGCCGGGGCCCCTGCAAGGCCCTTGCCAAGGACGCCCACGGGGCCACCATCAGGCCCGCACCAACTGGGTTTCCATCGACCCACGCAGCTACTGACCCAACCAGCTAGGCAGGCTCCTGTGTGGCAACCCATAGATCTTCATGGAGGCCCACCGTTGCGCCACCTCAGTTGCCTGTCTACCTACATGGCACCTCAGGCACCATTGGCCAGGGCGCGTGTCGACACGAGGAGGAGCGGCGACGGACAAGATGGGCGTCTCCTCTCATCCCCGATAAAGCAAGGACACCTAAGCAGGGCGCATTAAATGCACCTTGTCCTGTAATGCGAGGGATGACCTCGCATCACTGTACCCTTTCCACCTCCTGTGTGCCACTGTGGCGACCCCTTTTCCCTATAAAAGGAGGCCCGAGGCGACCAGGAGGAGGATTCGGCTTTTCGGAACCCCTCACGACTCTTTTGGAGCTCCTCGTTAGCTGAAGAACACCAACATATAATCCACCAAAGCAGGAGTAGGGTTTTACGCATCTTTGCGGCCCGAACCTGGGTAAAGGAATCGTGTCCTGATCGTTAGATCCGCTCTTCTCTCAACCCCGCGCCCCGCAACCGTAGTAGGGATTCTTGTGATCACATAGGTGTCGATCCAAATACACCGACATCTATTCGATGTAATCTCTTTTTGCGGTGTGTTTGTCGAGATCCGATGAATTGTGAGTTTATGATCAAGGTTATCTATGAAAGATATTTGGTTCTTCTCTGAACTTTTTATGTGTGCTCATAATATCCTTGCAAGTCTCTTCGAATTATTGGTTCGGTTTGGCCTACTAGATCAATAGTTCTTACAATGGGAGAAGTGCTTGGCTGTGGTTTCAATCTTGCGGTGTCCTTTCCCAGTGATAGTAGGGGCAGCAAGGCAAGTATTGTATTGTTGCCATCGAGGATAAAAAGATGGGGTTTTCATCATATTGCTTGAGTTTATCCCTCTACATCATGTCATCTTGCTTAAGGCATTACTCTGTTCGTATGAACTCAATACACTAGATGCATGCTGGATAGCGGTCGATGTGTGGAGTAATAGTAGTAGATGTAGGCAGGAGTCGGTCTACTTGTCTCAGAAGTGATGCCTATATACAATGATCATGCCTAGATAGTCTCATAATTATTCGCCCTTCTATCAATTGCTCGACAGTAATTTGTTTACCCGCCGTAGAACACCGCTATCATGAGAGAAGCCACTAGAGAAAACTATGGCCCCCGGGTCTATCTTTATCATATTACTTTCCCGTCAACTAGTAAATTTTTGTCGCCGTTGTTTATTTGCTTTCTTTACTTTCTGTTTCTATACCAAAAATACCAAAAATATATTTATCATCTCTATCAAATCTCACTCTCGTAAGTGACCGTAAAGGGATTGACAACCCCTTATCGCGTTGGCTTCGAAGTTCTTATTTGTTTGTGCAGGTGCGAGCGACTGGCGCATGGTCTCCTACTGGATTGATACCTTGGTTCTCAAAAACTGAGGGAAATACTTACGCTACTGTGATGCATCTCCCTTTCCTCTTCGAGGGAATACAACGCAAGCTCAAGTGGTAGCAAGAAGAATTTGTGGCGCCGTTGCCGGGGAGGCTTACGCTAAAGTCATATACCAAGTACCTATCACAAACCCTTATCCTTTGCATTACATTTATTTGCCTCTCGTTTTCCTCTCCCCCACTTCACCCTTGCCTTTTTATTCGCCCTTCTTCTGCCGTGTATTTTCCGTTCGCTTGCTTCTTGTTTGCTTGTGTGTGTTGCATGCTTGCTTGCCCTCATGTCTGAGATGGGGGACGATTTTATCGAGAAGGGTAGCAATGCCGTGGGCAATGTTCATGTTGACCCCCTGGATGAAGCTACCACTTTACATGTTAAGAAGTTCCGGGATGGTAGTGGCAATATTATTGGAAAAGGGGTTCTTCAAGACTTCTTTACTTGTGCCGGTGCTTTGCCCTCTATGGGTGGCTCTATTCTTCACAGAACTAGTAGCCTTGCGGATGATGTATCTATGCTCATAGTAGAAATTGAAAGGCAATTTATCCATATGCATCCCTACATTCAGAGGGTATTTTTGGAGTTCTCCAATATTGAGCATTCTTCCGTTAAGCGTGAAGCTACTATCTTTTTGGCTCATGAATTTAGATATATAATGAAAGAGGCCAGAGAAATCTTTGCTCATTATGGAGTAGATGTAGGTCGACCTCCTACAGAGGCTATCTTGTTCAATCAAGAAGACCTTATGCGTTTGCGATCTCCTGATCATGTTGCTTTTAATGAAAACCATAGAAAAAGGGTTCCTATTGAGATCTTGATTGATAGAATTTCTGAGATAATGATGACTTTGCTGTTCAAAATAATGGATTAGGCTACTCCCTTGAACGAAGGCTTATGGCCTTCTGCCAAAAGAATGCCTATAATGATGAATTGGTCATCCATTACAAAGGGCCAAAGGAGGAATCTGTTACTCCTGAGATTGATGTAGGGGACTTTTGTCCCATTAAATTTAGCATGTTTGATTACTTTTTCTTACCACAAAGGAAGTTTGCTGCCGAACGTAGGGAATATGAAATGAGCTTTCGTGACATATCGTACCACTATGGCTATCTCTAGATTTATCTTGTATCGTGCCTAGCTAGGGGCGTAAAACGATAGCGCTTGTTGTGAGGCAACCCAATTTTATGTTTTTTGCTTTTGTTGCTGTTAGGGAATAAATGTTGCATCTAGCCTCTGATTAGATGTGTTTTCATGTTTTGTTTAGTGTTTGTGCCAAGTAGAACCTTTGGTAGGACTTGTGTGAAGTTTATTTGATCTTGCGGTGAAAAACATAATTGTTAGCGCTCGCTAAAGTAGTCTTCGGATTTTACTGGAGCGTGCTTTTTAGTTGATTATTTTTGCTGCTGATTGGTAGAAGAATTGCGCAAATTTACCAATTTAGTTTGAAATTTTTGGAGTTCCATAAGTAGGCGAACCCAGCAGATTACTACAGCTGTTCTGTTTTTGACAGATTCTGTTTTTCGTGTGTTGTTTGCTTATTCCGCTGCATCTATGAGTAATATTGGAGGATATGAATCATAGAAAACTTGGAGTACAGTAGGTTTAACACCAATATGAACAATGAATGAATTCCTTGATGTACATTTGAGTGGTGGTTTGCTTTCTCTTACTAACGGAGCTCATGAGAATTTTTGGCTAAGTTTTGTGTTGTGAAGTTTTCAAGTTTTGAGTATTGCTTTGATGGACTATGGAACAAGGAGTAGCAAAGGCCCAAGCTTGGGGATGCCCATGGAACCCCAAGTAAAATCAAGATAATCAAAAGCCTAAGGTTGGGGATGCCCTGGGAAGGCATCCCCTCTTTCGTCTTCATCCATCGGTAACTATACTTGGAGCTATATTTTTATTCGCAACATGCTATGTGTTTTGCTTGGAGCATCTTGTACAATTTGACTCTTTGCTTGTTAGTTTGCCTCAATAATCCTTTATGGACACACCTATTTGAGAGAGTTAAATATGGCCTAGAAATTATTAAAACACTCTATGTGCTTCACTTATATCTTTTGAGTTGAATAGTTTTTGCTCTAGTGCTTCACCTATATCTTTTAGAGCATGGCGGTGGTTACATTTTGTAGAAATTGTTGAACTCTCATGCTTCACTTATATCTATTTGAGAGTCTATTAAAACAGCACGGTAATGTGTTTAGGCTAAAGAAACTAGTCTTCACATGATAAACATCCAATGTCAATGTTGTAAAATTTTCACACCAAGTGCATTGAATAGAATGGGATGTTGGATGCTTGATAATTGTTTTGAGACATGAGGATAGTGATATTAGAGTCATGCTAGTGGAGTTATAATGAAATTGAGAAATACTTGTGTTAAGGTTAGTGATTCCCGTATCATGCACGTATGGTGAACCGCTATGTGACGAAGTTAGAGCATGAGGTATTTGTAGAGTGCCAACCTTTGTGTGGAGGTCGGGGGCACGCTATGGTTAACTCCTACCAACCTCCCCCCTAGGAGCATGCGTTGATTACTTTGTTTTTGATGACTCATAGATTTTTGCAATAAGTATATGAGTTCTTATGACTAATGTTGAGTCCATGGATTATACGCACTCTCACCCTTCCGCCATTGCTAGCCTCTCTTGTACCGCGCAGCTTTCGCCGGTGCCACAAACCCACTATATATCCTTCCTCAAAACAGCCACCATATTGTTCCTCAAAATAGCCACCATACCTACCTATCATGGCATTTCCATAGCCATTCGGAGATATATTGCCATGCAACTTTCCACCGTTCCGTTCATATGACACGCATCATATTGTCATAGTAACATGCATGATCATGAAGTTGACATCATAGTTGTGGCAAAGCCACCATGCATAATTTTTTCATACATGTCACACATGATTCATTGCCCATCCCGGTACACCGCCGGATGCATTCATATAGAGTCATACTTTGTTCTAGTATCGAGTTATAATATCGAGTAGTAAATCAATAAAAGTGTGATGATCATCATTACTAGAGCATTGTCCCATGTGAGGAAAGGGAAAAAAAAAGGAAAAGCCCCTCCAAAAAAATGAGAGAAAAGAGAGAAGGGACAATGCTACTATCTTCTTACACACTTGTGCTTCAAAGTAGCACCATGATCTTCATTGTAGAGAGTCTCATGATTAGTCACTTTCATATACTAGTGGGACTTTTTATTATAGAACTTGGCTTGTATATTCCAACAATGGGCTTCCTCAAATGCCCTAGGTCTTCATGAGCAAGCAAGTTGGATGCACACCCACTAGTTTCTTTTGTTGAGCTTTCATTCATATTTAGCTCTAGTGCATCTGTTGCATGGCAATCCCTACTCACTCACATTGATATCTATTGATGGGCATCTCCATAGCCCGTTGATACGCCTAGTCGATGTGAGACTATCTTCCTCTTTTTTGTCTTCTCCACAACCACCTCTATTCCACCCATAGTGCAATATCCATGGCTCACGCTCATGTATTGCGTGAAAGTTGAAAGGTTTGAAAAGAATAGAGTATGAAAACAAGTTCTTGGCTGAAATCGGGGTTGTGCATGATATGAATATTTTGTGTGATGAAGAGGGAGCATAGCCAGACCATATGATTTTGTAGGGATAACTTCCTTTAGCCATAGTATTTTGACAAGACATGATTGCTTTGTTAGTATTGCTTGAAGTATTGTTATTTCTTATGTCAATATAGACTTTTATTTTGAATACTTCAGATTTGAACATTCATGCCACAATTAAGAGAATTACATTGAAAAACTATATTGGTTAGCATTCCACATCAAAAATTCTTTCTTTATCATTTACCTACTCGAGGACGAGCAGGAATTAAGCTTGGGGATGCTTGATACGTCTCCAACGTATCTATAATTTTTGATTGTTCCATGCTATTATTTATGAAGTCTTGGATGTTTAATGGGCTTTATCATTCACTTTTATATCATTTTTGGGACTAACCTACTAACCCAAAGGCCCAGTCCAGGTTGCTGTTTTTTTTGCCTATTTCAGGGTTTTGTAGAAAAGGAATATCAAACGGAGTCCAAACGGAATGAAACCTTCGCGAGAGATATTTTTGGAGGAAATAACGCTCGGTAATCTTCGGGACCAAGTCAGGGGACGGAGGGCCAGCCCTCGAGGGTGGGGGGCACGCCCCCCTGCCTCGAGGCTGGCCCACACGGCCCCCGGTGCCCTCCTTCTTCCTATATATACCTATGTACCCCAGAAACTCCATACGCAGAGAGAAAACCCTAATTCCACCGCCGTAGCTTCTGTTCCCGTGGAGATCCATCTTGGAGCATGTTCCGGGAGGGGGATCCATCACGGAGGCCTTCATCATCATCATCATCGCCCTCAGCATGAGTTGTGAGTAGTTTACCACAGACCTTCGGGTCCATAGCTAGTATCTAGATGGCTTCTTCTCTCTCTCTGGATCTCAATACAAAGTTCTCATCGGTCTTCGATTAGATCTATTCGATGTAATCTCTTTTTGCGGTGTGTTTGTCGAGATCCAATGAATTGTGAGTTTATGATCAAGGTTATCTATGAAAGATATTTGGTTCTTCTCTGAACTTTTTATGTGTGCTCATAATATCCTTGCAAGTGTCTTCGAATTATTTGTTTGGTTTGGCCTACTAGATCTATAGTTCTTGCAATGGGAGAAGTGCTTGGCTTTGGGTTCAATCTTGCGGTGTCCTTTCCCAGTGACAGTAGGGGCAGCAAGGCACGTATTGTATTGTTGCCATTGAGGATAAAAGGATGGGGATTTCATCATATTGCTTGAGTTTATCCCTCTACATCATGTCATCTTGCTTAAGGCGTTACTCTGTTCGTATGAACTCAATACACTAGATGCATGCTGGATAGCGGTCGATGTGTGGAGTAATAGTAGTAGATGCAGGCAAGAGTCGGTCTACTTGTCTCGGACGTGATGCCTATATACAATGATCATGCCTAGATAGTCTCATAATTATTCGCTCTTCTATTAATTGCTCGACAGTAATTTGTTTACCCGCCGTAGAACACCGCTATCATGAGAGAAGCCACTAGAGAAAACTATGGCCCCCGGGTCTATCTTTATCATATTACTTTCCCGTCAACTAGCCAATTTATGTCGCCGTTGTTTATTTGCTTTCTTTACTTTTTGTTTCTATACCAAAAATATAATTATCATCTCTATCAGATCTCACTCTCGTAAGTGACCGTAAAAGGATTGACAACCCCTTATCACGTTGGCTGCGAAGTTCTTATTTGTTTGTGCGGGTGCGAGGGACTGGCGCGTGGTCTCCTATTAGATTGATACCTTGTTTCTCAAAACCTAAGGGAAATACTTACGCTACTGTGCTGCATCTCCCTTTCCTCTTCGAGGGAATACAACGCAATCTCAAGAGGTAGCAATGACATGCTAGCAGTGGCCTCTCCCACATAAAACTTTCTATCGGTCTAGTAACGTAGTCAATTGCTTAGGGGCAATTTCGCAACTCCTACCACCACTTTTCCACACTCGCTATACTAACTTTATTGCTTCTTAATCTAAACAACCCCTAGTTTATATTTACTTGCTCTTTATATTCTTGCAAACCTATCCCACAAAAACTACAAAGTACTTCTAATTTCATACTTGTTCTAGGTAAAGTAAACGTCAAGCGTGCGTAGAGTTGTATCAGTGGTCGATAGAACTTGAAGGAATATTTGTTCTAGCTTTAGCTCCTCGTTGGGTTCGACACTCTTACTTATCTAAATATGCTACAACTGATCCCCTACACTTGTGGGTTATCAAGACCTTTTTCTGGCGCCGTTGCTGGGGAGCAATAGCGTAAGGTGAATATTCTCGTGGGTGCTTGTTTGCTTTATCACTAGGTAGATTTTATTTGTTGTTGTAAGTTGTTCTCTATCTTTAGTTATGGATATGGAACACGATATATGAAAAAATTAGGTGTACTTGCTACTCATGGAGATGGGGAACCTCCTAAAACCGTCGATGCTCATTATGTGAAAGATATTATGTACTACTTTGATAATCCTGACAAAACCCCATTCAACTATATAATGGGAGTAACGTTGGATCAACGTGAATACTTCAGGGATTATTGCTTGACACAAAAAGGGAAATTATTAATGGATCAAATTCATATGTTGCATTGGTATGCTCGGCAACTATGCTTGAGATATGCTTATAGTTGTTGCTCTAGGATGAAGGCTCCACACCTTTCCTTTACATGCAAATTTAATGATAATGAAACCTTAGCTTCTTATGCTAATGGTATATATGATTATTATGATGTGGAACAAATAGAAGAATTCGTTGCTTTTAAGGGTGCTTATGAAATTGAATCTCTGTTTAAAAAGTATGATGCTTTTGATGATGATGTTTATAGGCCTAAAAATCTTGCTATATTGAAATATTGCTATTTGAATTATGAATATAACTCGAATATTTTTGCGTTTATTGAGAAGGTCTCCCTGTCCAAGAAGAGACTACTATTTTGCAGGAGTCTATGGAAGAAGAAATTAATGACATTATGAGCTCACTGGATGAAAAAGATGAGGACGAGAGCAAAGAACAAAATGAGGAAGAGCGGATTGATCACCTGTGCCCACCTTCTAACGAGAGTAACTCTTTATCCTATACATTGTTTAATTTCCCTTTGTGCTTACCGAAGGATGAATGCTATGATGATTGTTATGATCCTGTTGGTTCTTTTGAAATATCCCTTTTTGATGATGCTTGCTATGCTTATGGCCAAGATGCCAATATGAATTATGCTGATGGAGATGAACTTGCTACAGTTCCTTATGTTAAACATGAGATAGTTGCTATTGCACCCACACATGATAGTCCTATTATCTTTTTGAATTCTCCAAACTACACTATACCGGAGAAGTTTGCGCTTATTAAGGATTATATTGAAGGGTAGCCTTTTTCCGTTGCACATGATGTTTTTGATGAATATAATATGCATGTGCTTGCTGCTCCTACTTGCAATTATTATGAGAGAGGAACTACATCTCCGCCTTTCTATGTTTCCAACACGATAAAATTGCAAGAAACTGCTTATACTATGCATTGGCCTTTACTTGATGTGCATGAATTGTTCTTGTATGACATGCCTATGCATAGGAAGAGAGTTAGACTTCGTTTTTGCATGACACATATCACTTTGTGCTCACTACTAAATGCCAAATCATTGCAAATTAAAATTGCCTTTGATATACCTTGGGATCCGGGTGGATCCATTACTTGAGCACCATATGCCTAGCTTAATGGCTTTAAAGAAAGTGCTGCCAGGGAGATAACCCAGAAGTTTTAGAGAGTCATTTATTTCTATTGTGTGCTTTTATAAAGTTTAAAAACAAAAAAATAGAGGGCAACCTAAAACTTTTTCTAAAAGAAAAGTGAAAGTAAGAAGGACGGGCACCGTTGAAATGGGGGAGCTCCTTGAACTTTGTTTATGCCCATGGAAACTTTGCAAATCTTGAATTACAGAAATTTTTCAAAAATAATAATTATCCCCTTGTACAATTCCATTCTATTATAAAAATAATGTGCCAAGAGTTTCCTTTAGGATGATTAAACTGCTTGTTGGCTTGTGCGGTGCAAAAACAGAAACTTTGGTTGTAGTGTGTGATTTTACCCTTTTTACTGGAACGTCGAAAGGATCTGAAACTTTTTGCAAAGTCTTGCTATACAAATTTTTTATTTTTACTATTTTTTTCCAGAATTTTTAGAGTTACAGAAGTATGGTTAATGTTCTGATTACTACAGACTGTCCTGTTTTCACATATTGCTGTTATAACTTCATTATTTGCATATGTTTGAATTCTTGTTGAAGCCTCCTCGACTTGGGGCCATAGAATTGCGATAGAATACAATGGGTAATGTTTGCTCATAATTATACAATAATGTTAGAGTAGTACATGATGGGATTTCATTGATCATATGCACTAACCCCACCACTAAAAGTTCGGTTAAGTTTTGTGTGGATGAAGTGTTCGAAGATCGAGGAGGTCTTGATGTGAGAAGAAGGAGAAGAGGCAAGAGCTCAAGATTGGGGATGCCCAAGGCACCCCAAGTAAATATTCAAGGAGACTCAAGCGTTTGAGCTTGGGGATGCCCCGGAAGGAATCCCACCTTTCTTCAACAAGTATCGGTATTTTTTGGATTTGTTTCATTCACATGTTATGCGTTGATACGTCTCCAACGTATCTACTTTTCCAAACACTTTTTCCCTTGGTTTGGAGTCTAACTTACATGATTTGAATGGAACTAACTCGGACTGATGTTGTTTTCAGCAGAACTGCCATGGTGTTGTTTTTGTGCAGAAATAAAAGTTCTCGGAATGACCTGAAAATCAACAGAGAATTATTTTGGAATATATAAAAAATATCTGCGGAAAGAACCAGATCAGGGGTCCCACACCCTGTCCACGAGGGTGGGGGCGCCCTCCCTGGGCGCCCCCCTGCCTAGTGGGCCCCCTGTTCTCCACCAACGTATCCCCCGACTCCATATATTCACTTTAGGGAAGAAAAAAATCAGAGAGAAGGAATTATCGCGTTTTACGATACGGAGCCGCCACCAAGCCCTAATCTCTCTCGGGAGGGCTGATCTGGAGTCCGTTCGGGGCTCTAGAGCGTGGAGATCGTCGCCATCATCATCATCATCATCATCAACCTTCCTCCATCACCAATTTCATGATGCTCACCGCCGTGCGTGAGTAATCCCATCGTAGGCTTGCTGGACGGTGATGGGTTGGATGAGATTTACCATGTAATCGGGTTAGTTTTGTTAGGGTTTGATCCCTAGTATCCACTATGTTCTAAGATTGATGTTGCTATGACTTTGCTATGCTTAATGCTTGTCACTAGGGCCCGAGTGCCATGATTTCAGATCTGAACCTATTATGTTTTCATGAATATATGTGTGTTCTTGATCCTATCTTGCAAGTCAATAGTCACCTACTATGTGTTATGATCCGGCAACCCTGAATTGACAATAATCGGGACCACTCTCGATGATGACCGTAGTTTGAGGAGTTCATGTATTCACTATGTGTTAATGCTTTGGTCCGGTACTCTATTAAAAGGAGGCCTTAATATCCCTTAGTTTCCACTAGGACCCCGCTGCCACGGGAGGGTAGGACAAAAGATGGCATGCAAGTTCTTTTCCATAAGCACGTATGACTATATTCGGAATACATGCCAACATTACATTGAGGAACTGGATCTAGTTCTGTATCACCCTATGTTATAACTATTACATGAGGAATCGCATCCGACATAATTATCCATCACTGATCCAATGCCTACGAGCTTTTCACATATTTCTTGTTGCTTATTTACTTTTCCGTTGCTACTGTTACAATCACTACAAAAACACTACTATTACATTTATTGCTATTACCTTTACTTCCATATTACTTTGCTACTAAACACTTTGCTGCAGATATTAAGTTTTCCAGGTGTGGTTGAATTGACAACTCAACTGCTAATACTTGAGAGTATTCTTTGGCCCCCCTTGTGTCGAATCAATAAATATGGGTTGAATACTCTACCCTCGAAAACTGTTGCGATCCCCTACACTTGTGGGTTATCAAGACAATTTTCTGGCGCCGTTGCCGGGGAGCATAGCTATATTCTTTAAGTCACTTGGGATTTATATATGTTGATCACTATGAAGAACTTGAAGGAATCAAAAACCAAGGTTTATCCCTCAACTATGAGGGGAGGTAAGGAACTGCCATCTAGCTCTGCACTTGATTCACCCTCTGTTATGAGTAAACTTGCGACACCTACTACTGCTATTGAATCTGATATGTCGCATGTTCTTGATGATGCCACTTCTGCTTTGTATGATGAAACTACTTCTATGCTTGATAATACTATGCCACTAGGTGAATTTCTTGATAAACAAATTGCTAAGGTTAAGGAGAATGCAAATATTGAAACTGATAATATTGATGAAAGTGATGATGAAGATTCTCGTCCTAGATATGAATTGCCTGTTATTCCTAAGGGTTATGTTATGGATGAAGAAAATGCTAGAGACTTTCTTTCTTGCAATGATAGATATGATCTTAAGAAATTATTAGCTAAGCTGAAAGAAAAGCCTTTGAATGCTAGAATGAAATTTGACCCTGCTTTTGCTACTTCACCTATCTTCGTTACTGATAAGGATTATGATTTCTCTGTCGATCCTGAGTTAATTACTTTGGTTGAATCTGATCCTTTCCATGGCTATGAATCTGAAACTGTTGTGGCACATCTTACTAAATTGAATGATATTGCCACCCTATTCACCAACAAGAAAAAAAATCCGTTACTACTATATCCTTAAGTTATTTCCGTTCTCGTTAAAGGGTGATGCTAAGATATGGTTTAATTCTCTTGATCCTGGTTGTGTGTGTAGTCCCCAGGACATGATTTATTACTTCTCTGCTAAATATTTTCCCGCTCATAAGAAACAAGTTGCCTTACGGGAAATACATAATTTTGTGCAAATTGAAGAAGAGAGTCTCCCACAAGCTTGGGGAGGCTTCTCCAATTACTTAATGCTTTGCCTGATCATCCTCTTCAGAGGAATGAAATACTTGATGTCTTTTATAATGAACTAAATAATGCTTCCAGAGACCACCTGGATAGTTGTGCTGGTTGTGTTTTCATGGAAAGAACAATTGATCAAGCTGAATTGTTATTGAATAATATGTTGACCAATGAAAATAATTTGACACTTCCGGAACCAACTCCTAAGCCAACTCCGAAGAAAAGAGGTGTTCTATTTCTCAGTCCTGAAGATATGCAAGAGGCAAAGAAATCTATGAAAAAAATAAGGTATTAAAGCTGAAGATGTTAAGAATTTACCACCTATTGAAGAAATACATGGTCTTGATAACCCGACACAGGTAGTAAAGGTAAATTCTCTTTATAGATTTGATGAAGGTGATATTCCGCGTTATAAGTCTGCTAGCCAATGCTTAGATGAGTTTGACAACTTCATTGTTAAACAGGAAAACTTCAATGCTTATGTTGGTAGACAATTGCAACGTAATGCTTACGTGATTGAACGCTTGAGTTATTATATGTCTAGAGTGAAAGGTGAACTGAAACTCATTAGTAAACACGCTTCTATGGTCACCACTCAAGTAGAACAAGTACTTAAAGCGCAGAATGATTTGCTCAATGAATTGAATAGTAAGAAAAATGATAATGTTGTTAGAGTTATGACTAGAGGTGGTAAAATGTCTCAGGAACCTCTGTATCCGGAAGGCCACCCTAAGATAATTGAGCAAGATTCTCAGAGAGCTAATGTAGATGCACCTATTTTTTCTAAGAAGAAGAAAAAGAAAAATGATAGAACTTTGCATGCTAGTGAACCTATAGCTTACACACATGAGAATCCCAATGATATTTCTATCTTTGATGCTGAAACACAATCTGGTAATGAACATGAACCTAGCGATAATGTTAATGATGATGTTAATGATGATGCTCAACCTAGCAATGACAATGATGTAGAGATTGAACCTGCTGTTGATCTTGATAACCCACAATCAAAGAATCAACGTTACGATAAGAGAGACTTTGTTGCTAGGAAGCACGGTAAGGAAAGAGAACCATGGGTTCAGAAACCCATGCCTTTTCCTCCTAAACCATCCAAGAAAAAGGATGATGAGGATTTTGAGTGCTTTTCCAAAATGATTAGACCTATCGTTTTGCGTATACGTTTGTCTGATATGCTTAAAACAAATCCTTATGCTAAGTATATGAAAGATATTATCACAAATAAAAGAAAGATACCTGAAGTTGAAATTTCCACCATGCTTGCCAATTATACTTATAAAGGTGGAATACCTAAGAAACTAGGAGATCCAGGAGTACCAACTACCAACTATACCTTGCTCCATTAAAATAAATTATGTTAAAACTTCTTTGTGTGATCTTGGAGCTGGTGTTAGTGTTATGCCTCTTTCTTTATATCGTAGACTTGATTTGAATAAGTTGACACCTACTGAAATATCTTTGCAAATGGTCGATAAATCAACTGTTATACCTGTCGGTATTTGTGAGGATGTGCCTGTTGTGGTTGCAAATGTTACTATTCTAATAGACTTTGTTATCCTTGATATTTCCGAGGATGATAGTATGTCTATTATCCTTGGTAGACCTTTTTTGAATACTGCAGGGGCTGTTATTGATTGCAACAAGGGCAATGTCACTTTTCATGTCAATGGCAATGAGCATATGGTACACTTTCCGAGTAAACAACCTCAAGTCCACAATATCAATTCTATTGGAAAATTTTCAACAATTACTATTGGAGGTTTTGAATTTCCTCTCCCTACTGCCAAGAAGAAATATGATATTCTTATTGTTGGGGACATACATATCCCCATTGAGGTAACCTAGTGTTATTTGAAAGTTCTCCGGTTTCATGTTTTTCGGAAGGAGTTTGTTAACAAGACTTGATCAACCTTGTTAATGGATCCTTTTTGACGAGCATGGGATGGGTGAATTTAGATACACTACAAAAAAAAGAAACATCCGTGACATTTTGGGCCGAACGGAACTTTTTTCTATCATACTTATGACACTTCTATGACGATAATTGTGAGAAAATCCGGTATCATCATAGATGTGGTGGGGTCCTACTTCTATGACAAAAAATCATGACAGAAAATGAGCTTTTCATCCTACAGCATGACATTCTTTGGGCCGTCCATGACGGAAAAAACCGTGGTAGAAGCGAGGGCGAGGAAAATATCGGGGTGTTCTCGGTTACGGTGGGTGGTCGGGGCCGAGCGATGCGCTTTTCTCTCGTACACACACGCGCGTGGGAGCGAGGAGTTGGGCTCTAACTGAACCCGGGCGAGGAGTTGGGCTCTAACTGAACCCGAGCGATTGCACTGCAGGCTACGCGTTACTGAACCCGAGCGATCGATCGATGGCTGTTAACTGAACCCGATCGAGCGATTCCTTCGCTACTGCTGCTAACTGAAGCCGATCGATGCTGCCTCTAGATGAACAGTGAGCGTTGCTGGGGCGGTTTGGATGAACAGTTCCCGGTGGGGGTGGAAGAACAGGACCCCGTTGTATTGCCTCTGGATGAACAGGACCCCGATCGATCGAGCCGCTTGGGGCTGCATGAACAAGACCCCGTGGAGGGCTCGATGAACAGGACCACCCCGTCGAGGGCTGGATGAACAGTAGACGGTGGACGGCTGGATAAACAGTAGCCCGTGGAGGGGTGGTTGAACAGGAGCCCGTGGAAAGGGCTGGTTGAACAGTAGCCGGTGGAGTAGCGTGCAGTGGAGGCTGAACAGTCGCAGGTGGAGGCATGAGGAGGTCGACGGTGGATGAACAGTAGCCCGTGGAGGCTGGAGGGGGTCGACGGTGGAGATGAACAGTATCCCGTGGAGTCTCGTTTTGCAGTACGCCACACCCCTCCCGATGAACAGGACCCCCGGTTCGACCGTAGCGCTCCAACACAAGTTCGTTTCCTCCGTTTTGCGGTACGCAACATCCCTCCCGATCAACAGGACCCCCGTTTCAACCGTAGGAGGTCCATTTCCTCCGTTTTGCGGTACGCCAGACCCCTCCCGATGAACAAGATCCCGTTTCGAATGTCGCCGGTCGAAAACAAGGCCGTTTCCTCCGTTCTGCGGTACGCCAGGCCTCGTTTCCATCGGTTATTCCATCCAAGCCCTCCTGATTAACACGACGACGCATTCCGTTCTGACCCAGCCGATTGGCTCCCCATGAACACGACGACGACGCCATTTCTCCGTTCTGACCCAGCCATGTACACGAGCCATGGCCGTACGTACGCGCGAGTAGGCGTCGAGACCCCGCCCATATGTACGTATGTGGCCGTATTTACTTTCTTGCACCCTGGCCGTTGTACGTACGTGTACATGCTACGTGCGTGCCTCTGCATCGACCAGTATGTACGTACACGTTCGCGATCATAATGACAATGCTACGTACGCTTTGACCAGGTGGGTCCCGACTGCTAGGCACTTCATTGCGTGCGAAGATGTAGCTGATGGGTCCCAGCAGTCAGGGGGGCGAATCATTTTTTTTGCCCGGACGCACTTCCTTGCGTGCGAAGATGTAGCTGGTGGGTCCCAGCAGTCAGGGGGAAATGTTTTTTTCGCGAAATATAGTGGCCCGTATGGTGGGTCCCCACTGTCAGGTGGAGGAATAATTATTTTGCGCGTAATAAGGAGGCACTTCCTTGCCGCGGTCGTGGACCCAGCTGTCAGCCGCTCCACGTACAGTCCACGTCCGATGGAAGCCGCTCCTTGACCACGTTGACCACGCCGCGCCGAGAGCACCAGGGCGGTGTGATGTCTACTACGCACCCTTCTTCTTGTAGACGTTGTTGGGCCTCCAAGTGCAGAGGTTTGTAGGACAGTAGCAAATTTCCCTCAAGTGGATGACCTAAGGTTTATCAATCCGTGGGAGGCGTAGGATGAGGATGGTCTCTCTCAAGCAACCCTGCAACCAAATAACAAAGAGCCTCTTGTGTCCCCAACACACCCAATACAATGGTAAATTGTATAGGTGCACTAGTTCGGCGAAGAGATGGTGATATAAGTGCAATATGGATGGTAGATATTGGTTTTTGTAGTAGGAAAATATAAAAACAGCAAGGTAGCAAGTGGTAAAAGTGAGCATAAACGGTGTTGCAATGATAGTAGGCAAGGCCTAGGGTTCATACTTTCACTAGTGCAAGTTCTCTCTACAAGGATAACATAATTGGATCATATTACTAGCCCTCAACATGCAACGAAGAGTCACTCCAAAGTAACTAATAACGGAGAACAAACGAAGAGATTATGGTAGGGTACGAAACCACCTCAAAGTTATTCTTTCTGATCGATCTATTCAAGAGTCCGTAGTAACGTTCAATCTATCATAGAGTTCGTACTAGAATAACACCTTAAGACACAAATCAATCAAAACCCTAATGTCACCTAGATACTCCATTGTCACCTCAATTATCCGTGGGCATGATTATACGATATGCATCACACAATCTCAGAAACATCTATTCAACCAACACATAGAACTTCAAAGAGTGCCCCAAAGTTTCTACCGGAGAGTCAAGACGAAAACATGTGCCAACCCCTATGCATAGATTCCCAAGGTCACGGAACCCGCAAGTTGATCACCAAAACATACATCAAGTGGATCACATGATATTCCATTGTCACCACAGATAAACACGCGCAAGACATACATCAAGTGTTCTCAAATCCTTAAAGACTCAATCTGATAAGATAACTTCAAAGGGAAAACTCAATTCATTACAAGAGAGTAGAGGGGGAGAAGAAGATCCAACTAGAATAGCAAAGCTCGCGATACATCAAGATCGTGCCATCTCAAGAACACGAGAGAGAGAGAGATCAAACACATAGCTACTGATACATACCCTTAGCCCCGAGGGTGGACTACTCCCTCCTTGTCATGGAGAGCGCTAGGCTGACGAAGATAGCCACCGGAGAGGGATTCCCCCTCCGGCAGGGTGCCGAAACAGGGTCTAGAATGGTTTTTGGTGGCACCAGAGACTTTCGGCGGCGGAACTCCCGATCTAGGTTAATTTCCAAAGGTTTCAGTATTTATAGGATTTTTTGGCGTAGGGCACAAGTCAGGGGGGCTGCTGGGCTGTCCTCGAGATAGGGGGGCATGCCCCCCACCTCGAGGGCAGCCCGTGGCTCCCCTGGCCCATCTATTTTGCTTCGCGGGCTTCTTTTGGTCCAGAAAAAATCATAAAAAATTGGCTCGTCAATTGGACTCCATTTAATATTCCTTTTCTGCGAAACTCAAAAACAAGGAAAAAACAGAAACTGGCACTGGCTCTGGGTTAATAGGTTAGTCCCAAAAATCACATAAAAGTGTATAATAAAGCCCATAAGAAATCCTAGAAGGATAATATAATAGCATGGAACAATCAAAAATTATAGATACGTTGGAGACGTATCAGCATCCCCAAACTTAATTCCTGCTCGTCCTCGAGTAGGTAAATGATAAAGAAAGAATTTTTGATGTGGAATGCTAACCAATATAGTTTTTCAATGTAATTCTCTTAATTGTGGCATGAATGTTCAGATCGGAAAGATTCAAAATAAAAGTCTATATTGACACAAGAAATAACAATACTTCAAGCATACTAACAAAGCAATCATGTCTTCTCAAAATATTATGGCTAAAGAAAGTTATCCCTACAAAATCGTATAGTGTTGGCTATGCTCCCTCGTTATCACACTAAATATTGATATCATGCACAACCCCGATTTCAGCCAAGCACTTGTTTTCATACTCTATCTTTTCAAACCTTTCAACTTTCACGCAATACATGAGCGCGAGCCATGGACATAGCACTATGGGTGGAATAGAGGTGGTTGTGGAGAAGACAAAAGAAGTGAGATAGTCTCACATCAACTAGGCGTATCAACGGGTTATGGAGATGCCCATCAATAGATATCAATGTGAGTGAGTTGGGATTGCCATGCAACGGATGCACTAGAGCTAAATATGAATGAAAGCTCAACAAAAGAAACTAGTGGGTGTGCATCCAACTTGCTTGCTCACGAAGACCTAGGGCATTTGAGGAAGCCCATCGTTGGAATATACAAGCCAAGTTCTATAATGAAAATTCCCACTAGTATATGAAAGTGACTAAACATGAGACTCTCTACAATGAAGAACATGGTGCTACTTTGAAGCACAAATGTGGAAAAAATGATAGTAGCAATTGTCCCTTTTTCTTTTTCTTTTTTTTCCTTTTTTTCTTTTTTGGGCCTTTTTTTGCGGAGGGGCTTTATAGATTTAGCCTTTCCTCCCATGGGACAATGCTCTAATAATGATTATCATCACACTTTCATTACAACTCGATATTACAACAACAAATTATGACTCTATATGAATGCCTCCGGCGGTGTACCGGTATGTGCAATGAAACAAGAGTGACATGTATAAAAAATTATGCATGGTGGCTTTGCGACAATTACGATGTCAACTACATGATCATGCAATGGCAATATGACAATATGATGCGTGTCATATGAACGAAACGGTGGAAAGTTGCATGGCAATATATCTCGGAATGGCTATGGAAATGCCATGATAGGTAGGTATGGTGACTGTTTTGAGGAATAATATGGTGGTTGTTTTGAGGAAGGATATATAGTGGGTTTATGGCACCGGTGAAAGTAGCGCGGTACAAGAGAGGCTAGCAATGGTGGAAGGGTGAGAGTGCGTATAATCCATGGACTCAACATTAGTCATAAGAACTCATATACTTATTGCAAAAATCTACGAGTGATCAAAACAAAACAATCAACGCATGCTCCTAGGGGGGAGTTGGGTAGGAGTTAACCATCGCGCGCCCCCGACCTCCACACAAAGGTTGGCACTCTACAAATACCTCATGCTTTAACTTAGTCACACAACGGTTCACCATACATGCATGCTACGGGAATCACTAACCTTAACACAAGTATTTCTCAATTTCATAATAACTCCACTAGCATGACTCTAATATCACTATCCTCATATCTCAAAACAATTATCAAGCATCCAACTTCTCTTCATATTCAATGCACTTAGTGTGAAAGTTTTTACTACATTGATATTGGATGTCTATCATGTGAAGACTAGTTTTATAGCCTAAACACATTACCATGCTGTTTTAATAGACTCTAAAAAGGATTTAAGTGAAGCATGAGAGTTCATCTATTTCTTCAAAATAAAACCACCGCCGTGCTTTAAAATATATAAGTGAAGCACTAGAGCAAACAACAAACTACTCCGAAAGATATAAGTGAAGATCAATGAGTAGTTGAATAATTATGTAACTATGTGAAGACTCTCTAACATTTAAGAACTTCAGATCTTGGGATATTATTCAAACAGCAAGCAAAACAAAATAAACTAAATTTACGCTCCAAGCAAAACACATATCATGTTGCGAATAAAAATATAGCTCCAAGTATAGTTATCGATGGATGAAGACGAAAGACGGGATGCCTTCCCGGGGCATCCCCAAGCTTAGGCTTTTGATTATCTTGAATTTACTTGGTGTGCCATGGGAATCCCCAATCTTAGGCCTTTGCTACTCTTTGTTCCATAGTCCATCAAAGCAATACTCAAAACTTGAAAACTTCACAACACAAAACTTAGACAAAAATCTCGTGAGCTCCGTTAGTATAATAAAGCAAACCACTACTCAAAGGTACTGCAATGAATTCATTATTTTTTTATATTGGTGTTAAACATACTATATTCCAACTTCTCTATGGTTCATACTTCCCAATACTACTCATAGATGCATCGGAATAAGCAAACAACACACGAAAAACAGAATCTGTCAAAGACAGAACAGTCTGTAGTAATCTGCAGGGTTCGCCTACTTCTGGAACTCCAAACAATTCAAACTAAATTGATAAATTTGCGCAATTTGTCTACCAATAATCTTCAAAAAGAATCAACTAAAAATCACGCTCCAGTAAAATCTTCCGACCACTTTAGCAAGCGCTAACGATTCTGTTTTTCACAGCAAGATCACATAAACTTCACACAAGTCTTCCCAAAGGTTCTACTTGGCACAAACACTAAACAAAAAAGGAAACCACATCTAATCAGAGGCTAGATGAAATATTTATTCCCTAACAGCAACAAAAACAAAAACAAAAATTGGGTTGCCTCCCAACAAGCGCTGTCGTTTAAAGCCCCTAGCTAGGCATGATGATTTCAATGATGCTCGCATAAAAGATAAGAATTGAAACATAACAGGAGCATCATGAAGCATAAGAATAGCACATTTAAGTCTAACCCACTTCCTATGCATAGGGATTTTGTAGGCAAACAACTTATGGGAACAATAATCAACTAGCATAGGAAAGCAAAACAAGCATAACTTCAAAACTTTAATCACATAGAGAGGAAACTTGATATTATTGCAATTCCTACAAGCATATGATCCTCTCTCGTAATAATTTTCAGTAGTATCATGAATTAATTCAACAATATAAACAGCACATAAAGCATTATTTTCATGATCTACTTGCATATAAATTTTACTACTCCCATCATAAACAAAATTCTTCTCATTCGGAATAGTGGGAGTATCATAAGAGACTTGAATACTATAGATTGTTTCCACATTAAAAGAGTAATGTTCAGAGAAAGGGTAATCATAATCATGATAAGTTTTATCGGTATAATCATCACTACTTATTATAGCATAAGTGGCATCACAATAATCATCATAAATGGGAGGCATGCTTTCATCATAATAGACTTGCATATCAAGACTTGGGAGGCTAAAAATATCATCTTCATCGAGCGTAGCATCCCCAAGCTTGGGACAAACATTAATTGCAGCAAATAAATTCTCAAATATATCATTCTCATCAAACATAGCATCCCCAAGCTTGGGCCTTTCCATATCATAAGCATAATCAATCTCATTGTTAATAGTATGGATAGCACCGATAGTATAGCAATTATCATCATCACAATGAGTAATGGAAGCAACATCATTTGGAAGGGATACCTTTTTGTCTTTGCTTCTCCGTCTTTTCTTTTCCTTCTTCTCATTATGTGTGGGTTTAATCTTCTTTTTTGAGCTCCTTACTACTGAGATTCTTAGAATAGGGGGCTCCTCCTTGTTACCTGATTCATCATAAGAAATAATAGGAGGATATTGGGAAATCTCTTCCCTTTCATTAGTATTCTCTTAATCTCCTATTTGTTTTATTGACTGGAGGTAATTGGCAATATAAGGATTTTCAATGCAATTCACCGCACAATACATATATATTTCCTCTATATCAAACTCAAGAAGTTTATCAATGGCAAATCCTGGAAGAAACTTAGTTATACGTTTAATTTCTTCATAACCCAAAAGCAAGATAAGTTCATTATGATGTGCAAGGGAAATCAATTCATCACAATTTTTGGATACGATTCAATCATGAAACAATTCGCATTGGGTAATGAAATGACCATGTTCATTGCAAAGTTCACAAGGACGACTAAGATATATTAAATTTTCAGCACAATCATCTAGCATCTGTAGCAACCATTTAGTTTCTAAATACTTATGCCTCTTGCAAAATCTATCTTCCCTCTTTGGTATGTACTTGCAAACTCTATACACTCCACAAAAATCAACATGCTTATATGAGATATTTTCATCATGACTAGTGCAATCATCATTAGTACCATGGAAATTCAAAGGATTCATACTAACAACATTGCAAGCATGCTCATCATTCAAGTCTTTAATGCCAAGCATTCTATGTAATTCTTCTTCTAGTACTTGAGCACAATTTTCCTTTCCATCATTTTCACGAAAGATATTAAAAAGATGAAGCATATGAGGTAACCTTAATTCCATTTTTTGTAGTTTTCTTTTATAAACGAAACTAGTGATAAAACAAGAAACTAAAAGATTCGATTGCAAGATCTAAATATATACCTTCAAGCACTAACCTGCCCGGCAACGGCGCCAGAAAAGAGCTTGATGTCTACTACGCACCCTTCTTCTTGTAGACGTTGTTGGGCCTCCAAGTGCAGAGGTTTGTAGGACAGTAGCAAATTTCCCTCAAGTGGATGACCTAAGGTTTATCAATCCATGGGAGGTGTGGGATGAAGATGGTCTCTCTCAAGCAACCCTGCAACCAAATAACAAAGAGCCCCTTGTGTCCCCAACACACCCAATACAATGGTAAATTGTATAGGTGCAAGAGTTCGGTGAAGAGATGGTGATACAAGTGCAATATGGATGGTAGATATCTGTTTTTGTAGTAGGAAAATATAAAAACAGCAAGGTAGCAAGTGGTAAAAGTGAGCATAAACGTTGTTGCAATGATAGTAGGCAAGGCCTAGGGTTCATACTTTCACTAGTGCAAGTTCTCTCAACAAGGATAACATAATTGGATCATATTACTAGCCCTCAACATGCAACAAAGAGTCACTCCAAAGTAACTAATAGCGGAGAACAAACGAAGAGATTATGGTAGGGTATGAAACCACCTCAAAGTTATTCTTTCTGATTGATCTATTCAAGAGTCCGTAGTAACGTTCAATCTATCGTAGAGTTCGTACTAGAATAACACCTTAAGACACAAATCAATCAAACCCCTAATGTCACCTAGATACTCCATTGTCACCTCAAGTATCCGTGGGCATGATTATACGATATGCATCACACAATCTCAGAAACATCTATTCAACCAACACATAGAACTTCAAAGAGTGCCCCAAAGTTTCTACCGGAGAGTCAAGACGAAAACATGTGCCAACCCCTATGCATAGATTCCCAAGGTCACGGAACCCGCAAGTTGATCACCAAAACATAGATCAAGTGGATCACATGATATTCCATTGTCACCACAGATAAACACGCGCAAGACATACATCAAGTGTTCTCAAATCCTTAAAGACTCAATCCGATAAGATAACTTCAAAGGAAAAACTTAATCCACTACAAGAGTGTAGAGGGGGAGAAGAAGATCCAACTAGAATAGCAAAGCTCGCGATACATCAAGATCGTGCCATCTTAAGAACACGAGAGAGAGAGAGAGATCAAACACATAGATATTGATACATACCCTCAGCCCCGAGGGTGGACTACTCCCTCCTCGTCATGGAGAGCGCCGGGATGATGAAGATAGCCACCGGAGAGGGATTCCCCCTCCAACAGGGTGCCGGAAAAGGGTCTAGATTGGTTTTTGGTGGCACCAGAGACTTTCGGTGGCGGAACTCCCGATCTAGGTTAATTTCCGAAGGTTTCAGTATTTATAGAATTTTTTGGCGTAGGGCACAAGTCAGGGGGGCTGCTGGGCTGTCCTCGAGATAGGGGGCGCGCCCCCCTTCACATGGCGCGCCCCCACCCTCGAGGGCAGCCCGTGGCTCCCCTAGCCCATCTCTTATGCTTCGGGGGCTTCTTTTGGTCCAGAAAAAATCATAAAAAATTGGCTCGTCAATTGGACTCTGTTTGATATTCCTTTTCTGCGAAACTCAAAAACAAGGAAAAAGATAAACTGGCACTGGGCTCTGGGTTAATAGGTTAGTCCCAAAAATCATATAAAATTGTATAATAAAGCCCATAAGATATCCTAGAAGGATAATATTATAGCATGGAACAATAAAAAATTATAGATACGTTGGAGACGTATCATGGTGGACGACGGCGAGGCCTAGAAAGGGGACGACGCGGAGCCGGGGAAGATGCGGCAGTGGATGCCCACGCGTAGAGGAGTACGAGGGTTCATTGGTTTGCTGCGGTGTGAGGCTGTCGTCACCGCAGAATAACAAGGGGTGTCGGTGAGTAGAGGGATGGCCTGGCCAGCGGTGGGAATAGTAGGGGCGGTGAGGCCTCCGCGGCAGCACAGCCGGCCATGGGTGGCAGGAGCATGCGGCACGACCAGCGCTACTTTGGGCGGCTGGAGCAACAAGACCAGAGGTTGAAGAAACACTACGGCCGTTGGATGGACATCGTACGGTTACTGGAGCTAGAATCGTTCATATTGACTAAGTTGACAAAGCATTCTGTCCCCGTCAACTTAGTAGGCCCACAAGTTAGCCTCCCACCAAGGTGGGTCCCAACCAGTAGGGGGAGTATTTATTTTTTTGTGCGTAATAAGGAGGCACTTCCGCTGGGTCCGAGCTAACAGCGGTGGGAACATTTTTTCGCGCAATACGGTGACCCGTCCGGTGGGTCCTAGCAGTCAGGGGGGAAACGTTTTTTCGGGAAATACGGTGGCCCGTCCGGTGGGTCCCTACTGTCAGGTGGAGGAATCATTATTTTCCACGTAATAAGGAGGCACTTCCTTGCTGCCGTCATGGACCCAATTGTCAGCCTCTCCACGTATAGTCCATGTCCGATGGAAGCCGTTCCTTGACCATGTTGACCACGCCGCGCCGAGAGCACCAGGGCGGTGGACGACGGCGAGGCCTAGGAAGGGGACGCGGAGCCGGGGAAGACACGACAGTGGTAGCCCGCGTGCAGAGGAGTACTAGAGTTCACAGGTTCGGCTGCGGTGTGAGGCTGCCGTCGCCGCGGAATAACAGGGGGTGTGGGTAAGTTGAGGGATGGCCTGGCCAGCGGTGGGAGTAGTAGGGGGCGGTGAGGCCTGCGCGGCAGCACAACCGGCAACGGAAGGCAGGAGCAGGCGGCACGACCGGCGCTGCTTTGGGCGGCTGGAGTAAGAAGACCAGAGGTTGAAGAAGCATGACGACCGTTGGATGGACATCATACGTTCACTGCAGCTAGAATCGTTTATATTGACTAAGTTGACAAAGCCCTTGGTACGCGTCAACTTAGTAGGCCCACAAGTCAGCTTCCGAAATGATGCACGCCAGATGTCAGGGGGAGGAATCATTTTTTGGGCGGGTGAAGTTAGAATATCCGAAATTGAAGAAGAAGCACGGCATCCATTGGATGGACATCCAACGGCCACTGCTGCTAGAACTGTGTGTTGACTATAAGTTGACAAAGCCTTGCATACGCGTCAACTCTTTTTTTTAGAGGACGCGTCAACTTAGTAAGGCCACAAGTGTGTGGCAGAGAACTTATAGCCCATTTGAGATTTGTAAGAATGTGCAGCCAATTTTTTGAATTCTAATGGAATTTACTACAGCCCATTTACAGTTTATTAAAAGTACAGCCCATTTCAACCAACCGTTCAAAACAGAATTCAACAAAATTTCTCACATTTTGATGGGATCCGGAATATTTTTATCCCAAAATTTCTAGTCAGATTAAATACAATTTCAATATAAATTTATATTACGTAAAAATCCAACGAAACATTGCGCTCGCAACAATTAATGAAATTAAAAAATTCAATATCCAAAAATAATATTTTATAAAGTAATTACGTGTTTGGTGCATTTTTTATAGTTACTGCCCAATTTCTATAATTACATCCCATTTATTATTTCATAAAGCCCATTTTCTTGTGAAGCCTAATGCATCCCTCCTCCGAAAAATTTGCAGCCCGGCGGGGCGGAGAATAACAACTTGACCATGCCTGGGTATTCCTAAAAAAAGTATAGCTGGGCTAGCCATTTTCAGCTTGAAAAATAATAATATCTGGGCTGGATATCTGGCCTGGGCTAGACGGGCCACAGCCCGCCCAGTTAATAGCGATGTTTTCATTGTTGTTAAGAGAAGAAAAATTAATATCTAGGCTAAACATCGCTTAAGAAAAACTCTGCCGTGCTCACACCTCAAAAACACAAATACTGCTCGAGCTGCTTGATCCCAGCTGTCGGCCACTTCTTGTGCAATTCTCTCGTTTATTGACTACATAGGCTGACAATGGTTTGGGACCGTGATGTCAGGAAACCAGGAGGAAGCAAAAAAATTATAGTTTTATATACTAATAAGGAGGCACTTGCGTACGTGCAGCTATGGCCTTGGTGGGTCCCCACTGTCATACTCTTCAAGTAAAGTCATCTTCATCCTCATGTCCGTTGACCATGTTGACAACGCGAGACGGCGGTGCCACGGCGAGCACAACAACTCGAAGGATGATGGAGAGGGCCTCGCGGGCCCTACGGATGGTCTGATACAGTGCCCGCTGCTCATTCGGGAAGCCAGGATCATGGGGCCACATGTCCGCGACGGCATTGTCATTCGCTTGTTCACCGGTGCTCGTTAAGGAGGCGGAGGTTGTAGCACAGGTCCTCCTGCACTGGTAGCTCTTTCGCCACTAGGGCGTCGAAGTGCGGCCGCACCTGCTCTATGGTGAACACGGCATGAACTGGCTTGGACAGTGGCGTCGGCTCCTGGTCGGAAGCTACGTCCATCGTCTGATTGTCGTCGCTCAGCTCGGCGAGGTAGCTGGCGAGCCAACATGTCCGGCTGCTGGACCGACCCACTGCCAAGCACGAGTCTGACTGCCCTTGCCCACCCAGACCGCCTCCCTCGCCCGCGCGCGCTTTCCGCCCGAAACGGTCAGCGCCGCCCGCCCCGCTTCCCGGTGCATGCGATTACTCCGCCTTCAAACGACACAAGTGTCGTCCGTCCGTCCTTTTGTCGCCCACATTAATGATACACGGTTGCCAAGGCGGCTACTCCGACACCACACGTCCGTCCCTCCACCGCCCATCATTGCTATATAAACTGTTGCGCCGACCATAGTCGCAGTCATCCGCATCCGTTCCTATTCTTCTGTCCACACCACTACTACCCACCATGGGTTCCTCGCGCTCCAGCGCTCTTTGGGACGGGTGTACAACAGATCACAAGGAGATGGCAGCCATTGCTGCCGACTGGCTGGCCGGCAGGCAGTCGGAGGACGACGACGTCCCAATGGAGAACATGGTAGTCGATGATCCGGCGCCAACCCCCTCCTCCGCGCCATCCTCGCCGGTGCATTGCACCATGACCATCGGCGAGGCCCGTGCCCAATATATGGACACGGTGAGGCAGAAGCGTGAGGAGTAGTTCCGGGAGGCGCAGGCCGACGCCGCCTACAACCACCATCTCCTCCAGGAGCACCTGCAGGCGGAGGAGCAGATCACCGCGGAGCGGGCGGAGCAGGAGGCGTTGCATGGCTCGTACCGCTCCGCCCACGAGGGCCGCCTCAAGCACTGGTGGTACCGCATGCGGGTGGCAGAGGCTGCAGCCACCTACAAAGAGGGCGATGAAGCGGGTGAGGCACTGTTTGGCGAGACCGAGGACGAGGCACAGGACAATGCCGGCTCCGAGGAGTCCCCGCTCCGCTGGCGTCGACGAGGCCCTGCTCCGCCGAGGCCCCGCGGCGCCAACAACGAGGCAGAGGACACCGCCGGCTCCGCCGAGGCCCACCCTGCCGGCAACGAGGGGGAGGATTTCCCCAGCTCCCCGAGGCGCCGCCCACCGGCAACGAGACAGAGGACTTCGCTGGCTCCGCCGAGGCCCCGCTCCGCTGCCAACGAGGCCGCGTCACACAGAAAACGAGGAAGCACGGTAGGTCGCCGCCGCTCGGGTCCAAGTAAGGCCACCGCTGCCCTAATCGCTATGACAAGCTAGGAGGGTTGACCACTAACGGCCGGTTAGCTTCTTGGCGACGACGTGGAGTCGGAGAGCTATGTTGGAGAAGGACGCTGCTTCTACTTAACTGCTGGTGCAGTTGGCTGACTCACATGTGGGCCCAACAGGCATCTGGGCCACATGTCAGTTACGCAACTGCACCTGCAGTTAAGTCACTGAAGCTTCTGTTCAGCTCAACTGGATACGGGTGGGTTGGTTCGGTTAATTAATTATATCTCCAATGCACCCCTTTTTAGTTGAAGAATGTATGAAATGTAATGAAATCCGACCGTGTATGAATGAATTTATTTCGATTAGTTCAAATTCTTGTATCACTGGCATTGGATGAACATGCAAAATAATACGTACTAGCATTATTCCGAGGGTGATCACCTCGTTTGCAGCAGTTTCACATGTACTCCCTCCGGTCCTTTCTAGTCGGCATTCAAGTTTTGTCTGCAGTCAAAGTATCTCTACTTTGACCAATCTTGTAGAAAAAAGTATGCACTTTCACAATGTGCGAAGTAAAAAGGAACAGAAGGAGTACAAAAAGTTTGAGCAGCTTTTTAGCGTTCCTGTACATTGCAATCAAACACACAGGCCTGGCAATTCATAGAGAACATTCAAAACAATCGATGATTATGCATCTCAGCGATTCCCATGTTAGAGCCAATATTTACTTCACAACTAAAGAATAAAGAAAAAATGGATCGTCGCTGCTGACAGCAAAGGGCGTCCCATTCGAAAATATCAAACGCATGTCTTCTTGCTAAAATCAATGAGCAAAATTTGATAAGGTTTTCCCATTCCAAAATATCAAATGCCTACGATTGTGGGATGGGCAGGGTTTGCCATCAGTTCAGACATTGACATGGCACCTCGTCCTAAATAAACCAGCTGTTCTTTTTGTGCAGTTCCACCAAAATCAACCAAATTCGCGCGTAGCTTGTGTGATTCCGCCCTTATATGTTGCAACGCCTTGAACTTATCGGCACCTCCTTTCTTGTGGTCGAAATGAATGATTCGATGTATTCATGAACATTTTGTGCAGTTCCCATTGAAATCAAGCTGAGCACCCATGGTTGCACAAATACAAAAAAAGTGATTAGTATAAAGCAAACTGTACTATGAATTGACAGTTTAAACAGGCACCTACATGGTCCATGTAGAGCACACTTTTAGAAAAATGGAACTCACGGGAAAGAATCCTAGAACAACATTGTACTCGCGCATCACAGCAAGAAATTGGAGATTTGTCAGTCCTTCTGAGCTGAAGTTAGTTTGGTCTTGTGGGGGGTAATGTAACCATTCTTCAACTGCTCCTTCCAATGAGAAGATAGACAGGGCTTCTTCATCCTAGCATAATCGGAACTAGTCACTTCACGTACTCCATATTCTTCTTCAGGCCTTGTTCGTTTAATCCTCCTCCTAGGGGGATTGGAGTGGGTTGGAGAGGGTTTTGGCTTGTAGGGGATCTAAGCCCCCTCAAACCCTGCCATTCCCCTTCAAAAACCACCTCAACCGAACAAGGCCTGAGAGGAGGATGATCATGTTGTGCAAAGACAAGAGGATAATTAAATGCTAGCATCCCTGTTTGCTCGAAAAAAGGAAAGGAAATATTTAAAACAGCACAGATGAAGCACTTCTCAAGGACAATACCACTTTTTGATGATAGTATCTAAACAGTAGCACAACACCAATAGAGATGAGAAAGCTCAATCATATGGATGAAATCAGTGGGCGAGTACCAACCTTTCTCAGGAGGCTTATTGTGTAGAGCATACAGATGAAGCATTTCTCCGGAACCATCTGTTGCTATCTACTATGGTGGCCATGCTTACTATATACTCCTCGATTAGATTAATGTTTCCAACATCTTCTTGTGCAGTTCCACAAAAATATATGGTATCTTCAAAGAATATCCCTGTTTGCACAAGTAGAGATAATTACGTATTACATTAAGAGTGGCATCAAATTAGTAGCAAAACAATTGCTTGTTCCAGCCATAGCAATAAATTAAGATGCAAAACTATATCATTACTTGTGTCATCACAGTTCCAGTGCTTCTTTACAGCACCATGAGTTTATTTTTGTTTTTCTTCCGCTTGTTCTTTCCCTTCATCACTTGGTTCAATAACAGCCAAGCTTCACCTTCAATGCGAAAGAAGGCTAGTACTGACCTCTCATGACGCGGAATTCAAACAACTCACAAGAAGAAGATCTGAACCAAATTTGCCAACACCTATAGGAAGTAAGATCTCCTCTTGTGCAGTTCCACTAAGATCAAGCAATCAAGCAACGTTGTCGGTGTGACATCTTGGTTGAACTGCACAAAACACTCTTACAACAAAAGTGTTTTGTGCAGTGTAACAAAAGGTCACATTGGCAACGAGGTGAAGTAGATAACCCTGTTTACACAGAGGTGCAAAGGAAACATCTAGTGGTCAATAACGGTGGATGACACAGAAGCCAACAAAAAGAAGCATCTACCTTATCTAAATGGGAAAGAAAGCAAGACAGTAGCATTTCTCAAACGGTGGCATTGATTAATATTAACAGAGAGATTATATTAACAATAAAATTCATTAAACATGTAATTTGCTTTTAACTGTGGCATTGCATCAATTTTCCAGCGGCATTATTAGAGGGTGCTTGTTTACACGGACATTTTGGTGGAGGGACTAACAAACTCCGTGTCTGTCCCATCTAAGCCAAATAGGAGGGACTTTTAGGGACTAAAAGTGGGCATTTGGGACTATAGAAAGATGACCCCGAGGGAGAGTCTTTTTGGGACTTTTTCCAACAGTTGCCCCTGCCACGCATGGCACCTTGTCTCTATTAGTTCATTACTAGGGGTAACATGGTATTTTAGCATGCCATTTAATAACCTCTAATCCATTTTTAGTCCTTGGAACCAAATAAGTAGGTACTAGGGAGTTTTTAACCAAACAGGGCCTTAGATTAACAACAACTAAAGAGTTGCATGGGACAATGGACGCACCAGCACCATGTGCATCTACCGATGTACTGGGGTGATGCACAGTCTGTTGCAACAAAGAACAAACAACCAAGGAGCATATTTGTGTTGGTCCCAGTTTTGTTATCTATAGACACCTTTCCCTATGTGAGTGCGGCAAATCTAGTCCTGCTCAAACTCTACAGCCTTGTCCCCCAAAACAAAAGATCAGTTTGTTACAGATGTGCGTACCGCGTTTATCATTCTTTTCCCTTTTCGACCAGCGTAGGTGTTGGATAGCCAGTCTGTACTAGTACTTTCCCCACTTCCGTTCCTCTATGAACCACGTCCTAGATTTATGCTATACAACTTTCCCCACTACTTTCCCCCATTCATGTCCTCTTTGAACCACGTCTTAAATTCATGCGATACAACTGTCCCCACTACTTTCCCCCTTTCTTTCCTTTTTGAACCACGTCCTAGATTCATGCTATACAACTTTTCCCACTACTTTCCCCCATTCCTTTCCTCTTTGAACCACGTCCTAGATTCATGGTATACAACTTTCGCCACTACTTTCCTGTTTGATCCAACACCTAGATTCGAGTGCAGAAGCGGAAAAAGCCCACATGCAGCTAGAGCAATGCATGTGGAATAAGTAAATTATACCTTAAGGTTCTTGGGGTGTGGTTCGCTGGGCGATCGGAGGCCGTTCAACCCACACTATGTACTGCGGCGAAGAAGAAGGGGCCGGAGGCCCTCCCGTGCACCGCTGGGTGAAAGTGAATAGCTGTGCCGGTAGTGGATTCCCTCCCTCGCCGAAGGCGACAGCGTTAAGCGTCCTTCCCTTCCCGGCGGACGGATCCTGCCGGCTCTTTGACCAGCAGTGAAGGGAGAGAGAGAGGTCAACGAAGTCTTGTTTAGATCTGGAGAGGGTGACAGAGTGTGAAGAGAGAAACTACAAGTAGACCAACACTGAGGGGAGAGAGAGAGGCCAATGAAGTCTTGTTTAGATCTGGAGAGGGTGAGAGAGTGTGAAGAGAACAACTACAAGCGCTGAGGGTCCAGCGTGTATATATATACTGGAGAGAGTTTGAAGAGTGCAGACCCTAGAAAAGAAGCGTCGAGGCTGCAGCTTATACGTGATGAGGTGATTATACGGTCACTACGAGATCGTATAGCTCACTATCCATCTATTTTGACCAGTCAAAGAATCCTCCTGGCACGAATTATGCTCAAGTGTAGTTATCAAACCCGAGACCTCAAGTTTGATGAGCGAACAGGCTAACCAGCTACACAACCCTCCCGTTATGTTCAACGAGAGGAAAATAACCTTTTATACATTCCTGCATTCGTGTGACAAGCATGCCATATATTTGTGTGTGTGTGGGAGTCATTGGGATTTAAATCATAATCGTGTCATGTGGCTTTGGTGGTGAGACTATCTACAGTGGTGCAAAAATAATGCAGCCTTAGTCACCTTACCTCTCTCCACGTAGTACGTTGGGTCCCACCAGTCAGAGGGTGAAACAAACAAATTAATAAGAAAAATTAAAATTGCTAGTGGTGTATCTTACCTCACACATCTCGCTACTGCACAGGAACACTGTCCAATTGATCCCTCTGTTCGCTCACGTACTATTTTAAGTGAATCCTTATTATAACATGCACACAATTTTGGGCACTTGTATTCGAACTAAGTCAGTGTGCCACCGTATCTCGTACGACTCCCTCCGTCTAGGTGTAATAAGTCACGTTAGAAGGTGCAGCGGGACCAAGGTGCAAGCAGATTGGAGGAGAAGGAGAAACTTGACCGGTCATTCCTCCAATCAAAGCCCTGATTTCTGTCTCTAAACGCAACAATTGATCCAAACAACTAAGGGCCTCTTTGATTCGTAGGATTTCCAAAACGCAGGAATAGGAAAAATGTGGGATTGGGGTGGCATGTCATCTTGAATTCTACATGATTCTATGAGTGTTTGATCGTGCACAGAAAAAACGTAGGATTCTTTCAAAGAGGTTAGTGTGGATTGAAAATTTCCTATGTAATCTAGTGCAAATGAATCCTATGGAAAAGTTCCTATGGTTTAGAATCCTATGAATCAAACAACTCACATAAGAAAAAATCCTAAGGAATTGAATCCTTCAAAATTCCTTTGAGAATCCTTGGAATTAAAGAAGCCCTAAGAGATGCCGTTTTAGCTACCGTGCAGGGCCACGTATTAACTCGCATGCAAGCCGACTTTGATTTCTTGACTGATCAACACGTAGTTGCGCTCCATGCATTGGGTTTCCGGGGAAGATAACAAGGCAGAGTAAGGAGTGTTTCGTTACATTGCTTAGGCTGGTCATAGTTTGTACGTACTCCATTTGTATCTCACTTCCTGTGGCATCGCACTCGCACGATTTTCCTATTCTATGAACCTGTGTGTGCGTGTGCGTGTGTGTGTGTGTGTGTGTGTTTAACAACATGTGTGTGTTAGAGAGAGCGACAGATCGACCTACTCCTACAGAGAGATGAGGTGTAGTGTACGATTTTAGCCCCGAGAGTCGGTGCATCCTCTCGTTTCCGGGCGTCCGGTAAGGAGAGGAGGACAGCTGCTACGCCCGCTCCTGACCAGCCTGGCCCATCCAAAGCCCCTCCATCGCCCGCGCGCGCTTCCCGCCCGAAACGGTCAGCGCCGCTCCAAAGAATCGGTGTCGCATTCATGCCCGGGCAGAGCGGACGCAACCTCCCATTGGCGCCTGCATTGAAGGGAGAAGCGGATTCAGGAGTGGTGGTTGCTTCGTCCGTCCAACTTACTGCTGGGTCTATGTGATTTGACGGCTCATTGGTCATTATTACTGAGGTGGTAGGACTGCTGGATGTCCCACGCTTTCGGCGAAAGGAGGTACTACTAGATTACAATTTTCTCCATTCTTATGGCGGAGGAGTGCAAGAGCAGTGAAAACACGCAGGCTTAGAGATTACATGGCCCACCTCACACTATCACCATATTTTATGGACACCGTGCGACACCTAACTCTTTACATAGTACTCCCTCCGTTCCTAAATATAAGTCTTTGTAGAGATTCCACTAGGTGGACTACAAACGGAACAAAATGAATGAATCTACACTTAAAATGCATCTATATACATCCGTATGTGGTTCATGGTGAAATCTCTACAAAGACTTATATTTAGGAACGGAGGAAGTACTTGTATAGTACGTACTGTAATTTATCAGCGAGATAGTACAAGGCTATGAAGCTTCCAGCTTCTGTTACATGTATCTTGCGTCCAAGGTTGACCGTTGCAACATTTCATCAAATACAAAGGAGACTAACATGCATGCTATTGCATCTCAGTGATTGACAGATCATAGCAAATATGTACTCCCTCCGTTCCAAAATAAGTGTCTCAACTTTATGCTACATACAGAGCAAAATGAGTGAATCTACACACTAAAATACATCGATATACATCAGTGTTTGGAGTATGTACTAGTAGTTCATATTGAAATCTATTAAAGGACATATATATTCCAAACAATATGATAATCTCTCTAACCAAGGTACTAGGGACGAGGAGTAAACAGAGGGAGTAGTAAAAATTTCTCCTCGTCCTGTGAGCCACCGCGTGCGTGGGCGAGGGAGCGGGCATAAGGCGTAGTAAGCAAGCTTCACCTCATCCTGCGAGCCACTGCGCCCGTGGGCGGGGGAGACGACGTACTAAGCAAGCTTCTCCTCATTCTGCAAGTTGACGGGACACATCAAAAGTACTCCAGTGTATAGAGCCTTGCCTCTAAGGTAGGCCCCACATGGTTTGCCTCTTTTTTAACATAACACGTCAAGTCGCAATTTGTTTGTTCACCTATGGTAGACGATCCTCCCTCCATCTAGTGGACAACCAATACACATGTCAAGTTACCACGTGGGCTGCCTTTTCATACAGAAATGAGCTCCACCGTGTACCCGCGCAGGTGTGCTTGGGAAAGAGACAGGAGTACGTGCGCCGTGTGTGCACTTCTTCTCTTCGTGCACGTCCCCCACCTACGTGGGTGTGTGTGAGAGATACAAACCTAGACAAGTGGCTTGTGTGCGTTCGTGAGTGTTTTTTGTTTTTTGGGGGGGAGGTTGATTTCGTGAATGTATTTGTGGTAATATGTGTCGATGACATCTTAAACAAAATTTTGCATGCAATGTGTGTGAAATGGAGGCCTATCCATATCATATATAGAGGGTCGGGCGATCCACGAGAAGAGAGGGAGGGGCCATAGATATCGATAGAGTCGAAGAGAGGATCAAGTGGGTGGGTGCGAGATCGATGAAGAGAGCCATCGAAATTGTGTGTGTGTGTGTGTGTGCAAGTCAAAGATATAGGGTGACTGACCTAGCTACCGGAGCGTCAGAGGGCACAGGTCAAGTTTGTGTGTGGCAGGGAGACATGACTTGAGCGCTCGATGTATCATTGTGTGTGTGGGGGATGGGTTTGGGGAGGGGTAGACAGTTGTGTCTTGAGGGAGATCGGTTGACATCCATACAAAACTGAAGGAGAGACCCAGCTATGTCTTGAGGGAGATCGGTTGACATCCATACAAAACTGAAGGACGGGAAATAAGATGGGACAGAGAGAGAGAGAGGAGAGAGAGAGAGAGAGGGAGGGAGAGGGGTAGAGTGCTGGATGGGTGATGGAGTTGCTTCTCGAAGATGGTGGGAGAGGCCTACTAGACAAACTAAGGGTGGAACTGCAATATTATCAATAAGAGTGGGGATGTGTTTCTGTGTGTGCGTGTGCGTGATAGATTTGTCGGGACACATCCATGGATGATGAAGGGGAACCATGTGTTTGGTAAGCAAACCTAACTAGATCAGTAGATCAGTTGTTGTTTGTCGGAGGAAGGGAGAGACATAACTAATGAGGTAGATCGATCGACGCATGGGGAAAACGAGTTATAAGGACCTAGCTAGCTATATGTATAGCAGGAGATCGGTTGGTGTACGTTCATTTGTTAGAGGCAAATAAAGCCCGGCGAGACGGATAGACAGAGAGAATGGAGCTAGGAGGTGGTGCGAGAGGCCCAGCTACTAGCTAGATAGGGGGAGGAGTGTGTGGTTGTGAGATCGATGAAAAGAGGGGCGAGAGTTTACACGTGTGTGGGATCGTATGAGATACAGGAGGCAAGGACACATAAAGGAGGAGATTGAAGGTGCTTGTGTATGTTGTAGGCAGACATCGCTGGAGAGGTTTATCGATCGGTGTGTGTCAGAAAGGAGTTGTGGAGACTATGGGAGAACGACCTAAAGAAAACAAAATGAATGTGCGCGATGGATAGAATGCTGAGGGAGGAGAGGGCGAGGAGGGCGTGTGCATGCACGAGAGAAATTTAGTGGTAACTACAAAGGTCAGAGGATTGTGTGGGTGTAAGAGACTAACAACGATCATAATTTGATATGAAAGTGGATGAATATATTTGAATAGGAGATCATAGTGTTTTAAACATATGCATGCATGAATATAGCGGTGATACGCGTGTTGTGGTTTTGCACATGTTATACCATAATGTGACAATGCATGGTGTTTGCAACTCACAACTAAATGTCGAACAATCTAAACCATACTATACATCGAACAACCTCACATTTTATTTGAATTTGTGATAATGTGTGGCATTTGCAGCTTACAACTAAATATCAAACAATCTAAACAACGCCCGCGAAAACCCCCACCTCCTATGAAATCCCGACACGTGAAATGCCCGTGATACCCCTGAACCGAAAGAACCGCCTCAAATAGGTGGGGGTACTTTCGTAACTTACCCCACATTTCGGACAAGCGCATCCCTAAGCCATGGTTCCCCACTCCCATCCCATCCGCCCACCCATTCGTACACCGAGGCTGGCAAAACCCGCGAAGCCCCACACCCTCCTCCCTGACGACGTCGTCCACAGCAACACCTCGATGTCCCTCATCCACCGTACCGGATGAGGATCCGTCGTCGATATGGTCGTCCCGCCGGTTCAGCCACCTCGTCCTCCACCTGCAAGGAGCTTCCCTGACGTTCCCCTCGTTTTTCGCGCCACCTCCATTCCCACTCCGCCGTCTTCACCTACACCACCGGAAGAGCATCATCATCACTGTTTCCTCGGATGAAGCTGCGGCCTAATCGGCGCCACCAAAGAGGTTGTACATTAATCGCCGCATTTTCTACTTGATTCGATCTCACGGTGCTGCTGGCGCTCGGTCCCGAGCCGACACGGCGCGACTCCATCCACGATGGCGTCGCCGGCCACTTCCTCCATGGTGTCGCTCCCTCTGCGGTGACGTCCACATCAGTAGGAGTTGCTGCTGCTTTAGCTCTCGCTCGCGCTGCTGCTCTGCTCTTGCTCTCGGTTCACTACCTGGTTTTCTCTTGCTCTTGCTCTTGCTTGCGCTGCTGCTCTCGCTCTTGCTCTTGCTTGCGATGCTGCTCCGACTTAGCTACACTTCAGTCGGCTGAATTGACTTTCGGGTCAGTCGATTTTCAGGGGGGTGGGGGGCTCGCCGGAGTTAAGGAAGAACCAGCCGCAGCGG
>LR738712.1:70941682-70964421 GCA_902687465.1 Secale cereale
GGGATGGCCGGGGCGGTGACGGACCGGCGATGGGGAGTGTTTTCGGGGCGGGCGGGGCAGCGCACCGCCGGCCGCGGGTGGCGGGGGCGGCTATTTGGCCGGTGGTGGTTGGCGGCTCAGGGGGGTGGAGATTGAAGATGAACGGCAGGCCCTTGATTTCGTAATCAACGGATGCAAAATCGACTAACCGGATATGAAAAAGTCAGTCGACTAACGTGTAGCCTCACCTCTAGCGCGTTCAGTTTCGACAGTAAAATTCAGTTTCGACAGCAAAATTCAGTTTCGACAGTTAAGTACACTTTCGACAGTTAAATTCAGTTTCGACAGTTAAGTTCAGTTTCGGCAGTTAAATTCAGTTTCGATAGTTAAGTTCAGAGATGAGCAGCTGATGTATATATCTAGCACTTTGTGGTTATGTATTTTACGTCATCTATTGGAGATGATATTAGAATTCCACTCAGGTTAACATTGTCTCTCTTGTCCTGCTTCAGCCTCGGCGTCGTACAACTCACCGGAGCTGCTCAAATGACGAAACCCTCCATCACAGTGGAGTAGTACCTCGGGCTCCATCTCTAGACGCCTAAGATCTTCTTTACCTCCTCCGACAGCCAAGTCAGCCGGGGCATCCTCACCGGCCAACCCAATCACGCTAAGATCGACATGGCTTCACCAAAGAGGTTGTACACTTCTTGTGGTTTGACTTAATCTCACCATGCTTCTTCGCATCCTGTGATCTTCCAATTCTTGTGAACCAAACACCCAGATTGGAAGAAATCTTGTGTTTTTAAATTCTCTGTTTTGCACGTGCATTCCTATCCTATTCCTGTCTATTTCCTATCCATGCATTGTTAGAATCCTCAAATTCAAACAAGCCCTTACACAATTACTTATGTTAGAGATATGTGTCAAAGAAAACTTTGTGTGGTTTGTCCTGCTTCTACGGTGCTGTGTTCCACCCCAGATCAGCTGCTCCAACGACGGAAGGGTTCACCACAGCAGGGATCCGCTCTCCAGACTGTCTTTCGCCGCCTCAGATCTTCCTCCCCGCCGCCGGCAGCCACGACAACTGCATTACCATCATCAACTGAGCAGATGGCCTTGAGGACTACATGGGTCCGCAAGAGAGGTCACACTCTTCCGTGTCTGCTTACGTTATGCATCGCTTAATATGATGACATGCTACATTATCGTCGTGTTCACCTATTAGACTCCGACTCACGTCCAAACTTATGCTGAAACTTGAGTTTTTATATGGTTGTGGGGTACATATTGGGCCAGCAATCAGTTCTATTTGTCTACTATCTGGTTAATCTCGGGTGTCTACTATGAGTTTCATGTTGGGTGCAAACAAACATTAAAGGAGCCATTATCTGTATTTTTTAACTAAAGCTATTATCTGCCTGCTATCATTGGTTTTGGGTCTATCCACAGTTTGCTACCTTCACTCTGGATTTGTGCATGCACTCCTTACATAATCTCACTATGTTTTATTCCTACGCATGTCAGTTATTGTACACAATGGAACTGAACATGTAGAGCAAAAGAGACGAGCCTTGCGTGGCAATAAAATTTCATGCAGACGTCGCTCCATGGTGGGCGCAAAGGCAGCCCCCCCCCTCCACCCATTTCGGATCTAATCAAGAGGAAGATAACTCCTCAGAGGAGGATTCAGAGGCAGAGTTAGGTTGCTCATATCGTGCGTATGGTATCTTGCATTGCTATGTCATTTGCTTAGTTTAGACATGATTTGTGTGAATGCCACTTGTTTAGTGTCTAATTACCATATATTTGAATTATGCAATGTCATCTTTTTGCAAGACTTTATATATGTGAATTATGCAATGCTATCTTGTTGCAAGGCATTATATATTTGAATTATGCAATGCCATGCTGTTTAGGCAATCGTCATATATGTGAATTATATCATGCCGTCCTTTTTTTGCATTTCTCATTGCTTTTGTTGACAATGTTTGTATATTCAATTGCTCTTCCTGTGCATCAGCCATTTGAATTGGTGATGGAGAAATCTGGAGTGAAAGCAAGGTCTTCAGGGCAGACAATGCTACCTGGTGAAGCAGATATCTTGCTGGTTACAGATATCTCTTCACAGGAGGATTCAGAAGCAGATGACCAGTCCTATTATCCCCCTGAGGTGTATGCTCAAACTTGGCAGGGTTATATTACTCATATCATGCATATGTTGTATTGCAATGCTTTGTTTTTACATTATATACATGATATTGAATGCCATCTCCTTAGTTGACACATCATATATGCAATTGCCCTCTGCTCACTTCCTTAGTATATAAATCATAAATTTGAATTATATCATGCCATGATGTTTACATATACAGCATGTATCTGAATTATGGCATGCCGGCCCATTTTCTAAAGACATACTATAGTTATGTCATCTCATCCTGTTCACATAGTCATCATATTTTGAATTATGTCATTCTATCCGTGAATTATATCATGCCATCATGTTTCCATCGACGGCATGTTTGTGATTTATGGCATGCCAACCACTTTAATAGACACATCATATAGTTATATCATGTCATCCTGTTTACATAGTCATCATATTTTGAAGTATGTCATTCTATCCTGTTTAGTTAGCCATCATAGATGTGAAATTGTGTCATGCTATCCTGTTTAATTAGCCATCATATATGTGAAGTTATGTCATGCTATTCTGTTTGGTTAGACAACATAAATGTGAATTATTTCATGCCCTCTTTCCTTCCCTACAATCCATTGCATCTGTCTATCTTACAATGTATGTACATTCAATTACTTTTCTTGTTTATCAGCCATTTCAATTGGAGGGGGTGATGGCAGTATTTGTGGGAGTAAAAACATGGTCTTCAGAAAAGATCGTGCTACTTGTCGATCGAGATAGAACCACGGTTGTACTTGCCAAAGAACCAGCCCCACCACGCATAACCCAGACTCACACAGATTGTACCCCTACCTAGTTGGACAGAGAACCAGCTACACCCCTTCTAACACCAACCCCGGCAGATAGTAACCTAGCTCCCATTGACACAGCACCGTCTCCACCACAGAGCACCCAAACACGAGCAGTTAGTAAGGCAACTGCAGTTCCCAAAGCACGGGGACCACCACTCCGAACCCCAAGTCAACGCTTAAAGCAGAAGAAGAATTGTTCTCAGGTTAGGTTCCGTAGCTATGGTTCATACTACTTTTCTCTTGCATCACTGTGTTTACTCATACCAACTAATTTCAAATTTGAAGGATGCAATTGAAACTCCAATGGCGGAACAGGTATGTTTTAAACCTGTTTCTTTAACGTGTTTGCTGTTGTAACTTGCTCTATGTTGATTTCAGTTTCTATTGAAAAAACAGTTATATTCTCATGCCATGCACCTTACAAGTGTTGTTATTGCTGTGTAGTTTACCACACTTATATTCTGTCTAAGCTGCTTTGTCTTAAATAGATATGATTCGAACGGTATCTATCTTGATTTGGCAACATAAACTAGAATGATATAGACCATACAGTGACCATACTACATAGATATATGTTTGTTTCATGCTGTTATCCTGTCCACCTTACTACTGAAATGGTTTACCAAAATGAGTTTCATATACGACGTTGTAAATCTATGATGTGTTTGTTTATTCCTCCTTTAGATCACGAATAAAATATTGGAGAAGAGTACCCCGTTATGCAATGGTAAAGGAAGTAATGCAGATAAGGTTCAAGATAGTGAGACATCCCTGTTGGTCTCCAAGAAAGTTGATAAAAACTATATTGAAGACACTGAGACAACCCCAAAGTCCTGTCTTGACGTAGTGTTCGAGTTACTGGCTACAACTGCTGGCACCAGCTCTTCAAACTCGCTACCTGAATCAGTTCAGCTTCTTGAGTCTCAACTTCAAGTTGAAAGACATCGATCAGATGTTATGCGACAGGAAGCCGAAGTACTGAGGAAGTCCCTGCAGAATTCAGATGCATATTTTCTGGTGCAACAGCAAGTGCTGGAGGCTTTAAGCGCCAATCAAGAGAAAGTTAATAAGCTTGCTAAGCATCTTGCCAGCATTATGGGTACCCAGGATATTGTTTCTTGAGCTCTTCTGAAGTGGTTTCAGTTATGGACTTGTTTTGCTGCGGCATTTATATGCTGCTTTGTTCCCTATATTTGCACTGGTGGCGAACTTTGATGCCTAGTGGATGTAATGCGTGTAATAGCCATGATAGCCTAGCGTAAGTTGCTTGCCTATTTATTTCATTATTGTCTTGTTTATTTGTTTTCTTGTAGTCAGTGCAGTTCTTTTTCCACGGTTTGCTAGTGGCCGCAATACCCTATTTTTTTAAACTAGGCCACATTAACCATCGGCTACATATTTACTGTAGTTAACATGGGCCTCTTATGGGCCGTAGAAACAATGGGCCTTCTAAGGGATGTAGAAACAATGGGCCTTCTACGGGGCGTAGAAACAATAGGCCTTCTACGGGTTGAATGGTCGGTTGGCCAAACATGGGCCAATAACAGACCACATTATGGCCGTAAATGGGCTAGAGTTAAAATCGTCCATTCATGGGCCGACCATAACGGGCCGTCGTTAATCGTCCGTATTTGATGATGCTATGAAAACGGCCCAACGTATTAACAGGTCACAAACGGGCCGACTGTAACCACGGGCTAAATTTGGCCCACAAGCAGAAAATGACAGTAACGGGCCGAAAGTATACGAATGCTGGAAATGAGCCCAAGAATAAATGGGCCCTAAGAAGGCCGAAAGATAACATGGGTTGGAAACGGCCCAACGGAATACTGGGCCGTTAATGGGTATAAAGTGAAACACTATTCATTACGGGCTAGTTTTACCACGGGCCGTTAATGGGCCGAGGGTTACTAAGGACCTCATATGGGCCGAAAGACGTCATGGGCCATACATGGGCCAGAAGTTAAAACGGGCTGGAATTATATTGGACGGCCCAGATGACGCTACTGGGCCTAATACGGATAGGCCGTAAACGGGCCCTGGGTTAGCGGGTTGTAAATGGGCTATATGCGAACATGTCGTTAACAGGGTTGCCGTGGGCCGGCCCGTTACCTTTTGACCAAGTCAAACGGGCCGGCCTTTTCACAGGAATTGGCCTCTGTTGGGCACTGTTCATTACGGGCCAGTTTTACCACGGGCCGTTAATGGGCCGAGGGTTACTAAGGGCATCATATGGGCCGAAAGATGTCATGGGCCATACATGGGACGGAAGTTAAAACGGGCTGGAATTATATTGGACGGCCCAGATGGCGCTACTGGGCCTAATTCGGATAGGTCGTAAACGGGCCCTGGGTTAGCGGGCTGTAAATGGGCTATATGTGAATAGGCTGTTAACAAGCTTGTCGTGGGCCGGCCGGCCACCTTTTGACCAAGTCAAACGGGCCGACCTTTTCACAGGAATGGGCCTCTGTTGGGCCGTGCCATGTGTCGACGTATCATAGGCGCTTTGGGTCCAATGAGTGGATGACATCTGTCCCAATGGCGAGCCAACACGTGTTCCCTCCAGCCAATGATGATTTTACACGTGGAAAATCCCCATTGGTCGGGGCTGTTAACGGGTTATCGGATCCAAAACCGGACCCGATAGCTTAACGGCGTTCCGTTACGGTGGATGCCACGTGTCGGTCACCCTTGACGAAAGCACTTCTGTGACGCGCGATTTATCATCATGGAAGTGGACACTTCCGTGATGATAATTTTGGTAATGTCATGGAACACTTCTACGACAGCACAGGTATGACTATCTTGATTCTGTCATTAATTTGTCATGGATGTACATGCATGACAAAAAACGTGACCTACTGTGACAAACACGTATCATCAAGGAAGTGTATTTTTTTGTAGTCATAGGACAACCTTCTGTACCCTCCTTTTACTTTCTGTTACTTAGATTAAATAAAGCAAAAATAGTATTTTCTATCTATTTTTAGAGTTATCCGTGCAATAAAAAATACCCCAAAAATAAAAGTTCTCCAAAGGCCCTAAAAATGAAATTTGATTTTTTCTAGAATATTTGAGAATATTTGGCACTCGAAACACAGCCGGGGGAGCCAGCACCTGGCCACGAGGGTCCAGGGCGCGCCCACCCCCCTCGGCGCGCCCCGTGCCTCGTGGGCCCCATGTGGCACCCTCCACTTACTCCAGTGCCCACACATTCCTTCTTCCTCCCAAAAAAATCACTATCCAGCTCAAGCACGAGTTCTAGCTCATCTTGCTGCCATTTTCGATCTCCTTGCTCAAAGCTCCATTCACAAAACTATTTGGGAAGATTGTTCTTTGGTATGTGACTCCTCCATTGGTCCAATTAGTTTTTGTTCTAGTGATTTATTTATTGCAAATTTTTGCTGCTGTAGTGACCCTGTTCTTGAGCTTGCATGTTAAATTTCTTTGGTCCCAAGTAGTTCTAATGCATGATATAGTCTCTAGGCACCTGTGGGAGTAGTTGCTATCAATCTTGTTGAGTTTGGTTCACTTTTATTTTGAGTTACTAAAATTTTCAGAAAATGTTCAGAAAAATGCATAGGAAAATCTTCCAAGGTGGTCCCTTAAGGAAGCAAGGACCAAGGCTCGCGATACGTGAGCCGAATGATGAATTACCGAGGGAAGCTCAAGTGCGGACTTGTGAATGGCCGTCAGAGGAGTTTATGGTTCGAGCAGGCATTAAGGAGGAGTTTGACGCATATGTGCATAACGCTGACCTCAAGGACATCATGTTAGATAAGTGTCTTCGGTACCATTACTTAACTGATTCCTTTGTGAGAAGGTTTAAATTTACATCCTCACGTATATCTCACACTGTCCTGTTTGATCTTTATGATAAATCTTATACCATGGACATAGAAGATTTTAATTATGCTTGTAAGCTCCCTCAGTGGGGCAATATTAGTGAACCTCGCAAAGTTGAATATAAAGACTTCCTTGCTAGTATCACTTTGGGGGAATCTAGAGAGATCACACAAGCTACCTGATTCGTCTCCAACGTATCTATAATTTTTATTGTTCCATGCTATTATTTATGAAGTCTTGGATGTTTAATGGGCTTTGTCATTCACTTTTATATCATTTTTGGGACTAACCTACTAACCCAAAGGCCCAGTCCAGGTTGTTGTTTTTTGCCTATTTCAGGGTTTTGCAGAAAAGGAATATCAAACGGAGTCCAAACGGAATGAAACCTTCGCAAGAGATATTTTTGGAGGAAATCACGCTCGAGAATCTTCGGGACCAAGACGGGGGACGGAGGGCCAGCCCTCGAGGGTGGGGGCATGCCCCCCTTCCCAGGGCGCGCCCCCTGCCTCGAGGCTGGCCCACAAGGCCACTGGTGCCCTCCTTCTTCCTATATATACCTACGTACCCCAGAAACTCCATATGTAGAGAGAAAACCCTAATTCCACCGCCGTAGCTTCTGTTCCCGTGGAGATCTCATCTTGGAGCTTGTTCCGGGAGGGGGATCCATCACGGAGGCCTTCATCATCATCATCGCCCTCACCATGAGTTTTGAGTAGTTTACCACAGACCTTCGGGTCCATAGCTAGTATCTAGATGTCTTCTTTTCTCTCTCTGGATCTCAATACAAAGTTCTCCTCGGTCTTCGAGGAGATCTATTCGATGTAATCTCTTTTTGCGGTGTGTTTGTCGAGATCTGATGAATTAGTTTATGATCAAGGTTAACTAAGAAAGATATTTGGTTCTTATCTGAACTTTTTATGTGTGCTCATAATATCCTTGCAAGTCTCTTCGAATTACTGGTGTGGTTTGGCCTACTAGATCTATAGTTCTTGCAATGGGAGAAGTGCTTGGCTTTGGGTTCAATCTTGCGGTGTCCTTTCCCAGTGACAGTAGGGGCAGCATGGCACGTATTGTATTGTTGCCATCGAGGATAAAAAGATGGGGTTTTCATCATATTGCTTGAGTTTATCCCTCTTCATCATGTCATCTTGCTTAAGGCGTTACTCTATTCGTATGAACTCAATACACTAGATGCATGCTGGATAGCGGTCGATGTGTGGAGTAATAGTAGTAGATGCTGGCAGGAGTCGGTCTAATTGTCTCGGACGTGATGCCTATATACAATGATCATGCCTAGATAGTCTCATAATTATTCGCTTTTCTATCAATTGCTCGATAGTAATTTGTTTACCCGTCGTAGAATACCGCTATCATGAGAGAAGCCACTAGAGAAAACTATGGCCCCCTGGTCTATCTTTATCATATTACTTTCCCGCCAACTAGCCAATTTCTGTCGCCGTTGTTTATTTGCTTTCTTTACTTTCTGTTTCTATACCAAAAATATAATTATCATCTCTATCAGATCTCACTCTCGTAAGTGACCGTAATGGGATTGACAACCCCTTATCGCGTTGGCTGCGAAGTTCTTATATGTTTGTGCAGGTGCGAGGGACTGGCGCGTGGTAACCTACTGGATTGATACCTTGGTTCTCAAAAACTGAGGGAAATACTTACGCTACTGTGCTGCATCTCCCTCTCCTCTTCGAGGGAATACAACGCAAGCTCAAGAGGTAGCAAGAAGAATTTCTGGTGCCGTTGCCGAGGAGGCTTACACAAAAGTCATATACCAAGTACCTATCACAAACCCTTATCCTTCGCATTACATTTATTTTCCTCTCGTTTTCCTCTCCCCCACTTCACCCTTGTTGTTTTATTCGCCCTTCTTCCGCCGTGTGTTTTTTGTTCGCTTGCTTCTTGTCTGCTCGTGTGCTGCTTGCTTGCTTGTCATCATGTCTAGCACACCTATCATTATCACCACTCTCGAGAGTGAAGTCCTCAACTTTAAACAAAGGGAGGAAGAAAACTTAAAAGATGCATGGTATAGAATTTGCAATGCTCAAAATAGTTCTAATAGGAAGCTTTCCACTTCCGTGCTTCTTCGCAATTTTTATATTGGCATAACTCCGTGGAATAGATTTATCTTAGATACCATTACCAGAGGGAACTTCTTGGGTAGCCACACCGTTGATTCTTATAAAGCTATGAGTGAATTATTTGGCTCACCACCTCTTATGGTTAATGGGACCGTTTTAACTTTGGAGCATGTTATGCAAAGGTTAGAAATTATTGAGAACAAAGTTGCTACGATAGAATTGTTAGAGAACTTGGATAGAAAAATTCACAATGAAATTACCCAATATGGATCTAAGGTAGGAGTTGTTCTGAAGAATCTTAAGGAGAAAGAACCCATAGTTAAAGAAAAGCTAGATCAGGATTCTACTAGAATCAATAAGCTTGAGGATGTTATCACTAATGTGGGTTCCACTCTTTCTGCTATAAAAACCACTCCAAATACCTCCACTAAATTATCAAAGTTCATGTATGTCCCTAAAGACAAGGGTGAAACTTCTAGACTTGCAGATCTCAAATCTATAAGTGTTCATCCTAATTTTCTTACTTTTGCAAGAGACCCTTTTGACACTTTAGAATTTCTTGATTTATTTCCCAAGAGTTTGATTATTCACAAGGACAAAGAAGTGCCCAAAAATCACAAGTGCTTAATTAAATAATTGCCTTACAAGGATGTCAATACCTAGATTTATCTTGTAACGTGCCTAGCTAGGGGCGTAAAACAATAGCGCTTGTTGGGAGGCAACCCAATTTTATGTTTTTTTGCTTTTGTTGCTGTTAGGGAAGAAATGTTGCATCTATCCTCTGATTAGATGTGTTTTCATGTTTTGTTTAGTGTTTGTGCCAAGTAGACCCTTTGGTAGGACTTGTGTGAAGTTTATTTGATCTTGCTGTGAAAAACAGAATCGTTGGTGCTTGCTAAAGTAGTCTTCAGATTTTACTGGAGCGTGCTTTTTAGTTGATTCTTTTTTATGCTGATTGGTAGACAAATTGCGTAAATTTACCAATTTAGTTTGAAATTTTTGGAGTTCAGAAGTAGGCAAACTCAGCAAATTACTACAGACTGTTCTGTTTTTTACAGATTCTGTTTTTCGTGTGTTGTTTGCTTATTCCGATGCATCTATGAGTAATATTGGAGGATATGAATCATAGAAAACTTTGAGTACAGTAGGTTTAACACCGACATGAACAATGAATGAATTCCTTTCTGTACCTTTGAGTGGTGGTTTGCTTTCTCTTACTAACGGAGCTCACGAGAATTTTTGTCTAAGTTTCGTGTTGTGAAGTTTTCAAGTTTTGAGTATTGCTTTGATGGACTATGGAACAAGGAGTAGCAAAGGCCCAAGCTTGGGGATGCCCATGGCACCCCAAGTAAAATCAAGATAATCAAAATCCTAAGCTTGGGGATGCCCCGGGAAGGCATCCCCTCTTTCGTCTTCATCCATCGGTAACTACACTTGGAGCTATATTTTTATTCGCAACATGCTATGTGTTTTTGTTGGAGCGTCTTGTACAATTTGAGTATTTGCTTGTTAGTTTGCCACAATCATCCTTGCTGGACACACCTATCTGAGAGAGTTAAATATGGCCTAGAAATTATTAGAACACTCTATGTGCTTCACTTATATCTTTTGAGTTGAATAGTTTTTGCTCTAGTGCTTCACTTATATCTTTTAGAGCATGGCGGTGGTTATATTTTGTAGAAATTGTTGAACTCTCATGCTTAACTTATATATATTTGAGAGTCTATTAAAACATCATGGTAATGTGTTTAGGCTAAAGAAACTAGTCTTCACATGATAAACATCCAATGTCAATGTAGTAAAATTTTCACACCATGTGCATTGAATAGAATGAGATGTTGGATGCTTGATATTTGTTTTGAGACATGAGGATAGTGATATTAGAGTCATGCTAGTGGAGTTATTATGAAATTGAAGAATACTAGTGTTAAGGTTAGTGATTCCCGTATCATGCACGTATGGTGAACCGCTATGTGACGAAGTTAGAGCATGAGGTATTTGTAGAGTGCCAACCTTTGTGTGGTGGTCGGGGGCGCGCGATTGTTAACTCCTACCAACCTCCCCCTAGGAGCATGCGTTGATTACTTTGTTTTTGATGACTCGTAGATTTTTGCAATAAGTATATGAGTTCTTATGACTAATGTTGAGTCCATGGATTATACGCACTCTCACCCTTCCGCCATTGCTAGCCTCTCTTGTACCGCGCAACTTTCGCCGGTACCGTAAACCCACTATATATCCTTCCTCAAAACAGCCACCATACCTACCTATCATGGCATTTCCATAGCCATTCCGAGATATATTGCCATGCAACTTTCCACGTTCGGTTCATATGACACGCATCATATTGTCATAGTGCCATGCATGATCATGAAGTTGACATCGTAGTTGTGGCAAAGCCACCATGCATAATTTTTCATACATGTCACACATGATTCATTGCCCATCCCGGTACACCGCCGGAGGCATTCATATAGAGTCATACTTTGTTCTAGTATCGAGATGTTATATCGAGTTGTAAATCAATAAAAGTGTGATGATCATCATTACTAGAGCATTGTCCCGTGTGAGGAAAGGCCAATAAAAAAAGAGAAGGCCCAAACAAAATATAGAGAGGGGCAAATAAAAAAAAGGAAAAGCCCCTCCAAAAAAATAAGAGAAAAGAGAGAATGGACAATGCTACTATCTTCTTCCACACTTTTGCTTCAAAGTAGCACCATGATCTTCATTGTAGAGAGTCTCATGATTAGTCACTTTCATATACTAGTGGGAATTTTCATTATAGAACTTGGCTTGTACATTCCAAGAATGGGCTTCCTCAAATGCCCTAGGTCTTCATGAGCAAGCAAGTTGGATGCACACCCACTAGTTTCTTTTGTTGAGCTTTCATTCATATTTAGCTCTAGTGCATCCGTTGCATGGCAATCCCTACTCACTCACATTGATATCTATTGATGGGCATCTCCATAGCCCGTTGATATGCCTAGTCGATGTGAGACTATCTTCCTCTTTTTTGTCTTCTCCACAACCACCTCTATTCCACCCATAGTGCTATACCCATGGTTCACACTCATGTATTGCGTGAAAGTTGAAAGGTTTGAAAAGAATAGAGTATGAAAAAAAGTGCTTGGCTGAAATCGGGGTTGTGCATGATATGAATATTTTGTGTGATGAAGAGGGAGCATAGCCAGACCATATGATTTTGTAGGGATAACTTCCTTTAGCCATAGTATTTTGAGAAGACATGATTGCTTTGTTAGTATTTCTTGAAGTATTGTTATTTCTTATGTCAATATAGACTTTTATCTTGAATACTTCATATCTGAACATTCATGCCACAATTAAGAGAATTACATTGAAAAACTATATTGGTTAGCATTCCACATAAAAATTCTTTCTTTATCATTTTCTACTCGAGGACGAGCAGGAATTAAGCTTGGGGATGTTGATACGTCTCCAACGTATCTATAATTTTTGATTGTTCCATGCTATTATTTATGAAGTCTTGGATGTTTAATGGGCTTTATCATTCACTTTTATATCATTTTTGGGACTAAACTACTAACCCAAAGGCCCAGTCCAGATTGCTGTTTTTTGCCTATTTCAGGGTTTTGCAGAAAAGGAATATCAAACGGAGTCCAAATGGAATGAAACCTTCGCGAGAGATATTGTTGGAGGAAATCGCGCTCGGGAATCTTCGGGACCAAGTCAGGGGACGGAGGGCCAGCCCTCGAGGGTGGGGGCGCGCCTGGCCCACACGGCCCCCGGTGCCCTCCTTCTTCCTATATATACCTACGTACCTCAGAAACTCCATACGCAGAGAGAAAACCCTAATTCCACCGCCGTAGCTTTTATTCATGTGGAGATCCTATCTTGGAGCCTGTTCCGGGAGGGGGATCCATCACGGAGGCCTTCATCATCATCATCATCGCCCTCACCATGAGTTGTGAGTAGTTTACCATAGACCTTCGGGTCCATAGCTAGTATCTATATGTCTTCTTCTCTCTTTCTGGATCTCAATACAAAGTTCTCCTCGGTCTTCGAGGAGATCTATTTGATGTAATCTCTTTTTGCGGTGTGTTTGTCGAGATCCGATGAATTGTGAGTTTATGATCAAGGTTATCTATGAAAGATATTTGGTTCTTCTCTGAACTTTTTATGTGCACTCATAATATCCTTGCAAGTCTCTTCGAATTATTGGTGTGGTTTGGCCTACTAGATCTATAGTTCTTGCAACGGGAGAAGTGCTTGGCTTTGGGTTCAATCTTGCGGTGTCCTTTCCCAGTGACAGTAGGGGCAGCAAGGCACGTATTGTATTGTTGCCATCGAGGATAAAGAGATGGGGTTTTCATCATATTGCTTGAGTTTATCCCTCTACATCACGTCATCTTGCTTAAGGCATTACTCTGTTCGTATGAACTCAATACACTAGATGCATGCTAGATAACGGTCGATGTGTGGAGTAATAGTAGTAGATGCAGGCAGGAGTCGATCTAGTTGTCTCGGACGTGATGCCTATATACAATGATCATGCCTAGATAGTCTCATAATTATTCGCTTTTCTATCAGTTGCTCGACAGTAATTTGTTTACCCGCCGTAGAATACCGCTATCATGAGAGAAGTCGCTAGAGAAAACTATGGCCCCCAGGTCTATCTTTATCGTATTACTTTCCCGTCAACTAGCCAATTTCTGTCGTCGTTGTTTATTTGCTTTCTATACTTTCTGTTTCTATACCAAAAATACTAAAAATATAATTATCATCTCTATCAGATCTCACTCTCGTAAGTGACCGTAAAGGGATTGACAACCCCTTATCGCGTTGGCAGCGAAGTTCTTATTTGTTTGTGCAGGTGCGAGGGACTGGCGCGTGGTCTCCTACTGGATTGATACCTTGGTTCTAAAAAACTGAGGGAAATACTTACGCTACTGTGCTGCATCTCCATTTCCTCTTCGAGGGAATACAACGCAAGCTCAAGAGGTAGCACTACCATAGGGAGTATTCATTTTCCTTCTATACATTATTTTGCTCTCTTTATTGGTAGATGCATCAACGGTAAATATGAGGCTTGCCATATGTGCGTTCCGGATCTTAGTGTTCTCAAGAGTGCTGTGTTAGGAGATAGACAATATAGCTTGGGAGCCATTGTTGCATGAAGGCTACATATTAATGGTTTAAATGGAGATTTATTTGGTTGAATTTATGCCACTCGCATAGCTAACAGTCTTGGTGTGCCTATACATGAAAATGATGCAAAATTACCACCTGCTTATTTAGATTATAATGCTATCGTTAGCCATCGGTTTGTAGAGAAGGATGAACAATCCCTCCAGTATCGACTAATCTTTGACAGGCGTCGCACTACCCATATTAATCTCCCTGCTCCTACCTTCTTTGATTTCCAGGAAAAAGGGAGATACACTATAACCAGTGAGGAGGCAAATGAGTATCACGAGACGACGAGGGCAGCTCATCAGGCAGTAGCCGCTGCATCTCAGTACAACCCCAACTACGACTTTGGATACCCGTCAGGCCAATACTGGCCATAGACCAACTTAGGCCAAAAGCCTAAGCTTGGGGGAGTACGTATTTCTCACCGACATTACATTCATGTTCACACACTTATTTCGGTAGTCGGTGCTCACACTTTTTCATTGTACTATCCATGCTAGTTTCATTTCTTTTCTTAGTCTTTCTCTTGTGTGTTAGAAAAACCTTAAGAAAAACAAAAAAATTAGTGTAAATTTTTAGCTAGTTTACATTCCATGCTTGTAGTAGTAGTAATTAAAGGAAAACCCAAAAGATTTCTCGTTCTTCTTTTGCCTGTTGGGAGCTTTCCCGTGTAAATAGTTTCTTTTCTTTTCTTTGGGGTCAATGGGAGAAGACCATGATGAATATGCTTAGTAGCTCTCATATGCATTACTGTTGATTTAACCTTGAGCCATACTGCTTTGTCTTCTCTCTTGTATTAAATGCTTGCAGATTCCAGCTTAGTCCAATGCACGTGCACTATTATTATTATTCACACCGTTCGGTCGTGCAAGTGAAAGGCAATAATGACGATATATGATGAATTGATTGAGATGAGAAAAGCTGGCATGAAATTGACCTCTCTTGTTTTTGTAAATATGATAGTTCATCGTTCCTGATTCAGCCTATTATGAATGAAACATGCTTCCAATAACAATTAGAGATCATAGCTGCTCATGCCATGCTTAATTAGCTAAGAGTTTATAATGGTTTATCTTGCGTGCCAACATGATATTAAAATGGTTGTGATGTGGTATGATAGGGTGGTATCCTCCTTTGAACGATTCAAGTGATTTGACTTGGCACATGTTCACGCATGTAGTTGAAACAAAATCAACGTAGCCTCCACGATATTTATGTTCATGGTGATTTATATCCTACTCATGCTTGCACTCATTGTTGATTAATTTTAATGCATGTTCATGACTGTTCTTGCTCTCTAGCTGGTCGCTCCCCAGTCTCTTTCTAGCCTTCACTTGTACTAAGCGGGAATACTGCTTGTGCATCCACTTCCATAAACCCCAAAGTTATTCCATATGAGTCCACCATACCTTCCTATATGCGGTATCTACCTGCCGCTCCAAGTAAATTTGTATGTGCCAAACTCTAAACCTTCAAATGAAATTCTGTTTTGTATGCTCGAACAACTCATGTATCAACTAGGGTTGTCTATATCTTCCATGCTAGGTGGGTTATTCTCACGATGAGTGGACTCCGCTCATCATTCATGAGAAAATGGCTGGTAATCGGGATGCCCAGTACCATGCTCAAATCATAATAATTAAACAAAACTCCCCCGGGGTTGTTGCTGGTTTGGATGGCACCCGTTGTTTCGGGCTGGCCGTGGAGTGTGCTTGTTGGTGGTTGGGGGAGTATAAACTTTACCATTCTATTTGGGAACTGCCTATAATGTGTGTAGCATGGAAGATATCGAGATCTCTTGGTTGTTATGTTGACAATGAAAGTATACCGCTCAAAATATTATTCATCTCTATTTCAAATCGAGCTCTGGCACCTCTTGAAATCCCTGCTTCCCTCTACGAAGGGCCTATCTACTTACTTTTATGTTGAGTCATCATCCTCTTATTAAAAAGCACCAGTTGGAGAGCACCTCTGTCATTTGCATGTATTGCTCTTAATTTGCATTGAGTATGATTATGACTGGATCTCTTTTACCATGAATTACAATGTCTAGTCAGTCCTTGATCTTTAAAGGTGCTCTGCATTTATGTTTTGCGGTCTCAGAAAAGGGCTAGCGAGATACCATCTTGTTATATCATATTATGATTGTTTTGAGAAAGTGTTGTCATCCGAGGTTTATTATTATTGCTTGCTAGTTGATTATGCCATTCATATGAGTAGATATGAGACCTGGAAGGTATTGTGAATATGGTTAGTTCATGATCTTTGCTGACACTACAAAAAAATACACTTCCGTGATGATACGTGTTTGTCACAGTAGGTCACGTTTTCTGTCATGCATGTACATCCATGACGATTTTATGACAGAATCAAGATAGTCATACATGTCCTGTCGTAGAAGTGTTCCATGACATTACCAAATTTATCATCACGGAAGTGTCCACTTCCATGAAGATAAATTGGGCGTCACAGAAGTGCTTTCGTCAAGGGTGACCGACACGTGGCATCCACCGTAATGGAACACCGTTAAGCTATCGGGTCCGGTTTTGGATCCGATAACCCGTTAACAGCCCCGACCAGTGGGGATTTTCCACGTGTAAAATCATCATTGGCTGTAGGAAACATGTGTCGGCTCACCGTTGGGACAGATGTCATCCACACATTGGACACAAAGCACCTATGATATGTCGACACGTGGCACGGCCCAACAGAGGCCCATTCATGTGAAAAGGACGACCCGTTTGACTTGGTCAAAAGGTGGCGGGCCGGCCCACGGTAAGCCTGTTAATGGCGTGTTCGCATATAGCCAATTTACAGCCCGCTAACCGAGTGCTCGTTTACGGCCTATCCGAATTAGGCCCAGTGGCGTCATCTGGGCCGTCCAGTATAATTCCAGCCCATTTTAACTTCTGCCCCATGTATGGCCCATGACGTCTTTCGGCCCATATGAGGCCCTTAGTAACCCTCGGCCCATTAACGGCCCGTGGTAAAACTGGCCCATGTTGAACAGTGCCCAACAGAGGCCCATTCCTGTGAAAAGGCCGGCCCGTTTGACTTGGTCAAAAGGTGACGGGCCGACCCACGGCAAGCCTGCTAACGGCATGTTTGCATATAGCCCATTTACAGCCCGCTAACCCAGGGCCCGTTTATGGCCTATCCGAATTAGGCCCAGTAGCGTCATCTGGGCCATCCAATATAATTCTAGCCCATTTTAACTTCTGGCCCATGTATGGCCCATGACGTCTTTCGGCCATATGAGGTCCTTAGTAACCCCGGGCCCATTAACGGCCCGTGATAAAACTGGCCCATATTGAACAGTGTTTCACTTTATACCCATTAACGGCCCATTATTCCGTTGGGCCATTCCCAACCCATGTTATCTTTCGGCCTTCTCAGGGCCCATGTATTCTTGGGCTCATTTCCAGCATTCATTTACTTTAGGCCCGTTACTATCATTTTATGCTTGTGGGCCAAATTCAGCTTGTGGTTACAGTCGGCCCGTTTATGGCCCATTAATACGTTGGCCCGTTTTCATAGCGTCATCAAATACGGCCGATTAACGATGGTCCATTATGGTCGGCCTGTTATGGTCGGCCCATGAACGGACGATTTCAACTCTAGCCCATTTTCGGCCATAATGTGGTCTGTTATTGGCCCGTGTTTGGCCAACCGATACGTCCCGTAGAAGGCCCATTGTGTCTACGGCCCGTAGAAAGCCCATTGTTTCTACAACCTGTAGAAGGCCCATTGTTTCTACGGCCCTCAGAAGGCCCATTGTTTCTACGGCCCGTAAGAGGCCCATGTTTACTACAGTAAATATGTAGCCCATGGTTAATGTGGCCTAGTTTTAAAAAATGGGCTATTGCGGCCACTAGCAAACCATGGAAAAAGAACTGCACTGACTACAAGAAAACAAATAAAGAAGACAATAAGGAAATAAATAGGCAAGCAACTTACGCTAGGCTATCACGGCTATTACATATATTGCATCCACTGGGCATCAAAGTTTGCCACCAGTGCAAATATAGGGAACAAAGCAGCATATAAACACCGCAGCAAAACAAGTCCAGAACTGAAACCACTTCAGAAGAGCTCAAGAAACAATATACTGGGTACCCATAATGCTGGCAAGATGCTTAGCAAGCTTATTAACTTCCTCTTGTTTGGCGCTTAAATCCTCCAGCACTTGTTGTTGCACCAGAAAGTATGCATCTGAATTCTGCAGGGACTTCCTTAGTCCTTTGGCTTCCTGTCGCATAACATCTGATCGATGTCTTTCAACTTGAAGTTGAGACTCAAGAAGCTGAACTGATTCACGCAGCGAGTTCGAAGAGCTGGTGCCAGCAGTAGTAGCCCGTAATTCGAACACTACATCAAGACAGGACTTTGGGGTTGTCTCAGTGTCTTCAATATAGTTTTTATCAGCTTTCTTGGAGAACAACAGGGATGTCTCACTATCTTGAACCTGATCTGCATTACTTCCTTTACCATTGGATAACGGGGTACTCTTCTCCAATATTTTATCCGCGTTCTAAAGGAGGAACGAACAAACACATCACAGATTTACAACGTAGTATATGAAACTCATTTTGGTAAACCAGTTCAGTAGTAAGGTGGACAGGATAACAGCATGAAACAAACATATATCTATGTAGTATGGTCACTGTATGGTCTATATCATTCTAGTTTATGTTGCCAAATCAAGATAGATATTGTTCGAATCATATCTATTTAAGACAAAAGCAGCATAGAAAGAATATAAGTGTGGGAAACTACAGAGCAATAACAACACTTGTATTGTGCTTGGCATGAGACCATAACTGTTTATTCAATTGAAACTGAAATGAAAATAGAGCAAGTTACAACAGCAAACACGTTAAAGAACCAGGTTTAAAACATACCGGTTGAGCCATTGGAGTTTCAATTGCATCCTTCAAATTTGAAATTTGTTGGTATGAGTAAATACAGTGATGCAAGAGCAAAGTAGTATGAACCATAGCTACGAAACCTGACCTGAGAACAATTATTATTCTGTTTTAAGCATTGACTTGGGGTTTGGAGTGGTGGTCCTCGTGCTTTGCGCCATTGGAGTTTCAATTGCATCCTTCAAATTTGAAATTAGTTGGTATGAGTAAATAAAGTGATGCAAGAGCAAAGTAGTATGAACCATAGCTACGGAACCTGACCTGAGAACAATTCTTCTTCTGCTTTAAGCGTTGACTTGGGGTTTGGAGTGGTGGTCCTCGAGCTTTGGGCACTGCAGTTGCCTTACTAACTGCTCGTGTTTGGGTGCTCTATGGTGGAGACGGTGTTGTGTCAACGGGAACTGGGTTACTATCTGCCGGGGTTGGGGTTAGAATGGGTGTAGCTGGTTCTCTGTCCAACTAGGTAGGGGTACAATCTATGTGAGTCTGGGTTATGCGTGGTGGGGCTGGTTCTTGGGCAAGTACAACCGTGGTTCTATCTCCATCGACAGGTAGCACGATCTTTTTTGAAGACCGTGTTTTTACTCCCACAGATACTGCCATCACCCCCTCCAATTGAAATGGCTGATAAACAAGAAAAGTTATTGAATGTACAGACATTGTAAGATAGACAGGTGCAATGGATAATAGGGAAGAAAATAGGGCATGAAATAATTCACATTTATGTTGTCTAACCAAACAGGATAGCAGGACATAATTTCACATATATGATGGCTAATTAAACAGGATAGCATGACACAATTTCACATGTATGATGGCTAACTAAACAGGATAGAATGACATACTTCAAAATATGATGACTATGTAAACAGGATGACATGATATAACTATATGATGTGTCTATTAAAGTGGTTGGCATGCCATAAATCACAAACATGCCGTCGATGGAAACATGATGGCATGATATAATTCACGGATAGAATGACATAATTCAAAATATGATGACTATGTGAACAGGATGAGATGACATAACTATATTATGTCTTTAGAGAATGGGTTGGCATGCCATAATTGAGATACATGTTGTCTCTGTAAACATCATGGCATGATATAATTCAAATATATGATTTATATACTAAGGAAGTGAGCAGAGGGGAATCGCATATATGATGTGTCAACTAAGGAGATGGCATTCAATATCGTGTATATGATGTAAAAACTAAACATTGCAATACAACATATGCATGATATGAGTAATATAACCCTGCCAAGTTTGAGCATACACCTCAGGGGGATAATAGGACTGGTCATCTGCTTTTGAATCCTCCTCTGAAGAGCTATCTGTAACCAGCAATATATCTGCTTCACCAGGTAGCATTGTCTGCTCTGAAGACCTTGTTTTCACTCCAGATTTCTCCATCACCAATTCAAATGGATAATGCACAGGAAGAGCAGTTGAATATACAAACATTGTCGACAAAAGCAATGAGAAATACAAAAAAAGAATGGCATGATATAATTCACATATATGACGCTTGGCTAAACAGCATGGCATTGCATAATTCAAATATATAATGCCTTGCAACAAGATAGCATTGCATAATTCACATATATAAAGTCTTGCAAAAAGATGGCATTGCATAATTCACATATATGGTAATTAGACACTAAACATGTGGCATTCACACAAATCATGTCTAAACTAAGCAAATGACATAGCAATGCAAGATACCATACGCACGATATGAGCAACCTAACTCTGCCAAGTTAGAGCATGCACCTTGGGGGGGGGGGATAGGACTGGTCATCTGTCTTTGAATCCTCCTCTGAGGAGTTATCTTCCTCTTGATTACGATCCGAAATGGGTGGAGGGGGCTGCCTTTGCGCCCACCATGGAGCGACGTCTGCATGAAATTTTCTTGCCACGCAAGGCTCGTCTCTTTTGCTCTACATGTTCAGTTCCATTGTGTACAATAACTGACATGCATAGGAATAAAACATAGTGGGATTATGTAAGGAGTGCATGCACAAATCCAGAGTGAAGGTGGCAAACTGTGGATAGACCCAAAACCAATGATAGCAGGCAGATAATAGCTTTAGTTAAAAAATAAAGATAATGGCTCCTTTAATGTTTGTTTGCACCCAACATGAAACTCATAGTATACACCCAATATGTACCCCATAACCATTTAAAAACTCAAGTATCAGCATAAGTTTGGACGTGAGTCGGGGTCTAATAGGTGAACACGACGATAAAGTAGCATGTCATTATATTAAGCGATGCATAACGTAAGTAGACACGGAAGAGTGCGACCTCTCTTGCGGACCCGTGTAGTCCTCAAGGTCATGTGCTCAGTTGATGATGGTAATGCAGTTGTCATGGCTGCCAGCGACGGGGAAGAAGATCTGAGTTGGCGAAAGTCAGTCTGGAGAGTGGATCCCTTTTGTGGTGAACCCTTCCGTCATTGGAGCAGCTGAGCTGGGGTGGAACACAGCACCGCAGGAGCAGGACAAACCACACAAGGTTTTCTTTGACACATATCTGTAACAAAAGTAATTATGTAAGGGCTTGTTTGAATTTGAGGATTCTAACAATGCAGGGATAGGAAATAGACAGGAATAGGATAGGAATGCACGTGCAAAACAGAGAATTTAAAAACACAGGATTTTTGCCAATCTGGGTGTTTGGTTCTCAAGAATTGGAAGATCACAGGATGCAAAGAAGCATGGTGAGATTAAGTCAAACCACAAGAAGTGTACAACCTCTTTGGCGAAGCCATGTCGATCTCAGCGTGATTGGGTTGGCCGGTGAGGATACTCCGGCTGACTTGGCTATCAGAGAAGGGGAAGAAGATCTTAGGCGTCTGGAGATGGAGCCCGAGGTACTGCTCCGCTGTGATGGAGGGATTCGTCGTTGGAGCAGCTCCAGTGAGTTGTACGACGCCGAGGCTGAAGCAGGACAAGAGAGACAACGTTAACCTGAGTGGAATTATAGTAGCATCTCCAATAGATGACGTAAAATACATAACCACAAAGTGCTAGATGTATACATCAGCCGCTCATCTCTGAACTTAACTGTCAAAACTGAATTTAACTGTCGAAACTGAACATAACTGTCGAAACTGAATTTTGCTATCGAAACTGAATTTAACTATCGAAACTGAACTTAACTGTCGAAACTGAATTTTGACGTCGAAACTGAATTTTACTGTTGAAACTGAACTTAACTGTCGAAACTGAATTTTGCTGTCGAAACTGAATTTAACAGTCGAAACCGAACTTAACTGTCGAAACTGAATTTTACTGTCGAAACTGAACTTAACTGTCGAAACTGAATTTTGCTGTCGAAACTGAATTTTACTATCGAAACTGAACGCACTAGAGGTGAGCCTACACGTCAGTCGACTGACCTTTTCATCTCTGGTCAGTCGATTTTGCAGCTGTTGGATACGAAATCAAGGGCCTGCAGTTCATCTTCAACCTCCACCCCCCTGAGCCGCCAGCCACCATCGGCCAAACAGCCGCCCCCCGCCGCCCGCGGCCGGCGGTGCGCCACCCCGCCCGCCCGGAAAACACTCCCCACCGCCGGTCCGCCGCCACCCCGGCCATCCCTGTAGGACCCCCCGTGCCAACCTTTTTCTCCGGCGATCCCCATGACACCACCCCACCACCGCCGGCGACCACTGCCCCCACCCTGAACCCTAACATAGATAGTGGGGTACCTCTCCGG